>OX421920.1:10000-1241461 GCA_949128165.1 Lathronympha strigana
CTAACCTAACTCTGAACCGAACCTAACCTAACTCTGAACCGAACCTAACCTAACTCTGAACCGAACCTAACCTAACTCTGAACCGAACCTAACCTAACTCTGAACCGAACCTAACCTAACTCTGAACCGAACCTAACCTAACTCTGAACCGAACCTAACCTAACTCTGAACCGAACCTAACCTAACTCTGAACCGAACCTAACCTAACTCTGAACCGAACCTAACCTAACTCTGAACCGAACCTAACCTAACTCTGAACCGAACCTAACCTAACTCTGAACCGAACCTAACCTAACTCTGAACCGAACCTAACCTAACTCTGAACCGAACCTAACCTAACTCTGAACCGAACCTAACCTAACTCTGAACCGAACCTAACCTAACTCTGAACCGAACCTAACCTAACTCTGAACCGAACCTAACCTAACTCTGAACCGAACCTAACCTAACTCTGAACCGAACCTAACCTAACTCTGAACCGAACCTAACCTAACTCTGAACCGAACCTAACCTAACTCTGAACCGAACCTAACCTAACTCTGAACCGAACCTAACCTAACTCTGAACCGAACCTAACCTAACTCTGAACCGAACCTAACCTAACTCTGAACCGAACCTAACCTAACTCTGAACCGAACCTAACCTAACTCTGAACCGAACCTAACCTAACTCTGAACCGAACCTAACCTAACTCTGAACCGAACCTAACCTAACTCTGAACCGAACCTAACCTAACTCTGAACCGAACCTAACCTAACTCTGAACCGAACCTAACCTAACTCTGAACCGAACCTAACCTAACTCTGAACCGAACCTAACCTAACTCTGAACCGAACCTAACCTAACTCTGAACCGAACCTAACCTAACTCTGAACCGAACCTAACCTAACTCTGAACCGAACCTAACCTAACTCTGAACCGAACCTAACCTAACTCTGAACCGAACCTAACCTAACTCTGAACCGAACCTAACCTAACTCTGAACCGAACCTAACCTAACTCTGAACCGAACCTAACCTAACTCTGAACCGAACCTAACCTAACTCTGAACCGAACCTAACCT
The DNA here is from genome assembly GCA_949128165.1 of Lathronympha strigana. Classification (NCBI taxonomy): domain Eukaryota; kingdom Metazoa; phylum Arthropoda; class Insecta; order Lepidoptera; family Tortricidae; genus Lathronympha; species Lathronympha strigana. The sequence goes on from OX421920.1 coordinate 11,064, forward strand.
AACTCTGAACCGAACCTAACCTAACTCTGAACCGAACCTAACCTAACTCTGAACCGAACCTAACCTAACTCTGAACCGAACCTAACCTAACTCTGAACCGAACCTAACCTAACTCTGAACCGAACCTAACCTAACTCTGAACCGAACCTAACCTAACTCTGAACCGAACCTAACCTAACTCTGAACCGAACCTAACCTAACTCTGAACCGAACCTAACCTAACTCTGAACCGAACCTAACCTAACTCCGAACCGCACCTTACCAAACCAGCAAATTATGCAGACACCTTGGTCATCCGTAGAGAAATCTTAACAGCGCGATCTAATTTCAAAGCTGGGATTGACAAGTGCCATCTATCGGGTGTTATATGCACTGATATACCCATCAGTGATTGTGCATGTATTTTACAATGTAGTAATGATGAGAGATGATTTTTGCTAGTTCTTTCTCGTTTTTTTTTTGCGACATCAGAAAAGATTACAGGGTGTCCCACTGCGACGCCACATGAAGGGAAAGTACCTACTTTAAATATCAAAGATAGGATATAATGCTGACCGAAGACTTTATTTTATTTGTAAAATGTAGTAAAATATATATTTTATTTAATTTATAGGGTCAAAATTTATTTGCATTCTAAATATTCAATTTTATGGATTATTTGTCGGATATACGAGTGTAAGACCTAGTGTTTCCTTGAGATTTAAAAAAAAAAAACGGCATTAACAGTTTCGATTAGTGGAAAAATAGTTTTTTTTTTATATCCTAACCCTATCTATGATATTTAAGGTACTTTTTCTCCATGTGGCATCGCCGTGGGACAGCCTGTATAGTATCTAACGATGCTAGAGGAAACCGGTTTGGAATCCTGGTCAGGACATTTATACGCGGGTTTGTCATGAATATTGATGTTCTTGAGTTAAGGATGATGTATAAATATTTATGTTTATAAGTATTTATACATCGTGTTCTAAAAGCTCAACGATAAGCTAACCACAGGTGGATCTCATTTATTGTTGAAATTACAGAACAAAAAAACGAAATTCATCGAAAATCGACATCTCTTATGTTGTTTTAATACTACGACGGTGACAAACAAGCATACGGCCCGCCTGATGGTAAGCGGTCACCGTAGCCTATGGACGCCTGCAACACCAGGGGTGTTACAAGCGCGTTGCAGACCCTTTAAAAAAAAAAGGAGGATTGTGTGGACGTTGTGTGTGTTTTTAGCGATCATGTCGACAAATATTCAAATATTTCTTTTTTGTTTTGTTTTTGGAAACCTAAGTAGCCCTGCTATCTTACACAACCCTTAAAAATACCATTATAGAAGTAGTTTTCACATTTAAAAAAAATCCTTACAATTATGATTTTTTTTCTTTCTGTCCACTCATCATGTGTAAAAAATAAAAATAAAAGTATTGACACCACAATGGCAATCTTTTTCAAAAGTTGACGCAACTAACCATGATTCCAAAATGGTACAATACTTTAGGAAACATAGTCACAACCAAAACCAACGAATTTTTAAACAAGAATCGACTTTATTTCTTGTCATCACTTCTTAAACTTACACTTGTTAAAAATGAAATGAAAAAAAAATGAAAAATGAAAAAAGTTTATGGAACTGATTCATATGATCCGCAGCTTGTGTGCTTCATTGGCGAAGCTGGCATGCATGGCATGTTGCTATGGGTTTGGATTTTAAGTCGACTCTTATACAAATGTTTACAAATATTCCAAATTTCAAATTGGTAGCTTAAGTAGTTCTCGACATATTTAACGATGTGACATTCATATACCATAGACAGACAGACAGACGGACTGAGTCGCACCACAAAGGTTCTTTTTTTTACCATTTTGGTACGGAACCATAAAAAAAAACCGGTTACTACTAACGCCATCCAGCGGCGAATGGCGGAAATACAGCTGCAATCCAATAGTCAATAGTTGCACCTAGGGGTATGAGTAATCCAGTATCCAAAAACCGAAAAGTATTCAAAACCTATTGCCATAGAAATAAAATTAAGTAGTACCTACATTTCGATGCTAGTGCGGAAAGGATGTTATTACTTCACGAGTACCGAGGTATCTTGCCACGAGCCGTAGGCGAGTGGCAATACTCGGGACAAGTGAAAAATGACGTATCCGCACGTGAATCGAACGACGTTTTTTAATACCGACGCGAAAAAAATTAAAATACATAAGAACGAATTTGTAATACAGTGGATTAAGTGGATATACTAAGAACATTTTCAAAATGTTTATCTTATCTTCTTTACTTTCTCATTTTCAATCTCATAATCATTATTTCTCATATGCAAAATAATAAATCGCATGTGACAAATCGTATTGTTATGTCTAATAGGGCCTTCGAACATGTTTACACAACATGAACATGAACATGAACATGTTTATGTTGTTATGTTGTTCGGTCATGTTTGTTGTTTGTGTTGTTTGTTTATGTTTAATGTTGTAATGTTTAAAACATTTAAAACAGTTCTTATAAATCTGTGTGTATGAAACGGAACAGAGCCTACGAAACGTCTGTCAAAGTAGAGGCGTTTTTCAATCAGGTAAACATGTTCGAAGGCCCTATTAGACATAACAATAATGAATGATCATTATTATGATGAAGAAGTAAATATTGAAATATGAAATATCAATATCTTTAATATTTTGGCTTTAATAGTAGGTGTTTAGTTTTATTACGCCTCGGTAAAGAACGAACAATAATACTCTTCGGTAAGCAGTCATGAATTGGAACAGAACTACATTAAAAAAATGGAAAAGTAAAAAGCACTACTTCGCAAAAACAAACTTTGCGCACGCAAAACAGCCAAAAAAGGGCACTTTTTGAGCAACTGTATTGAAAAGAATGTTAACGCCGAACAAAAGTCATTTAAAAATGTGTTCCACTCTTTACGCCCCTAAAATAATTTCTTTTAGTAAACAAGTCAAAGGATTTTTTACCATGAGTGTATACGATTGAAACGTATCTCGTTTGAAAGGTCTTCACCTCAGCATTATTTAATTGTATGGGACCAACATTGGGAAGCGTGCAGGGGCAAAAATAAAAAAAAACTGAGCATAAAAACGGTTGTTTTATATGAAATACACGTTAAGTAAGCAGTTTTAGCGTATTTGATTTGAAAGAATATAAGGAATGCTGTACTTTTGTATACCACACCCAACGCTAGAGCTGGGCTGGAATAGTGGATGAAAAATATACATTTATGAAAAAACACTCCCTACGCTACGAAATCTAAATTGTATACACATGTCGTACATAACATGAGAAAGGCATTTTAATATGCTATTTTTTGTAATCTTCATTTTCACTCCAACCGATGCTGGGACCGAAATAAGCTTATTTTACTAGTTAATTAATGGCAATTACTGTAATTGCCATTAATTAACTGTAACAGTTAAATAATAACGGTTTGATTTTCCTACTCACCTCAAGATGGAGCCATGATAGTAAAATAGGCATTTTATTTTATATAGTAGACAATTGAAATATATCTCATTTACAAGGTCTTAATTTTATTTATTATATGTTGCCAAAAGTGTGCAGGAATCATTTTATTTCCTATTCTGTTGTCCCGGCACATCAGCGACAAATGGCGTAATTTACAACTAATTTACGAGAAAAATTAAGGTAATTTTTGTTAGAATTACGTCGTTGTATTATGTTGTTGTATAATTGATTGTAAAAAAGGCAATTTATTTTTCATGAATTAATACTGTTTGTTTTCCGTTCTTAACTAATTTAATATAATCTACAATCTTCTTTACTACCGACATCTTGTATCTAGTAGACGGACCGATTGATGTTTGTGTTATTATTGTCATTCGGGATTTTGGTAGCTGGTTCCATCTAGCGAGAAGTAGTTATTTCAATGTTTAACTAACTACAATTATTTAATTAATAAAGTGACTTTATTTTGACCTCTGCAAGTGTAAAAAATATGCAATATGCCTTTTCAATGCTATATACGAGGTGCGTATACAGTGTAGTTCTGCCTACCTATTAATAGATATATTAATAGATGTTCATTGCGAGCTTAACTTTTAACAACGAATTCTAACTTTCATTGGACTTAAGTATTTCAAATGTTAGACAAACATGAAGATATCGTCATATTCTTTAAAATAAAATACTTGTCAACTGCTTCTATAACGTATAGGTATTTCGAAAAATTACTGTTAATATGCCAAACCTACTTTTTTAAATATGGGGGCCTCTGCACGATATCCAGCTTCGGTGCCATGTGCCGTACAAGAAAATAATACCCTGATGAAGACCTTTAAAACAATATACGTCTCAATCGTATAAACTCATCTCTCCTTTATATTTTTCACTTATTTAAATCATACATACTACTTAAATATAGGTAATACCTAAAGCCATAGTAAAATTTTAAGTTCACTTGTTTTGCACAGTAAAAAATCCGATAACCACGATTTCGTATACTGGATTACGCATGCCCCCAAACGCTAATTTCGGCTTATACGAGTAGTTCCTCTGCTCGCCGCTGGATGGCGTTAGTAGTCTTGTGTTTTTAAGTATTCGACGGTTCTTTAAATGCATTTAATTAAGGTACAATAGGTACACTTTGTAAATGCATGTCAGACACATACATAATTGAAAGAATATCCCAAGCTACATCATGCGTGTCTATATGTTTTAGAAGTATTACAAAAACCCGGAGAGGACGATGGAGGCTGCGACGGCGGACGACAGGTAGGTAGGTGCCGCACGGCTGACTTGATGCGGAAAGACAACAATGGATTCTACTACTTCGTGGAGAGGATGAATATGCTTTTTAGTGTCCCGTAAATGGTATCGCCGGAAGACCAGCGCTTGCTTTCGGGTAAGCATTATGCTGAGGCGAGACCATTTCGTGGTAAACTGTTTTTAATATTTTATTTCTATACTAGCTGTTACCCGCGACTTCGTCTGCGTAGTATTATAATGTTTGGTAGTGTATTTTTATTAGCATAAGTATTAAATTCAAATTCAAATTCAAATCATTTATTTCGGACTTTCAGTCCATAGAGTTAGAATATACAAACTTATCGCTATTGTTAATAATACCTACGTTAAATAAAATTAAATCCAATTTAATTTAATTTAATTTTAATCAAATAATTAAAGACCAAACTGACTTGAACTGTAAATTGCTAATTAAATTCCGGGGCCGTATAAACAAACAACTAACTTGCAACTACAGTAACCTGTTTTTCTTTTTTCTCATTAATAATTCTGGAAACACCAAAAATGCTGGTTATCAATATTGTAATCTGATTTGGAAAAAATTGGACTGAATGTTTTTTCGACAAACATTTTCTGTTTATTTTTTCTCCTAATCACAATACGATACTTACCAGCATTTTTGTTACAGCTGTATGTATATTGTATCTACCACATATTAATCTTTCAGTGGTTAGATACGCTGTAGATATAGTAGAAAGTACGTCCAAGTTTACATAAATTATCTTTTTATAAAATAAGTAATCAAGGCCGAGTGTTTTTGATCACGGTTTAAAACACTGTCTTAAGCTCACTGAATTTAACCCACGGAATGTCATTCGATACCTGATTACAACTTACTTCCCAGAGTGAAGAAAAACATTGCGAAGATACCAAAATAATTACGTCGCGCATATAAACTTTCATTAGGTAGGTAAGTATATATGTCTTATCCAAGGACGATCCTATGATAGGATATAGGATCGGCATAGGCCTTTATTCGCATGTACCTACTCAACATAAGGTGAAAACAAAACTGCTGTAAAAAAGTGCAATGCACAGGATTGAATTGACTATTCACTTGCTTCTGTCCCCCTTTGCACCTCTATAGAGGATGATTTTCGTAACAAAAACTATTTTGTCCTTTCCTAGGAGTCAAAATATCCCCATGCCAAATTTCACCTTAATCCGTTCAGCGTTTTTAATTTAGTGTGAAGTGGTAACAGATAAGATTTCATCAAATTTACAATATAACCATCGCATGGAAATTTGTCATTATGTAGGTATGTCATCCGCGTGTACAATGCATGGTGGGTGTTGACAGCCATATTATATTACACATTGACTTGCCGTCTTTGTAGTGGTAGGATTCCGGCTTCCGCGGCACTAAGACCTCAATGATATTGTCCTGAGGTCTCTTCAGTCAGTGGGTGTTCATTCCGTTTTGGAGCCACTGGGTTAATTTTTTCATTAAACTCAATTTATATCATTCGGTTACGCATTTAATAATCTTAGATATTATTTGACAAAATAAAAATTCAGACGAATTGAGAACCTCCTCCTTTAGAAATATTGAAGTCGGTTGAAAACCAACTAAACTGTTAACAGCGCCATCTACCAAATCTAGAAGACTTTACGACATAGTATGTTTCCCACTTTCCCAAGAATGAAAATGTTAGATACAGCTCTAAAGAGCCTTAAGTAGTTCTACATGTAATATATAGATGGCAGTGTAATAAACACAATATTAACGGGAAAATGTACTTTTTATGTCTCTGCCCATTTCTTTCGATAAACTTATTAAATGTGTGCACAATTTTATTCAAAATAAAGTCCGCCGATTAGCAAAATACATATAGCAATAAAACCATGGATTTAACGTGGCATATTTACTCACTTCATATCTAAGCAAATAGATGGCGCCAGTGTACAGTGTGTAGTGTGTGTTTTAAAATATTACTTGGAATTTTGAACATTTTTTATTATTGTTGCAAATAATCTTATGAAATTTACCATAATATGCTTCTTAAAAGGGAAATCCATGTAGTAGCATACGTTTAAAGTATTTGAAGCATATAAAGTTTGCATAAGTTACAAATGTTCTACATCACGACATCGAAATTTTAAAAGCACGTTGCATAAATACAACTTCCAACTTACTAAATTTAATACTCTATTGCAACTTTCAAAAACCCTCTAAAATTTCTTCGCTTATAATATTAGTGTTTTTTTTTATAATAGCCAAGATTACTGTTAGCGCCATCTAATAATATTTGAAGTACTAACAACATGTTGAATGACATATTGCAGGCATTGTGTAAACGCTTGGTTTAGATGTAAATTGATCAAGATGTCGATCGTATTTTTTTTTAACGAAACAGGATAAAATCTTATTTGTTACTCCGGTGCGTAAAGGTGGTAATCCACCTTAAATTTCATTCAATTCTGTTCGGTAGTTTTGGCGGAGTTAGTGAACAAATTCACAGACAGACGGATAAAAATTCTAAAAAACTTTAAAACGTATTGTATTGTAACGTAACTGATAAGGCCTTACGTAATGTGATAAGTAATGGGTCCAGCATATTAGAAGCTTTAGAAAATGGGTAACCTACCTACAACACCCTGACAGGAAAGGGTTCATAAAAATCACTTAATTCCTATCTTATGGTTCATTTGATGGTATTTGTGTTCAGCTAGCGCCACCTATGGTCTGTTACAAAAACGAAATTTACTCAGATGTTATAAAATTGACAATCGTATAGTACCATCCCTCTCGGTCTCCTATATCAAATATTTGGGCGAGCAGGATGGCACTATACTATACGACGGTATTTCGAACATTGCAGCAGCTTTCAAGTTTTGTACAATAAAAGTCGTACCGCTAGCGCCATCTATTATGAGCAATGCAAACTATACATATGTAAAAAAAAAATGTTACGAAACCGGATAAAAAGTATCCTAAATGTTACTCCGGTACATAAACTATTACCATACCAAATTTCATAAAATTCTGTCCAGTACTTTTTGCGGAGTTAGCGAACAAATTCACAGACAGACAGACAGACAAAAATTCTAAAAACCATTGAAAGATATTTTATCAACGTTTCTGATACGCCCCTACGTATTTTTTTTAAATATATTTATTGTACAGATTTTTTATTTCTACTCTCTTATTATATGTATTGATTTGTTTGTGTTTCTTTTCTATTGCCACGAATAAATGATTTTGTATTTGTATTTGTAAGGGTTGAATAGCTGTTATATGCTAAAGTACCTACAGAATCGGTGTACCTACCTAGAAGAACCGTCAATATTCTCATTTACTGGATGTCGTTGCATGTGCACCTAATTAAATATAATTGCAGTTTTGTATTGTTGAATATATGATTAATTACTTAAGTACAGTCGTCGCCATAAATACGTTTACACTCTTGGGTCAAACACAAAACAATGTTCCGAGTCTTTCCGGTGGAATACTCAAAAGTTAAAGGCTATAAAGCTTTATTTTCTTATTTATTCTTATTTATTCTTATCTATATTCATATCCATTTTCTATTGAATTGTACTGTATAATAAAAGTCTACAGCATTAGTCCACAGGAATGAAAAAGTGTGTGTTCAGCTAAAGTGTAGAGCCAATCTATCCTGTGGCCAATAGTTAACCGGTTGTAGAGCGTGGACATGTAGTTATGATTTTAATTCAAGAGAAAAGGAGTAGCATTTGTAGCCCTTAAGTTTTAAAATCCACCGGAAAGACGTGTAACGAGTGACACGCTTTTGCACTTTATTGTAAGAGATTGAGGTGCTGAAGTATAAACATATATTTGGCATCGACTGTACTACTAATATATTATGGATGTAAATATCCGGAATAGATGCTTTCGTTTTATTTTTTCATGTTTTTGTCATAAAATACAATTACAAAAAAATTTAGGTACTTAGGTACTTATATTTTTCTCGTCATGGATTGGTAGAAGCACAATTCAAATTTATGCTTTACGAACCTAACTTGCTGCTTTGGTTGACTGGCAGAAATGGCGGAATGTCTCATGGCACGGAGTATATCTGCCTACATTATCGAATTTAAACTGTCGTGAGGGCTATTAATATTATAATAGAATTACGGATAACACTCACGCGCTTTTAGTCACTACGTGCGACATGTTCCGGACATCAATTATCAAGCGTCAACAACCGTGCACGACAACGCGTGCGGGCGGACTGAGTCTCATCTTGCCGCACGCAGCGCCCTTGATGTTGGAGCCGGCTGAGGATGATCCGGTCTTAGTCCTGGAACCTCTGATCTGGTTCATCCGACGTAAACGGCGGCAAACACACCGAACTCACTGTGTCCACTACACTGTCACTCTGCACCGAACTTCTACTATGGTAAAGGTACACATTATCGATTGGTTAATCTTATCGCCACAACTCTCCCGTTTTGGGTTGCGCTGATAACTGTGTGCTTACCATGAATATTACGTAACTGCTCGCTACCGTCTGCGTTAACTCACTGTCATTGGATCTGGCTCCCACCAGCAGCATAAGTACGACAAAGACGGACAGAGAGTCCAGAGAGTTGCCGCAGACGCTAGTGAGTGTAGTTATAGGTACATACTACTTATAGTAAATTTATATTCGTGGTAGTCCGACTAAGCTAAGTTGACATATATTTTGATAGCACGGACTGTGAGAGTGTCATAACTTTATGGAAGTTTGGCGTACCTATACCTATACCTATACCTACATATAAAATAACACTTCAAATGTTTGACACTTCATTTTCTTGAGAGAGTTTATGTGGTTTGACTCTAAGCACTCTAAAGTCTAAGCACACTGTTATAGTTTTATCTCGTATTAACTAGGTAGGTACTTAGTGTAAATATAAATAAATAAATAAATTTTGTCCTCGGTACCATGCCGCAGGGGCCTGTTTTAAATTTATTTTTGTTTTTATTACGTTTTATTTTAGTGTTTAGTAATACTTCTAGATTTAAATCTGTGTTGTAATATGTTTTAGTTTAGTTTATTTTCCAATAAATACATTAATATCTCTGGTAGTGTAAATATACACAATGACGACTTGCGGGTAAGTATTGTAAGTACCTAAGTGTGACAAGATTCGTAATCTTAAGTATACCTACCTCTGAGATTCTTAACTCTTATACAGTGTGTAAGTCTAATACGGGCGATAAATTTAACCAAACATAGAATTCATTATTGTTATCAATAGTTAAAACATATTTTTAAGTTACACTTAATTATGACCCCATAATTAATTTTTTAATAAAATTTTCAGCAGCAATGTACTATAAACTATTTGACGCTGACAGTTGTCAACGGATGTTTAAGGCGAGTGTGTTTGCATTACATTGCGGGCCGAATTATTTTGTATGGATAAAATTTTAATTGCAATTCCATTTAAAAGTTACCTAATTAAATTTCTTATGTCCTATACTAACCACCGTTAAGAGGTTCGCCCGTATTAGATTTACACACTGTATACCTACTAAGATTCGCAAGTATACCTACCTCTGAGATTTTAACTTTTATAAATTTATAAATTTTATATCGTAACATTCGTAAGCGTTTGTCTGCTAGTTTTACTACTTTCTTACTTTAAATCTTTGTAGGTACCTACTACTTACTATTAGTTCGAGTTAGGCTGTACTGCCTATGGATTCTTCATTTCCAGCTACCCTATGGTCGACCGGTGAAAATTTTAGTCAGAATGTGTTAGCGATCGTTATCACCGCTTTGTAGCGATAAGAAGGCTTGTTTGTTGTATTATTGTTTACACGCTCATTTTAAATAATGGTGCTATCTAAAATATGTGTTTGCTTACTTAATCCTTGCTCTTGGTTTTGTTCGGCGTCCGCGCCGCGCGCCGCTGACGTGGCGGCGCCGGCAAACGGTGCACAGCTACAGTATAATACAGGTACCTACCTACCGACTTACATACAAATATACATAGATACATACGCTCAAAAACATAACAAAAGAAAGGTATGGGTTGGACTAAAGCAAAGGGGGCGCAGGACTTAAAAAATTTTTGATGGAGTTGGTGTCATTATAACACCTATTTATTATTGTTTTATCGTAAAGATTACGCTAATATAAGCATGTTTTATAGGAACAACTTTTCTCTAAAATCAAAAATGGCCGAGATATTCGCCCTCAAAGATTGATGGTTTTCAAGGGAGCTGGGACATAGAAAAATTTCGATGGATGTTGGTGTTATTATAACACCTATTTATTATTGCTTTATCGTAAATATTACGCTAAAATAAGCATGTTTTATAGAAAAAACTTTTTCTCTAAAATCGAAAATAGCCGAGATATTCGCCCTCAAAGATTGATGGTTTTCAAGGGAGCTGGGACAGAAAAATTTCGATGAATGTTGGTGTCATTAACACCTATTTATTATTGTTTTATCGTAATAAATACGCTGAAATAAGCATGTTTTGTTGGGGCAACTTTTCTCTAAACTTGATAATTACCAAGATACATGACGGATTGTAAAATGTAATTTTCTCAATGATGGAATATTATGTATTCAATATTAGGCTGCGAAAGTCCGAATCTAGCTAAAACACGCTACGCTAAAATAAGCATTGCATTATCATAAGACTTGCCACAGAACCGAAGCTGTCAACCCCGATTCCACGTGGTCTTGTCTGCCCTACCCCTAGAGTGTATATAAAAAGCCGGAGGCGCGGAGGGAGAGCAGCCCTCGCCCGCCGTGACAAAGCTCGGGAGCCGTGCGGAGCGGAGCGGCTGAGGCTGGTCGCCGAAGGCGACCAACAGGCCGAAGCTGCGAAGCGGAGTACGGGCGACCGTGCTTTGTCACGCAAGGGCGGAAGGGCTGCACTTCCCGCAGCGCCGGAGCTAAGGCAGTGTCTGACACAATATAAAAAAGACATGAGGAGATACGGAAAGTCAGGTAGGTTTCAGGTATCATTTTATACATTTTGTTGGCATTTGCGACAACGGCAATCAATCAGCTTAATAGCTTTTTTACCTAATCCAGGATATACTCTGTGTATATCCCGGATAAGTCGACGAAACCTGGCAGCTTCCGTAGGCAATCGGCGGAGTACATGAGAAATTCCGCGCCAGAATCAACTTTAGAGGGTCCATGATGACTCACAAAAAAGTCAACAAAAGTGACAAAAAACCCCGACAAAGAAACTACTAAAACAATTTAAAATACCAAATAGAACCCAAAACTAACAACGAACAAAGACCCAAATTACAAAATATTAAACCCCATAAAATTTATAATTACAAACGTCAACCAAAACAAACCTAAAACCCCGACAAAAATACTACCAAAAATATTTAAAACCCCGAATTTAACCCAAAACCAAAAGAAAATTTACCAAGAAAAGCGCTAATATCAAAGTTCCGAAGAAAGCAATATTAAAAAATCATTGATATTCAAGCGCTTACATCACCTCGGTTCGGGACGTGGTGGGGGGTTTAGCTGTTGGGCATTAAACCGCGCGGGCACACCGCGCGATCGGGCACCGGAGTGTGCGGACGTGTTCTGCGCTCCGATTTAAAGTCATTCGTCGAAAATTTTACAAGTGCTAGAAATTTGCCAACTTTGAAGTCAATTAGCTCAGCCATTTTTGATTTTAGAGAAAAAGTTTTTTCTATAAAACATGCTTATTTTAGCGTAATCTTTACGATAAAATAATAATAAATAGGTGTTATAATAACACCAACATCATCCATCGAAATTTTTCTATGTCCCAGCTCCCTTGAAAACCATCAATCTTTGAGGGCGAATATCTTGGCCATTTTTGATTTTAGAGAAAAAGTTTTTTCTATAAAACATGCTTATTTTAGCGTAATCTTTACGATAAAATAATAATAAATAGGTGTTATAATAACACCAACATCATCCATCGAAATTTTTCTATGTCCCAGCTCCCTTGAAAACCATCAATCTTTGAGGGCGAATATCTTGGCCATTTTTGATTTTAGAGAAAAAGTTTTTTCTATAAAACATGCTTATTTTAGCGTTTTGAATAAAATTTTCCTAAGTATTTTATGATTCCTATATAATTTTCACTTTTGATCAAAAAAATTCTAAGTCCTTACTTTGCGCCCCCTTTGCTTTAGGCGGACCCATGATTCACAGCCGGTGCTCGAGGAAGTCAACGTTAATAATTAGGTACCTATTGGTATTTCTGCTCTGGGTAATTATTATTGTAGTGGTGTGGTGTGGCCCGCTGGGAGTGATAGTCTGATAGTGGCAGGCGCGAGCGGGAGCGGCGTCAGTCCGCGCTTGTTTATCGCGGCGCTCCGACATTTTTATACTTTGTGCTATTTAAAAAATAATTAGTCGGTTAACGCATTGAAGTGCTGTACGAGTCTGAAGGACCAGTGAGCTCAGTGAAGCGGTGTGTGATGCAGGGCGCGGCGATGACGCCATCGGCGCACCCCGAGGTGCCCGAGCCAGAGGCGAGCCGCCCCTTTGTGGATCAACTATGAAATGAACTCTTCCGGTAAAACCCCAGTTTTATTATTCACAATGAAGTATTTTCGTAGGAGTGTTTTGTATTTAGTTATTTTCTAAGATAGGTAGCAATTTAAACGGAAAGAGAGGTGTGATGAGTTTAACGGGCGTGTATTTGTAAATGTATCCGTGTATAATGCGTCTCTGTTCTGTAGATAATAGCCGTACCCTGGACGGGTGGACCAACTTAGGTGTTACCTTCATGCATTGATATAAAGTCGCGATAAGTTATATTATTTATACTTACATAATATATATTTCGATTTTAATAGGGTTTTTATCAATAGAGAATGCGCAAACAAATTCGAAATTTCCTCTTTGACGCAATCTGGCCGAGCGAGAGCAAATCATGTTTTATTTTCATTTGCCTCTTGTAACAGCTGAAGGTCATGCGTATGTTCGGAGTTCGGACACAATACGCTACATAAATTAAAATATTTGATGAGTAGGTACATTCAATACGGCAATATAATAATGCTGTAATGTATTTTGTTTGACGCGTCTGTATTCGCTAGCGCCCACGTCACTAAACCAACGACGCGAATCACGAGCGCGTCACGTCGCGAACTAAATCAACTAACTAATCGGCAGAGTATCTGACTCGCAACGCAACACCACATTACTGCGAGCAATGTGCTTACCATGAGTTGCATTCGATTGCGACTGCGGCATTCGACAGTATGTCCGTCTCGCTCCTGCCAGAGTAGTGGTAGGAGCGAGACTGACATACTTTCGAATGCTGCAGTCGCACTCAAAAACAACTCACGGTCATGGTACGCACACAAGAATGCATGAGCGAGTTAACGCAGGCGCTAGCGACGACGACTGCGTGAAGCGCATGGTAATGCTACAGTGTGATTACCATGATTTGTACGTAACCGTTTCGATAGCGACTGCGGCATTCGAAAGTATGTCCGTCACGACAGTGCCAGAGTAGTACAGTAGGAGAGTAGTAGGAGCCAGACGGACATACTTTCGAATAATTAACGTAAAATAGTTAAGTCGTGTTAGCGACTCAGGAAAAGTTTCCTCTGCGAAAGGTTTGATACCGCCATGATGCCGCATTAGTTCTCTCATCACGTTCACGTTGACATTACCGGTTGGGTTCCACGAATGTTTAAGGCAGGGTACCTATATCGAACGGGTACGCTAATAACAGTAATAACTTATTTTCTAAAATAACTATGTCACTTTTCACTTGTCTTTTGTCACTTTATGCTAAGTTAGGATTAAGTAATCAGTAGTCAATATTACCTAATAATAGTAGGTATAGGGACCTCCTATCGGTAAGAAAACTTTATGTTTTAAATGTAATTCTTCGGAGACATAAAACCACTACGTATCGTCGAGAGGACACATCAAAAATATACACAAGGAAAAAGAAACCTGATGTTATCCCTATTCCTAACACAAAGTCTGCATATGCTAGAAGACAGTATTTTGCCTTATCGGCAAAATTATATAACCTTATAGATAATGACATTAGTTTATACCCCTCTACCTATAATGGATGTAAAAATATATTAGCAAATTGGCTCAAAACAAAAAACTACACGGAATTGGAAGATTTATTAGCAACAATAAAGTAACCTCTTACAATTACGCACTCACACACTGAGACAGAAAGACAAACACGAAACACACACACACCCACCCACACACACTCACACACCCACCCACACACACAAACACACATACACTCACACACTCTCACTCACACACAAGTGGTTCATAGATACTTAATTCTTTTCTTTTTGTATAACTTTTGTAATTTAGTTATTTTGTTTGGTTTTAACTTAAATTTTCATTTAAAATAAGTTTTTGTTTATAAGTTTTTGTTTATGCGAACCAATGTTTGTTAGTAGCATTAGCAAACCAATAAGGAAGAGCGGTGTCTCTTGACACAGGTATCTTGTATTGTATACTTAAAAAGAGACGCCAACCTGAATTTTTGTAAAGGTTTTTAAGTTAATGAATAAATCATTTTTATTATTATATTATTATTTATAGGTACAACATAATTAATCAGAGTGCTTGCTTACATTGAGAAACAGACACGGTCGAACGGCGGCCGGTCACACTAAACACATTAAGATGGAAATTAGAAACAGTTCGGTAGCAGGTTAAGTATTAAGGTTTGGTTATAAATAAGGTATGTATAGTTCATTCCCGATACTTCAACAAGCTCTACAAAATATAAAATTAAATTAAAATAAAACGCATTTATTTCAGACCAAGATTGTCCATAGGTTTCCTATCTTAAAAAATCTATTCTTAAACTAACTTATAGTACATTACATACCAAGGCCGTTTAAGTGGGAAATGCCTCGGATGCCATGTAATTGTCGTCCGAGGCGAAGCCGAGGTCGACTAACATGTGATCCGAGGATTTCCCATTTACCGGCCGAGGTTTGTATACTATTTTTCAGTGCGACGGAGCCGGCAGGCGGCAATTTAGTTTTGCGTAAAGTGGCGCTTACCGACCGGAGGGCTGAAAAATAACTATCTTACCTACACGCTAGGCTTAAGTGTACAGACTACAGAGCACCGGTGCCTGATTAGGCCACTAAAAACAAAAATCCGTCTTCCTTCCGTCGTAGTCGCAAAATAAACCTATTACCCTTTGATTGCAGTTATCCTTGTTCACTTTGGCACAACTTTATTTGAAGACGCGTCGTTTGATGATTTCAGGCAAACCTTCGCCCCCATCCATGTGCTGCTTCATGCGAGCGGGGCGCGCGCGGCTCGCGTCCTCCGCGGCGCTGCTGCTGCTGCCCGCGATGCTGCTGCTGCTGTTTCCGATGCAGGACTCGCTGCCGGCGGCTGCACCCCGCGCGGCGCTCGTGTCGGCGCCAGCAGCGGCGCCGCTCCAAGTGCACAACTCTTCGAGCCTCGGGAACGATGCGCATCCGACCTTACGGCAACCCGAGAGTCCCGACTGGACTAGCGATAAGGACGATGAAGTGCTCCCCGACGGTGCGGTGCGCACGCGCGACCTCTACGTGCCTGGGCACGCGCGCGCACACGCCGAGCTGTGCCCGACGCGCGGCGCGGGCACGCGGCTCGTCGTGCTCGTCTCGTCGGCGCCCGGGCACGCCGCGCAGCGCCAGGCCGTGCGCCTCACGTGGGGCCACGCGGCGCGCCGCGCCGATGTCGCGCTGGCGTTCGTCCTCGGCGCGCCGCCGCCAACCCTACGCGCCGCACTGGGCTCGGAGGACGCGCTCTACGGCGACATCATCGAAGGCCACAACGTGGACAGCTATGGGAATCTCACCCTCAAAACCCTGTCAATGCTGGAATGGTTCGTGACATATTGCCCATTGGCGACGCGGCTTCTAAAATCCGATGACGACATGTTTATCAATGTGGAGGGGCTCCTGCGGTTTGCGGAGGCGCCCGCGCGAAATCGGGCCACGCGCACCTTGTGGGGGAAGATTTGGCGTAACGGGAAACCCGTGCGGGACACCAACTCCAAGTTCTATGTGCCGATGGAGGAGTTTCCTGGAAAGGTGTATCCGCCGTACGCCAACGGGCCGGCGTACCTGTTGTCCGGTGACGCGGCGAGCGAGCTGCTGCGCACGACGCTGGGCGCGCGCTGGCTGCGGATGGAGGACGCGCTGGTGACGGGCGTGGCGGCAGCGCGCGCGCGCGTGGCCCGCGCCGACGCGCCGGCGTTCCTGCGGCGGCGCGCTGACGTGACGCACGCGTGCGCGCTGCGCGCCGCGCTGGCCGTGCACCAGGTGCCCTACGCCGACCAGTTCAATTTGTGGCACAAGCTGCATGACCCTAACGTCAAGTGCCCCTCGTAACTAAACTTTGTGAAACTTACTTTTATGAGATTTATGCTGACATCAATAACTCTTTATTTTGAAACAAACAAAACGCTCATGCACATGCAATACTCGTACAACTTCTTTGTTCATAATCATAACTAATATCCTACCTAGTAGGTAGGTACCTACTATGTTATATTATTTTTCCTCCTGATAAGGAAACTTAAATATTAGTTAACTATAGTAGATTGTACATCAAGGGCATAAAGTGACCCATTTTAGACGAGGCCATTTATTGGTCCGAGTGTAACGAGGACCAATATAGTAGCCGAGGATAAAATGGGTATTTATGCCCGAGGTATACACTCTGCTTTTCACTTTGATTGTAAGGAAAATATTAGGTTTTATATCACTTTAAATCGTTCAAAATGCAACATCCATACTCGCGCGTTTAGGTACTTCCCGACGCGCGCCGCCTGCAGGCGGCCGGGCGCGTGTGGGGCGAGGCCGCGGCGAGCGCGCTCCACCTGCGATGTTACTTTATGCCCTAGTGCATGAAAAGCGATTTTGTGTCGCCTAGCCACGACACAAAGGCGAACTTTTCGAGCAAGAGAAGTGAAAATTATATTACTTGTCGGAAATTTGATAAGTACCTACCTAGTCGTAAATTTATCTTTCTATATTATATTTGTTATAAGTTCATATCTGGCATCATAACTGGCATAAAGTGTTCAAAAAATGATTATCTATATATTGACAATGTAATTCGATTTTAATAAAAATTTGCAAAATTCTGGCAAACAAATACACAATCCGCGAGATGGCTATGGTGGTTTCCATAGCCTATGGACGCCTGAAACTCAGTAAAAGAATTCAGTAATTTTAAGAATCGTCACAATTGTCAGCGTGTTGCAATAGGGGCCTGATCAATTAAGGTCAATGGACTATTTCTTGTCATTTCTCTAGTCACAGAATTGAATACGGGAGTTCGGGGTACTTAGATAAAACGAGTCTTGCAGTCCCTGTTCCGGCCGAGGCTTGTATTGTGCCTTTGTCAAACTATGTGAGGAAGTATAAAAATAAAATAACTACTAGGTAAATAATAGTTTATTCGGGATATAGTTTAATTTGCCGCCTGTTTTATTTTTTACACATACCATTTCAACGCACTATTCGAGCATCATGTTTGCATCATGTTTGCGCATAAATATAGATATACTTACCCATAGATTTAGTTTTTTAGGGTTCCGTACTCTAAAATGGTAAAAAAAGAACCCTTACGGTGCGGGGTCAGCCTGTCTGTCTGTGTGTCTTTCACATAGTTTAAATATCCGATTTGAAATAGTTATAAACAATGTTAAACTAGACACATCACGAGAGGATTCTTAAATTTTAACTTTTTCTCAATTTTCAATAGCAGTAATGTCAACGCATTTAATATTATTTAGACATTAATTGACTAATTTTATATAATGTAAATTATGTATATGAAAGCATGTGGAATAAGTACTTATTGATTATTATGTAATGCCAATTAGCACGTAAGGTTTAGGTGTAAGTGCCAAATGAATGGTTTATAAATACTTAAATGAAATGAAATGAAGTTGCACCACTTGCACCGAGGTAGGTATGTTGGCGCTCGACTCGAACGTAGTGATAAAGTCAAACCACGTTATCTTTTCTCAGCAAATGAACTGTTAAACTTGAAAGTGTTATTTTAAACGTCAAACTTCTATGAAACTATGTCGTTTACTTAACACTTCCACAGTCTGTGCTATCAAAATCTAGGAAACTTAGCGTAGACTGACTCTAGCACCGATAGTCTGCACGCCTATCACGTACATCGAAAATTGACATTGACGGGAAAACCTCTTTGTCACTCCAATATGCAAGTGTGATAGAGATGAAGATACAAATCCGCAATCGTTCGATTTTCGTGGTATAGGCCCTGGGTGCGTAGCCAAGATGCCAATCGCTCACGCTCAGTCGCTATCGAAACGCAACTGTCATTGTCACACTAATAAGGAAGAGTGATAGAGAGAGGTAGCTATGATACGTTATCAAGCGTGAGCGATTGGCATCTTGGCTATGCACGCAGCTCTGAAGGCCTAGTATAACAGTTGTAAGTATGACACTTATTTCTCGATCGCGTTAGCGTATCGAGCGAGAGTTCCAATTATGTTTGCCGTGTATTTAAATCATCCGGCAACTTTCATATTTTGACCCCTCGATACGCTAACGCGATCGAGAAGTAAGTGTCGTGCAACTTGTATACTAGGCGTTCAGCTTTTATACTAGGCCTTCAGAAGTTGTGCCTTTTACTCGACTTAAATACTCTTGTTATATCGAATACGAGGAAAGAAAACCGTATTTTAAATAAAATAGTACAACTAAATACAACCTTTTGTACGACAATATCATAGAAACTTTTTTTCTAAGTCAATTGTTATATCTCTTTGGTCATAATAAAAATAAAGAAAGATACATTTAGTTACTCTGTGGTTATTATTTTATCCATAGACAGTTCATAAATGTCATATTATAAATATGCCCCTAGCTGTTACATACCATTTTTACACCAAAGTTCAATAGTTGTATACCCGCCCAAGGCGAGGTACCAGGGCCAGGACCATGGCGCATCCATTCATCATATTTTTAACAGTGTCGGCCACGTTAGGCGCGTGCGCCGGCGACGGGCCCAACGTGTGGCGCAGCCCAAACTGGCCGAGAGGAAAGGACAAGGGGGAAGTGTGGCCTAAACCACAGCACCAAGTCAAGAAGAACAGAGTCCTCATTTACGACCAGGGCCATTTCCAAATTAAGGTATAGTAAAGTATTCTTATCATTATATTTTTAAAGCAATCTACTCGAAGACAACGAAGAGTATGAAGTCACTGAACCCTGCGGAAATTTGTAAAATTCGCGGGTTTTTAGAACGCTTCACCCGCGCTATATATATGTCTTGTTCTTATCATTCTTATCTACGTGACACTAGCCGCGTCGCCACGCTGACTTGCAATGGACATCCTCCGCACCATCGACCCGGAGCGAGGGCCTTTTGTAGCAGACGGCTCGTCTAAGAAACGGTTTAGCTACTGATCACCAACTAAAGGACATTTCAACAAAAAACGGGACAGCAATGGTCTTAAGCGTGAAATACCCTTATAGTGTTAAGTTTAAGTTGTGTCAATTTCCACCCCCTAGAACACTTCCCAAAACAAGAAAAAAAATTAAAAATGTCTACGTTCATTACCTTGCTCGGTTAAATAATCGGTTGAATAATGCGAGGAGCGGCGAAGAACAACTGAGAATACGAAAACATTTTGCCCAAAAGGGTCACACAGGTAGAAGAATACAGGAGTAAGTATTTGGGGACTCCAATAACACTCAAGGAGGCATTTAGCAACCTAAAACCGATGCTTGGTTTCGTTGAGAAGCTGGGGTGGTTGGAATAGGGCTACCTCGTTAACACGCAAAAAAGGCACAATGGATGTCGAGTTGCGGAAAAAAGCCCAGAGAAACTAACTAACTAAGGGTCACTGAGTCGACAGCTGGGGACCCACGGAGTAAAGCTTGCCCCTTTAGCTGTCAACACAGCGGATCCTCCTTTTTTTTAAAGGGTCGGCAACGCTCATGTAACACCCTGGAGTTGCAGGCGTCCATAGGCTAGGGTGACCGCTTACCATCAGGTGGGCCGTATGCCGTATGCTTGTTTGTCACCGTCATAGTATTAAAAAAACCTTCATTATAAGTCGGACGGAGTTGCTGATTCAAGCTCTAGTTGCACGAGAAATAACTTTCATATTGTTTCATAAAGAACATGTTGCAGTGCAGGTAGTTGGTGTGACCTGTTCCCTCCTCTTGAGCGCCATCTCGCGCCACTCGCTTGCACTTACCAACCTGGCGCGCGAGCATGCTCTGCCGAACAAGTCTGCTAAAACGATCGACGAGCTGCATGTCGAACTGACAACGCCGTGTGATGAATACCCATATCCTGGTATGAGCGAAAACTGTAAGTAATGTTTGCGAAGTTCATTTATAGTTATAAGTCACTCATCATTCAAGACTATGGCCTATGACTTTGGCTAAACCCCAGCCTTTAAGATCCTCGGCCAGGATCTTTAAGTGCCGGTAAGGCAAATATCGTGTCTTTTTTTGTGGCTATATTATACCTTCTTCTTCTTTTTTTTCTCCTTCCTAGCGGTTTACCTGTGGTCCGCTTTGGCAACTAATCCCAAGATTTCGCGTAGGCGATAGTTTTACGAACGCGATTGCCAACTGACCTTCCAACCCAGAGGGTAAACTAGGCCTTATTGGGATTAATCTGGTTTCCTCACGAATCTCACGATGTTTTCCTTCACCGTAAAGCGATTGGTAAATATCAAATGATATTTCATACGTAAGTTCCGAAAAACTGATTGGTTTGGTACAGGCCGCTCTATTATAGGATTGGAACCCGCGACCTTCGGGCTGCAAGTCACACGCCTTACCGCTGGACCACCTAAGCTTCTGTTGCATATACGAGTACCTACAGCCACAAAAAAAAGGGTGACCTCGGTTTTCCTCCCCCTATTTTTCCTTCAAGCCTGCCAAATTTCAATATTGTGTTTGAAGCTTCTAGACGGGCCATATTTTCTGAAGTTTGTAGCCGGCTTTATAGTATATACACACGTCTCATAGTTATGGAATCAAATTCAGACAGCAACAGTTGCCGACTAGAAGCCCCATAAGGAGGACGTGTCGTAGCGCGGCCCATCATTTTTCCTCGTCTGTTTAATATCAACACCATGCTTATAATTACATGTCATATGATATGTATGCCTTATCTTTGCGCTGATGCATACAATATCTGATTTCAGACGAGCTAAAAGTAGCGAAGGTGTCTTACCTGAGCAGCACTTCGGTTTGGGGCGTCCTGCGCGGGCTGCAGACACTCCTGCACTTGTTCTACTTCTCGCAGGCCTACAACTACTACAAGGTACAGTCGCCATTTGTTACAAGAGAGCGGTCAAGGTGCTCATACCTACATATCTGAACACGACTTCGAAGATAAAGCCGTGTACAGATATTTGTCACCTTGGGCGCTCCGATGTAACTGATGGCAACTGTACTTATACGATTTTAAGTTAACATGGCCATTTCAATTATAATTACATTTAAAAAATGGTCAAGGGCATCAAATGTATATTTGTTTATGCGAGCTCCCGATATTTCGGCACTGTTACAAGCGCCATGTTTACGGTGTATGATTTAGGTATACTATGTATACTGCGAGTTTTAGTAGTGGTTTACTCTACCCAAGTACCCATACGCCGTAGCGATTTACCCTCTTACCGGTTCGCTTATTTTCGACGGTGTCGCTACCGCTACCATTGTTCGCTTTCTCACTTAGAACTCGATCACTTTCACGAGACACGACACTTATACAGTATCGACTGGTGCGTTCCTTGCCGGACCAGTTACTTTTGGATTTTTGAACATTCGAATCAATCGAAATCTGTCGAATTGCTCGACAGTTGAAATGAAACCCATTTTCTCGGTTGAAGTTGTTGCGTTCAACTCGTACGGAATGCACCAGACGATGCTGTAGCTACAGTGATAATGTTGCTTAACTTGCTTCGAATATTCCGATCCAGTTTGGACTTGGCACTTTTTACGGTAAGTTTCAGATTGAGCTCTGTGACAGCTAGACAAACTAACGCGGGTCCCATAACTGTGGATCATAATCCACAGTTATGGGAGTTAAAATGACTAAATTACTGGCGTTTTAGGTGTCCATAGGCTACGGAAAACCGCTTATCATCCCGAGGGCTGTGTGCTTGTTTGCCACTATTTAAATAAAATCTTAATGTATAGTCAATAATTAGATAATTTCTTGGTGAGGATTTTACGATAATTGTCACGAGATCTACGAGTATTAGTGTTTTAAAGAATTGTCGGTAGTTTTTGACATGAGAATGATCCTGTGTTGGAATTTCGTGACATGTCTTGTGTTTCTTGTGACAAGTGTCAATAGCTCTTCATAAAAGCATTCGTTAATGATGTTTTTATTTATAAATAACATGTTGGCGGCAAACAAGCATACAACCAGCACAATACTGAGTTGGGTCCATTTTGTGATGCACACACATCCTAATCCTTGTTTGTCTTTTTCTTTTGTTTCTTATGTTGTTTCCTGTGATGTCACAAATAAATGTTTTTCATTCATTCATTCATTCAATAGTAAGCGGCGCCTGTAGCGCATAGACGCCTGTTATATCAGTAATAATGATGCTGACAATTGTCACACCAGCCGCCGTGGTGAAAATGGGCCCACGTCGCGCACAGTTGCGCTCGAGAGAGATACGTGTCAGGAGTCTCTCTCAAGCGCATCCGATCCATACTGAACTTCGCAGGATCTGGTAATAAACGAGACAGAAATAGTCGACTACCCGCGCTACTCGCACCGCGGCCTGCTGCTGGACACGACACGCCACTTCGTCTCGCTGCCCAAGATCCTGCTCACCCTGGACGCCATGGAGATGAACAAGATGAACGTGTTCCACTGGCACATCGTCGGAGACGACAGCTTCCCATATCAGAGTCTCAAGTTCCCTGAGTTAAGGTGGGTACTGTACGTAAATGTATCATTCACCAATGTCTTCACCCTTGTTGAATGGTACTAGTAATTAACAAAACGGAGTTAGTAGACTACACACCGATGCTGATCTTTGGATACTGAGCCTGCGGTAACACATCAGACGTTTGCAATTGCAGCATTTATCAAAAATGTAACTAAAATCATTTAAAAAGAGGAAGTAGGAAAGAGAAATAGTTATTTGGTATACATGGGATGGGAGCAAAGTTGTTGTTTAACTCTCGTGCTTATATTGAGACCTGTGGAGGCGAAAGACTCCAAAATAAAAAAAAAACTGTAATCTTGAGCTTTACGAGGGTTTCAGGGAACGAGAAATGAATTAACTTTGCCGCCGAGTGTAATACGACATTTTACTCCTCAAATTTTATTAGATTACAAATCTCATACAAATGTCGTTTAAAGTCAATGCTACCAGTTAACTTGAAGAAACCATTCAAAACTCAAGGTCATTTGACCATTTGCAATTTGGTTATTTGGAAAGTAATTTTACTTTCCCCACTAATGCGTTTTTCCCAGATTGTTATAAAGGATAAAATAATCTTTCCGGGCTGTGAAGTGAAAAATAAAATTGAGCGTTAGTGTTTTGCCTAGTTTTGTGTTTGTATAGGAAAATAGATCACCACTCATTTGACTGCAGCCTGTAGGTATAGGCTACGTAACAAAGACAAACTCATCTCCTCCTCTTCTGACCTAGGTGCGTAGCGTAGCCAAGATGCTAATCGCTAACACTCACTCGCGAGCGAAACGCAAATGTCCTTGTCCCACTAATAAGGAAGAGTGGTAGAAAGAGAAAACTTCGCTGTGCTATTGAGCGTCAGCAAATAGCATCTTGGCTACGCACCCTAGCTCAGTGTGTTTTGAATCTCTGTGAAGTTACTAACAACGTTAAACCTAATATTCCAGCAACCGCGCAGCGTTCGAACCTTCGAAAGTGTACTCGAAGTCAGACATCGCGCTCGTGGTGGATTATGCGCGCGACCGCGGCATCCGGGTGGTCCCCGAGTTCGACGTGCCAGGTACTTCGGTTCAATCCTGACTTGGCACTGACTTGGAACAAAGCCTTTTTCTAAAATGACTGCCTATCATGGTCAGAATCAGAAGTCAGGTCAGTTTTACGAAAGCGACTATCCAATGACTTCCAACCCAGGCCTTATTGGGATTACTTCGGTTTCCTCACGGTGTTTTCGTTCACGGTGTGAAGTGAAAGTGACTTGGAAGCAAATATTTTTGATAAACATACTCACAATTCAAATACATGCCCTTAACAGGATCAGACCCACCATGTTATTGATACAATTTATTTAGCAATTAATATGTTCGCCTGTTTCTTCGGAATAGCAAATTCCCAGTTCTAGCGCGTCATTCGCATTTTTCGAAAAGGTCATTATTGTAAAACGGTTCAATTAAGACCCCTTCCGCTTACTGGAAAACTTGTTAACTTGGATAAAATTTGGTACTTAATATTTTGTACAACACCAGATACCTATAGTCTTATTGAAATGCTAATTAGGTTATGAACATTTGGAAAATGTATAACGTTGCTGCTACAAGAACAACAAGAGTTATACCATAAATAAATAGTACTAGACGACGATATGTATAATAGATCGATACATATAAATACATAGAAACATCCATAACTCAGGAACAAATATTCGTGATAAACACACAAATAAATGCCCTGACCAGGATTCATTTTGAGAATATTAGCCAACGAGTTACTTATCCCGTCTACCGGCTCTGAAAAGCGTTTTACGTAGCCGAGTTAAGTCGTCTTTCGGACTTACGAGCATCATTTCTGTTAACGAGTCAACTCGCCTACACGACTGAGGAGCAGGTATCATTTCACTGGATTTGGAAAACTGGGTATATTTTGTGTATGACTTTGCTGGAACGAAAGGGTTAAATA
Source organism: Lathronympha strigana (assembly GCA_949128165.1). NCBI lineage: Eukaryota > Metazoa > Arthropoda > Insecta > Lepidoptera > Tortricidae > Lathronympha > Lathronympha strigana. Next base: position 36,662 of record OX421920.1, read on the forward strand.
TCATCTTACGAACCATTCCGCAGGCAACCATCTCATCGGGTAGAAAAAATCATCATACATATGGTGCTTATGTAGAGATGAAGTGTGTACCATATGGTTTAGTATGCCCACCCGCCAACAGTTCACATGCTGTCTTGGAACGCGTCGCACCCCGAGATCGTGCTGACGTGCCGCGGCGGCGACGGACGCACGCGAGTGGTCCTGAACCCCGTCCATGAAACCACCTACAACCTGCTCCGAGATCTGTTCCAGGAGGTGCGAGAGCTGTTCCGTGACCAGTACTTCTATATCGGGGGTGACGAGGTGGATATGGAGTGCTGGTGAGTGATCAGTGATCTTATTTAGGCGTGCAACTTATTATAGTCAATCATGGTGTTGCAACACTTTTACTGAATTTTCAAGAGAACCAGCGCCATTGCAGTTTTTTCCTTAAATAGTGCCCACTGCTATTGAATGGATCACGTCGACTCGTGCAGTTTCTACAATATCAAAAGACGCTGTATACGTGTGTATACACGTGTGTTGTGCGAGGACTTAGGAGCCGTATGTCCTGGGCAGTGTGTGTATTAAGATTCGTTAATTGGCTCTTGAATATCACCCACGCCGTAGTTATGTGATCAAAAAGACCCAATTTTTCTAAATACGGCAAAATAACCATGTTCGCTATAATATTATTGACGAGACTTCAGTGACCATAAAAGGCATGGACATCAAGATTTAAATTTTGCAGAACCGATAGAGATAGACATTCCAGAGAGAGTGTCACTCTAGGATGTCTTGAAGGATGCGAGGTATCTCGCATGCAGGCGTACCTGCTGTGCTCATCGAGTGGGCGCTTTACATTTTGGACACACTATTCTAACTGACCTTATCAATCACAGGGAATCGGATCCAAATGTTCAGGCCTACCTGAAAGAGAATGACATTAAAATGGCGGAGTTATACCCCAAATTTATGAAAAAAATACTCCGACTTCTTGGCAACAAGCAGCCCGTCGTGTGGCAGGCAAGTTACAAAACTAATGCTTTTTCCATAAACCTCAAATCATTAAGGGGATTCTTCTGAACCAACTTCAATCGATGTCTCTGAACACAGTGGGTTAGGTTAGAACGGCGACAAACCGCTCAAAGAATGTGCTACCAGAAAAGAAGTTAGGTTGTTTGGGGAATTGGATTTTTTAACCTTATAAAAACACGAGTCCAAACAGCGAAACGGAACTGTTATCAGACCTAATCATCTGTCAACTCTCATTAATCTGTCAACATAACACTTCGAACAGCAACTTTAGAACAGTGACCCCAAGCAAAGATCTGTAGCTCAGTTAATTAGATTAATCACTATGTACAAAAATATTTACTTGTGCACCGCAGTTAGGTTTAAGTAATTAAAGTTTTATCATACTCTCTATGAGAGAGTGTGAGCGAATGTGACACACAGATACACTACACGGTTTAAATAATACATTGACTTATTTTGGAGATTGGACTATGTTTTATTTTATTTATATACCACTATTTAAAGTGTGATTGAGAATCACGAAATTATTAAAGAATAAGTACACTGTATTAAAAGTTGTTATTTCTTACTTGACACTAAAAAAGCACTTGCAAATACTTAAATAAACTAAAACTTAACTTGAAATGACTTAAATAAACTAACCGTTTTTATTATTTTAGGAAGTATTCGAGAATATGCTATCTTTACCAGACGGCACTCCCGTGCAGATTGGGAAACCCGCGCGTAACGATGTTGTCAAGAATAATGTAAATAAGGTAATTTTATTTCACAGACCTTATAAATTATGTAGGCCAAGGGAGGGCCACTGCGCCTTTGAAGTTGGTCCATTTAGCAATTCCAGCATTGATACCAACACCCCAAGCCAAAAGTGTGGAAGCAAGCTAAATATGAACTAGCTACTCTAGCCATTGTCCCATTCGGAACACTCTCCGAATCCAAAGTCCAATGTGTCAATCATCACTCTCTAGGAAACCGCCCGCGCAATCTAGACACGCGGCAGTGCGTCCAGACAAGTTCAGGCGACGCAGCTGTACTGTAGTGTGTATATTTACACGAACCATCGGGAGGCACTTTAACCCCTTTGTTACTCAAAATCTACTAAATATAAACATCATCTATTTAGATCCCCGAGACTAACAAGATGATCAAGATCTCCAAATTTCATAAATATAGCTTAATTGGTTATTGAGATTTAGGCATCCAAAAATCGCAAAAATTCATAGGGATAGAAGTTAATTCGTTTGTTTTATGCATTTAATGCATTCATTGAAACTTTTTAAAACGGATGAAACGATCAAATAAGGCGAAGGTCGAAGGCATTGGCCCTAAACAGCCAAAACAGAAGGTCTGTGGTATTTATAATGTTCGTACCGCGACATTTTAGTTATCGGGTATAGCTTATAAATAGGAGAAAATATAGCTCAATTTTTTTTTTATATAAATGGGTGGGCATGACTAGCATGTCAAAATGCCCGCCGCGAGTATGAAATTGAAGGTTTCTAATTTATCACTGTTTTTATTACATATATATATGTAAGAGCGATAAAGATGGATATAATGTTTATTGCTGCTGAAAATATAGAAATTTATTTGACTATCAAGTTTTGGTTTAAGAAAAACATTATGTTGATTAATTATTGGTAAGGTTCATTTCCTTGTTCACACTTTAACCGTAAAGGACGTCCAAGGTCTCGCTATGAAGCAGAAAGCTGACCACCGGAACTTAGTAATACCTTGATGTAATACCCTCGAGTTTGGACTCGTTACTTTGGTTTTGACGAGCACTTGGACCGTAGGTGGTGTCCGAGGAGTGATAATGGAGCATAAAGGTGCATTGGTTCGGTAAAAACTAGCCATGTCAAATCTTTAACTTCACATTCTTTAACTTCTACAGTACTTGGCACCCATTTAGATATTAGATCAGTTGTCGGCGGAGTCGACAAATAACGATATTCTCATATAGAAGTTGGCTTCGATTTTCACATTTATGTTTTTGGTGGGATTTAGTTTACATAGACAATGTTCTAGTGACGTCATTCACCATTTTATTACGGCCGCTGTAAGAAGGCACCGGAGCCCTAGGAACATCGAGCTTTATATTTTAAAAGATCTTGGTTGGAATCCTGGTGGCAGTGCTTGTAAATGAATGATCGTCCGTGGCGACGTACTCGCGTTTTTTGTTTAAATCGGAACCTTTGTTGGGATGGAGGATATAAAAACAGTTGTCTCCATGATAATTAACTCAGATTGGGACTGGGTATGGGATATCAGTCAATATTGAAGCAAATCCCCCACATTTTGATCATACCATTAATGTTACAGGAAGTAGCAATTTTAACCTGTTTAAAAAAATTGTAATTGATTCTTGTCTTATATGTATCTGAAGGTCCTCGAAGCTGGCAAGAAAGTGATACTATCCTCGCCTTGGGAACTCGATGACTCGCGCAAGTCTTGGGAGGACTATTACACCAGCGTGGACCTCCGCGGCATGGTCGACGATGCCTCTCTGGTGGAGCACTTTCTCGGCGGCGAGGCTTGCATCAGAAACGAGGATGAAAAAAATCTATACAACAGGTTATTCAAAGCTCTCGTCACCACTCTTGCGGAAAAATAATGACGCAGGAACGACGTCTGCTAACGAAACTAGCAGCCATGAGATATATAGAGGCAGTCAGCGTGCACATAGATGAGGCTTTAGAGTATTTGCTCAGATATTATTGACCATCTCGAGATCTCCGATGTATCTCATGGCGATTTTATGTACAATACTGGGAAGTAAAAAAAGGTTTGTGACCGTGATAACAGAAGCCTTCATTGATTGTTGTTATTGTTTCAGATTGTGGCCTCGGGCGAGCGCGGTGGCCGAGGTGCTGTGGAGCTGGCCGCCGGCCGAGCCGCTGGCCGCGCTGCACAGCGCGACCCGGCGCCGGCTGGCGGAGCAGTCGCGGCGCATGACCCGCAATGACATCTTTGGGCAGACCGAAGTGCGCATGCGCGCTGCCTCCACTACTGTAAAACTTACAGACGCCTTATTTGCCCAAATATTCCTATTTTGTATGTTTATGTAATAATTCCAATTAATAAATGAAATAAAAATCATATTCAGCACCAATAATAGAATAAAACAATACGGACACAAAATCGCGCTCCTCTGGAATGGAAGTTTATTCAGCCTAATCATTGCTAGATGACGTCACTGCAGGCTCCATCGACCATAAATACTAACAAAGTAACCATTGATTACGCTGATCGGCCTCTAGTCTGAGCATGCGATCAGAGTAGGTAAATAGAGCAGAGATTGTTATATTCATTCGTTAAGTAAAAAGTATCTTGTTTTATAGGTAGAGCATTCCTGACTATTTCTGAAAGAGCCTCGCCTTTAGCTGCTTTTTTGGGACCATATGAAAGCAAGAGATCTATACGCCTTATTACTATGAATGCAAATGCAGTCTTGTAATGTGTCACTGTGACCAGTGCGTGACAAGTGCCCAACAACTGCACAATTGTAGGAGGTTGAGAATGAGTATCTATCTGCAACATTACGCATTCAATTAGGCCTCAGCTGAGCCTTCAATTCGAGGACATTAGATAAAGAAAGCTTGTCTTTGCCACCAAGTCAATCAAGTCAGTCAAGCTAATCTTTACGAATCTACTGAAACTCTTGAAGTACATGTAGAAACCCTATTGATTTTAGTGGTGAGCATGTATTCTCACAATGCACTATAGCATGTTCACGACACGCCTAACCGACCTAAGTAAACAAACTTATCTCGTTGCGGTAAATTGCATGAGAGGTCAGTTCACTGTCTCCGATATCTACCTACAGGTCGGCGCGATAGCCCGGCCGTTACATCAGGCGGATAATGAGGTCACGGGCGGGTAATGACAACACACTGTGGGGTATAAGTAGCTATTTATTACAGTAGCATAGGTAGGGTCGGGGTGGGGTGTTTGGGGGGAGCTACGCTCACTGCTTGGTGGCAGCCTCGTGGATCTTCTTCTGGACCTCCTCGGCTTGCTTTACGAAGTCTTCGTAGGCCTTCTTGACTTGGGGCGCGAGCTTCTTGTTGGCCTCGTCGGCGTTGGCGGCGATCTCCTTGGCGAGCTTCTCGGTCTCCTTGACGCCGGTCTGCACGGCCTGCTGCAGCTGGTCGCGCAGCTTGTTGGCCTGCTGTTCCACCTCGGGGTGCGCCTTGCGGAGGTCTTCAACGGCTTTCTCGATATTCTTTTTGGACGTCTCCAGTGCTTCCTTGGCCTTGCCGTTGGCGTCGTTAATCTGAAATTCAAAGAGGATTTTTAATGAGGATGTTACTTCGAAGATCTGGGACGGGGCACAAACCGATATAAAACGCAGAAATTAAACCAAGGGACGATAAGTCTCAAGTATAGTATAGGCTTTGTATTTAATTCATATTACAAAAATTTAATCTTATGACAAAACGCAGAATTGACATAAAAGTGTACGGTAATAGGTACAGTCGACGTCAAAGATATGTTTACACTTTTGCACCGTATTACAATGGGTTAAGGTGTAAACATATATTTGACGTCGACTGTACATAGTGTATTAAGGGCGGTAAACAAAGATATTACGAACGAGTGTGAATTTAAGCCCGAGTCGAAGACGAGAGCTTAATTTTAGCACGAGTTCGTAATTCTTGTACCGCCCGTGATACATAGGTATGTGTTTCATCACATTGGCGAGGAAATAAATAAACCTTCTAGAGTCTAGACAAAGAAACAATAATTATTAGCAGTAGTGTAGTCGCACACTCTGCAGTACCCGGAGTGAGCGGCGACTACGTGCAGCGAGCGCGTGGGGGGCAGGTCCTCAGGGAGCTCCGGGTGAGCGATAAAGTAGTATGAGAATCGTTTAAGACCATGGGCTTAATACAGCACCAGCAGATGTGATGAAAAATGTATAGTGATCTTATGATATTGATTGGTATTGATTTATTTAACTACATAGGTATGTAAGAAGGGACTGGTACTTTGCTCGTCTATTCAGCTACTAGGTATAATCGATGCCATACTTGAATCGTGAATTACTCAATATGTAATTTTATTACTTATGATTCAACAAGAAGAAGAAGTACTCACCGCGTTCTGCAGCGACGTGGACAGCTGAGACAGGTCCTTGAGCACTTTGTCGGAGTTGTCCTTGATGGCCTTGTTGACCTCTTCCGTGTTCTTGCTGTTCACCAACTTATTCCACTGCTCCTGGATGGTCTTCCCGACTGCTTCGGCGTTCTTCTGGATGTCCTCCCAGGGGTTGGCGGGTGCGTCGCGGCGCACCATGCCGGCGTTCGCCTGCATCATCAAAATCGTCAGACACACAATAACAAGGGTGCACGGTGACAAGAATCAAAAATTAAGATGTAAGTATATTCAAGAACCAATATTGCGCTCAGCGCAAGCAACTCCTTAACACATCCCCAGCAACGCATCCAAGGCATGATGCACCTGTTTTTCTCTGCACTGGGCGTCCCTATACAACATCAAGGAGGATGCAGCTAAAAAATCACACTAGCTTGCTTACTGAACCGTCACTACAAATCAGATGAACAGCTCGGTTACTGGTTTTATGGATTAAAAATAAAACTTGATACTCACCACAGCCAAGAAGGCGACAAAGACGACGAATTTGGCAACCATTTTGTAGGACGGAGTGTGTCAAGCTGAGGACTGTGCTGGACTTGCAACTGAGCAGGAGTGCTGAGTGACCGTTGGGCGGCGCGTTATATACCCGGGCGGGTGCGAGACGCGGGTGGGGCGGAGGGTGGAGAGGAGGGTAAATTCCCTTGCACCGGCGCCCTCGGCGCTCCGGCCGTGACCCTTTCTAGCGGAAGTCACCACTCCGCTGCACGCTGTGTCAGCTGCTCCACGAGTGACATCACCTTCATTTGACTTTTCTCGCAATGATGTGGTATCGGTTGTCTGTAGTAAATAAGCTACGAAATCTAGAGAATCTTTGTGAGTTATTTGTATTTTGAAATGATTCATAATCAGATACTTACTAGCTTGACTGAGTGTCAATAATCTGGATGATTAATTTTTTAATAATAGTTGTTTAAAAAAATATGCTTATCTCTACACACAGCGCTCGTCAATGGCCGTTACTTTGATAAGTTTGGCTGAGATATCAATAGAAAAAATAAAGATAAACGCTATACCAGCAAGTAGGTATGTTTTCAATAGAAACCATTTTTTGTGACTACCTAGTATATGTACTCGTACTATACAGTCAAGTACAAAAATATGGTTCGACATAACCGACTCATAAATATGGTACTACGCTCTACTTACACCGGCATAAGGTGCTATGCACAGAAATATGGGACATATTTTTGAGTAACTTGTGCACCACCATATTTTTACACTTGACTGTACAAAGCCACAAAGTTTTTAACCAACATCAAAATAGGAGGAGGTTCTCAATTCAAAGTTTTTTAGGGTTCCGTAGTCAACTAGGAACCCTTATTTATAGTTTTGCCATGTCTGTTTGTCCGTCCGTCCGTCCGTCTGCGGCTTAGCTCAGTGACCGTTAGTACTAGAAAGCTGTAATTTGGTATGAATATACATATCAGTTAGGCCGACCAAATGGTAAAAGATGATCTTTTATCTTTAGGGTACCTCCCGTACATGTAAAGTGGGGGATGGTTTTTTATCCGGTTCAATTCTAGTGTATATAAATTATAGAAGGTATCGTTGGATAAGTATTAGAAAAAGAATAGAAGTTTGCTATGAACATTTTTTTATAAAGATAATATTTACTGAAATAATAACTCGGGAAGTCAAAAAAAATGTTTCCCCGCCCTCTAACTTTTGAACCGCAAGTCCATAAAATTAGACAAAGTTCATGAAAATAGAGCTTTGTGAAAACTTTGAAGGATATTTTTTTTAACTCTTTTTTTTTTGAGAAATAAATGTCTTTAAACCGAACTCTCGTCATTTTTTATTATTTTGAAAAAAAAAACTTTAACTTCGTTATGCTTGGTATAGTTAAGGAAACAGAATGGCATATAAGTAGTTAGTTTTATTGAATTGGCTATTTTTTTTCTGCTACAAAACAATTACATATGTTGCATCAACCGCTAATGTAAAATGGGCATTCAAGCTTTAATTATATGAGCTACGCGATTATACTCGATTGGCATCCGTTGAGTTTCCCCATAAGAGTATTCCGTATGACATTATCGAATGGAATTGGGCAAAATAGACCGATTTTAACGAAGAATACGAAATGATGTGCTTGAGCCTTTGTAACGCATAAACGGCGCCACTTAATCGTTTACAGAGTTGGTCCACATGGCACTTCCAGCTGAGATTTGAATCTAACATGAATCCCAGGAACCTAGTCTCACTACATAGTGGCATTGGACCGTTTGCTACACATGGGGGCAAATTTGTATTCCGTCCTGAGAAGATCATGATGTTAGACTTAGTGACGTTCAGGAGTAACCCATTGGTAGAAAACCATCGCTGTAACTGCGTACACGCTTCATTTATTTTTTCACCAAGCTGTTCGTACGTTTGCCCACTAACTACGACCGTAGTGTCATCCGCAAATAGCACGGACAACCCGGTGGTAATGGCTGCTGGAAGATCATTTACGAATACTAAGAATAATGTATTTCCAAGTGCTGATCCCTGGGGAATGCCCAACTGAACGTCACCAAGGTGACCAAGGTCAGACTCCAACATTGTACCATTTGTAAATAGTTTTACTTTTTGTTTTCGTTCCGACAAAAATGATGCAAGTAGTTGATGAGCCTTGTCCACAACGCCATAATGTTTTATTTTATTGAGGAGTAGGTTGTGATTAATTACGTCAAATGCTTTTGACAAGTCACACATAATACCAGCCATCTTGTGTTTGTTATCCATGCCCGTTATAATGCAATCAACAATTGTATAAGCTGCTGCGGTTGTTGACATATTACGTCTATATGCAAACTGATTTGAAGTGATTAAGGCATTTGATTCAAGGTGGTTCATCAAGCAAGAGGACAAGATAGACTCCACGATTTTCGAAATGGCTGGTACTATGGTGATAGGCCTATAGTTAGTAACGTCAGTCTTTTCCCCTTTTCCTTTATACACTGGGCATACCCTTGTACTTTTCAGCACGTCGGGATAGACACCAGTAATGAATATTGTGTTGATCAATACAACTAATATGTCAGAGACGATCGGCCAGACACATACGATTATGTTTAATGACATATCATAGAGCGTAGCGTTGAGCGTAGATTGAGAAACTTCCTACTGGAAAATGCTTTATATTCAATAGATGATTTTTTTGACATTACTGTATAACTATGCTCTTAACATTGTTTCCCATTTTATATTTTATATTGGTTATTTCGATTTTGGTACTGATTTTGGATATGATTTTGATAATGATAATATTGGAATATTGGTTTTACATCTATTTGACATGTTTCTTTATTTCATAATACCTACTTATTGTTCTTAATGTTTTGACGATCCATTTCCAGGTTTTATGTTAATTTATATTATGTTCGATTTTATGCTTTGACGATCACAATGTAGATTCTTATAGATTGACATTAATGTACTTTATACTGTAATCATATGTTGTGAAATAAAAAAATCTAATCTAATCTAATTCAAGGGTGCATCGCATCCCTTGAATTAAAGCAATTACTCAAAAACACGTTGTATAGGTAGTTAAGTAAAATAAGTAGGTCTGTACTACTAACAATATAGATAAGATTACAGAATTAACAGATGATATCCGAAATAAATAGAAAATGCTTATTTTTTTTAAAGTGACTATTTTTGGAAACTTCATAATATACAAAAAATTGTAGGATTAAGTTTTTGGGGGCCGGAAGATATTGTAAATGACCCCACCTAGCAAATAGGCCAATTTAACTATTCCTGTATTAGTAGGATACCGTCCACCTGACACAATCACTCAACCGACTTCAGAAATGTTAAGTTCATTTGGCATTTTTTTTTAAACATTCCCATAATTCCCATAAACGATGCTACTGATAAGCGCAAGCGACGTTCCACCCGCTCTACACGGAGAGCTAGCCCCTGAAAACGGTCAACGACTTAGAGAGCAACTAAGTAGAAACTAAGGTTTGCTACACTAGATTTATCCAAAAGGACTGGATCCAAGCATACCCGATGCTTGGATCATGTCATGCTCCATGCCATTTTTGTCCTCCAGCTGTGCATCGATGGAGTTCAATGAGGATACAAGTAATGGCTTAGGTGTAATATTAGGTGTCTATGTTTGTAATTTGAATATAAGATCATTTGGTATTTCTGTCGGGGAAATTTATTTATAGTGCTAGGTCATTAATAGTAGCTTATACAATAGCTTAGTGATATAATAAGGGTTTTTAAAATTCAAGGGTCGCTGTTAAAAATTAAACTCAAAAGGTATTGACGATACTTTTCGCTACTTCAAGTGTGATCTCTAAGAAGGAGCAAATTTTTTGAATGTTGCCCTACATCGCATTTTCATAACATGCCTACAAAATACAAATACAAATACAAATAACTTACATTTGGAGCAAAACAAAAATATCTACAAAAAGATACTTTTTCAAGATGGAAGCGTCAAATAGTGTGGACATGAAAACAGGACCTCCCAGGAGATATACTGTATTAATAATCGTATTATAATCAGTGATCGAAATTAGGTGAGCTAAAATACCTATTCTTCGTGAGAGAACATAATATAGAGTGGATACACGCGGGTAAGCCGGGTAATATTTTTTTTTTCTTTAATACCGGTTAGTCAATGTTTATTCGGGTACTTGTCGTAATATGACATGACATGATATATTTTTGTTTATAGTACGCGATGTTTAATGTTAGGGTTGAGTAAAAAGGGTTGAGTTTAGGGGCACATCTTCGTAAATTTTAAGTTACACGTACCTAAGGAAGTGATTGAAAGTTTTATTTGCAACAAATAAAGTCCTACACGGTCAGTGACAAGGTGTTGCCGGTCATGTAGTAGCACGTGGTTCGCCACCATCTCTGGACTGACCTTGGACCATCGGAAGCTATGTTGGTGACCATGTACGTTGCTATAAGTATTATTTAGTTCTCGATTAATACCGACTAAAATTCTATTGAAGCGTAACGTGCCACTTTTGTTATGTTTATTTAGTTTTAGAAGAACTTTGAAATAAAATACCAGTTAGACTCAAGTCGTTGAAGAGAACACGTGTTACATTCACCTGCAATAGTACGAGTATATTCCGATATGAAGTCGGAAACATATGTGACACGCTCATAATCATGGCCGAACAAATAGTGTCAGATATTTTTGCAGCTTTCATAACGACAGATACTATTGCAGGTAACTATACCTACCTAAATAATTAATCTAATGTCTAAACTACCTATAAATAATTAAATTGTAATGATAACACTCAATTGTTTATAGCTATTTATTACGGTCACAGTAGGTGTGGGTGGGGCGGAGTGTGCGGATGGGTCTACGCTTGCTTGGTGGCAACCTCGTGAATCTTCTTCTGGACTTCCTCGGCATGCTTCGCGAAGTCTTCATAGGCCTTCTTGACTTGGGGCGCGAGCTTCTTGTTGGCCTCGTCGGCGTGGACGGCGATCTCCTTGCCGAGCTTCTGCGCCTCATCGACGCCGGTCTGCATGGCCTGCTGGATCTTGTCGCGCAGCTGGATGGCCTGCTGCTCCACCTCGGGGTGCGCCTTGCGGAGCTCTTCCACAGTTTTGTCGATGTTCTTCCGGGAAGCCTCCAGCGTCTCCTTGGCCTTACCGGTGGCATCGCCGATCTGCAACACGACATGACTTAGTAAAGAGGCAGAGACTAGCCAAAGAATATGCAGAAATTATATCAGTGTATGAAATGACAAGTCTTATTACTACGTACGACCGTAAGTATACATATCAAAAATCGGCAGACTATTTCTGTTAGTATAAGAAATGTCAGACAAGCGTACTCCTGTTATGACAGCTCTGTACAGATACAACTAGATAAAATAATAGTAAGTAGGTACTTAACAGTTGCCTAACATCTAAAGTAATGTACTTACATGAATGAACCTTTGTAAAATTAGTAATGGTATATAAAATTAGTAATGGTAACACAATGTTAAAAATTTATATAAAAACAAGAGGCCAATTACAGGTTTTCACTGATAGCAATCTTATAGAAGTTTACTTCACAAGTAATAATCGGAAATCACATTAAATGTGTAATATAGCAATCTGTCAGATCATATTTCATAAGTAGACAAGTGGAGTGCGAGCTGTAAATTAATGTTCGTACTTACCGCCTTCTGTAGGGCCTTGGAGAACTGGGAGAGTTGCTCCAAAAGGTGGTCGGACTGTTCTTTAAGGTTCTTGTTGATCTCTGCCGTATTCTTGCTGTTCCACGCCTTGCTAAACTGCTCTTGGATGGTCTTCCCGAGCACTTCAGCATGCTTCTGGATGTCCTCCCAGGGATTAGAGATCACGTCGCGGCGCACCATACCGGCGTTCACCTGTTGATAATAAACCAACCGTTAGATATGCACATAGACCGGAGACCGGAAGCACGGAAAAACTAATTCGCATGACTACACATAGATCGACATATAAGCAAATGGTCGCCGACCTCCGTGACGGAGATGGCACATGAAGAAGAAGAAGAAGATATGCACAACACCACCAGTAAGAAACGGACACGGATTTTTTAAATATTTTGCCTACTAAACCATTACGCAAAAAAATTTGGCTCTATCTTTAATGCCGGTCATGTCAAGCTAGATTATTACTGGTTGTAATGCACAGGAATTAACAAAAAAATAGTAAAAAGACACCTACCATTACCACAGCCAATAAGGCGAGTAGTGCGACGAATTTGGCAGCCATTGTGGAGGGCGGAAAAGTGTCGAGTGCTGAGGACCGTGCTGGAGCTGCAACAGAGCAGGAGTGATGAACAAGCGGAGGGTGGCGCTTTATATAACCCCAGCGGGAGCACGGGCGATAGGGGAGTGCGCGGGGCGCGGGCCGGGACGGGAACAAAAGGATACTTTCCCTCGGGCACCTGCTCTGCGCCCGCGCGCTTGGCACTCGCCGTTTCGTGTTATGTGCTTGGCATATACTTAAAAAAATTCGGTTCACTAGGATTTATAAATAGGAATACGAATACAGCTAGCTTATTCAAAATAAATTGATCCTTATAGATAATGTAATGGTCCTTAATTACATGTAGGTATACAAACTAAGTAAAGTATGTAATGACATTTAAAAGAATCAAAATTATAGGGTTATTTTACAATTTACAATATGTAAGTTTCGCAATTGTGTTTGCTTTTGTTTTTGTCCTGTCATGAAATCTATTTATAAGGAGTGTCGCAAATATTCACTATACCTATTCAAAAAAAGTTTACCTTTACTGTATTCAATTTTCAGTACTCTAGCAAAAGGACGCCGTTTCTACTGTATAATTTTATGCAAAATAAATAAAATACCAGTAGTACATGTAATGTATTTTATCTGAGTAGTATTCAATTGTGTATTAAAGTTCACTTTGTTTAGACGCTAGTTCAAACCGCAAAGGACCTTCAAGTACCTATACATAATTATTAATTATATTGTATGACGTTTTAGCGATATAAGGTTTATTTACATATGTTTCTTATATTAGATATTAGACTGCATTCGTTTTTTGTAACCTTTTTTCACGTTAACATAACCTAAACCTTAACCTAATTTTGAATAGCAAGATTTATATTTAAAAAGCATACGTAAATAAATTGTAATGAAATGTCCATTTAGTTTTAGTAAAAAACACATGCACACTTAATTTTCTATTAATTTAGAATCAAAGCTATTTGTGGGTCATGGTAGAATATTAGCGATCCCATGATGCCCCCTAACACGGCTAAAATAAGACTAAATATGGCATTTTAGCGGCAAAATTTGTACAGCTTTAAAACTTTTTTATAACTATATCCTGGCACTAGAAATAAGGATCTACCGAGCCCTAGAAAAATTGAGGCGTCCAACCCCTCCCTGGGTGTCCAGAGCAGGGGGTAACTTAACATCCCGCTTTTTCAATGCGAGAGAGCTGAGAGGTGTGAGTCCCACGTAGATGCGATCAAAGCTAATTGATTGTCATACATATATATATATATACAGAAACGTGACCGAAACTGCGAAGTTGTTCTCATGGTCTGATGGTCATGATAAAGATGTTCCGTTCCACGGATCCATCTCGTTCCGAGAAAACACAGAGATCTCTATAAATATATAGGTACTTAATAGGTAATATTTTTTTTGGATTATTATTTAACTAAATATACTTTGTTTACAGAAATAGGGCAGTTGTTTACATTATAGAGCGAGATGTAACGTACTCAGTTTCGTATTCAGACCCGTTCCAAGAGAACGCAGGAGTAGACGAGCGCTCGGTAAAAGTTACAGGTCGCGGCCCGCAAATTTGCATTCACTTTTGCGTGCTACAAATAGCATTACAATATGATTACAATACAATTTGACTATTATTCGCCTTCCCCGGGTTAGCTCTGGGCCTACGCCAAGAGACCGCTAGAGGAGGTGAGCGCTCGCAAGCGCAGGGCCGCGAACTCCTGACCCTTGCCGCGCTATCGCACGCACTGGACTCTTGCGTGCTCTGTTAAATTTCTATAAATTGCTACAATATTTCGTTTTAATTATAACCGGGGATTTATCTGTGGCATCGTAAAATAGTGAGAAAACTTCGGTCCTTGTATGGCCACCGCTCGCCGCTACCGCGGTCGCGCGATGTCGTGGACTCGTGGCTGACCCTTTAACGAGTTTAACGTTGTGCTACTAATTCTTTAAGGGGCTATAGCACCACCCAAGGTAACCCGGAGTTAAGCTGTCAAATTACATACAAAAAAACGCGTAACTCCGGGTTATGTGGCTAATCCCGGGTGGAGTAATGTATGGCGTAAGTATGAACGAAACATTATTGTCCGCTGCTCTAACTTTTTAAATTTACGTACTAGGTAACACTAAACTGACAAAGGAAAAATTACATACAGCAAACGACCACTAGATTGCGACATAAAAAAAACAAATTCTATGGTTCTATGTAGGTATATTTATGTATGGTTAAACATGGTACTTGAATAGCTCATTCAAATGGCATCTTTAAAAAATAAAAAAGGTGGCCAATTAAACTATTTTTTTCCTAATTAGCTATTTACCTAGTACTTAGTTATTATAGTCTGACAAGCGAGCGAGCGCATTAACAGTAGGACAAAAAAACTATATCCATCCCTTTTTTCAGGGTGGTAATACTAGCGTAAGAAAAGGACAGTATGATGCTCTCTATCCTACTGTTACTGCGCTCGCTGGGTTGTCAGACTATAGTTATTTAAATTTTATATATTTCCTCACAATGTTTGAGAAAATCACTATACAAGCCTCGGGCGGAAGAGAGATTAGAGGACTTGTTTTATCCGCAAAGTAGCTAAAAAAAGTCAAAGTCAAAGTCAAAGTGTTTATTTGTTAAACATAGGTGAGACTGTTTACAGTGGTGTCTTAAATAAATCTGTTGTATCACTATGTTGTGCCTTCGGGCGTACAAAAACATTTCTTAACAATACTTACATAATAAACTTAACTACACGTAATTCACATATAAGTACCACAAACTCGTCCTGCAATCGCTCACTTCCCGGCCTCTGCAGTAATGTACTATTATTATAATTATCATGCGTAACAAAACAATGTGTATATGTCATGTGTAAACAATCAATGTTTGTGACAAATTACGAGTTGATTGTGTATTATCAAGTGTTGGTCAGCGCGCCCCGAGCCCGAGTCCACGACCCCGGTCGCCGGGCCCCGGGCCCCGGGCCCCGGGCGCCGGGCGCCGGGCCACTCGCTGTAGGTATCAGTGCACGCTAGCCACTGCGTAAACTCAGTGCATCTCGCTCGTACTGATATGCTGGTGCGAGTGAGATGCCTTAACAGTGAGTTTATGCGGGCGCTTTTACGGCGTGTCAAACGCATGGTAAAGGCACTGAAGACACACACGAACCGCTAATAAAACTGTATTATTGTTATTGTTGTCAGTAAACATTATTAATACCTATTATTTTTTTAATCAATTTAAAACGCTCTTTAGGGTTGTGTACCAAAAGGGTAAAAAACAAACTTATGATGTGACTCTCATTGTATGAAGTATGTCACATGTTTAAGTATCTCGAGATCTACTAAAGCTAGATTTATCCGTGAAATTGCCTGATAAAAGAGGGGGTAAAAATAAAAAAGTTCTGTTATTGGGGTATAATTTGAAAGGGCATGGGTTGCACAATAATTTTTTTTAAATTTGTAAATGAAATAGTAAAAAAGAAATACCTCCCCCTTATCTCCAAAGTTTACAAAGTAAAAAAAAATAACACAGCATTATCATAAATTTTACAGGAAAATATAATATTAACTGTTTTTATTTGATATACACTCCCCTCCAACTTTAGAGTCGCGCGTTCAAAAATTATGAAAAATAATAAAAACTTTCAAGGAAAATTATTTTGAACGTGGTCAGTTGGTTAAATTTATTTTTTTGCAAAAAATCATATCCTCTTAGTAAAAGGGCATATATGAGTAACTACGGAACCCTACTTTTTACAAAAAAAAATAGCAAAGCACCTATACGTAAATGTGTAGCCAACCCTACGTACATAACAGCATTATAGGCGGAAAACACGGGACGAATATAACTGTACGATATCAAGAAAGATCTCGGGATCAGGAACACAACAATTATTTACTGAATATTCGTAATACAAGGTGCCTTATTCATGGGCATTCATGGGGGCTTATAAAATTGTTAACATTTTTTTATGGCTCTGAAGGTATCTAAGAAATTAATACAATACTGTAATAGTGTTAGGGCTCGGGTAAAGAGACGAACAGGTAAGGGACGGTCATTTAGGATACTGTTGACGTAGTATTTATTGTAGGTACCTACTAAAAGCAAAATTGACTGACCGTCAGCGGACTTTGTGTCGTTGTAATAAGGTTTAACAACTGTCTGTCAGTCGAGATGGGGCAGAACAAAGACGTTGCTGGAACCCTAACGGATCAGAGTAAGTTCATTTACAGGTAGTGGAATCCTACCTGCTTTTGCCTACGGCTCGTTGAGCCCTTAAGAAGCTCAAGGCGCAGATGCTTTAGTTATCGGCTCTCAGTGAATAACATCGATATTATTTCCTAATTCTACGAAAATCTATCCATCCGACACCTTTAAACTAACAATAATTCTTAGACATAAAGTAAAAATAGAATACAATTGTGAAGCACGAATCCAATCATTTATTATTTGTAATAAATGTTGTGATAAAAATATATAAATTATAAATTGAAAGAGATATATATATATAGGTACTACAGAAAGATTATCTAGAAGGCAGACTGTAGGATTAAAAAAATAAGAAAGGATTGCATATATTTAGAAAATGTAGGACTTAAGCTGTGATCGGGTGGCTTTGTGGTAAGGGCGTCTGCCGCGAACGCAGGAGGTCGCTGGTTCGATCCCACCCAACCCTACTCACTGGGGGCCTTGGTCACTTTGTCAATTTATAAAAATAGTATAGGTACTTACTCCATATCTAAGTCTGTAACCCCGAAAAAGGGAAAAAGCTACTCCCTTAGAAAAAAATCAGTAGGTATGCCAAAATATACGTATAAAACATTCTTGTTTTCAGTGTCATTATAAAGGTTATTATTTGATTGATTATGAATATTATGTTTGATTAATTGATATTGGTTATGTAATACATGTTCATCAATAGTACTTTTGGCGAGTAAGAGTATCATTTCTCCCGGTACTGGCGCTACATTACTAAAAATCCCAAAAATACCGAAGATACAAAAAATCGCCATAAAAAATGTCTAAATTATGTATAGATTTTAATTCATGAATGTATGCAATGGGTAACGTGCCATATCTTTGGATTTGTTGGCCATATACGTTCGGGCATCGCCGGATCTGTCAATCAATGTAGGTGTGGGACATTTGTCCGTCGGATGCCCGGCGGACATACGCATTATAGAGATCGAACGGATTGTCCGAACGTATATATGGCCGGCAATTGCGTTGACTTAGAACCTAGAGGTTAACTTTTTACAGTTCTACCTCGGTATTTTGCATTTTTAAGTACTGAAGTAAGTATTTATATGTAAACACAAGTAGTTACAGATATGGTTATTTATATAATGCGTCCCCTATTTGTCAACTCGATACCTTTACGCGTTCTTGAGAAAAAGGCCATTTACTGTCAGAAGGCCTATAGTATAAAATTGTACGACATTAACTTCTCGACCGCGTTAGTGTACCAAGGGGTCAAAATATGAAAGTTGCCGGATGATTTAAATAACGGCAAACATAATTTGAACTCTCGATACGCTAACGCGATCGAGAAGTTAATGTCGTAAAATTTTATACTAGGCCTTCAGGCAGACAACAGAGTGATCTTACAAGGGTTTTTCCTAATTTTCCTATAACACGGACGGAACCTAAAAACGAATTATAAAGGACAATACGGATTAGGTTACCCGTCCGTAACAATATCAAAACAGGCAGATGATGATGGCAAAGGTAACGTCGCATCCGGGAGTGTGCCCTTGTGGCTTCGCATTAGAACTCGCACTAGTTACTTGTGTCAACACATTAAGATAGCGATAACAGCCGCAAGTCCAGAGGCCACGCAAACACTACACTATCCCAATACAGGGATAGCTGACCAATACCAAGGATATGTTGCGTAATGGAGGTTTACTAAGGGCTTAGCTTCATTCTTTGATAGGGCCCGCGCGTGGGGTGCGGGGGATTTCTACAGTTTTTAATCTAATATGGGCGATCAATTAAACCGGACATTCATTAGTGTTATCATTATTAAAAGGTGTTAATCAGCTACCTTCATTGTGTATCACCTGCAATAGTATATGACGCTATGAAGGCCGCAAAAATATGTGACACGCTCTTATGGCGGTACAAACAAGAATGTGTCAGATTATTTTGAAGCCTTCATATAGTCCTATACTATTGCAGGTGACTGCACAGTCAAGTGTAAAAATATGGGTGGACACATCTTACTCAAAAATATGTCCCAAGCAAAGCATTTTATTCCATTGTAATAAGAGCGTAGTACCATATTTATAAGACGATTTTGTTGATACATATTTTTGCACTTGACTGTACTACGCTCTTATTGCAATGGAATAAAATGCTATTATAGGACATATTTTTGAGTAAGATGTGTTCACCCATCTTTTTACACTTGACTGTACCTATAAATAAGTAGGATAGAAGAACAAAGAAGATTTCTGAATGTTACAAGGCAAATTACTGGTGAATTTGTAATTTATAGATCGAACATTTACTTTTATTATTTTTGTTTGGCTTTCAGAAAATTCAGTGTCCCAGGTGAAGTCGATGACTGTTTTTCTGATTTCTTGATGAAGTCTATTTTTGGTGACTTCGATGTAATCGGACGATAGGGCCTTCATGCGGGGTGCGGAGAATTTAGGTACATCTCGCATCTCATTAAAAGCGGTATCGATGGCTTTGTTACACAGTGTGTTAATCTAATAAGGGCGAATTTCATAACTCTTTATTTATCTAGATCTAAATAGAATACCTACTCTTTATTGCACACATCAGTACAAGAAAACATTAACAAGACGTGCACATTTGATTAAAGACAGAGGCAAACAACAGGCGGTCTTACCGCTAAAAAGCGATCTCTTCCAGACAACGGGCAACGGAAACATTCCAAGCAATTAAAACACAATTATAATCGGTTATCTAAATTCGCCATCGGGCGGGCGTTGTCGCTAGAAGAGTGTAGTCAGTGTAGTCACCCGTAGAGCCAGGGAACCTTAATTAAGTACCTACATTGCCGATTTGGCCAGTCGTATACTATGTGGTGGATACTGGATAGATTTCTGAGAAATAAAGGAAAAGTGGATAAATTCATGACCTCGGGCGGTATTCGAACCCGCGACTCTGAGATAGCAGCTCATCGCTTTTCCATGGCCTAGAATTTCTCCACCACATCCCTCATATTCCTTTCTGAGAAATTTGGTATCGTTCGCCGACGTTAGTGTAGTCTTTACAAAAGTTCCATTTTTAAATTGACGGAGCGATCGTGTATTAAACATACAAAAAATACAAATGTACCGTCTAATTGATAACCTCCTTTCTTTGAAGTTTGTTCACAACAATGGACTCTAGTTTATCTATTATGACGAATACTAATGGGCGAGCCTATTTTAGCCGCTCTAAAAATATTAACACGTTCTATGGGTAGGTACTGGGTACCTGTTGGTCATTTAAGAAACAAGTGGTGACTAATCCGGGTAAGATCACTATCATAATAGCAGATTGGAATCGCAGGTAAGGCCCTATAGCTCTTTGTTAATTTCAATAGAAGACCCTGTTCGCTTATGTTAGATAAAGTATAAGAGGGAATCCCCTGAAGCAAGTTAAGGATTAAAACCGGTCAATAGCATGTCGGTAAACTACGGAACCCTACACTGAGCATGGCTTCAGTGTAGGGTTCCGTAGTTTACCGTCCGTCACGTCACAATATGCGAAAGGATTGTAATAGCTAACATGCTCATAACAATAAAAAGGAGTAGGTATCTTCGCAGCTCTCACGACTTATACTATACGCCTTTTGAACCGAGAAGATACGTTTTTGGCTTGACCGAATTCAAAATAGTTTTCGTTGAAAGTTTTCATATAACTCTATTTTCATGATTTCTTTTTCTATTTTTTTGGAATTGAGGTTCAAAAGTTAGAAGGTGGACACATATTTTTTTAAACTTCCGGAGATACAAAACAGCCCATTATTGCGGGGGAGGGGCACCTCAAATGTAGAGCTATTCGTACGTAACGTACAGTCGAACGCTTCGGACGCTCCTATATATCTGATGGCGACTGTACAAATAGCTATGTCAGATAAACGTGAGTCCATACAATGAGTATGATACTATATATGTCATACCCGTTCAGTAGAGGGTAGCCGCAGGGCTTGCAATCCGGATATTCGAGTATTCGTTTTATTCGAATATCCGTTAAATTTACTATCCGGATTGAAACTCAGTTCATATCCGGATAATACGAATAATCCGAATAATGCACTTTAGTATGGATTTATGTCCGCATTGTTATTAAAAGTTTAGAAAAGAGTCCATATATAGAATGTAGATGACGTTAACGTTAGATTTTTAATTTGGATACATTTTAACTCGTATATAAATTCTGCAACCATCAGAATCTGGACCAAGAATTGAGAACTCATCACAAAAAGCCGACATAGTACTAAGCCCCAACATCTCCGAAGGATGCTGCAGAGCGCAAAGTCTTTATCTACAAATACACAACCTTCTAGATATATTCGGAAACCGAAATCAACACCAGACATGGCTTATTTTGATAGCTGTGGAAAAAGAGTCCATAACCTCTAGTTCCAACGGGTATAGGATGTACTTTTGACTACCCCACCACGAGTCCCCACGAGTGTCGAAACTGAGAGGATATAGTCTGACAACCTCAATCTGACAGTAGTATATGTTTTAAATTTATATGCCTCCAGTGCAGTGCAGGATACTTTTGCCACCATCTACGGACATCGTTAATAGCTCATCGCATAGAAGCGTTAAGATTCTTACTTTTACTTTTAGCATTTGAGATTGACAGTTCATGTTTAAGTTTTAAATACCGATTACATATATTGTTTATCTGTTTAACTACGAGATGCATCTAATAATTTTTGAACTTGTTGCAAAGCTAATTTGGTTTGTATGCTCAGTATACTTTCTTAAATCCTATTACTTTGTTAACGGCCGCCTAGGTAGTGACCCTGCCTACAAGTAGTTCCCGTGTTTGAATCGAATCCCGGTTAGGGCATTTTTTTTGTGTGTTTATCAAGAATATTTGTTCCTGAGTTATAGATGTTTTCTCTGATGTTGAGGTAGATGTTTTGTCTGAGTGATTTAAGCTTTTTTATGTATCTACATTTTATGTAAGTCAAACGTCGCGACGTGTCGTCTAGTAAGCCTTAATGAACTAGCTGTGGGACTAGGACGATTTGTCTATAATTGTCCCATAATATTTACTTATTATATTTTTAGCTTTATATGTATAAACAGCTTTATGTTATTAGTGATAGTTTTTACTGACGGTAAACATTGTTTATTGGTCTGTGATAGTATTTTCGATTTATAATTCATTTACTAATGTATATGAATTATAAATCGAAAGAGATGTATATACTACAGAAAAGGCGACCAAGGCCCCCAGTGCCCAGGGCTGGGATCGAACCAACCTGTACTTAAAAAACATGAATCAAAACATTTATTATCACTACATAGTATAAAACAA
Source organism: Lathronympha strigana (assembly GCA_949128165.1). Lineage (NCBI taxonomy): Eukaryota > Metazoa > Arthropoda > Insecta > Lepidoptera > Tortricidae > Lathronympha > Lathronympha strigana. Next base: position 59,076 of record OX421920.1, read on the forward strand.
AGTCACTTTCTCTGTCCCTATATTCCTATGTAAGCTTAAATCTTTAAAACTACGCAACGGACTTTCATGCGGTTTTTTTTAAATAGATAGAGTGATTCAAGAGATAGATAGATAGATAGATAAAAACTTTATTCATTTCCACAACATACATGGCAGGTATTACAAAAAAGACAAAAACAATAAAGAAAAATTACAAACAAAAGACATGCAGTAATAAATTAAAACAAGTTTACATACAAAAAAATAAAAAGAACTAGTAATAATACAACCATGTGTCGTGGCAGAGAATTGGCGCTGGCTCAGCATAATGATGCGGCAAGCCACATCGCTGATATTCTGCCAGGACCTTACAGGAGAAGAAGAAGCGCGCAACGCTTTAAATAAACCCTATATTAGAGAATTATCGTATTGTGTGTTTCGTGGGTACTAATGTGTGTGTTAAGTTTGTTGAGAGATGTGGCAATTTTCTATTTTATCTTAGACGTACCATATTTTTATTAAGTAACTGAGACAGATAAAGATTCGAATTAACAATAATATTAAAGAATAGTGTAAGCTACTGTCATAAACCAAATCAGACTATTATACATAAAAGCGACGGGAGATTCAACTATGAAGTTTTATAAAGAAAAAGAGAAAGGTTTATATGTATAATAATAACTCGTGCGAAGCCGGGGCAGGTCGCTTGTATTTAATAAATGATTTAATTCATGCTTTACAATTGTACAATATGGTGGCGCCATCTTTCGCTTCTAGTTGAAAATAATTTGTAAAGATTATCTAGAAGGACAGCACTAGATGTAAGTCTGAACTGTAAGATGGCGGACCGCACACCTTAAGCGTTTGAAAAATAAGAAAGTATTGCATATACTTAGGAAATTTCGGACTCTGGTTGTCGTGGTCGGGTGGCCCAGTGGTTAGGGCGTCTGCCGCGAAAGCAGGAGGTTGTTGGTTCGATCCCAGCCCTGGGCACTGGGGCCTTGGTCACTTTTTCTGTAGTATATGACATCTCTTTCAATTTTTAATATTATTTTCGGTTTTGTTACTAAAATTATAAGTATTTCTATGCAAAAATAAAAATATTCGATTTTTATTCGTTTTATTCGGATATCCGGATAGTAAAATAATAAGTATTCGAAATATCCGGATAGCAAAATTGGACGGATATTGCAAGCCCTACCTGACAATTGCTACTCCGTCTAAATTAAAACTCAAAGTGGTAAGCAGTGTAAGCACATAGGAAGACCGACTGGACGACACATGATGTCCTAAGTATCGGGGGCCGATAAATATAGTAAAAGTGGATCTTTGTGAGCTCGGCAACGGAACTGACGAGTATCGCTATCATGAGTTGCTATAGATTTCGACACGTTATCTACAGTTGCATCCCGCTACCATTCGCAAGCACGATCAAGGTGCACCGACGTAGCCGCTAGCGACTCTAGATATCTACAGTAGATTTCGAACAAATATGCAGCGTGGGATCGAGCGAAATTGCGTTCACTTGTGTTAGTTATGTTACCTGTGAGCTCGTGTCGGGTTGATATGGTCCAACACTACGGGTTAGGAGTCGCAGACGACGGCGCGGCGGGCGACGGATTGGCGGACTGCGAGTCGTCGGACAGGCCATTCACGGTGTCCATTGTCTGCCAAATACAGACTGAAATACATTGTTGGTAGGGCTGCTCAACCTAGTGTTAAATAATTTTAAAACATTTAAAATGTAAAGACATCTTATGGAACGTCTAATTCGGTTACTCTCAAAAGGTACAGTAAACCAATTGGAACCCTAGGCCACTCTAGAACCATGTCAAAGTGACAAGCAATATGAGATTTCTTACAATCCGATGTATAGCGTCACTATGACATAGTCCTACAGTGGCCTAGGGTTCCAATTGGTTGACTGTAGGTTTGCAGCCTCATTGTGTCGTGGTAAAAGACAAGTTCTCAAAGAATGACCCAATTCGGAGTGCTGCAAAGTGACAGAATTCCTTTTAATTTTTATCAGATTATATCTATAGGTAGGTATACTACGGTTTCATAATAAAGTAAAGTAAGCGAAATAAGCTCCGGCTTGTCACGTGTGTTAAAATTTCGATGCGCCTCTTTGTATGTATGTATGTATGTATGTATAAGCTTTATTGTACAATAACACAAGAAATACAAGAAACACAGTAACATAGACAATTTGATACAACAAAGGCGAACTTATCCCTATGAGGGATCTCTTCCTCTTTGATGCCTGAAAATACGAGTATCATCCATTAACAAAGAAATAGACCCACAAAGCAGAACAAAAACGTCAAAAAATGTGGGTCAGAATCAGAATGACATTAGCGAACTTGCATTGATGATGATACAAAACCATAAATGTTTCGTACGAAAAAGAGCTTACTGACGTAAAAATTAATTGTCAAATTCATACACAGAACTACCAACACGGTTAAAAGTATAGGCTGTTGGCACTTACAGAACGTCACGCTCCAAACAGGACTTTATGAAAAAGAGTCGCAACTGCTGCACTTTTACGGTGTAATTTTTTCGACTGATTGGGTATCCAGTTCTTTTATCCTATTTCTATGGTATTATCCTTAATATCCTTAGAAGTACCTGATCTGGTATGTTTGGTATGTAAGAAAACGATTTTGTTTGTCTTAACGTAATAAGTTTTACCAGTGGTCATAATGCTCCGGCTCCGTCTTAGTAACAGATATTGAGGTCAATCGTAATGAATTAAGTAATAGTAAACAATTTGATTGCGAGCTTAAGTAAATATGTATGATCAAATTGATTAACCTATATTGTCAGAGGGGCACAACCATATTAATTATAAGAAGAGTAAAATAATGTGTGATAACTGATAAGGTGAGGTCGCCAGCTGTTATATCAGCCTAAAAATATTTTAGGGTTCCAGAGTCTACTAGGAAGGAACCCTTATAGCTTTATTTTGGTGGGAATATACATATCAATCATGCTGACAAAGTGTTAAAATAAAAAGTCGAAAAACTATTATTTTTAGGGACCTCCCGTACCCTACACAACACTAAGTTTGAAGTGGGGGTGATTCTATTTTCGTTTCAACCCTAAAGTGTGAGGTATCGTTGGATAGCTATTTGAAAAAGAATATGAGTTTGCTATAAGATTTTTTGATAAAATGAATATTTTCGGAAATAATCGCTCCGGAAGTTAAAAAGAGGTCCCTCTAACTTTTGAACCGCAAGTCCAAATAATATGAAAAGTATCATGAAAATAGAGCTTTATTCCCTTCCCCTCCCTATTTCCCTGATTAGCTCCCTTGTATTAATAATACCTGTTATTGATAGGTGTTATTCGAAAGTATAGGTACCTCGGTACAGAACAGGAGTCAGCCCTGCAGATACACATACTTTACGACGTACCGAACAGAGGTAAAGCCAATGTCATCGGAGCATTAGTACTTCGCATTGGCTGTAAATTGATACGAAAATAAATACTACCGGGTACTCGTCGCGTATGTAACCATCGTTCGACACATAACAAAGAGGTACGGGCGCGGTAGTGCGACAGCTAAGATTGATTGCTGTACTACAATACGTGAGATTCTGACTCGTTTCCCTGGAATTACGGCCTATTGCTCTACCGAGGTGAGCTATTGGGATATGAGCCAGTAGGTAATGGTTGAAGATACATTTTTTTAATCACCAAATTTAGTGACTTGCGTACGCGTACCTATTTATACTGTAACTCGTGCTTGCACGCATCATGTTCAAAAGCAAAACGTTGAAGCGTAGCGTACCATAAATATATAAGTAGTATTTAAAACTATTAATATTATTAATATGACATTTTATGAACAAACAATAAACTGGTTAACTGTAAATAACTTAAAAGTAAACGTGGCAAAAACTAAATTTATACAATTCTGTACATCCCGAGGCAGTAAGATGCATTTGAAGAAGAAGTGACACAAATGACCTTTCTGGGTATAACATTGGACAGTTATTAATGCGATTGGAAAGCACAAATAGAAACTTTAGGTTAAATAAATTTATTTATGCACTGAGGAAAATTCGTCAGGTTGTGTCTCTTCAGGCCTCCATTACTGCTTATAATGGTAACGTGGATTCGGTCTTGCGATACGGAATTGTAAGATGGGGAAATTCCTATTTTTGATTCAGAAGCAATGTATGAAGGCTTTATTTGGACTTAAACTACTTGATTCATGTCGTCCATACCTTATCTTAAAGCACCACATCCTAACGGTACATAGCTTGTATATTTGGAGGTTTGTTTATTTGTACATAATCACAAATACTTGTTTCAAGAGGTTCAGGAATTACCATCCAGAGGAGTTAGAAATTAGTATATTAGCATCCTATGTGGCCGGTTGTCCGGTGCGTGCTTTGCGTTAGGTAACCTTGCGAATATTCTTCCGCAACAGCAACTGCGCTCCAGCTACATCTCCCTGTTCCACTCGGTTATGAGTTACGCGTTGGAGTTATGGGGTACAGCAGCAGAATGGCATCGAGTATTTGTTATACAAAAACGTGCTATAAGAATAATAGCTAGGACCCTGCCAGGTACACCAGCCAAACATCTATTCACACAAATCAAAGTACTCACTCTACCCTCACAATATATTTTCAATATAGCAAAACACGTACACACACTCATACACACCTTCGAGGTAAGCAAACCCTCTCGCACCCGTTTAGGTAGTAAAGAACGGCTGCTGCCCGCATGCCACAAACTGACCAAGTCTTCCAAGACAATGCAAGTCGTTGGTCCAAAAATTTATAACGCACTACCAATTGACATCCAAATATTATAAGGTTGCAATGTTTTCCAAAACAAACTAAAAAAATGGCTAATTGGTAATGCATTTTACACTATGGACGAATTTTATGACGTATGTAAAAAGAATTATTAAGAATGTTTACGGATTGTTTACTTTTGACATACAAATTACTAGTAAAATGAATTTATGACATTAATATTATTCTTAGATTTAAAAAAGTGTTGACATGTAATATTTCTGTATTATCAATGAGTATATACATAAACTATACAAGCTAGACTAAAACTGACATGTAATAATTGTTTTATAATGAGTATTGACATATTTAGTTAATTGCCAGATAAGTAGTTTTAAGAATCTCAATACTAATAGATTTAAGAGTAAAGTGTTTTTACAGCCCTAATGATTTCTTGGACCCACCATTAACCATGTATTGATTGTATATTATTTCTGAATTTTATTAATGTATGCTTTGTAACCTGAATTACCAAATACGCAATAAATTCATTCATTCATTACGTTGTATCATATTCATAATCATGGTTTTCAGGCTATGACGACCTGACTTTACACTCCTTTCCGAACCCGGAGAAAGAAAGAGAGTGGTTCCTCAATTGGGTCCTAGCATTAGGACCTAATGTGGCCCAACTGAAACAGCACTACGTCTATATACGAAACGAATACCGCAATAATATGTGACGCGCTGACGGCTCTGCAAATAAGACTGTTTCACATATTTTCGTACGCTTTATTGTACAACCATACTCATGTGTAAAAATATATGTGAACGCATCTTACTCAAAAATGATGTCGCATAGCTCTTATGTCGACGATAAGATATATTTGACATATTTATGAGCAAGTTGAATATACGTATAAAGGATGTTCTTGAGCATTTGCTTTAACTTCGTCATGTGGCTTGGAATAGTTAAGGAAACAGAATGGTATAGTTAGGTTTATTAAATTCGTTATTTTTTTATTAAATTTCTTGTACAAAAAAATTACATGTTGCATCAACCGCTAATGTACTTAAAACGGGCATTAGAATTCACTTTACTAAGTAAGTGACAACTATGACACATCAATGGCATGTCGAATACTTATACTCCGTTTACACACATGTAAATCCCATATGAGATAAAATTCAATTTTATTAGTAGTTATTTTCTAAATGGAGCTAATTAGAATACCAGTGTCTTTGATAAATTAACTTAATTAAAGCTAAAGAATGAACCCTTGAATTTAAAACACGTTGTATTTTTTAGTTGACTGTACCTACTGGTTATTTGTAGGCGAGCGCGCAGCGAGTCCCGCCGCGTGATAACCTGATAAGGTCAGTGTTTAAATGGAACTTGTGTTAGGTTTATATTGATTTTCGTAATTATATTTGAGGCTTTAAGTAAAAAGGTCATTCCTTGTGCCAAACTAATGTTTAGTCTAGTCTATGGTTTTTATTAGAACACCTTTTTATTAGACAATGGATTAATATTATTGGTTCAGTTTGTGGCGACCACATAAAGTAGCTCTGCGATTGGCTGACATCATCGTTATCGTTTGTCGTCCGCCAATCGGGGGGCTGGACTTTCGGAACGGCGACGTTTCGATTCGCATAAGTGTTATTGATTTAATTGTTGATATGTCTTTTAAAATAAGTACTTAAAACAGCTATTATGGTACCAAATGTTTATAGTAATAAAACGAGATATGTTATTTGGAGTTTCTTTCAAGATAGACTGCCCCGTATGGTGATTCCTGTGGATGGTTTTTATACTTGGCCGACAGCTCTTCCCAATGGCACCTCATTGTCGACTTAAGCGGTTGTCACACTGCCGCCGCGTCTCGCAACGGGGAGCAACGGACTCGCACGTGGAGACAACGTGCAACGCACCAACGTCCGAGTTTTCTCCGCATCTCCGTCCGGAGCTGCGATGCACGACGTCCCGCGTTACTTCCGTCTCGCGTTCATTTCACATTCGATTTCTATTTGTCGATAAAATGGAAACGGAACTTATTCAGAACGCTGCGGTGATACTTTCTGTTTGGTTTTAGTACAATCGAATCATAAAACGCAGAAGACACTGGGTACATCCCTATTTACAAACCAGACCTACAAATGGTTATTTTTCTAGAGATTATGTAGAAACAATTTTAATTGCACCCGTATGTCAGCCGCGTCATTTGATTATTCGCTAAGCAGCATTGGAGTGATTATATACCTACGAAATTGCTGGACGACTTTAAATTTCAATAATAAACTTGTCGACGTCGATATCCATTGCGCTTACCTCGTTTTTGCACTTAAATCCGCACGGCACCGCGGAGCTCGATGTGACATACCCTGCGGCTAGGGCTGTCATCTTGTACATTGCCGAAACCGGACAAAAAAGTTAAAAAACCCGGACGTTTCATTAAACTCGCGGTCACTCCCCGGACACTAAAGAAATCAATTTTTAATTTAAAAAATATATGCTTTTGCTAGGGATTGACCTGAACCCAAAAATGTCCAGGGTAACCCCGGACAGTTTTAAAAATCCGGGCCGGACGGGCTCTAAACTAGGACAAATCCGGGGAAACCCGGACGGATGGCAGCCCTACCCGCGGCACGCACCGCGTCTCGCTCCTCCGCGCGTCGAGGCGGAACCAGTGTGCCGTACCATGCGATTTTTCTATAAAAAATCAAGATTCGACATACAAAGTTTAAAAACTCATCAACGGACGCCGCTGCGAGATGCAGAGCAGTGTGACGACCGCCTTATTTGCAGCCGAGTCTGCGCGTGACCATCGGCTTCCTGCTGCCCAAATAACACCTTGTATGTACTTCTGTACCACCAAATATGTAATGTACAGTCTATACTTACTGCTTGTATATCAGCTGCTAAATGTGGAAGAGCTAATAAAAACGGCGATGTAAGTATGGCTATTCGTAAGTTACTACGTTAATATACATTAGCCAATACATTGTGCAAGTTTTTTGGCAGAGGGGAAATTTTATTAAAAGCCTACTTGTATTGTCTATGCTCTAAGATGTCCCCCTAAATACCTAAACTTATACATAAACGTTTTGAAACTTATAAATCTCTTAAATAAAAAGGCATGTCAAACTGATAATATCAATTACGTTTGCCTATTTGTGTTGTGCCTCATGATAACAGGCATTTCACAGTAATTACTATAGTAGGGGTTGGTATTTACTTCAAAACTCGTAAAGCAATCAATCAAAATAAGAAACTTACTTCACCGAATCATAGCTGGTGTAATCCGATACGGGAACCGTGTTTTAACACATAAAACATATTGTGACCCGTGATTAGGTAATATTTATTGGTAAATATTGTCGATATTCTTCTATTTGGCGAAAAAATGTCATTAAACTGTCACAAGTTCACAACATTACCTCTATAGGCTCTATACCTCTATTCAGTCGACTCCGTAAAAAGGAGGAGGTCGTCACATGGCTATGGTGTCAATTATAAATCGATATATTTTATGATTATTTTATTTTTGTATGTTCTATATATGATTTTCCAGTATCCATAATATATGCCTGAAATCAGGAGGAAAAGCGCCTGCGACTGCCCGTCGGCAACCGAATGACGGAGGCGTCTGCGCCGGCGCCGGGCGACGAGCTCAGCAGGCGCTGGGCTGAAACAGATTGCGGACACAGCAGAGTAGAGAGAGAAGCGACACACAACACACAACCATAAAAAAACCGACCAAGAGCATGTCGGCCCACGCTCAGTGTAGGGTTCCGTAGTTAGCCATCCGTCACAATAAACGAACCTATTAGAAGGGGTTTAAGTAGATATATACCATGACGTCCATGACCATAAATAGCAAAGAGAGTATCTTCGCAGCACTAACGACTCATATACTTTGTACTAAGAGGATATGACTTTATGCAAAAAAAAAAACAGCCAAGTGGAAGTCGGACTCGCTCACCGAGGGTTCCGCACAAAGGATGCTCCCATCCCATTTATGACCTTAGGTACCTACTTAAAAATACTGGTGGCACGTAACTCTCAGTGTGCGGCAATTATACGGTTTTCGGGTTTTTTCCTGTACTTGGGTTACAAGCTCTTGCTTTTTGCTAAATTTCGTGATTCTAGGTCAACGGTAAGTACCCTAGATACATTTTGATTCACATTGCAAATGTATGGGAAATGTGACAATAATGGCCGTATTTTTTGATGATTGAAAAATCCGAAAACCGTATAATTGCCGTACACTGATAGTACCTAAGGTCATAAATGGCCCAGCATCCTTTGTGCGGAAGCGGAACCCTCGGTGGGCGAGTCCGATTCGCACTTGGCCGGTTTTTTAAATTCTTATCCAACAATACCGCCTGAAACCGCCGACCGACCGCCTGATGACCGCCTGATGACCGCCTGATGACCGCCTGTTGTGTGCCAATTATTTTTTTATCTTGTACAACAGTTTTCTTTGTATGTGTATTTATCATTATTGGTGAGCAATAATAGTACATTATTGCAGAGGCCGGGAAACCGAATTTCGTGGATGAGTATTTTTTGTCGGACGAAGCGAAGCTGAGTCTGACAAATTACATACGAATCCACGAAATTCTATTTCCGTCCGAGGCATATATAGTGCTTTTCTCCAAATATGAAAGGAAATAAAATGTATTCTTGCATAAGATTTGAAAGGAAAAATAAGGTTCCCGCCAAAACTTTCTTTTAATGCACGGTTGTGTTCATAAAAAAAGTTGAAATGTCTTTAGTTTTATTAAGCCGTATCTACACGACCTTGCACAGTGAGCCGTATGCAACTCGCGATAGAACGAGACAACCAAGCATTTGATCTCCTTCTCTCTAGAACTACTACACTACTACAAAGCCAGCCCAGGCGGGGCATTTTTAAGCACGATATGATCAGATTGATAATTTGATGTCAATCAGATTGTCTCGTCTGTGCAGACCGTTTGGTCGCTGCTTAAGTATATTTGGCTGTTTGCAATATTGATAGTCCAAATATTTATTTAAAAAGTAAAAAACAATACAGTAATGGATTTTAGTACAACTTCCTGGACGCTAAAACCGTAAAATAATGAATTCGATTTTTTTTAATTTGAGTCGGTACATAAGGAGGTTCTTTTCGTACCAATTTTGCTACATTAATGTGAACATTTCCGAGCATATAGGAGAAAAGAATATTATTATTATTTTTTTCTTTATTTACTTCAATTCTTAGGCTAGGTTATTTATAATATGATTATAAAAGTAAACTACAAAAACACATACAAAAACAATACAAAATACATATAAACATATTATAAAAAAACCTAACCTAGAGTGCCGCTGGCAACGGGGCAGGGCCCAGGCTGCCGGTGGTTAGGACCGCAGAGAAAGAAACCGCCGGACTATACGCGCCGTGTCCAGGATTACCGCCTTCTGAATCTGACCCTTGATCCGACCACAACTTCGTAGCGAGAGCCTCTCGAGATGTTCTTCGCTATAAGACCGTTCGCTGAAACAACTATCGGTACAATGATCGCCGAATCAACCTCCCACATATTATTTTTATTATTATACCTCAGACTTTAGGGATGAAATGAAAAAATATCATCCTCTTACACGTAAAGTGGAGGGTGACATTTTTCATCGGGAGGATACCCTAATGGCGTGGTTTATATAATTTCTCTCTTCAGTCGGCCCCTCATGACCAAGGATCGTGACCATCATGGCATCACTTCATTCTTCACGAATTGCCGCCATCGGTTTCTGTCGGTGGCCATCCTCACCGTGGTGTTAGAAACGGGATGTGGATTATATAATTTAATCGTACCAAATTACAGCTTTCAAATACCTATTAACGGTTATTGCCGTTATCGGAAGGCGGACAGACAGACGGACATGGCGAAACTTGTGTGTTGTGCGTGTCTTGGGGAAGTTGACTACGGAACCCTAATATAAAACTCTATACTCAAAACTTTTTTCACGCTTGACGTTTATTTGACAATGACTTGGCGAGCTCCAATGCCAATCAATGTCTCAAGATATGCTCTGTGCCTGTGCTAATCAATGTAAATCCTACAGAACTAGGATGAACTGGCGTGAAATCCTAGCCTTCTCCGAGTAGCTTGTTAGGTTCCTGGGCTACAGCATCCCCAAACCCAAGGGATATCCATCTCGCGTGAGTATCGGTAGGTAAGATTCTTGCACAGGGCTAGGATTTCGCGTTCATGCTTATTCTGTGAAATATAATGACAAGAAATGACAATTTGTATTCTATTTTATCGCTCCCAAATTTCAAATGCTTAATTTATTCTATGGCCCATGGGACATTCCAGATGACGTTGAGTGAGAGCGGGTACCCGGGGCAGCTAGTGGTGAGGTTCGGCTCGCACGCGCTGCTGCTGCTGGTGTGCTGGGCGGGGCTGTGCGCGCTGTGGCTGCCGCACCTACGCGCGCCGCCCGCCATCTCCACGCTCGCGCCCTCTGCCACCGCCGAGTACTATCTTGAGGGCGATGCCGTCGAACTCGATCTTCTCTCACCCCCTATCATATACTGGCACAAGCACCGCAATGACACCAACAAATTTTACAAGACAAAAAACTGCGCACCGTACCCTTCAGTGCTCGATCTAGAGTTCTCCAACACGTACTGGCAGACGCTGCGCTCGAGTCGAGGCGTGTTCCACCTGTACAGCGCTTACCTGGACGTGCGCAACGCATCGCGCGTCGGCCCTGCCGTGCGTGTGCTAGTCGTGCACGACCGCATCGAGCCAACGCTGCGAACGCATTGCCAGATCTGGTTCGAAGAACGACCCGACCCTGTCATTGTGCGTGTGCTATACACGTATGTGTGGTACAAAAACTGGGGCAACTATTACAACGGCGTGTTGCAGCCGTACCTCCTGACGTGCGTGCTGCCGGCGGACGTGCGCGCGCTGCGGCCCGCCGCCGTGTCGCTGGTGGAGAAGCCGTGCGACCGCGCCACCAACTGCCTGCGCGTGCACTTCGACGAGCCGCCCGACCACGTGCAGAAGGAGATCGCCGTCTGCGTCAAGGGGCTCGACTTCCAGCACGAGGACCTGTCCGTGCGCCTCGTCGAGTGGATCGAACTCGTGCGGTTGCTTGGCGCCGATAGAGTGTTCTTCTACGAACTTCACGTCCATCCCAATATCAGTAAAGTTATCGCGTACTACCGCGCGCGGGGTATAGTGGAGACCAAGCCGATCACGCTGCCGGGCGGGCAGCCCAACCTACCAGGCTTGCAGCATATGTACCTGAAAAATGAGTTTACTCGCAAACGGCAGATGGAGGTGGTGCCGTACAATGACTGCTTGTACCGGCACATGTATCAGTACCGCTGGCTGACGCTGTTGGACGTTGATGAAGTGATTGTGCCGATGCAAGACCCAGATTGGGGCTCGTTGCTCAAACGAGTGTTGGCCTTAGCCGGTCCAAACTTGGGGCGTAAGTGCTCCTCCTATATAGTGCGAAATATATACTACCTAGACCAGCTAGAGCACGCGCCTGGCTGGGAGAGGGGCGCGCCCCGCTACATGTACATGCTGCAGCACGTCCACCGGACGCACAACTTCAACAAGCCCATGTATAACGTCAAGGCATTCCACGCGACAAGGCGAGTGCTAGCGCTGCACAACCATTTCCCGCGTTGGTGTATAAGCGAAGGGTGCTTAGCGTATCCGATTGGCACTATGCAGGCGCGCCTGCACCACTACCGCGCCAACTGCGTGCATGCGCTGAGTGTAGCGAGGATGCGCGCCGAGCCGGTGCGTGACGCAACGCTGTGGCGGTGGGCCGACCGGCTCGTGCCGCGCGTCGCGCGCGCACTGACGGAGCTGGGGCTGATCCCCCCGGCGCCCCACAACGCTGACACCCCGTCTAATCAGATGCCGGCTGCTTAAGCCGGTATATACCTAGTTGTCTACAATATGTCCCGTAATTTATGCTAGTATTTTTTCTATGCAGTGTATGAACTGCAAGGTAAGTTTAATCATGCTTTTAATACATCCTTAGAGCATCCGCACGCTAGCGTGGGTTACACGGAGCCATCCACCATACTAAATGCACCCGCCCTGTGCGCCTGCGCCGTGCACTCGCGCCAGCGTGCGGAGGCCCTTAAGCGGAACAGTAGAAGTGGCAATAAAGCGCAAACTCTGGCATTAACTTGTTTACATTTATACGGTCCCTGCACTAAGGTTTCCCGAATGACGGTATACTACTATAGGTATAATGTTGTATATCCATGCCTGCGTGGGCGCGGTGTTGCTTCCCGCGCACCCCATTTGTGAGTCAGTAGTAAACAGACCGTCAACTGAGCTGCTGTGTGTTATTTTATTTCGTATCCACAAATACCTCATACAGGTATTAGGTTTTTCTTGACAAATATCATTACATATAATCGGTGGTCAGATTTTGAAGCTAAAAGGACAGAAATATATCTGACGTTAGACGCAACATCTCGAGCACTCGAAGGGAACCTAAGCTCCATCCGGCACACCTATCGCTTCGCAGCTGGCATCTCATCATCTCAAAGGTTCCAAAAAATCATAACATACCTCTTTCCTTAAAACTTTTTTCACATGGCTTGACATTTGACAGTGACATCGTGGGAAAAGCCAATGCACATCAATGGAAACCCTCCAGCATATTGCACTTCATGTATGATTCTCCCTCGCTTTAACTTGTGAGCTGGTCTGCCTACACAGCGTCTCGAGTACCCTGAGGATCCCCAAATTCCAGTGTCCCCAGGCGTGTGACTAAGTAGTACATGTCTCGGCTTTCCCACGCGTCGGTTGCCTTTGGAACTTCATTCCAGTAATCACTTGTCTTGTGGAATATATAGGAGAAAAAAGTGACAGTCGATGATGGAAAAACTGGTTACCGTATAGGTCTTTATGTAAGTACCTACCACAAACCCGTGAGATTGCAATATTATCCACGTCGCGCTCTGCTCGTATCTGGTCCTATACCACGAAAATCGAACTATCGCGGATTTATATCTCCATCTCTGTCACACTTGTCTTGTCTTGTTATTTCTTGTGTTATTGTACAATAAAGCTTATACATACATACATACATACATACTTGCATATTGGAGTTACAATTGCCGTCAATGCCAATTTTCGATGTTCGTGGTAGGCGTGCTGGGGCGAAGATGCCTTCGATCTTCGGATAAGTTACTACCTACTTGGTGTGCTGACTAAAACTGGAATGGCATTATATATATTTCAGTTAAATGTTTATTTTATCATCCCTACAAAGTCTCTGATTTATTGTATGGCCCGTATCAACGGGGTGGGTACATATTTCAGATGATGTTGAGTGAAAGCGGCCGCCCGGGACTGCTAGCGGTGAGGTACGGCTCGCACGCGCTGCTGCTGCTGGTGTGCTGGGCGGGGCTGTGCGCGCTGTGGCTGCCGCACCTGCGCGCGCCAGTCGCGCCGCCGCACGCGCCCCAGCGCCAGCTGCTGCAGTCTAAACTCATCGCCTCCACGCGCACGCCCTCTGCCACCCACGTCACGCCCAACCCCGAGGATCAGCTGCCCGCTGCCGTCGAGCGTGACCTTCCCTCGCTCCCCTTCACTTACTGGCACAAGCACCGCAATGAAACCAACAAATTCTACAAGACAAAAAGCTGCGCGCCGTTCCCGTCACTGCTAGATCTTGAGTTTTCCAATACGTACTGGCAGACACTACGCTCGAGTCGAGGCGTGTTCCACATGTACAGCGCTTACCTGGACGTGCGCAACGCGTCGCGCGTCGGATCCGTCGTGCGGCTACTCGTCGTGTACGACCGCATCGAGCCGACGCTGCGCACGCATTGCCAGATTTGGTTCGAAGAACAACCCGGTCCTGTCGTTGTGCGTGTGGTATACACGTATATGTGGGACAAAGACTGGGAAAACTATTATGACGGCGTCCTACAGCCGTACCTCCTGACGTGCGTGCTGCCGGCGGACGTGCGCGCGCTGCGGCCCGCCGCCGTGTCGCTGGTGGAGAAGCCGTGCGACCGCGCCACCAACTGCCTGCGCGTGCACTTCGACGAGCCGCCCGACCACGTGCAGAAGGAGATCGCCGTCTGCGTCAAGGGGCTCGACTTCCAACACGAGGACCTGTCCGTGCGCCTCGTCGAGTGGATCGAGCTCGTTCATCTGCTCGGCGCCGATAAAGTGTTCTTCTACGAACTTCACGTCCATCCGAACATTAGCAAAGTTCTTGCTTACTACCGCGCGCGGGGGATAGTGGAGAGCACGCCGATCACGCTGCCGGGCGGGCAACCCAACCTACCAGGCTTGCAGCATATGTATCTGAAGAAGGAGTTTACACGGAAGCAGCAGATGGAGCTGGTGCCGTACAACGACTGCCTGTACCGGCACATGTATCAGTACCGCTGGCTGACGCTGTTAGACGTTGATGAAGTGATTGTGCCGATGGAAGACCAGGATTGGAGCTCGTTGCTAAAACGCGTGATACCTCTAGCCGATCCGACGATCTGGGGGCGCACGTGCTCCTCCTACTTAATACAAAATGTATACTACCTAGACCAGTTAGAGCTCGCGCCAGGCCTGGAGAGGGGCGCGCCGAGCTACATGTACATGCTGCAGCATGTCTACCGCACGCGCGACTTCTCCGAGCTTTTATGTAACTTTAAGGCGTTCCACGAGACAGGGCGTGTGCTAGCGCTGCACAACCACTTTCCGCGGTGTTGTATAGGCGAAGAGCGCTTAGCGTATCCAGTGGACATTAAGCAGGCGCGCCTGCACCACTACCGCGCCAACAGCGTGCGTGCGCTGAGTGACGCGGGGATGCGCGCCGAGCCGGTGCGCGACGCGACACTGTGGCGGTGGGCCGACCGGCTCGTGCCGCGCGTCGCGCGCGCCCTAACGGAGCTGGGACTGATCCCCGCCGCCACGACCCCGCAACGGGGACGCGGCATCCTGTAATTTATGCTAGTATATTTTCTATACGATAATAGGTTTTGCAATCATGGTTTGAATACATCCTTAGGGCCTCGTCAGGCGCGGGTTACACTACACAGAGCGCACGGAGCGGGTGCGCTATACCGCGTGCTCCCGCTCCGTGCAGCACCCGTGCCAGCGGATGGAGGCCCTTATGCGCAACGGCAGAAGTAGAAATAAAGCGTAAACTCTGGCATTAACTTGTTTACTTATTTACGGTTTCGACGTTAGCGTTTCCTGACCGACAGCGCGCCTTGGCTGACTGTTATGTTATTATAAGTATAGCAGTTCGTAAGAACTATCATGCATCTTTGACCAGGTTCTGAAACTATAAGTGTAAAAGACTTCAAAGTATAAAGGTATGAAGGAATTTCAAGTAGAGATGTACCGATTAGCCGAAAAACCTCACGTGTTTGTGCACGAGCCCGAAGTAGCAACCCTCTATTCTCCAAGCTATGTAGACTACCTTAATATTTCTGCTCCTTTGACATTTTTAATATTTAGTTCTCGTAGTTAAAATTTATATTCCCATTTATATCACTGAGAGTTCCGTGTATTTCAGTATATTTAAGTGCCTGAGGTCTTAAAAAATGAGGGGGGGGAGCATCCTTTGTACGGAACCCTCGGTGGGCGAGTTCGAATCGCTCTTAGCCGGTAACAAAAAAGCCACCAGACGTCGTGGGAACCAGACGTCAAACCCCTAAACAAGAGTCTGTCTGCACTGTCTCGTATAAAAAGTGCCGTCTTTTCGGTAATCAAAGCTCAAAGGTTTCAAATAATCGTAGCGTACCTTTTTCTTTGAAACGTCTTGCAGTGGTCTTGCACGTGGCTTGGTAGGTATTTGACATTTGACCAAGCCCCCCGTCAAAACTAAGAACATCAAAGTCATAAGCCCGTCCTTCACTTCCTTACGAAGTAAAGGAAGTGTCAAAAAGAGATGTATATATATGTTTGTTATTTCTCCGATTCCGTATGTTGTCAAGTTTTGCTGATCTCTTCTGATGCAGTTCGTCCAAGCAGCCAAATTAAATACGTCGTTGTAATTTGGTAGACGGTATCAATGCATTACAACTTAAATTAGTCGCATATTTTGATAGCGAATTTTTCAAATGTTGTACGAGCCACGTTATTATGTTAGAATTACGATATTTGAGAAATCCACTGCCAATTTCAAGGCCGCTAGAAACTGTTGTCATTTCACAGTTATTGTACTACTTCCATGCTTTAGTTATTCTTCCGTGTATTTGACATTATTTGACAGCGATGTCGCGGCTTATTAACTTCATTTCACTTGTCTTGTGCGTGTGGAATATGTATAGAACAACAAGGGCATCACCAAATAACGGGCAAGGGAGGGCACGATGATATCAGTGGATCATTAGAAACATTTATTATCTAACCACCTGGTAAAATTCACGATGGTACGATCAACGATATTAATGTTATCGTCGAAGAAACATACACACATATAAATTTACATACAAACATACAAACGGGTTGTTCCAGTTCACTCAGAGGACTTTGCTCACTCCTTCTAATAATATTTTAGGGCCTGACGCGGATTACCCGGAACGGACGCTCGTCTAATAAGAAATCGTATGAACAGCGCTAAGTGAAGCGGACTCACGGAGCGGGTGCGCCATACTAAATGCACCCGCCGCGTGCACCCGCTCCGTGCAACCGCACCAGCTAGCGTAGGCCCTTAATGAAATGAAACACGGATTCATCGCGCGTATATTAACCACATTTCCTTCCATCGTAGTTTAGCCCTGTGATAATAAGTGCCGTACAGGGCTTAAAACGTCGGTGTATGTGGTTAATCCTTTACACAGAGTTTTATTTCCATGAATGCTACGTCGGTAAACTAATAAACAAATACTAATCGCGGTTATAAAAGATGCGGTACATTCCAGGTGATGTTGAGTGAGAGCGGGCACCCGGTGCAGCTAGCGGTGAGGTACAGCTCGCACGCGCTGCTGCTGCTGGTGTGCTGGGCGGGGCTGTGCGCGCTGTGGCTGCCGCACCTGCGCGCGCCGCCCGCCGCGCCGCCGCTCACAGCCAAGCGCCGACTGCTGCAGTCCAACTCCGTTGCTTCCATGCCTGCACCCGATGCCTACGACCAGCTGTCCGCTGCTATCGAGCGCGATCTCCCCTCGCTGCCCCTCAACTACTGGCATAAGCACCGCAATGAAACAAACAAATTCTACAAGACAAAAAACTGCGCACCCTTCCCTTCAGTGCTCGACCTCGAATTCTCCAACACGTACTGGCAGACGCTGCGCTCAAGCCAAGGCGTGTTCCACCTGTACAGCGCTTTCCTGGACGTGCGCAGCGCGTCGCGCATTGGCCCCGCCGTGCGGCTGCTGGTCGTGCACGACCGCATCAAGCCGACCCTGCGCACGCATTGTCAAATCTGGCTAGAAGAACAACCAGATCCTGTCGTCGCGCGTGTGCTATACACGTTTGTGTGGAACAAAAAGTGGGGAAACTATAAAGATGGCGTGCTGCAGCCGTACCTCCTGACGTGCGTGCTGCCGGCGGACGTGCGCGCGCTGCGGCCCGCCGCCGTGTCGCTGGTGGAGAAGCCGTGCGACCGCGCCACCAACTGCCTGCGCGTGCACTTTGACGAGCCGCCCGACCACGTGCAGAAGGAGATCGCCGTCTGCGTCAAGGGGCTGGACTTCCAGCACGAGGACCTGTCCGTGCGCCTCGTCGAGTGGATTGAGCTCGTGCGGCTGTTCGGCGCAGATAAAGTGTTCTTCTATGAACTTCACGTCCATCCCAACATCAGTAAAGTTATCGCGTACTACCGCGCGCGGGGTATAGTGGAGACCAAGCCGTTCACGCTGCCGGGCGGGCAGCCCAACCTACCAGGCTTGCAGCATATGTATCTGAAGAAGGAGTTAACACGCAAGCGGCAGATGGAGCTGGTGCCGTACAACGACTGCCTGTACCGGCATATGTATCAGTACCGCTGGCTGGCGCTGTTAGACGTTGATGAGGTGATTGTACCGGTGCAAGACCAGGATTGGAGCTCGTTGGTAAAACGCGTGATACCTCTAGCTGGACCGGGTATCTGGTACCGTGGTACGTGCTCTTCCTACATAATGCGAAATATATACTACCTAGACCAGTTAGAGCACGCGCCCGACCTGGAGAGGGGCGCGCCGAGCTACATGTACATGCTGCAGCATGTCCACCGCACGCATAACTTTACCAGGCCCGGATCAAACATAAAAGCGTTCCACGCGACAGAGCGAGTGCTAGCGCTGCACAACCACTTCCCGCGGGGGTGTCTCGGCGGGAAGTGCTATGCGTATCCGGTGGACACGACGCTGGCGCGCCTGCACCACTACCGCGCCAACTGCGTGCGCGCGCTGAGCGCGAGGATGCGCGCCGAGCCGGTGCGCGACGCGACACTGTGGCGGTGGGCCGACCGGCTCGTGCCGCGCGTCGCGCGCGCGTTGACGGAGCTGGGGCTGATCCCCCCCGAGCCCGCGACCCCGTAGCGGTGACACCCTGTCTAATCAGATGCCATATTTTACATACTCAGTGATCTATAATACGACCCGTAATTTATGCCAGTGAATATATCAAACTTTTTAATACATTCGGAAATAGAAATAAAGCGTATTCTCTGGCATTTATCTTGTTTACATGTTTTACGTTCTCCACTAACGAATACGATCGATTATTTTCTGTCTGTCAAGACCCTTTATCTCGGGAACGCGTAAAGGTAGAAAGTTGAAATTGATACCACATACACAAGTCTGCGAACCCTTAAAACTGTGAAAAAGCCAAACCTCTACGTCTACGCAATCAACAGATACGGCTGTTTATGTCCCGTTTCCCATACATTTGCAATGGGAATTAATGTCGCATTGGTCTCCCTTCGAACGCGTTGGAACACAGGCTTCCAAGTTGGAAACCTGTGTTGCTTGAAGAGGTAGGTGCCATGATGCAATAACTTGCTTAAATGAAATTGACTGTCAAGCAACTGTCTATAAATAATATAAATAAATAAATAAAAATAACTTTATTTAAATTACTACTACATTACTTAGAAGTACAATATCATGGTACATATTGATACAGCACAAGGATATATATGAAAGATATCATATCATATTCTCTAACACTGACCATGTTTTTATAGAGCTCTAAGTTGTAACGTTGTATGTTACATCGAACTATTGTCGTTACAATAAACTACCTTAATAAATAAATATACCACTTAAAACAAATTTTATAAGCTAGTATTTACAACTATGTATCTATAACACCGAAAATAATGTTACTTTACTATTCCGCCAAACGTGCTAGTCACTTGGTGCCAACCCGTTATACCTACTTGCGTATTTCGAGGGGTAAGCGGTCGTCGAGATAATTTGCATGCAATTAATTTTGCAAAAAAAGGATACGCAAATAGATATAACAAACCACCACCAATAATATAAACCTCGACACGTGTTTCGCCTCTCTACGAGGCATCCTCAGGAGATGCTGGATGATGCTGCCGCCTACCGGGGATGCTCACAATTTACGTTGCCGGCCTGCTAGCTCATACATGTGGATGACGCGTTCCAGCGCCAAAGTTTGGGCTGCTAAATTGGCGCAGGGCTGCAATCCATCGCAGCCACACCAACCACTAGCGCTACCCTCAACGTTCGAAGGTCATCTACATACGCCTGATTACGCCAGCCGCAGTTCCCCTGATCTCAGGCGACCTCGGATACAAGTTGATACAACGCCGCGCCTCCTACCGACGGCATAATCAGGCGAGGGTACAGGCTACCTAACCGCGAAGTGAATAGGATCAGATTGTGAATTTATAAAAACGGACCTTAACCTGCGACCCTCTAAAGTATTTTTTTTAGTTCGAATTAAATTTATTTTTTGCACAAATCTAGACTGCTTCATTCCTCTCTCTTTAGTAGGTAGTTCACAGTAGTTCAGATCAAGTTCAGATAATAACCGTGACAAGACGTATGATAAGAAGGTTTGAAGGCATTGTAAGCTACATTCCTCATTAGTTCAAACGTCTTCTTGGAGTTTGACAGTTGACAGATACTGAGCGCCAGCGATGTATGCGATATTCCAATGCAACTGATGCAATGTTTACAGCCCTCAGAGATATAACTATTAGTAACGTTATGGTGCGATGCGAGCAAGACAGTTCCGCGAGTCTGGTCTCATGATCCGGCTTGAAAACAAATTGTATTCCTCTACCTCGACTGCTCTGCCGTTGACGCGATAACAGGTCTCTTAGGTCTTCATTGCTTTGTGATCATCATTGAATGGGCGCGCGAAGCGAGTACGTTCTCCCAGTCTACTAAGACAATCCGTACATGTAGACTGGGAGAAGAAATGTTTGTTTGTATGTATATTTGTATGTAGGTGTGTTTGTATGTATTGTTGTTTGAATATTTGCTGCCAGATAACAGCAGTAATCGCTTGATGTACTATCGCGTTCAAAATCGCATAAGCAGTACAGATAAGGTGGTGCTTTCTAGGCGATGGTGTGTACATGCGTGCATGAGGGGCGACAGCTGCGCTGGCGTACGTTATTTATACTGGTGACCTGCGCGGGGCTGTGGCTGTTTCTCCAGCCGCTCCAGCACCCCACTGCCCTGCCCGATGAGCCGCCAGCGGCCCCCGCCCCGCCCCCTGCGCCAGAAGCCGGCCTCACGGAGGACCAGCTGCTTGCCTACGCCGAGCGCCATCTCCCCTCTCTACCCCTCACTTACTGGCACAAGCACCGCAATGACACAGACAAATTCTACAAGACAGAGAACTGCGCTCCATTCCCTTCAGTATTTCACCTTGAGTACTCCAACACGTACTGGCAGACTCTGCGCTCTAGTGAGGGCGTGTTCTATATTTACGGCGCTTACTTGGACGTACGCAACGTGTCGCGCATCGGGCCCGCCGTGAGGCTGCTGGTCGTGCACGACCGCATCGAGCCGACGCTGCCCGCGCACTGCCAGTTCTGGTTTGAAGAACGCCGCGAACCTGTTATCGTGTACGTCCTGGAATATGAGCACTTGTGGCCCAGCGAGTGGGGACACCGTCGCGACAACGAGCTACATCCGTACTTGGTAACGTGCGTGCTGCCAGCGGACGTGCGCGCGCTGCGGCCCGCCGCCGTGTCGCTGGTGGAGAACCCGTGCGACCGCGCCACCAACTGGATGCGCGTGCACTTCGACGAGCCGCCCGACCACGTGCAGAAGGAGTTCGCCGTCTGCGTCAAGGGGCTCGACTTCCAGCACGAGGACCTGTCCGTGCGCCTCGTCGAGTGGATCGAGCTCGTGCGGCTGCTCGGCGCCGATAAAGTGTTCTTCTACGAACTTCACGTCCATCCCAATATCAGTAAAGTCATCGCGTACTACCGCGCGCGGGGTATAGTGGAGAGCAAGCCGATCACGCTGCCGGGTGGGCAACCCAACCTGCCGGGCTTACAGCATATGTATCTGACAAAGAGGATAGTAGAGAAGCGGAAGGTGGAACTGGTACCTTACAACGATTGCCTGTACCGGCACATGTATCAGTACCGCTGGCTGGCGTTGTTAGACGTTGATGAAGTGATTGTGCCGATGCAAGACCCAGATTGGAGCTCGTTGCTAAAGCGCGTGATACCACTGGCCACTCCAGTGTCAGGGCAGCCGCCGTGCTCCTCGTATTTTGCGGAAAATGTATACTTCCTAGACCGGCACGCACCTGGCAGGGAATCGGATGCACCACTCTTCATGCACATGCTGCAACACATATACCGCACGCGCAACTTCACCGAGCCTCAATATTACGTCAAGGCATTCCACGAGACGAGACGCGTGTTAGCGCTGCACAACCACTTTCCACTGGCGTGCATAGGCGGGAACTGCTTATCGTATCGGATGGGTCCTGCACTGGCGCGCCTGCAGCATTACCGCACCGACTGCGTGCGGACGCTGAGCAAGTCTAAGTGTCAGGAGCTGCGCGCCGAGCCGGTGCGCGACGCCGCGCTGTGGCGGTGGGCCGACCGGCTCGTGCCGCGCGTCGAGCGGGCCCTGGCCCAGCTGAGGCTGCTGCCCTCCGAGGCCACGTCTCCTAATAGTGACACCTTGACTAGTCATACGTCGAATACTATTAAATCTAGTCGCCTGCGTAATGAGAATCATGGCACTGGGACTCCAAAATAGCGGGAACCAGAGCTCAGAAGACACAAACGACTTAATTAAAAACCAAGTGAGAGTGGGACTTGCGTACCGACGGTTCCGTACAAACTTTGAGTTTCCACTGCAACTAGAAGTAGAATATTTGACGTCAGTCCCATGTATTGTATCGACAGTCGACAGGCCGGACAGACAGTTTTTGAGTAAGATGTTTACACTTGACTGTATAACCGTCGTCCAGACAGCGGTAGTTCATTCAGAATAAAGCGCAACTTCTCGTATTAACTTGTTTTCTTTCTCAAGGTCTCATCATCGTCTAAAGTGGGAAATCTAACTGTAGTCTTGCTAGAATCTAGAAGTACACAACTGTGGAAGTATCTTCAACTTAATCTTCATTACAGCGATGAATATAGCTGTATTGAAGAGAATCAGTGCAACTATAAATACTGAGTATACTGACAGAGATCCCAAAGATGCAATGTGGTGGGTGGCGGTCCGCATGCAATAGACCTGCCCACTTGTCCAGCCCAGTCCGTTTAAGCATGGAACTACAACTTGATTTGGAACACAGTCGATGACCAATGGAGCAAATGTAGGGTCGCGCAATGAGTAAAGTTAGTTGACCAGAAAGCTTACTTCGAAAATAGGTAGACCGTAGAACTCAATAAATGTATCGATAACGCCAGAGCTAGTCCATGTTTTGTCGCAAGCGCAAACTCATACCGTATGGCACGCAGACCTAAAGTCTAAAGTCAAGGTTTTGCTGAAAGTAATGGAGCATATAGTAGTGTTGGACCGTTCGCACAATAGATAGAATTAGATTCAAGGAATTAGTCCTACTTAGTTACTTAAAAAACATTGTACTTGCTGTAGGTATCTGGTACTGTACCTATTCTTTCAGCAACTCCAGCCCAAGTTTTTGTGAAGAGTGGAAAAATGAATACTTCTGGGATACTCATGGGATTCACATCCAATGTAAAATTATTGCGATAGTTTCAATGGTCATGCATGATATTGCTGTCAAATGGAAAATTAATAATAACGAGCTGCTTACTAAATGGTTTAATACTTCTTCTATTATTTTCAACTCCTGTCCCTAATTACAATATTTTTACTAAGTGCAATATTCAATCATAAATTCATAATAAACATTTACAAAATGTCTGACGCATATTCACTTTGACTGTTGTACAATTCAGTGTGGAGCCCGTACGTACATTTTTAAAAATATTGAAGAAAAAGCCACCGCTACAGCGCGGCGTCTGACTAACTAGTATGTATGTATGTTTGTAAACTCTTTATTGTACAAAACTAACTAACTTGTTAAAATAACTAACTAACTACCTAGTCACCGCTTCGAGGGGGAGCAGCTCTAGCTCGGCGAGGGCACGCTTGACGCGCGGCACGAGCCGGTCGGCCCACCGCCACAGCGCGGCGTCACGCACCGGCGCGCGCAGCTCGCGGGCAGGGCACAGCGGGCCTAGCGACGACGCGCAGTCGGCGCGGTAGTGCTGCAGCCGCGCCAGCTCCGTATCGATCGCATAAGTCAAGCAAGGTCCGCCCAAACACGCCCGCGCGAAGTGGTTGTGCAGGGCAACCACTCGTGATGTCTCGTGGAACGCCTTCACGTACTGGCCGGGCTCGGAGAAGTTGCGCGTGCGGTAGACGTGCTGCAGCATGTGCATGTAGCGCGGCGCGCCGCCTTCCGCGCCGTGCCCACGCTGCAGCTGGTCCAGGTAGTACACATTGGACACGTGGTAGGATGAACGTGGGGGTATCCAGGATGCTTCACTGGCTAATGGCATCACGCGTTTCATTAGCGAGCTCCAATCAGGATCTTGGAGCGGCACGATCACTTCATCTATATCCAATATCGCCAGCCAGCGGTACTGGTACATGTGTCGGTACAGGCAGTCGTTGTACGGTATCACCTCCATCTGCCGCTCATGCATCGTCTTCTTCACATACATGCGCCGCAAGCGAGCAGCCCAACCAGTTGACAGATTCTGCTTAGTCGGTAGCGTGATCGGTGTGCTCTCCACTATCCCCCGCGAGCTGTAGTAAGCGAGAACTTTGCTGATGTTCGGATGTACTTGAAGTTCGTAGAAGAACACTTTATCGGCGCCGAGCAGCTGAACGAGCTCGATCCACTCGACGAGGCGCACGGACAGGTCCTCGTGCTGGAAGTCGAGCCCCTTGACGCAGACGGCGAACTCCTTCTGCACGTGGTCGGGCGGCTCGTCGAAGTGCACGCGCAGGCAGTTGGTGGCGCGGTCGCACGGCTTCTCCACCAGCGACACGGCGACGGGCAGCATCGCGTATGCACGCATTTCCGCCGGCACAGCACACGCCAGCAGGTACGTCTGCAGCTCGCCGTCGCGACGTTTACTCCATCTCTTGTTCCAAATGGGTGTATATTCCAGCACGTCCACAATCACAGGGGAGGATTGCTGTGTGAACCACAGCTGACAATATCTGAGCGTCGTGTGTTTGATGCGGTCGTGCACGACCAGCAGCCGCACGGCAGGGCCGATGCGCGACGCGCTGCGCACGTCCAGGTAAGCGCTGTACAGGTGGAACACGCCTTGGCTTGAGCGCAGCGTCTGCCAGTACTTGTCGTAGTACTCGATGTCGAAAACTGAAGGGAAGGGCGCGCATTCTTTTCTCTCGAAGATTTTATTGCTATAGCTGCGGTGCCAGGAGTTAAAAGAGGTCGAGGGGAGCTTGCGTGCGATGTCGGGGCCCACTTGGTTCTCCGGCTGGCTGGCGGCGGGCGCGGAGGCGGGACCGGGGCTGAGCGGCTGGCGCGGCACCCACAGCACGCACAGCGCCGTCCAGCACCCCACCAGCAACAGTGCTCGCGCTTGCCGTCCTGGGATGCTGCCCGCCCACACCATCACCTAGAGTGCAACATATTACTCGTATGTACGGTCAGCTGCAGAGTTAATAAATTATATATTCTATACATGTAGGCACATTGATTAAATATTCTTTTGATACATTTATGTCATGATGGTCTTCAATCTTCATACTTCACGTCACTGTCAAGTCATGTCAAGGGCACGCCTCGTGATTTTTTTTACTCAATACAATTGAGTAGGTTTTAATTAACAGTGCCATCGTTGACATTCTTAACTCGTGGCTCCACCTGTACTGGATATAAATAATATGGGTAGGTAGGTTTTAACTCACCTTCTAATACCAGTAAGGATCTACAGTGTGTCAGTGTCTTCACAAACAACTTTCCCCATATTATTATGCCAAAGAAAACTATAGGAAACCAGAATTTGCTAAACGTGGGTACATACGCCAGCTAAACTTTATGCGATAATATTGTGGTAAAAAATTAAAAATTAATTTAATAGAAATATAACTTTAAAAAAACAATACACGTAATTTAAAAATAACCAGAATAAAAAATCTACGACTATACACTTACGCTAGGGTTTAAGAGGCCATCAATACAGTTTGTACGGAAAAGCAACAAAAGCTGTTTTTTGACGTTGAAATACAAAGAAACTGTGAGCTGTTTGTTAAAGTTGTTAACTATGTTTGATAGCTTATTTCCTAGTGTTTAACTTGTAAGCTTCTAATTTGAGTAAAACTCAATGTTTTAACTTTTACTATACAATTATTGGCAGTTGTTTTCTGAAAAGCGCACGGAGACAGAAGTTTGACTTCGATTATTGTTAACACACACACACACATGAAAACATATGTTTTTCTAGGTTGATATAATATTGCAACATGGTTTTATTTAACTTATAGGCCTCATATTTCCAATAATTTACACAGATACCTATCTAGTTCGACTTTGAATATGCACATTTTTCGATAAAAATACACTGCAAACGCAGGGATTTTCGCAGTAATTTTGACAAAATATTGGGATGATTTGTATACAACATTAAAGTTTATTCTTTTAAGAACATGCTGAAATCGAAAAAATCACTTTTTGTTTAAATTCCGTATTTTTTTTTAAATATTCAAATGGTGTATAAAATCCAATCCGCGCTAGCCTAGTCCTCAGTACCGCGCGCGCGCTCGTAGAGGTAGGACCTGTGTTGTTCTCTGTGGACTGTACAATTTGCTTGTTTTGTTGCACGAGTACGTGCTGGAAGCGTTTGGAAAAGTGAATAAACCGCGACCAACTACTGAGATAAGCATTTTACATTTTTGACTATACATATTATAGATCTGTTTGAAATAAAAATTTGAAATGATTTTATCGAATGTGATTGTACCGCAACCAACCCTTCTAGATACTTTCAGTAATACAGAGTGTTTATTAAGACGGACAGTATGGAGAAATTTTAGGTGTATTAGGGTGACGGTACCCATTATGAACACTTAAAGCTGACAGACAGGAGTGATGGACACTATATTCTTAATTCAAATGTCATATGATTGTCAATTGGTTGACACAAAATAAATGCATGAAACTTATTTCCTCATAATAAAAGTGACTGTACGTTACTGGTTCCTTGTCCATTACTGGTGCCACCGCCCTAGTCAGGGATAATCATATTGCTATATGAG
The DNA here is from genome assembly GCA_949128165.1 of Lathronympha strigana. Lineage (NCBI taxonomy): Eukaryota > Metazoa > Arthropoda > Insecta > Lepidoptera > Tortricidae > Lathronympha > Lathronympha strigana. The sequence continues at coordinate 86,488 of OX421920.1, forward strand.
CAGAATCCGGAATAAAACCGGCCAAAAGCGTGTCGGACCAAGCATAATTGAGGGTTTTGTAGCGTTATACGACATAAACATTGTGCAAGCAAAAAGGCATAAGTGTCTTCAAAATATCAAGGGACTTAACTGTATGTTAGCAATTAATAGTTTTTGGCAAAAACGGCTAGACAACCTTACCACGAAACTTATTTTGAACAAATTCGTTCAAAATAAGTTTCGTGGTAAGGTTGTCTTATATCTTAACTTCCTAAAGCTTTCACATTTTTAGGGTTCCGTACTTCAAAAGGAAAAAACGGAACCCTTATAGGATCACTTTGTTATCCGTCCGTCCGTCCGTCCGTCCGTCCGTCCGCCCGTCTGTCTGTCCAGACCCTTTATCTCGGGAACGAGTAAAGGTTGCAAGTTAAAATTAATACCATAATATACACAGGTCTGCGGTCCCTTGAAGCTGCAAAAAAACCAAACTTCTACATCAACGCAATCCAAATCTGAAACTGCCGTACACTGAGAGTTCCATGCCACTTTTGTGCGGAGCCCTCGGTGGGCAAGTCCGACTCGATCTTGGCCGGTTTTTTGGACCTCCCGATACTGGATCAACCAATTTTTTGTACAAGAGACCTTTAACTTATTTCTAAGGACCTATCAGATGATGTGCCACAAGTAGATATTTGACAAAAAAATGGAACTCAAAAAACGGCATTTTTATTTTTTGTTGTACAAAAATCACTTTTTGCTAAATTAGAAATTTTTATATTTATTCTACTCAGAATCGCAGCTCTTTCAATCCTAGTAGGAGAAAAAAAGTGTCCTAAATTTTCCATACATTTTTCAAACTTTCTAATGTGCTACCGCCATACTGAATCTATGAAATGATGGTGGCGAAATGGAAAACAAATCTTGGAACACTTTTTTTCTCCTACTGCGATTGAAAGAGCACGCGATTCTGAATAGAAAACAATTAAAACTTTTCATATTTTCAAAAAATGATTTTTTTACAACAAATAATAAAAACGCCCAAAATATGCCTCCGGATTTCAGTTAAAATTACAAAACGTTTAAATAAAATTATTTAATTACACGTCCCTTTTTTCATCTTATCGGCTTTGTAACCTTCAATATAATATCACCACCCCAGAATTCAGATTGAGTTTAAATTTTGAAAAAAAAAACTTTTTAGTAGTTAGGTATGCTTAGAAATGTACCAATATATGTATGAATATGAAAACAATGAATTGGATCCGGAGGCAGAAAACAAAATCCTATTCCAAAATAACTTCGGATACTATTTAGAGACATTTGACGTTTGAATAAAACTATTTTTAATCTTATGATAAACACAAAACAAATATACAAATTACTCGTACATTTTCTAACACCACGTACGCCAAGTAATAGTTGATGTTCTGGCGCAAGTATCAATAATGTTTGGTCCGCGCGTCAAGCGTCGCGACGCCATTAGCCTCGCGATCGCGACGGTGCTTACAATCAATGAATGCTCGCTCCCGTTCGCACTAACCGCACCTGCTATGCCGTTCGAAGAGCATGGCGATAATAAGTTTGTATACCTGATTGTAGTGTGTGTCCGCACACAGATGCGCGTTCGGAGCGCAACTGGCGGTAATAATATTGAAATGCGAGCGGGCGGATTTTGTGATAGCACTCTTAGCTAGGGCCGACAGGTACCCGGCGTAAATGTGCCAAAAATGCTACTGGCGTTTCCACGTTGAATAGCGATTGAAATTTGCTGCACTAAATAGGAACCTGATCTGGGATCGCCACTTTTTTCGAAGATTCTATGTCCAAGATTTTTAACGAAGGACTTAGCCTCGGTGCACCAAGGACCACTCGTTTCTACGGCGACGGGAATAAAATTATACGCCGGCTCCAAATTCGAGTACTTGGTGTGCTTTAATTTCGCAACATTCTCCGCAGCAGCTCCAGCATTCCTTTTTGTGTGATTGAGATGCGACGGTGCGAAAGTACTCACACACGTCGCAAAAAATTAATTTCCAAATAAAATTCGGCGAAATAGCAGCACCTATCTAACACCCAGGTAGACAGAAATAGCACAAACTTCAGGACCCTACGGTATCCTGCTTTTTCGCCGAGAATTCACTTGGCACACCAACATTTACCAAATTATTATATGCCAATGTGAAATTAAATATTTGCCAATGTCAGGGTAGGTATTAGGTTAGGCTGGATTATGTTATGATAATATGCCAAAGATAGAGGCGAAACGTTACACGTGGGAACTGATATTTCGGCCAAATTTTAATATGGAAAAATAAGAGCATACTTATATTACATGCATGTTTGTGCAACTTGTCACGTTTTATTGAAAAGGTTTCTGCGGAAGACCAGCGTCACGGTACACAAAAGGTACCTTGACATCAAGCTGAGTAGAAACCTTTTCGGTGACGCTATTAATCTAACCGTATTGTCTTTTATATTTTTGTACACTGAAGCGTCCCGAATAAACGTTTTTCTTTCTTTCTTTCAAAAAGTTGTTTGGGAAGTGATCATTTTCACACAAGTGGGTAGTACTTGGTAGTGTATGCAAGTTTGTATATTCTAGTACTCCTTAAATACGTATACCGCAGCTGGATTCGTTGATGCGCCATCCTGAAGCTCGACTCGAAATCATTACGGTGTCCCACTTATCAAAGTCAGCTGGAAGATATCTCCTGTAAGTTTGCCTCTGAAGCAAACTCTAGTGTTGACTCTGCTACTAGACAAAGATAAGTACATTTCATAACGGGATGACGGTTTTAGAATCTCGTCTACATGAATCCGGTCATTGATAAATGTAGGCGTAATCGAATATCACCGGCTCAAAAATCTGACATCGTGAGTGTAGTGTGTCGACAGAGTCACATACCTAGTGCGCAAAATGTTCAAGTTTATAATCAAGACCAAGTGCGGGTAGTTCGTAAAACCCGCGCAGCTAGAAGATGTTGATGTCAACCTCAGCCAGTCTTTCTCCGGGACCACGGGGGCAACGTCGCCCTCGAAACGTCGGAGGTTTGTTTTCATAATCTGTACACGATTAAGCCGCGTTTTAGTAAATTTATAATGTGTGAAAATCGTGAAAGTTTAAATAAGTGTTGTGCTGTATTGGTTCACGTAAAGGAAGCCGGCAGGAATAGAGTTCTATGAAAGCCCCGCCACTGTTACCTACTTACTCGTACCTATTAGTATTTTACCCCGAGAGTGAGTTCACGGCCTTTCTCGGCAACCCATTTACCGATTAGGATCATACCGTGTGTGGCCCATAACAGGGGAGAAAAAGTTGATCGCGGCTATTTCTCCCCAAACCCAACATCTTTTGTTCAACAACTTTAAAAAGTTATGTATTCTCTATGTTTTCACTTCTTCATACTAACTAAATTTCGGTTTTCTTAGTGTAGTGTCTCCTCTACCCAAAGGTTGTCTGGAAGAGATCGCTCTTTAGCGATAAGACCGCCTGTTGTTTGCCTCTTTTTCATGTGTAATCTATACCAGTTTGTGTTATTTTTGTTGTTTTGAGGTGCAATAAAGAGTTATTGTATTGTATTGTGTAAATAGTATTTTCAATGTACGTTAACATCAGCCTAATTGACGTCTCTTGTCATAGTCCAAAAGTGAGAAAATTCGCAGAACATCGCGTCTTCTAACAAACTTTAAAGTGTAATAAATAAAGATCAAAATAAAAGTTACTTTTAAAGTCGCTGAGCAAATGTTGTTCAGTTTGGGGAGTACCGGAGTACTACCCGCGATCAAATTCTTCTCCCCGGTTATACCACACACGGTATATGAACTTTAAAAAATACGCACATATGTACTTACCTGGTGGATATGCAGCCTTAATCAATGTTGTGAAAAGAGTTGACTATCATCACTAGATAGTATAAATCAAAGTCGCTTCCCGTTGTCTGTATGCTTAAATCTTTAAAACTACGCAACGGATTTTGATGCGTTTTTTTTTAATAGATAGAGTGGTTCAAGAGGAAGGTTTATATGTATACCGGCCCCAGCTTCGCAAGGGTTATTATTACCCGTGCGAAGCCCCGTCACGGGTCTCTAGTCTATAATATATTGTAGTTGCCGATTACGAGACTTCGTGTGCGTAGAACCAATGTCAAAACATTTAATCCCATTTCCAAAGCCTTAGGGGTTGGATTGGATTCCAAAAAAATCTTTAGTGGTATTGGGAGATATTAGAAAAATATATATGTATGATCATCCACATTTCTAAGTTCTACCTTCGAAGTGTGCGGGGTCAAACCGCGGCTCGTACCAATGAGTTTTTCGGTAGTTATGTAGGTATGTATGTATCTACAAAATATCATTTGATATTTTACCAATCACTATCCGGTGAAAGAGAACATCTTGAGGAAAGCGGAAGAATCCCAACAAGGCCAAGTTTACCCTCTGGGTTGGAAGGTGAGGCTTTCGTAAATCTTGGAATTAGGTTACCAAAGCGGAACCCAGGCTCCCGGAGCCGTGGTAAAAGACCGTTGAAGGTCTTCATCGTAGCGTTTTCCTGGCCTAAGGAAAACGCTACGATGAAGACCTTCAACGGCAGTGCATCGTCTATCATCATTCATCATCATGTCTATGTATACACATATGTATAAAAAAACAGCCGTTATATTAATTTAAATGCATATTGCATATTTCTGGCATGGTTAAATAGGTTCAGAGTGTAGGAAAACTTAATTTACATATCTTAACCATACCTCTCAAAATACTCAACAACGACAGAAAATCTGATTATGGCTAACTAGCCGCTTGCAGATAAAAAAGAGAAGAAAAAAATATATCTTAACCATGGCAAATAAGGCTAAATGGAAAGGGGTGAATAAAACCAAGTAAATGCGAGGAATTACTCTTTATTTTCAACTCCTGCTGTTCCGTTATAGGATCTATTGCAATATTCACCTAACTACTCAATCAAACTGCATACAAAATGCCTGGCATACATTTGTTCTAAACTGTTCTAAAAGCTAGGCCTCGTGAGCCTGAGCGGGCCTGGGCCGCGGTATCGCTGGACTGAACAGCGGCCTCACTCGCCTGAGCCGTGGCCTCGTGAGGCGTGAGGCCTCGTATACTTATATTGTCCATTTTTGTTTCTGTCCATCGCGCTGGTGCCACCCAGCGGACGCAATTTTAATACTTAGGTATACACAATACTCGAATACCTCAATATTCACTCTCAAGTCACAGAATGTGTCCCAACACGACACCATCACGTCTCAACTATTTACAAAATACGAATATAATAAATAGGAATAGAAAATAAATGCTTACAAAAATATAGTTAGAGCACGGGGCGTATTGTGGCTAATTTAGTACGTGCCGGTGATATCATGAATCCGGCGTATGACTAGTCGGGGTGTCACCGCTGCGGCGGCGCGGGCTCGGGCGGCAGCAGCGCCAGCTCGGCCAGCGCGCGCGTGACGCGCGGCACCAGCTGGTCGGCCCAGCGCCACAGCGCGGCGTCGCGCACCGGCTCGGCGCGCAGCTCCTGGCACGACTTGCTCAGCGCCGTCACGCAGTCGGCGCGGTAGTGCTGCAGGCGCGCCTGCTTCGTGTCCAGCGCGTACGACGAGCACGCCCCGCCCAGGCACGCCAGCGGGAAGTGGTTGTGCAGCGCCAGCACGCGCCCCGTCTCGTGGAACGCCTTCACGTACTGGCCGGGCTTGGTGAAGTTGCGCGTGCGGTACACGTGCTGCAGCATGTGCATGTAGCGCGGCGCGCCCGGCTCCCAGCTATGCGCATGCTGCAGTTGATCCAGGTAGTAAACGTTCGACGCGTGGTAGGAGGAGCGGGGCGGCTTCCCGGACGCCGGAGCGGCTAGGGGCATCACGCGTTTTAACAGAGAACTCCAGTCGGGGTCTTGCAGCGGCACGATCACTTCATCAACGTCTAACAACGCCAGCCAGCGGTACTGATACATGTGCCGGTACAGGCAGTCGTTGTACGGCACCAGCTCCATCTGCCGCTTGTGTGTCGTCTTCTTTTTCAGATACATATGCTGCAAGCCCGGCAGGTTGGGCTGCCCGCCCGGTAGCGTGATCGGCGTGCTCTCCACTATACCCCGCGCGCGGTAGTAAGCAAGAACTTTGCTAATGTTGGGGTGGACTTGAAGTTCGTAGAAGAACACTTTATCGGCGCCGAGCAGCCGCACGAGTTCGATCCACTCGACGAGGCGCACGGAGAGGTCCTCGTGCTGGAAGTCTAGCCCCTTTACGCAGACGGCGAACTCCTTCTGCACGTGGTCGGGCGGCTCATCGAAGTGCACGCGCAGGCAGTTGGTGGCGCGGTCGCACGGCTTCTCCACCAGCGACACGGCGGCGGGCCGCAGCGCGCGCACGTCCGCCGGCAGCACGCACGCCAGCAGGTACGGCTGCAGGACGCCATCGCGATAGTTGCCCCACTTGCTGTTCCACACGTACTTGTACTCGAGTACACGCACAACGACGGGGTCGGGTCGTTCCTCGAACCACAGTTGGCAGTGCGTGGGCAGCGTCGGTTTGATGCGGTCGTGCACAGCCAGCAAGCGTACGGCCGGGCCGATACGCGAAGCGTTTCGGGCGTCAAGATACGCTCCGTAAAGATGAAATACGCCCTGACTCGAGCGCAGCGTCTGCCAGTACGTGTTGTGAAACTCGAGGTCGAAGACGGAGGGGAACGGTGCGCAGTCTTTCGATTTGAAGAATTTGTTCTTGTCGTTGCGGTGCTTGTGCCAATAGGAGAGCGGGAGGGACGGGAGCTGGCGCTCGGCGTCGGCGCGCAGCTGGTCCTCCGTGAGGCGGTTGTCGGGCGCGCCGGGCGTGGCGGAGGGCGCGGGCGTGGAGGCGGCGGGGTCGGACTGCAGCAGCTGGCGCTGCGGCGCGTGCGGCGGCGCGGCGGGCGGCGCGCGCAGGTGCGGCAGCCACAGCGCGCACAGCGCGGTCCAGCACACCAGCAGCAGCAGCGCGCGCGCGCCGCGCCAGCCTGCCAGTCGCCCCGGGAGCCCGCCCGCACACCGCATCACCTGGAACGCACAAATTATCACGTTAGTCATGTTTTATATCCTTAAGTTGCGGGATAGTTACGTGATGACCAAGGATAAAACTCAGTCAGCCATCGCATTCTGAGAAATTTGGACACTTTAATTTGGATCTAGGACTGTTTGACCCACCTAAGTGGTAGAGATAATTTTATCTTTTTATTTCGTAATAGTGTTAGTGATTGTGATTATTGTGAAGATGAATGGCTTTATTGCAAGATTTGCAAGGTATATTGATTTATTTATTTCATAATAATACATTACAGCATAGATAAAGAACATTACAGTGTAAATTATGCTTTGTTAATCTATATCAATTTATATTATGAACGTCAAAATAAGTATTACAAATTATTTATTAATTTTTAGATATTATTGTGAGCGTCGTACACCGCGAAATGGCATAGTCGCCGTTTCCACTGTTGTATATAACAACGGCATATTTTAGCATAAATAATCCTTATAACTTCTTAATTAAATGAACATTTGGTCAAGGCCGCTTACATCGAAGCCTTGTCAAGAATAATTATGAATAGATCAAGCGATGAGTACCGAAATGTTCCAGCGATTGCGTCGGGGCAGAGTCGCCGGGACTCCGGTACCGGTCCGGTACGGTCCGGCATAGTTGTCGGCTATCCGGGGGCAACGGCTCGCACCTCCAGGGTGCTTCGGAAATAGGGACTGCCCTCGCGGCAGCGCGAAGGTTCACAAAACGCGGGTCTCAGGCGGGATTCATGTTATGACGTGCCTTGGAGACGTTGGCGCTCATCTTAAAATGACACGTCACTGTCATTTGTCAAGACTCGTGAAAAGAAGTTTTTGTAAAGAGGTAAGGCATTAATGAATTTAAACTTTTAGCGGCTACGTTTGGCGCAAGTTACACTAGATATTTATGGCTGCAAATATTGTGAACTTTATAATAAAATTGTGGAATTTTATCGACATCTCTCCACGAACAAAATGATCAGCCGTGAACCAGTCTTTTGTCTTCGATATAAGAATGAGTATGAAGCGTATGAAGTCAAATAGCAAAACGAAATGCTTATTCAATCGTTTGATTCGTCTCACGTCGAATGCAATATATGTATACTTATGTAAATAGACATTCATGTCCCTTCTCTAAACATGTTCTCAAAACGCTGAGCTTGACGTGATAAATGACCTGACCGTATTCCGGCCACTCGGTCAGCGAACGGGATGAGATTATTCTTAATTATTGTGATTACAGCTGGTGAAACAGGCACACCGACTGTCCATTAGAACTCCTTATGCCTTTACAATAAGGTTCACAACTAGTTACAGCTACACGCCCGTCCGAGAAAGGTGTGTGATGGCTACTGGCGTGAGAACGATTCATCTGTTCACACTCCAAAAGGCACACGACTGCATATCGCGTGATAAAGGCTAGTTAATAATATGAAATCAATAAACGAGAGCAATAAAGGCCTGTTGAAGGCAAAGCTTAATGATAAGATAAGGTGAACTAAAGCAATTTCTTCCTATTTCTTACGTTGTCTTGATGTCATCACCAAAACATTAACCGTCAGGTCTTTGAATCCGTCTATGATTTCTTAGATTTTGATAGCATCGACTGTAAAAGTGATAAGTAAACGTCATAATTTCAAAGCGGTTTGACGTTTAAAATAACAATTCATGTGCTTAGAAGAGATAACGCGGTTTGACTCTAGACTGCTATCGCCTTTTATGGTCCTAAGGTCTATACACTTTAAGGTACAAGTCTGCCAACAGATTCAAACGACAGAAAGATCGAGGCGATTTAGGGACGGTTATAAGCCAGCTATATATAACCTGGCCGAACTTTTTATGTGGTTTTTGCTTGCAGCAAAAAGGTTGGGCTGCGCCCGCGGCGCTAACGGCGCGGCCCCTGCGCCCGCGCCGAGAGGAATGCAACGGTAACTGATCACTGCCCACTACACACTTGTACGTATCGACTTAGGCTGCTGTCACAGGGTCAATATTAATTAGATCATAGAGCTTGAGTGTCAGTCAACCTTTCAAAACATGTATTAAGGCCACTTAATGCACGGATTCAGAATGTACTGGTGTGTAATGAATTATCAGAATTCCATCAAGCTGAATCAATAAGACAGAGTTATCAGGACTGATTCCTCAGTGTTGGTCAACAGACACAACATCAGAGTGCATCGATGGTAAGTATATAGAAGGTGTTTAGCAACAATACCTGAGATAGCTTGTGCAAGACACCTGTAACATTAGTCATAGAATAGAGATCAGTACGCAGGCCTCGCTCTGGAGCCTTGACGAGATTATCCTGATACTCGGATCGGAAGCCTGATGGCACGCTGCAGACGTGCGTTGAATGCACGAGCCTTGCCCATGCGCATCTTCACTGCTTATGCCAATAACGTGTGGATTATATAATTATAATTATCATACGTACAAGATAACAAAAATACCTAATGATGATATGTTTTATTGCATAATTAGTATCGTGTTTTGAATTTAGAATATAATTATACAGAAAATTTACGAGGCCTTAGTTTGTCCTATTGAGACAGCGAATATTATCAGTTTTCGAATCAGAAAACTAGACTTACTTTTAAACGCCTTTAAAATGATCACCAGTATTTTCGTTACACCCCGTAGAATAGACAAGATTTTGACTGGTTTACTAGAAGTCGAAATATGGGAAAGCTCCCAAACAAGACAGGCCGACCATCTGTCTTTGTGATTTAAGAGATGATTTTATCAGACCTTGATTGACATAACGAGTTTCCTTGTCTCTATTTAAAACGTCACGAGTCGTTAAATGGTATTGTCTCCCGGTCACAGCCCGCGAGTAACAATGGACGCGGAAAAGCCGTCACCGAGACTTGACGGAGATCTTGAACTGATTGTGATAGCAATAGCAAGGGCAAGGCAGCTAGGATGCCAGTCTATGAACTGTACAATGCTGATTCTATTAGGTATTATACGCCGCGATTCGTCGGGGGTCGGGGTTAATCGGCTGCACGTGCACCAGCCTGTGAAACGATGAAAGGGAACCTAGGGAGTCGAGGGTGGGGAGAGAGGGGCAGGGTGCCCCCCATAATCGGCCTCGACGTATCGCTTCGTGTAATACTTCCCGTAAAATTGTAACAATAGACTTCACGGAGAGGTTTCCGCTTATGATGATTTCTTGTTCGATGGAGATATCTATGAAGTGGTTCCATTGGATTGTTTTTGAGACAGAGTGGAACTTTGCAGCAGGAGAGCTACGTAACCGTAAAGTTGGCGAGAAAAATTAGAACGATTTCTCTCATGATAATTGGTACATGCGAACTTATTAGAAATCCTAATGATGTGATTAGGCAAATGATATTTGCAATGTTAAAGACAATGCCGTCTTGGTTGAAGCGGATCGCCGCTCAAGATCAAGTAATTACGTACATGTGTGCCGCTGTATCATTCCAATAACGAACGTTGCGAGAAATGTCAGGGGACCAGCATAAAGGAAGGTCACGTCGGATAGACTAGGATAGCCTTATATATACAAGAACACATAGGACAGGCGTACCTAAATTGTGAAACGATATGTAATTTTTTATAGAATGTATCACGTGACGCTTTCTATAGTAATTGACACATCCCAGGCCCGGTCTAGCGTGAGTCATACGAGGGTTCATATTGACCGACCGACAGCGATGGGATGATAGGCTGAAAATATTTGTCCAAAAATGCTTTCGGTATTTCCGGCTGTTCGCCTCTGCAGGTCGCATTTCTCAACCGATTGTAGTGAACGTTCTTTCGTTGTTTCATTTTATGGCACAAAGGACCTTAGCGCCGTAAATGCCATTGTATGCATAGTGAGTTCGCGGGCAATAATATTAAAACACCGGTAAAAACACGCATATTTTTACCACAATTGGCGTAAGTTTTGATTGCGTCAGGCAATCATCTTCGGACTTTCGCGTCGCAGCCAAAACAGTAACTTCTTGATCACGTTACACTGGATGGATATGTGCAAAGGGAACTGCAGACGGCGGAAGTCGCATTACGCATGCGCGCGCAGGGCCGCGGCAGGCCGGCGCGGGCGCAGGCGGGTCGACGCCCCGCGGACCTGTTCCACCCGGGACGGGTTATCGGTAGGGAGAGGTGTGATGCTTGAAACATGCAAGGCCAGCAACTTAAATTGTTCAAAATTCTGTTTTCTTTCGATTTAAGTAGGCATAGTTAGAGTCAAACTGCGTTATCTCATCCAAGCAAATGTCAACTGTCAAACTTTTAAAACATTATTTTAAACTTCTAACTTCTATGAAATTATAACGTTTACTTAACACTTTCACATTGTGTGCTATCAAAATCTAGGAAACTTAGCATAGTCAGACTCTAATGACAACACGTTTGAAAAACTTTATCCAACTCAAATGTTTTCATAAAACAAAACTGCTCCTTTTATAAAGCTAGCTCAATAGTTTAATGGGTTGAAATCGACCCACTGAGCAATGACTTATCCGGATTTGACCCGCGCACGAAATAGCGCCGCTGTCACAGCCAAGCTACCAAATATCACAGCACTGCGCTTGCGTCCAACACACAATTTCTATAAACAAACTGCAACCCGCCGCGCGCGCACATTACACAACGAAGATGCGCCAAAGGTCGCCTTTCTCCGCGTGTGGCCACAGGGGTCCACGAACATCGTCTATCTCTTGATTAGCGTAAGAGTGATAGAGTCGGAGGGATATAGATATTCGCGGTAGCTGCATGGCCAGGCAACAGATGGCGTGAGAAGAAAGAGGTCAACTCTAACAAGTATGGTTACGCTTTGATGATCAATTAATTAATCTGATATGCGACATTCGGATACGTCGAAGGCTTCCGTATGAATATGTCGATGTCCTCAATACGTACCTAATTGGGCAAGCCTGGTGACTGATAGGTACCAGGTAATCAAAGCCTTCTAATAAATAACTGGCAAAGTCCCAGCAGTGGAGCTTGTAGTGTACTAGTGTATAAGTAACAAATAATTGACTATTCGTGGTATAGATTAGATGGCACCTAAATGTCGGTAGAATTAAAACGTACGGTACGGTGAAACAATTCGTTGGGCGAGCCGGAGCTAATTTGGCTTGATCCTTCATTGATAACTGTACATTTGATTGTATATTTGTGGTAAAAATAGAGTTCTATAGACACCGCACCACTGCCATCCATGCCAATAGCTATAAGAAGTATACAACGATGAAATGACCCCTTTAAAAACTGTGCCGAAAAAAAATGCAACGCGCGAACGAATAAGTATCTATAAAAGTATTTGAATAACGAAGCCATATCTCCGGAACGGACAAAAGAACGAAACTGACATAAATAGTGTTTCCTCGAGCCAACGAAAAGTAAATATTGGTCAATTTAATCATATTTATCGCGCCACGGTCTAGTGCGTGGCTTCTATAATTAACATGATTAACGCATTTAAGACTAAGCAGGAGTTTGAAATTAAATACTGTAAAATGGATTAAATATTAATTACAAACCTACGTTTTAAGTCATTTGTAGTAGGTACTGGTTTCTCCAGGGTAACATGAAGGCTGAGAAAATAAGACATCGTAGTCAACTCTCATCTTTAAGGTCAGCAGTCTTGCAGTTGGCGACGGTAATCGGTTAGCATCAGACAATTCAAACGAACAGAATCCTCGCGACTACATGATAAGCTAAATGTTTCAGAAAGAAAGGAAAAGTGGAAAACCGAGACCACATCCGTGGCCCCGAATTTCTCCAAGTTATCCTTAGTAGGTATGCGCCTTATTAGGGGATGCTCGAACGATGGAGCACTTGCTATCCTGTCCGGCGTGCCCGGACACGTGCTCTATGCAGGATCTCCGTGATGCAACAGACAGGGCGTTAAACGTCGCTGCCTTCTGGTCCCGTACAGTATGAAGCCATCGACACGAGAAGAAGAAGAAGAAGGGGATGCTCGGGTGCCACGGGCGTGGTCTCGGTAGCTCGGTTGATACTGTTGGTAGACTGATGGACGTGTATCACAGCGTTACATTCGAGTCCCGCCTGAGGTCATACATTTCGTCACTTTTCAACTTTCCAATGAAAGCTTTCTAAGAAATTTGGAATCGTTCGCAGAAGTTGCTTAAAAAAAATCTCAAGGTTTATCATCAAAGGAAGGCTTAATCGGGTGTTCCAGTGCAACTGGATCACCGGCGTTTAGAAGCGGTCATTAAATGAATTAGAAACGGATTCGCGGCGCTTGAGATGCATTCGTAGAACCGACCGTAGAAAGTAACGCAGTTGTGTTTACAATCATTACTTTTTTTTATACCACGTCTGTACCAAGCATACGACCCGCCTTATGGAAAACGATCACCTTAGCCTATCGACGCCTGCAAGTCCAAGGGTTTTGAAGAACCGCATGAATAATATACCTACGCGATTGAATCCGTTCAATGCATACTATCCATATCTATACTTTGTACCAATTCCCGCCATTTTGATAATTTCCAAAAAGTGAATCGACAAAAAAAATGATAAGTCACGTAAATATAAAATAAATAAATATTACAGGACATTCTTACACAAATTAACGAAGTCCCGCAGTAAGCTCAATAAGGCTTGTTTTACGTTACGGGTACTCAGATATTATTCAACTACTTACATTTGGAATTGCAGGATAGAATGACAGATAAAACGTGCACTAGTCACTTCATTTCACCGCATACGCAATAATAGGTATATTCCGCTTTGAACATTTTGGCGTAGTAGGTCACTTTCTTAGAACGTCACTTTCGAAGAAGGCCATGTTCTGAGGACGTCACTTTCGAGGTTTGCCACTTTTGAAGAAGAACACAGTCTTAGGACGTCACTTTCGAGTTAGGCCACTTTCTGACCACGCCACTTTCAGCGATTATTGCTTCATTTTACGGTATAGCTGAACGAAAATAGGATACCAGCAACCAGACTAGCTAAACAAGTAGGAACACCTATTTGCCCGATATATTATAGGGTGTATATAAACTGCAATTTATTTACAACTCACACTTGGTAACAATTATAACCGTAGCAAAATGGATACGCCCAAAAGGTTATAAAACGTGCTACCACAGTTTTCCTATATATTCTATATTTTTGAGATTACCCTTATTACCCCTATTGAAAAAATATTCTGTATGTTGTGCATAACACCGAACATACAGGTATAGCTAATTGCATTGAAGGTATTTTCGTGCAGTGATACTGTAAAATAAGGCCCTAATCGTCGAAAGTGGCGTAGTCAGAAAGTGACGTACCTACTCAGAAAATTACGTCCTCAGAAAGTGGCAAACCACGTAAGTGACGTCCTCAGAAAGTGGCAAACCACGTAAGTGACGTGCTCAGAACGTGACCTTCTTCGAAAGTGACGATCTGAGAGACCTACTTCGCCAAAATGGCTTTGACATTTAGATCCATAGACCACAAAAATATTTGACAGAATCTTATTCGTAGAGCGATAAGAACGTGTGACTATTTGCGGCCTTCGTGGCGCAATATATTATTGCAGGTGACTGACCATACTTATTTTGAATAATATCATATTTGTGTGTTCCGTAATTGTTTAACAAAGTACCTACCTAACAGTTAGTCAAGTTCGCATGGTGCTAAAATGACTGGTCATTGCAAAACATTCGTGTTAAACCTATATGTTATGTGCTAAATATATGTGTAGGTACATAATATACATATATATAGGTAGGCAAAAGTTGAGTAATGATGCTTCAAATGTTCGATTGCTGGCATTGCTGTCATTGGACAGCAATTGATACAGTGTCGTCCCTTTACTACGTCATCTCGAAATTTATCGAGTGTTTTATGAAATTTATGGTTTTATACTTGGTCCTTATTTTTTTAGGCTTACGGGATCAAACAAGGGGTTAATGAATTGAACTATATTTATTCACAACGTGCTTACTAATTAGCACTAAAGTATTACTTAAATACGGAAACTCTGTTTTCACGTGTCTGATAACGGTAACGATGGTAGGAAACGGCGGTATCCTGTCGAAAACATCGTTGTTTAACCTGTCTTAGCATTGCCATTGACTTAGCTGATAACTCGACTAGCTCTGTAATACTTATTATATAGCGTATTTATACAGTCCGCAATAATATCTCGCACAACGGAGACCGCAAATATATACATCTTAGGCTGCGTTGCTCTCAGATAGTAACGTCAAATTACTATGGGATTTTGACATTAGTATCCAAGAGTAAGCGTTACTCTTGGGTTAAAAGTTTGGTCAAATCTAGCCTTATTAGTATAGTTAAGAGAGGACGCATAAGTAGGTATCCTGTTAAACGCAGTAAAACTATTTGAAATGTAACATATTACCACAGTTTTCACACGTTGCAGTACAGTTAGAGACGACCGACGCTAACTTTGCACTGATTGGCACACTTGACAGTGAATTTGTATGAAATTGCCATACTTCACGCAAAACTTGGCAGGAAGACTGAGTCAACTCTATTTTTGGCTTCATTTTTTAACAGAATGGCTATTTGGAACTTTTCGGGTAATTCTGTGCCTGGATTTCAGGCCCTGTAACAATTTTATTTGCACACCACAAGATGATATTTTCTAATGTCATATTTTGTTGAGTATGCTACTATTACGGTTGACTGTACAAACTCTCCGTGTATGTGAGCAAACGTGGGTGTTATTTGCCACCTCTCGTGTCAACATGGAGTTACGTATTTTGGCGTAACTAATTACATATGATCGCGCGCCGGGGAAACCACTGACGAGATAACGGCAAATATTTGTCTTCACAATCTCATGAAGATATTTATGGAAAGGAAGAAATGGATGTGTTTTCACAGGCTTATATACAGAGTGTAACAAAAGTACCGAACGATAACAGCTGATAAGGTCAACGATCCCGATCATGAGATGTTGAACTATGCTAAAAAACCGGTCAAGTGCGAGTCGCACTCGCCCACCCAGGGCTCCGCACAAAGGAGCCCCCAAATACAAAAGCTTCAAGACACCGCAGACTTGTGTCTCTTCTTCTTCAACTGGTAGCACGGAACTCTTAGTGCGCGGCAATGATACGGTTTTTGGATTTTTTCCTATACGTGTGGTACAAGTTCTTGCTTTTTGCTAAATTTAGTGATTCCACGTAATCGAGATGCACCATTTGGGAATGAAAATATATGTGAATGCTACAATTGCTACATAAACGGCCGTATCTTTTGATTGCGTTGACGTAGACGTAGTTTGGTTTCTTCACAATTTCGCAGATCCGCGTATGTGGTCTTAATTTTAACTTGCTAGCTTTACGCGTCCCCGAGATAAAGGATCTTGACGGTCGGAAAACAAAAAATATAATTATGGTATTTATACATTATCTAGTAAAAATTATTATTAGTAATTGTATTTTTGATAATAGTGTATTGATAAGCTTGATATGGTAGTTTAACGTGATTTATTGTAATTTAAAATACCTATGATATTAGGTATGTAATTTAATAATTGTAAATATTGTAAGTCTAATAATTTGACATGTGACTGTTTAATTGCCTGTTTGCCTTCTTGGGCAGCCATATTTTGCATGCCGATTTTATGGTAGAACATAAGAACCGCTAAATGTTATGGAACCATCTACTGTATTGTATTTGTAATACTAGGTTCTTGCAATAAACGAATAAATGAATGAATACGAAGACTCGAGGACTAATGACATAGACGCAGTGACGCTATAAATAAGATTGTAAGAAATCTCTTACTACTTGTCATTTTCACATGGTTCTAGAATGGCCTAGGGTTTTAATTAGTTGACTGTACAGATACTGCATGTCATGTAGTCTCTGGTCTCGGCAGATCGTGTCGGCTGCGCAGGCGCAGGCGGCGGAGCGTGCGCGCGCATCCGGCTCCTCGAGTCGCGGCGCTTTAATGACTGTTTTCATAACAAGAGAGCGTGTCGCGACCACGCACCTTCTGGCTAGCCCACTCATCGGGCTATCGGAAGAGTCAACGACTAATAAGAGTACTGCATCCACAGTTGCTCTTTCATCATTGAACAATGGTCCTGTCAAGTGTGAATGAGACCTATCTACATATCATTCTGTCAATCTGTCGATCTGTCAATTTCTACAGAAGGTGTCACGTGACGTCCGAGGGCTCCGAGCTATCACGTGACGCTTTCTATAGGGTTTGACGGATCGGTCACGGCACGGTCTACTGTGAGTCATCCTTTATGATAGATAGATAGTTATAATGTTTATTTGGATGCCGCAAAAACACACAGCAGGTACAAATACACAGTAAAACACACAGTACCTATCATTGTACATAGGCTCTATGAGTTACTACAAAGTCTGCTGATATTATTCCTAGACAATCTTCTATCTAGAGTAAGATCGTTAGACTGTGTAAGATAAGAGAAAAGTAGTAGTTTCCATTTAGTATCCTCGTATTTCCTAAGTAACTATGCGAAGGGCCATAGCTAAAAGGGCAAGCCCATCCCTACATGAATGGTCCTGGGTGCGGCATTGTCAGAGCTTCCTGCCCGTTGCAACAGCATTCTGGCGGTGCAGCGAGCCAACTGTGTCAGTGGGCCGGTTTCCCAAGCGATGGCCCGCTGCCCAGACGAGACGGGTAAACGAAGCAGTATTCTGTCACACATTAAACGTATATTCTCTGTTTACCTAATGGCATTTATAAATATAACAAGAGCGAGGAGAAAAGTTTAGGTACCATCACGCTTCGATATTGAGCCATTTGTAGGTTAATTGATCGGTGAATACTTATTTTAAGTACGAGATTTACCAATACCATATTCCTCATATAGTGGTTAGAGCGTCTGCCGCGAAGCAGGAGGTCGCTGGTTCGATTCGAGCCCTGCTCGCCGGGGGCCTTGGTCACTTTTTTGTATACTATAGTATATGACATCTCTTTCAAGTTATAATTTATATATAGTAGTGTATTATAAAAGATAAATGATTTTATTCATGCTTTACAATTGTACAGTATGGTGGCGGCATCTCTCGCTTCTAGTGGAAAATGATTTGTAGAGATTATTTAGAAGGCAGCACTAGATGTATCTATATAATTATGAAACTCAACAAACTCAGAGCGTGCTTCAACAATCCCTTAGAGAAATTGTACATTAGCAGCAGAGGACATTGGCGATTAGCATTGGGACCCATTATTAGCCACTTCCAAAAATTTGATGCTTTTGATGGCCTGCGAATGTTTCGCAAATCTTTGCACAAGATGTAAGCTGGGGCCTTTCCAGTTCAGGACCTAAACTAAGTCACTGCGATACAACTGAGCATAGTTAAGAACCTAAACTGATTCACTATAAGGTAATTTAAGGCCCCTGAAGGGAATTTTGTATGAAACAAAATAAACCAACGGCTCATATCGTAAAAGCCCAAGATTAGCAGTTTAGAGTAATTACTCGTATTATTTAACATGTTGATCTAATTAAAATCATTCATTTATAATTAAGTACAATCTTAATTATTTATATTTTTAATTGCTAATTTCACGATAACCAACAGTGCACAGTGCTTTCGCTAATTATCAAAATTTGATAAGCCATTCCCTGTAATAAACTTAACTGTCCAATAAAGCAATCCAACATTAGCGTAGTCTTTTAAAAATTATCTTGACCTTGTTTTAGTATAATTTTTTTGTTTTTTTCCCTCCCGCAATATGTATGTTTAATGTAGTAGTTGTGAGGGGTGTAGTTTGAAAACTTTGATTTCTTTACTGAAAACAGCAAATAGTAAGATGGGAATCAAATTATTTACATTTTACATGATCCATATTTCGTAGCATTAGCGCTCTGAACTACCAGAGCTTCAGTTTAAATAGAGCAAAGCAACATTATTTCTGAACTATTGTGTCACCGCGTCCTTTCTAACTTGCCTCAGCATAGAACCGCGTGAAAGGAGCTGAGCCAGCGTGTCTAATCATAGCTATGGTGTTATAAACGTGATGTAAGAGGGAAGCGTTGTATGTTGCATCTGTTGCTGGTGTGCTGTGTGATCGTGAGATAGCCCGCTAAGCATATAGAAACTATTTGACTATTTATTCGTTTGCAAAAGGGCAGCTTTCACTGCAGCGAGCTGATGTCCGGGCAAACGTTTGTGCCGCAAATTTCCACGATATGGTTCTCGTAATGCAATTCTATTTACGTTTTCTTGCAGTAAGTTTTGTAAAGTATAGATAGCTAATATCTCGGTAATCCCTCGCGCGTGTTGAAGATTAGATGACGAAGAGAGGGCGTGATTCATCCACTAGTAATGTAAGTTTAAACGTCATTACAGCTACGCGATGGAGTTTTCTAGAAACGAGTATTCAATGAATTCAATGTACGTTGCCAGGGTACCAGTGTTTGTTTAAGCACTAAGCTTGAACATTACTCAAGGTGTTTGCAATATTCCATCCCTTTGGGCAGATATGGAATATGTGTTTGGCCATGGGGATGGAATCATTCCTATTTGCGCGCGAACTGTGCTCACATTAGTCACATGGGGTACGCACCGATGGGAATACATACATAGTTCTCATACTATTCGACCCCACTAATGTGACAGAACTCGATGATTATTATCATTATTAGTTATTGTGCTACTTTCGTAGGTTTATTTCATAATCTATCTGCAGTTTCTTCAAATCAATCTAACTAGATGCAACCATAGGATAAACGGATTACATCAGTATAAGTATAAGACTATTTAGATGTGATGTAATGGAAGTAATGGCGTCTCCAGATTACCCGAACGCGTGGCGAATCGCAATCTAAAGCCATCCGACATGCGTCCACGCACCGCATAACCGGCGCATTCGCTGCGTTACGCAACCTGGAGGCACCTTTATAGTTGGAAGGAAATAACTAGGAGGAGCGAGGACAGGACGTTTACAAGTGGGGTGACCAATTGTTTCGTTGTAACCGCTGGTTGTAACCTTGATGTGCGGCGGCGCGTCACGTGCGTGACGTCACGAGCGTCATATGACGTCACACCGGTCATTACCGAGGCCTTCGTCCAAGTCCTAGCCTTCGGCAGCGGGTTGAGCTGCGAGCTACGCTGAATGATTGAAGTTATTTGTTTTAAAGCTTAAGGCGTATTTTGACTCATTAATCAAAACTGAACATCCGGTTGGGAGATTTTTCCATCTGAGTATGAATCATTGGTTGATAAGAATAAGAGTTTAGTTTTTCCTTACAAAAATATAAGGACCGTAGGAAATTGACCACTATTCAGTTGATCTCCATCGCACCGCTGCCCGGTTATTGACAAGAAAACAACCTACCTGGCAGAAATTTACCACTAAGCGCACTGGCATTTTATTCTAATTTTGAGAATAAATTAATAAATTTTTATGCCTATGTTTAAGGGAATTCCAATACGCTTATCAAAGTTCTTTACGTTTGTATTTGTTGAGCACAACCACAGACTCGATACAAAGCATTAGTATATGTGCACTGCGAATAGATCCTAATCCTCAGTTGCGCGCGCATGCAAAGGTCGCAGGCGAAAGGTTAAATAAATGCCATAGAATATACAAACATTATACCGTTACCGTGGCTAACATCTTCCGCAATAATGTATAAATCTATTTACATCCCGGAAAACCCAAGAGGAAGGACAAATTATATTATGTCGCTATCACTGATTGTTTTGAGGGTTCTAAATATGCTAATATTGTCAATGTATCTGTTTGAAAAGGTATCTGTATCAAAATCGTGACTTCGAATCCAACGTTTTCGAGCATTGTCTAAGTTGGAAGCTACAACAAAGTTGATTTTAAAGACATTGATTATGAAGCTGCGACTAGAGCTAATGGAAGATCTTTGCATTGCTAGTGTGCTTGTATACCTAAAGCCGACCAAATACGTTCTGCCAATCAATGTATGGATGATTTGTCGGGCGCAGGGACCGGCCCGCTATCCCTTATAAAGGGTTTTGTATGGGTTTTTAATAAGGCTTAACTCACCATACCCTTACGCGACAAAACCCTTTCATATTGCTTTTAAAGCCCTTATCTTAGCGGTAGCCCTTATGAGTAATCAATATCCCAATACCCTTATGAAACCCTTATGACTCGCTCACCAATACCTTGCATATTGGTTAGCCTTATAAAGGGCTACCCTTATAGTAAAGGCGTGCTAATTTAAACCGTCTACCTTGTGCATAAAACGCACATTTATTCGTACATGATAGCAAGCGATCGTCGTCAGCGGCGGCACTCTTTGATGTTCGCCCGCTTCCGAGTGATAGAAGCCGCAATAGATGAAATAAGGTTTAATTTTCAACCGACTTTTAAATTTCAAAAAGGAGGTGTTTCTCAATTCTTGTGTGTTATTTTTAGATGTTTGTTACCTCAGAACTCCGTCAATACTGAACCGATTTTAAAAATTCTTATTTTATCTGAATGTAGATAGTTCCAGCTTGGCCAAAATTAATTTCTGATGATGGGATCCATGAGGAACTGATGGAACTCCTCAAATTTGAAAGGCACATGCATGATTATTTGGCTGTTTTCTTAAGACACTCGAGCATATGTTTACGAATACCATCAATTTGGCGGAGTGGACCTGATGATGAAGACCAGGGATGGCAAAGTGGAACTGGTCGGTAAACCTCGCTTTACGTATCATCCGAGTTGTCGTATCATTCATCTTTTTCATTTGATTACTATTCTGATGAAGAACTCCTATTCTTGAGGAATTCAGATAACCCTCAAATTTGAACGCCACGTCCATCGTGATTGGGGGTATTCATAATTAGTTGGGGCATATTCTTACTGAAGCCATCATTTTGCTGCAGCGGACCTGATGTTGAAGACCAAGGTAAGTAGTTCCATTTGATTTTTTGAGATCTAATGATGGAAGCTATGAAACATTAAGAAAGCTCCTCAATTTTCAAAGTTACTCGTATGGTG
This sequence comes from Lathronympha strigana, assembly GCA_949128165.1. Taxonomy (NCBI): domain Eukaryota; kingdom Metazoa; phylum Arthropoda; class Insecta; order Lepidoptera; family Tortricidae; genus Lathronympha; species Lathronympha strigana. The sequence continues at coordinate 108,429 of OX421920.1, forward strand.
AATTGGATATTTTTGAAAGAAACTGGTTAATTTAAAATAACTCAAAATACTCTTTCGTTCGAATCATACTACGCTACGAAATCTCCTAAACTTCATAGATGACGCTCTTAAGAGGGGGCAGAGTGTTTGCCGCGGACACGAAATAGGCATTTAGCGGCCCCGCGCTGCTCGCTATCTGTGTGCGTGCGCGCACGCACACTACTACACCGGCGCGTCATCATTCGGGCGTTAAAAGGTTGTAACTTAGAATTCCTCATTTTTATAATCCTTTGATACTGATATTGTATTAATTCACCTAATATTTGTTCGGTTTTTCCAAACGATTTAATTATTTGTGTTTGTATTTAGTACTAAAGAAAGGTACCATTCTGTCGGTTGTTGATAAGGTTCATTTCTAAACTAATATTTATGACATTCGCGCCTTATCGACAACCGGCAGAATGCAAAGTGCCTTTTTCTAAATACAAGCACATTTTTTATGATTTCATATGTGGCTATTTACGGCTAAAGGTACCTTATGGACGGTCGGCGCTTACAACAGCGTAAGCGCCGCTCGTCCTTAAGGTACCTTTCGCCGCAAAACGTCACATATTATGAAATCGTTAAAAAATTGTGTCGTTTTCTTGGTAAAAGTACCACATTGTCGCTTGGAGATTAAACTCCGATTTAGATAAAATTCGATATCTGAGGAGCCGGCAGGGTGATTAACATGAATCCAGAATCAAAATCGTAAAATATTGTAAAAAGCGACGCCATCTTGGATTTTGTGAGATTAACTCCGATTTGGATAAAAATCGATATCTGAGGATCCGGCGGGGTGATTAACATGAATCTTGAGTCAAAATTGTAAACTATTGTTAAAACCGACGCCATCTTGGATTTTGTAAGATCAACTCCGATTTGGATAAAAATCGATATCTGACTATCCGGCGGGGTCGTTAACATGAATCCAGAATCAAAATCGTAAAATATTGTAAAAAGCGACGCCATCTTGGATTTTGTGAGCTTAACTTCGATTTGGATAAAAATCGATATCTGAGGATCCGACGGAGTGATTAACACGAATCCAGAGTCTAAAATGTAAAATATTGTAAAAACCAACGCCATCTTGGATTTTGTAAAATCAACTCTGATTTGGATAAAAATCGATATCTGACTATCCGGCGGGGTCCTTAACATGAATACAGAATCAAAATCGTAAAATATTGTTAAAAGCGACGCCATCTTGGATTTTGTAAGATCAACTCCGATTTGGATAAAAATCGATATCTGACGATCCGGCGGGGTCGTTAACATGAATCCAGAATCAAAATCGTAAAATATTGTAAAAACCGACGCCATCTTGGATTTTGTAAGATCAACTCCGATTTGGATAAAAATTGATATCTGACGATCCGGCGGGGTCCTTAACATGAATCCAGAATCAAAATAGTAAAATATTGTAAAAAGCGATGCCATCTTGGATTTTGTGAGCTTAACTCCGATTTGGATAAAACTCGATATCTGAGGATCCGGCGGGGTGATTAACATTAATCTTGAGTCAAAATTGTAAAATATTGTTAAAACCAACGCCATCTTGGATTTTGTAAGATCAACTCCGATTTGGATAAAAATCGATATCTGACGATCCGGCGGGGTCGTTAACATGAATCCAGAATCAAAATCGTAAAATATTGTAAAAAGCGACGCCATCTTGGATTTTGTGAGCTTAACTCCGATTGATTTTCTTCGAGTTGATCTTACAAAATCCAAGATGGCGTCGGTTTTAACAATATTTTACAATTTTGACTCAAGATTCGTGTTAATCACCCCGCCGGATCCTCAGATATCGATTTTAATCCAAATCGGAGTTAATCTCACAAAATCCAAGATGGCGTCGCTTTTTACGATTTTGATTCTGGATTCATGTTAAGGACCCGGCCGGATAGTCAGATATCGATTTTTATCCAAATCGGAGTTGATTTTACAAAATCCAAGATGGCGTCGGTTTTAACAATATTTTTACAATTTTGACTCAAGATTCATGTTAATCACCCCGCCGGATCCTCAGATATCGATTTTTATCCAAATCGGAGTTAATCTCACAAAATCCAAGATGGCGTCGCTTTTAACAATATTTTACGATTTTGATTCTGTATTCATGTTAAGGACCCCGCCGGATAGTCAGATATCGATTTTTATCCAAATCAGAGTTGATTTTACAAAATCCAAGATGGCGTTGGTTTTTACAATATTTTACATTTTAGACTCTGGATTCGTGTTAATCACTCCGTCGGATCCTCAGATATCGATTTTTATCCAAATCGGAGTTAAGCTCACAAAATCCAAGATGGCATCGCTTTTTACAATATTTTACTATTTTGATTCTGGATTCATGTGCCTTTCAAATTTGAGGAGTTCCCTCAGTTCCTCATGGATCCCATCATCAGAAATGGATTTTGGAAAAAAACGGGACCAACCTGGAGCCATCTAATTTAAGAAACAAAAAAAATCGGTTCAGTAATGAAGGAGTTCTGAGGTAACATCCATTAAAAAAATAAATATAATAATAATAAAAATTCAGCCGAATTGAGAACCTCCTCCTTTAGGAATATTGAAGTCGGTTGAAAATACAAACAGATGAATAGGTACATAACCGTCACCGTCGAATTCTCGAAGTCGATTAAAACATTCAAACAGCGCGAGTAGCGCGACCGACGACAGGAGGAGTTGGAAGAAAAACAGCGAATGTAAATGTAAACCAAAAATGTGCTACCTACACCGAACGAAATAGTTACCTACTTAGAGCAGATACTCAATAACTGATGCTGATTGGCTGCCGCTGTTTGGCGGCATCCTCATAAAGAATGAAATTGCCAAAGGGAAAGCTTTATAAAAAGCGCTTAATTATAAGGGTAACCCTTATATAAGGGTAACAAGACGTATAGGTTAGCGGTAAGCAATTGCAAAGGGCTAGCTTTATTGTTCGGTCAGTATTTTGGTAAGGGCTAGTCAAATGTATGGGCTAGCTGTTCGAACGGCTAAGTCTTATTTTGGGTAAGTCGTTTTAAAGGGACGCCGTTTGAAAGGCTTTTAGCGAGGAAAGGGTTGTCCGGTCCCTGGGCGGATGGCCGGTGGACACAGCTGCTATGCAGATTCAAGGGATTGCCCCAACGTATATGGCAGCTAGGTCTATAGCAATATCGAAATGAGAAAACTTTTAAAAAACCCTACTGCATTGGAGACATTTCACTAATGTATTATGCGGTATTTATGCCATGTTTGTTTCTTACTTTTCGCGATTCTGCACAAAATGAATTCCATTCCGCTCAATTTAACTTTCGTCGTCCTTTTCAGTCATTATTTCTAGTATCTACTACTACACTGACATGAGTTCTAGCGGTTCTAGGGAATGTCAGAAGAATATAACCCTCCCTTGTTATTGAAATAAAATAATTTGAAATGTATTCAATCACGTGGATTAAATACATCTCGAGTTTTCGAGTTCCTTATAGCTTTCTTTGACAGATGAAGATAATATAGTTAATATACCTACATGATTAAGTCCTTCTTCCGACTGCTGGGCAATTATAAAATATGTTAGCTTTGAATCTGATCTGATCACGATTGTTTACCAGCAGTGACGAGTCGGTGGATGCTAGTTGGCCTTGATTTTTTCCGAGACTCACGCGCATGCTCCGTGGATCATAATTAAGCACCGCTGTGGCCATTATGCTAGAGAGTAGGCAAGTGGATCATTCCACTTGAGCGAGGAAAGCTGAATATACGCTAACTTGACAACTACACTTCCTATTATTATTTATATAGTCGCCGCGCTTGTACAATCTGACATGGGTTTGATATTCGAAACCTTGAAAAGTACTTATACAAATTATTATAAATATAGGACTATCGCGGATTAAGTCTCGGCTTGACTGATGAATCAGCGAAGTGTCAACGGCGATCTTGCTAGGAATGTTCGCGTACCCGGCGGAAAGTCACTTTGAACGTATGAAGATAGAAAAAGTTTGGTCTACCCTCTTACTAAATGTTATCGGCACGACACTTAACTCTCATAACATCCGCGCATCCGATCCGAAGACATATCCCGCTTTGAACATCACTGGTCCTCAAGTAGGCGATAAATTAAAACTATATTCACGATTGAAATTTCAAGGATGTTTCTGGGATAGACCCGTTCAATGTTTGTAATAATGTGTACAAAACGTGAAAGTTTAGTGTTATACTTATACAAAGTTTCTTAAAAATCTACAATACATAGTTTACAAATGCTACGAGTTTTACTATTACGAGAATCGAAACCTGTCTGACTTATCATTGAACTATGAAGGCAGGGAAATTATAACTTCTTGATCACTCTGTTTAAATGCCTACTACTTCACTAATCACTATTCCACACCATCGTTATTAAGCTATTGCATAGCTTCTATCGCGGGCCTTGAGCGCGGGGACCGAATCCAGAAATTCCGTAACGAAAAAAAACCTGACGCTCCCCACTCCGACGGACCGAAACCGACTTTATTCACTTTGTTACAAAGTTCTTTATCGGGGAAAGGATATATCTCCATACGAATGTCGCTAAGTGTCAAATTCTATACAAAATATTGAGGACAGTAGCCCTTATTACCAGAGATACGGTGATGTCAAATGTCAAAATAAACACTATTATTTTTTCCCGCCAGAATCAAATATGTTAAATCGATTTTGTAATCGATGCATAATATACTGGCTGGATCGAATTAAAGGCAAAAGGCGCCTAATTTTTTATTTAGACTGCGAATCGTTTTGTTTTTTTAATCGATACCTTAGTGCAAATGCAAAGTCGTACTAAGTACCATTTTAAATTTGTGAATTTAGCACGTTAGTGCACAACGGAATAAAGTGGAAATTTCATTGGCATAAGAAATATTAGTACCTACAAAGAAGTAGAGTATCGAAATATGCCTTTGTCTTGTTTATCAAATATTTTCTATTGGTATATTAGATTTGTTCCTTATTGTGATAATCACAAAGGTGATATTGCTGCGTGCTATAAATATTTTGTTTGTGGTGTTCGAAGACGATGATCACCGTATGTTTTTCGCCTATAAAAAAGCTCTCTTTCACTGCAGACGAAAATGTACCCAAATTTATTTTAAGTTTTTTTTGTTCAGTAGTGTCATAAACAAACAGAAATTAAACTTAAGTAGGTACATATTTGTCACTACTGACGAAAGTGCACAAAAAATACAAAACTGTGTTTTTAGGAAATGAGTTGAAAAGTGACCAATGTGCCGGGATCCATTAAATCTATGTAAATATGATATGTTTAATGCTGTGATAAATTTGATAATAAATAAAATCACTAATAATGGTAACTTTGTAGCAGCCCGCTGTCTCCACAACCAAAGGCATGAACATGTATTGTATCCATGTCCTATAGACCTAAGTTGCTTATCCACGAATGTCATCTGATAATGATAATGCTATAAGTTCATGAAAAGACAAGTTGCATGGATAGTGCGACGGTGATTGCTGTCAAATGTGAGTAACTGTATAGAATTATCAGAAATTGTCATACAAAGGTGACAAACTGTTGTCTTATTACGTTACGCTATCCGTTTGGGATCTTATCCCAGAAGGGAGCGCACACTTTTGCCGCTTCGCCACCGCTAGAGTTTCGGCAGAGGGCTCCTGCTACGTGGGAAGTGCGAGTAATATGGGTGGTCGAAATTGTGCTAACGCATGTAACATCCCACACTGTACACCGCCCCGTTTTCCACAGCACCAGGGTCACTCCATCTTGCTATCAGTGCGGCTAAACCCAGTGGCTCCAGAACGGAATGAACACCCGCTGACTGAAGAGACCTCAGGACAATATCATTGAGGTCTTAGTGACGCGGAATCCAACCACTACAAATACGGCAACTCAATGTATATATGGCTGTCAACACCCACCATGCATTGTACAAGCGGATGACATACATACCTCATAGCGGGCCCAGGGGAGTACAATGGCCAAACGCAACGATTTTGCCTTTGCGCAAAGAACAATGTCACAAAGCCAGTACGGTTTTTATATTAAACATTGGACAAGGATAGTTTATAAATAAACTCAGATTTTTTTGTACGATTACTTTTCTAAAACGGCTTATTACTGAATATGCACAACTTGATGGATTAGGATGGCACTTATTACAGTTCTATCTATATGGCACTAATGGAACTAGGTATCGCCTATATCCCCGTTAAATTGATTTGATTAAAATTATTTTAACTTTGCGCAAAAACATTCTTAGATCATGGCATGCCATTAGTCTCATTAGATACATTTTACTTAATAATGGCATCTATTTTATTTTTGTTGTCTAGCAAACTGATCTTGCGTAGCGATGTTGTCACAAAACCAGCACGGTTTCTTCAATTACATTTTGGACAAATTTCCATGCGATGCTAATATTGTAAATTTGATGTATCTGTTACCAATTCACACTAAATTAAAAACGCTGAACGGATTAAGGTGAAATTTGGCATGGGGATGTTTTGACTCCTAGGAAAGGACAGAATAGTTTTTGTTATGAAAATCATCCTATATAGAGGTGCAAAGGGGAAGGAAGCAAGTGAGATAGTCAAATCTATAATTGCATGGTCAGTTTATGAATGAATTCTTTCATAAATTGCCCATGCACTTTTGAACGCCTGTGTAAATGCGAATAAAGGCCTCTGCCGATCCTATCATAAGATCGTCCTTGGTTGAGATGAGACATAATATATACTTACCTACCTAATGAAAGTTTATAATTATTATATGCGTGACGTAATTATTTTGGTATCCTCGCAATGTTTTTCTTCACTGGGAAGTTAGTTGTAATCAGGTACCGACTGACATTCTGTGGGTTAAATTCAGTGAGCTTAAGGCAGTGTTGTAAACCGTGATCAAAAACACTCGGCCTTGATTACTTATTTCATTGAAAGATAATTTATGTCAACTTGGACGTACTTTTTAGCATATCTACAGCGTATCCAGCCACTGAAAGATTAATATGTGGTCAAAGATACATACAGCTGTCACAAAAATGCTGGTGATTCGATTAAATGTGTAATCACTAATCAGTATCGAATTGTGGTTAGGAGAATAAATAAACAAAAAATGTTTGACAAAAAAAACATTTAGTCCTATTTTTTCCAAATCAGATTTCAATATTGATCACCAGCATTTTTGGTATATCCTGAATTATTAACGAGAACAAAGAATAACAGGTTACTGTAGTTGCAAGTTAGTTGTTTGTTTTATACGGCCCCGGAATTTAATTAGCAATTTACAGTTCAAGTCAATTTGGTATTTAATACTTATGGTAATAAAAATACACTACCAAACATTATAATACTGCGCAGACGAAGTCGCGCTAGTAATTGCATAAGTTGATACAAAATGATATGCAATAGCTTTACCGCGGCAGTCCCCGAGTGCCACACGTATTTTTTTGTAAGAGGGTAACGCCAAATACAAATGACATCGTCTTTGCCACTGCTTATAGCTCCAAAGCGACGGCTGGCGAAGGCTCGTGCGGCACTTAGCGTTGCAGGTACGAATATATATAACTGTGTCCCTAAACATCAAATAATTGCCAACAAACGCGATATTCAGTAAAAAACTTAAGGAAGTACTGATTGATAAAGCTTATTACAGTGTCGATGAGTTTCTCCAATCGACAAACCCATTGACCCTAACACATCACTCATAACTAATTGTGTTATTATATAATTAACAACATATAAATGTTTCGTTGAATTGTGGTTACTTTTTCTCGCTTTAATGTGTTATTTATTTATTTTTGACTTGTAAATATTTCGTATTTATCAATAAATAATCTGAAATCTGAAATCTGAAATTTGTATCTAATTTCGGTTCTGTAAAGGGGTTGTGAGTGTGACAGGTGATATCCCGATGTAAATACGACTAACAGCTGTCATAGCTCAGCCCCTTTCAGAACAAAATTATTAATTATTCTACTATTCAATTGGTATTTTTTAAAGCAAACAAATAACAACCCGCTACCAAGAAAGACAAGGACCATGACGGCAGCCGTATCGTCAACATTTATTAGGAGTTAATGTAGTTATTAGTATTCGGCAGTAGTCCGAAGACGTGCCTCGTCGTTCAAGGTTACAGTAACTACGTTGTTACGTACAATTACGATGATACTTGTTTTTCCGACGTGTATAGTTGGGGAACAAAAAAGAAAATTGGCCAATTACAAAACGCTCACGAGAGGTATCATTTGAATGGCATTCGGTTTGGAGCGAGGCGTTCAATCGAATTATATCAACTGACGCTCATTTAAATTGTACATATATAATGATAGAGAGCCATTATATTCTTCAGTGTGTTAGTCTAATATGGTGGATGGCGATATTGAATTCATTAGTGTTATCATTAATAGCTACCGCTAATAATTATAGTTTCTTTATCTGCCTAGAAAGTTCAGTTTATTTTCTCGCAAATCTGGTGAAAAACATTGTATGTATCACGGGCGGTGAAAGAACCATGAACAAGTGTGAAAAAGTTTTCTTGTTTACCGTCCGTGATACACAATGTAGGTACTTTTGTTTTGACGCAAAAAAAGCATGGGGCAGATCGTGTGCATAGGCGAGTACATTATTTTGGCGTCATGTTTCCCTGTTTTTTCCTAATAAGACCACGATAGAGCATTTTCGTTACACCTCGTATGTAATCTGTGTCTGTGGCGTAACGTCATTGGTCCAGAGCGCCGTGGGACTTGCGCCGGCGCATCGGCTTCATTGAACTTTGCATTTCTATTGGAAAGCGGACGCTCATCGGCAAACACACGTAGCTATAATACATGCTTATATTTACATATTATTATAGTTACAATATTGTGCTAACGCCTCAAGAGTAATGACACTAATGACGTGAGCCAGAGTTATAAGTTACCTATATGAACATTAATTTCACGAATGTTTTTTTAGTAATAAATTGACTGGCGATTGTTTATATCATCTGACAAGCCAGCGAGCGCAGTAACAGTAAGGATAGAGAGCATCATACTGACTTTTTCTTACGCTAGTATTACCACCCCGAAAAAAGGGATGGATATGTTTTTTTATCCTACTGTTTCTGCGCTCGCTGGCTTGGTCAGACTATAGTCAAACCTGGCCCCAATTTGCCCAGGTGCGACAATTTTCAACATCATTATTACCGATATTACAGGCGTCTATGGGCTACCGGCGCCCCTTACTAGTGTGCGGGCTGTATGCTTGTTTGCCGCCAACATGTAATTTATAAAATTATCATGAAGAGCCCTTGACACATCTCACAAGAAACACTACATGTCACAAAATTCCGACACAGGACAATTCTCATGTCAAAAAGTCTTCACCAAGAAATTATCTCTTTATTGACGGTAAATGGAATGCTTACTACGAACGGGCATCTGGGCTTATACCACGAAAAGATAGCGGATTTGTATCTCCATCTCTGTCACACTTGCATATTGGATTGGACTTGGATTGGTTTTCCCGTCAATGCCAATTTTCGATGTTCGTGGTAGGCGTGCTGAACGTCCGATGATGGAAGGGCGAAGCGATTAGGTTATGCAGCTTGCGCGCACTCCACAAAATGTATCCGATGCGTGTGTGAAAGACATTTACCTGAAACAATTAAACAAACATGACCACTGATGTACAGATGTAGCTTTGGTTTTAGAAAAAAAAACACTAGAAATAAGTATACTCGTAAGTATATTTATAGTTCTTGGATAGATAAACTTTATAATTGCATATTCGTTTAGGTATAACAGTGACTGTTTAGCCAGAAAACTTAGCTAATGTTCGTCTATTCCTACCTTTAACATTTTTTTACTCAATAATTTTGTGTGAAAATGTTCAAAAGTGTTTCATTTATTCCGCAGAAGAATAGAATAGAATAGAATAGAAATTATTTATTTGATTCACAGAAAAAACCTTAATCTATTTACATTTTAAGACTATATACTTAACAAGAAAAAATGTTTTATGATTTAATATCAATAAGGTCGAAAACCAGACAGATGTTTGTAGTTCCCTGATCAAAATATGGTAAAATGGATGTTACAAAAATGATGGATTTTTTAAAAACTGACAACAATTTTGAAGAAGTTTTTCATTTATTCAATTTAGATTGAAATTACCTTTCAGTTTTTGTACTAATTTATTTTAGAAATATTTTTGTAACTATGTAACCTCGTAGCAAAAATTTGAGCTGAATCGGCGAAATTTATATAGCGGCCTCTTAAGATAGGTAGGTATATTATGGTGAATTGGTGACATTCACCATTCACCGCGCATGCTCATTGTGTTCACGATGTAATGTGAACGTTGCCTCATGCATTACCGTACTTCGACGATTCCTTGTACAGTTGCCATCAGATACACACGATATCAATTATACAATGTGTAAGTATATTATTTGTTGTTATATGATTCAAAAATTATATCAAATGAGCGTTATTACGACTAACATTATATAAAAAAAATGTTATATCGATCGGTACGCACCGCTTGAAAATAGAAGCGCGGTGGGATGTTTGTGACTGGCGGTTCTAATATATTACCTATGTGACAGCGAATATACAACCCATTTGAGTTCTCAAAGCTGTGTAACAGTAAGTAGAATGCGCAAAATAAAACAGCCAACCGACCGGTCCTGTTTGGAAGATTTACTGCTCACGCGCATCCTCTGTGGATAGCCTTTATCCCTAGGTAATACAGGTGCTCGTTTAGCCGTTGGGGGGAGGGGGGAGAGAGAACAGGAATAACCACAAGTGCATCCTGTCCCTGCTCCCCTCCGCCCCACCGCACCGCACTTCAGTCCGCGGGAGTCGATGTAAGCGCAGTAAGTGTTGCGTTTGTGAGTTTGCGAAGTAGGAAGCATACAATGTTGTAGACAGTTTGAGCTGATCTTCCTTATGGTAATAGTTTCCTTCATTAACTGGTGCAGAGATATGTGTGTGTATGCAGATTGTTCAAACAAGCACTTAAAGCGTGCTCTATCTATTTACGTCATATACCGATTTTCGTTAAGATCTGCCAGTTTTCATAAAACTGCCCGTAACTCGGAAACTAGAATCGATAGACTGGTACTTTTTTTTTAACTCAAGCACATTTATAGTGCTATTACTCAGCGGATAGGCTATTGTGGATGCCGACGTTTATAAAAAGTTGTATAATTGCAGTAATCGCAACGAGTGCTACGTTAACTAAATACTCGAAGGATTGCAAGTTGTAGTTACTGCCTCTTCACAAGTATAGCCGTCAGTATTAGCCAGTCTATGAACACTATTAGCTTTCCGAGACAAAGTTATTGTACATATGTAATTACGTGCAATTATTTTAATTATCCAACGTAATCAGTAATCATCAGGGATCTGATAGTAATAATAGGATGACCAATCCTTTCGTCTGTCGTGCCATACGTCACATTCGCATTTACTTTGCTAGAACGTGACAGGCGATGAGCGGCTATTTTAAGGTCAATCTTTTTGTAGATAAGTAAGATTGAGGAATTAATAACTAATGATATATATTGTATGTGTATAAATTTTTGTATAGGTATCTCTTACTTCACAAGCCGTTTTTGGAGGCCATGTCAATCATCCACCAGATTGGATGTTGTTAAAGGATAATGGCGTTAATTTTCAATTCTATATTGAAATTAATTTAACAATCCCAATTATGGAGAGTAGGTATAGCAAACGATGATGTATTTTTTAAAGATTTACGTGATTCGGGGGCTGTATACTAGTGGTTCGCCCTGAACTTGAACTCGCGACCCCTATATATCGGCAAACCCGTGACTAACTAACTAACTACTACGTACTAACGAACGGGGCAAGTGGGGTAAAAGTGCTTAATATTGCCTGAAATAAAGCAAGTCCTTGTTTATCGATTTCTATTAACACCCCGCCACTGGGTGAGCATTAACATCACACCGGCAGTATGTTCGCGTGCAAGTGTTCCTTCTTTCCATCTTTAATTTCATGTAATTTAACTAATTACATAAAAATAATAGCCGTGTCCCAACCTCTAGTTCCGCGTGAGTTTGGCGACGGCTTGCAAAACCTTGTGCATAATAGATAATTGATCTTCTCTACCGGTGAGAGACAATGCCCCAAAAGCAGTCCCACGCGGCGAGGGTCGCTTGCATAACCTCTAAAGCCTAACTCATAAGTTTTGGCTCTGTCATATTTGTGTAGTCAATCAGTAGTGCGACGGAGAGGGTACACGTGGTAGACCCTCTTGACACCCGCGGTGCGGGCGGTGCGCTCTCTGTGCGGACATGCCATGTTGAAATCTTCAGCCAACGTTAGGTTTCACTAGTTTCATTAAAGACTAATGGCGTTATTCATAAACACATCAAACACAGTTTAGCTTAACGATTTTTTTTTCCTTATCTGTCTGTTTGACTTATGTTTGCTAGAAAGGGGGTAAATAATTTAAGTAAAACATCCGTTAAGTTTTTTATGAATAATATACAAATCTCCCCAATAACGGCAAGGATAATAGAATAGAACGTATATCCAAATTTGGCGGGTTTAGAGTTTTCCTCGGAGTTTTCATATCCCCGTATGTCAAACGTAGAGAATGGTGTCGATATACCCTACTCAAATTTGTAGTCTCCTAGAAATTCAATTCAGTTAGTATTGAAACCAGCTATAGTAATTAGTAACACAACTTACGCTGTCGCCGGACACTCCATCCGATGCGTGGACCCCCGCGCGAGATCATATGCTAGCCCGCCAAATAACCGCCAATACACCTCAGAGGCGAAACCATTTTAGAGCTCAAGATATGATTTTCGGATGAGTTTTTTATGAATAAGTGTGTATTCTTTCTTTCTTTCTTCAAGTTGAGCTGCTTAGCGTTGTTAATCCCACCTGGTGCCGTCGAAAGCCCGCGAGCGTGCGCGTGCGTCGGTATTGTCGGTAATCGGTAAACTACGCTAATCACTATTGGCTCATTAGTTTCTAGTTTACAAGCTTGTCCGTAATACATGTTACGTCCGCTTTGCTGCCTTTTCTTTTCATCTAAGCCTATAGTTACTGGATATCGGTTTCTTAGTAGACGTCTTCGTTAAATTTCAATATTTAACGCCTTTTCCCCTTAAAGAGTTAAGTTGCAAAATATGGAGGTGCACATTTCAAGAATCTATATTAAATAATTCCAAGGTTTTATAAATAATACTTTAATTAAGTTAAAAAAATATTATCCTGTATAATAATGATTACCTACACCACATTAAAAATACCTACCTAAAAGTACCTATATAAATTCGCTTAGCTTTTTGCCATAAGTTTTCATTGTTACAAAAACATATTTTAATACAAAAATTTAAAGATCATTAAAAACTTTTTCGAATTTGTTGTCAGTTTTTGAATAATACACCATTTTGTCTGAATATCGCTATAAAATGTAAAATCAATGGCTCACGGGAGCTCGCAGAGAGGTCATCTCCCTCCGCGCTCTGACAATATTTACGATGAGAGACTGAGAGTATTGAGTAACGTGTAAGTAGTGGATATCGAGATGTTGGATGGCTGAGTAGCCCCTTGAGTATAGTTGGGGTCCTTTGGTATGCCTATTTATTAAGTATAACGTGTAAATATTGTATTTTCGCGCGTTATTGTGCAAAGGTCGTATAAATTATTCGTATTAAATATATACCTACTTAATAGTCGGATAAATTAATAAGTCAACTTTTAATTAACTGCGAAAACGGATATTGAAATATGGTTGGTATAGGTATGCCAACCATATTACAATATCCGTTTTCCGGTTTTATTGCTACAAATACACAGTAAATTTAAATAATATTACATTTAATGACATAACCATGCAGCAGTAGGTATGGGGGTTTTCAAGAATTATACAGGTTTCAAAAAGGTTGGCATCGCGCATCCTCTCAAAACCACTGGAGTTGCAACTTGCAAGTGTCCATATCCATATGCTACAGTAATCGCTTACTATCAGAAAGCACTGCGTGCTTGTTTGCCACCATCGTTGCAAGAAAGAAACTATGTATAAGTTACTTGTTTTATTGTTTAGAAATCAAAGTATTTGAGTATGCAATCGCTTGCCTCGACTTCGTCGTAAACCGTGACCTTAATTTGGGCTCTCACTGAATGAATTAAGAGATACCGTAGTGTATAAGGGGAGTCCGTAAATAGAGCAATCGAGGCCGGTGGGGAGTGCCCCAGTCCCCACCATTACCGCCCACGTGCTCAAAGTAAACGGAATAGACACGTCACGGGGAATAATAGTGTAGCATTCCGGTCTCCATTGACATCCCTAATATCGTTTGTCCTAAAATCACTTGCCTTAACTGTTTTGTCCTAATGATCATAATCCCTATCGATCAAGTGTCCTAACGATTATTTACCATAATCGAATTATTGCACAAAAATGACTTCACACAGAACCGCTGGCAGAAAAAAATATAACGGTCGGTATGAGTTTAGGATAAATTATCATTATGTCAAACAGTATTAGGGAATGCAAAAATAGGATAAAAAACTTTAGGGATTCTGATATAGATCCATAGCATTCACACCAGACTGCTGAAATCGGCGCGCGTCACGTGGGGTTTAGAAATTATCAATATAATTATCCTTTCGAACACTGACGCGACAATATAAATTTCTTATTGCAAACAGCGCGCGATACTGTCAAATATGGAATGTAGGTAACTGAGGTGTATAGATATTGTATAGAAGATGTGACTTCTTTTAACTCTCGTAAGACGCACGCCGCTTCCAGCAGTGAGATGTTAATCGTAGAATATTTGTTTAATTAATTAGAAGTTTTCGTAGGTGCCTACGATGAAAGTACGTTAAGGCTAGAATAGACAGACTGCATGGGCACAGTCTAGGGATGTATTCCATACAGTGAGGTAACTTCATACGCGGCCAGCGGCTCGGCTCGGTGCTCGTGCTGAGGCTCAGGGTTGTCAAAAACTATGCGAAAAATATTACAGTCTGATTGGCAAACTAATTTCAATTTTACACCCCTTAAAGTTAAAATAGGCATTTCCTCCCCGCCTCCTTCCCCGCGCGCCCCCCATCGATGACCCAGAAATCGGCGGAGTTAAACCACTGTATAGAATACATCCTTACGCTGTGGCATAGGTTCAGCGTGCAGTTCCATAAAAAAAGTTATATAGCAGTCAGTTTGTCTAACTAAGCCCTAAGAAACATGAACTCACGATACAAATCGGGTCGGCCAATTCTCATCCAATAACAAAAACTGAAGTTTCGCACCGAACAAGAAAATAAAAACAAAACACAAAAAACAAGCGAGCAGCAGAAGTAAATAAAAGTAAGAATAGTCAAACTGACTTGACAGATTTAAGTAATTAGCAAATTTAGGTACCTACACTTTGTGATTGTCAGTGTAATTTCGCCTAATTATCTTAATTAATAATTACGCTGCTCTGCGCTGCGCCTGAGCGGCACCACGTGCGCGGGCGCAGGGCCTAAGGAAGGAGGGGGGCATTAAAAGCAGATCAAAGAGCCGCTGTCGCAACAATGGCGCCGCCGGTTAATTTCTCAGCCGCATCTGTTATCTGATGTTGGTGACGTCACTTAATATAATTTGGCCTAGTGAACAAGTGGATACTGGATACATTGAAAAAGTTACAATGTGCAGTTTATGGGCATGGAACTGTTGATTCTAATTGATACAGCTAAAAAGAGATGGAGATTGATATGTGGTGTTGGAGAAGAATGGGAAAAAAAATTGGATGGAAAACTTACAAATGAAGAGGTTTTTAAAAGAGTAACGGAATGCAGAAGAATGCTGGAATGGAAACCATTGAAAATCGAGGACGAATGATCGGACACCTTGTACGACATGTCTCTTTCATAACCAACATGATAGAGGGAAAGATTGAAGGCAAGCGAGGAAGAGGAAGACCAAGGATAAGCTACATCAAACAAATAAAAGATAAGGCACAAGTCATGTCGTATATGGAGGTCAGGGAAGCAGCTTTGAATAGAAGTACTTGGAGAGAGCTGCATACACCATCACCTACACTGTAAGGACGGGTGATACCGTCGAGGCCCTCAGGTGCTGAGATAGGGGACCTCCGATACCTGTGATGCTGCACGTAATGACGATACAGGAAGGCAGATGATAAGCTTGGAAGTCTTCGGATAAAATGATTAGATAAAAGACCCGCTGTCGCAAGAATAGCTGTGCTGGCGCGATTCCCAGGCCGCATCATCTGATGCGGCCTGGGAATCGCTGGCCCTTATCAGATGTTGCAGTGACATCATTCTAAGCTGTTCCAGCCAACAAGTGTGTAACGGGGACACGCTGTTGGCGTGACATTGATTATCTATTTGTAGGAGAATAATTTTATTTTATTTTATATTACATACATGGAAAACCAACAGCATGAACACATGACTAATAGCTAAATAAAAATAGATAGCCAATTACAGGTTCTCACTTATAGAAACAAGATATACCTAAAACAAATACAGGTTTTGCTCAATTACACGCATGCATAATGACGAAGTGTTGTAGTCGAATAACCAATTTATTTATTTATTTATTTATTTATTTATTCAATAAGTTAACACGACATTACAGCATACGCCAATGCGTCATGAAACTAAGACAAATACAAACATAAAAACAAATGTAAACATCGTCATGAAAAACTAAAACCAATAGTAGAGTAAACCGCTGCTGCTGCAGTTATGACGACGTGGAGAAGACAGCCAACTAACACCTTATAGATAAGTGCTGGAAGTTCTTTTCTCCCTTTCTTGCATACCTATTCGAGAGATAGGAAGACAGACAACTAAATTTCGAGATGTTTACCACACAATAGCTTGTTGCCGGCCTTTATACCAGATCGGCGTGGACTTGTGGATGTGAGGGAGCGCTCGCGAACCACTCCTGCGCATTTAATGTTTTTTTTATTGTCTTGTTTC
This sequence comes from Lathronympha strigana, assembly GCA_949128165.1. Taxonomy (NCBI): domain Eukaryota; kingdom Metazoa; phylum Arthropoda; class Insecta; order Lepidoptera; family Tortricidae; genus Lathronympha; species Lathronympha strigana. Next base: position 125,405 of record OX421920.1, read on the forward strand.
TATTGTGCGGGCTGTATGTTTAGTTGCCGCCAACATGTTATTTATAAATAAAAACATCATTATTACCATTAAAATCGAATACTTTTGTGAAGAGCTCTTGACATTTGTCGCAAGTAACACAACAAATGTGTCTCAAATTTCGACAAAGTCTACGATTTTATTCAAATAATCGAAGTGGTGGCAAACAAGCACACAGCCCGCGCGATCGTTAGTGGTTTCCTTAGCCTATGGACGCCTGTAACGCCAGTAACTCAATCATATTAGGAATTGTCACAATTGTCAGCGTGGCGAAATTGGGGCCAGGTCTGTCACGATCTCACTAATTAAGTTCAAAAGTGATGTGTCGTAATAGATAATAAAGTTACATACCCTAACATTATACGTTATTGTATTTGCTTGTTTTAGTAAAGGAGAGTTTTTCCGTTTTTCTTACAATTATAACATTGTAAATTTCGTTCGGAGCCATTTCTGCTTATGATTAACCAAAATAGTAGTACCTATTACTAAACACAATGACACATCGAGTTACCAGACAAATGTGTCGGCGGAGTCACGGATGTCAACTCTCAAAGCTACAGTGTTTATCTCCCCGTCCAACAACACACGTCTAGGTTCACCGTTCAATAACATAATACATTTTAACTTGTTTAAATAACAAATCACGAACTTGGGCATGGTACCATGACACTGCCGGTGTTTGATAACGAACGACCGTGTTTCATAACATGACAACCTGTGCTGATAATTATAGGTAGTCATAGGCAATGCATCGAGAGTTTCATAAGAATGATATAGGGAATGTTCTCGGGAACTTAAAGTTGACAAACAATCTTTCGGACCCCTAGCCTAGTCGGTAATTTGTGTGTTTATCACGAATTTGTTCCTAAGTTACTATGTAATTACGTACGTTTTCTATGTAATTACGTATTTTATGTATCTATCTATTATATAAATCGTCGTCTAGTACTCACAACACAAGCCGTATTGAGTTTACCGTGGAACTAGGTCGATTTGTGTAAGATTGTCCCATGATAATTATTTATATTTTATCCTATGTATGCGGTTGCAATAAAAATGCAACTAGCATAATTACCACAACTCCTACTGCATTCCATATTAGGTACATAAATAACAAACACCCGCAAGATTTCTAAGCCCTATTCGCATTTCTTTATATGGCACTTATGTAATTAGAAATAAACTACTATTAAAATACAAACGATCCTTATGTATTCAATCTAGTTAACTAGCGGAGCACCAGCAATATTGTTAAAAATCTACTACTCAGTTTCCGGTAGTGAATCTAATTGATACGTCGTTATCTTCCAATGATCTCTACGATCGGGTTTTAAAATAAACATAATTTACATACAAGCTTTTATTGGTATCAACCAATAGAAACGTTTAGGTAAGTATATGATTTCCACCCAAAACATGTGGCGCGTCGGAGCAAGAGAGATAATGTCAGTAATTTGGTATAGGTACCCAAAACATAGGTTTCAAATATACGTATATATCATTACATTACAACTACAAAACCAATCAAACCATTTGAATATAGGTAATTCAGATATGTACTTAAGTAAATTAATTATTTGTAATTTAAAAATAATTTTTAGTTTGTTTTTGTTAGACATTTATATTTTATTTGTAATATGTTTTACTTCAGTTATACTTTTAGAAAAGTAAACCGAGTTTGCACAATCGCAGTAGTTGAGTTGCCAAGTTTCTTGGCCTATTAGTATATGACATGTACCTATTTTAAATTATAAATTGAAAGGGATGTCATATAACAGAAAAAGTGACCAAGGCGCCCCAGTGCCCTGGTGCTCCCAGGCCTCCCAGCCCTGGGCACTGGGGCATTGGTAATTTTTTCTGTAATATATGACATTCCTTACAATTTATTTATTTTTAATCGTATGGCAGAGTTACACGTCGAATACAATTCACAAATCAATTTTCAGACCCATTAGCCATTTGATGGCATCGTCGTTGAGGTTAATCAGATCCTCGGAAGACTTACCAACGTAGCGAGTAAGAGGACAGTCCTCGATGATGTGCTGTATGGTTTGCACTTCGGCACCGCAGTCGCAAACAGGAGAGGCAGTCCAACCACAGCGATGCCTGTATTGAGCACTGCGCCCATGGCCAGTACGGAGTCTGTTAAGAGTGCACCAGTCTCGTCTTGGGAGTTCGGCGCCGCTGATTTTGTCACCAGGAACTATCCCCGAACCCAATTTGCCCATCATCAAGGAACTCCAAGACCGCACCCATTCCTGCTTAACATTAAAGTCGCCTTCGGACAGATTTTTAGCGATGTCGTATGGTGCATTTCTAGATTTAAGACGGTGTGTGGCTGGACTTAAAAATTCCGAATGCATGGGAAGATTTGGATCATTTCGGATCTTATTTACTTCTCTTAACAGAGCTCCTTTCCTTCTCAAGTCAGGCGGGAGAATTCGACAGAGCACTGGTAGCCAATGGCACGGGGTCGACTGGAGTGTACCGGAGATCAATCGCATGGCCCTATTCCGCTCAACGTCTACTTTAGGCGTATGGGCGCTTCCCAGCCAAATCGGAGCACAATACTCGGCTGTAGAGTACACCAATGATAACGCTGAAGTGCGCAGCACCTCCGCACCGGCTCCTTTCAATTTATATATAATAGTGTGTTAAAAGACACAAATCAAAACATTTATTATATTTAATAATTGATTTAATTCATGCTTTACCATTATACCTATTTTAAATGTTACTACTTGCTGTACCTATATTACCGCCAACTAACTGCTGTAAACAGGAAAACCATTCATTCGGAAACCGTTTGATTTATGCATAATTCCGTGTGCACCCTTACAAGGCATGCGGGCGAGCGGCGACGAGTTTGGCACTTGGCACTAGACGGTAACTGTAAGTGTGGGTCGGATAACGGAGCGGGGAATCTCCACTTTTCGCACTGTTTTCGCGCTGCTGAACGAGAATCTCGCGAGTCATGCCGGAGCTCTCACTTATCTTATAATAGCGTTTGTGCTGATAAATCTCAGCTAATGCTTGATAAGATCTTCTCACAAGTGATAGAAACAACTGTCTAAAAACACATTTAAATGTGCTTGTTTTTAGTTAAGGTTTGTTGTCTGTTGATAAGGTTCAATTTTAATCATATTTATGTGGCATTAGCGCCTCATCGGCAACCAACAGAGAGGTATCTGAACCGGCCAAGAGCATGTCGGGCCATGTAGGCTTCCGTAGCTAACCATCTGTCACAATTTGCAAACCTACAAGGGGTTTTAGTAGCTACCATAACCATAACTAGCAAAAAGGAGTATGTTCGCAGCACAACGGTACACACTATTTTACTTAGGAAATATGGCTTTTTGAAAAAAAAAAGGTTAAGTCCACCATGTTCAAAATAACTTTCCGTGAAATAAAGCTGTACTTTCATGAATTTTTTGACTTGGAATTCAAAAGTTAGACGCAGTTCTGGATTCTGGAGCGGTTATTTCCGAAAATATTCACTTCATCATAAAAATATTTTAGCAAACCCCTATTCTTCATATACCTTACCAACGATACCTCATACTTTAGGGTTGAAACAAAAAAAAACATCCCCCACTTGTGTGTATGAGATGAGATGTAACATAAAAAAAAAATTGTCCGCTTTTTAGTTTATATTCATACAAAATTACAGCTTTCTACTAATAACGGTCTAAAAGCGAAGCCGCAGACGGAAGGAAGGACAGAACACCTGTTTAGGTCTATAGTCACAATCACCAGAGTATTCAGCAAAAACAAGATGGATAGTATATAGTTTTGTACCATTCGGGATCGAAACTCTTATTGATGTTACTGGTGACCGAAGAGCTGGTGGCTTCCTCGCACAACGTATCAGCATTACGATACAACGTGAAAATGCTGCCAGCATCCTAGGTACAATTGCCTCAAGGACCTATTTTAGATTTAAGGTAGGTAGAGGTAGATAGGTAGGTAAGTTACACTTACTGTATATATTTTGAAAACAAAAATTCGTTAACCATGCAGCCGTAAAAAAAAGTATATAATTGTCCGTTAAATATTACTGCGCGACACAATACTGCATTAATTCAACGACCCAATTGTTGCGACGACTTATTCCACCGTAGTAGTAGGTATATGAATCATTTATATACGATTGAATTCCATTATTTTTGTGACCAAGTCGATAGTGTCTGACGCGGTTGCTGAAGCGAAACGCTTCGTTATGTTATGTGTTTTCCAAACGGAATATTATGTATTGTAACTTTATGAACTGTAAATCAAGTATTTGCTCCGGAATATTGCTCAATAGTCGATGATGCCAACCGCGACGAATGTGTTACTATACCTATATGTAGTTAGATGTCGCTTACAACTCACAGATAACCATAGAGAAAATACAGTCAAAGATATTTAATAAGTTAATAATAATAAAGATGTTGAAAGACTTTTAATAAGTTCCCGAACTCTAAAAAATTGCAAGTATTATCCTAAAACAAAATAAAAGTGACGTTCAATTCTTGTTTGCCACCGTTTCGATAATTTTATGTTTGACAATTGTCACGAGATCTGGTGTTTTAAAGAATTTTCGGTAGTTTTTGACATGAGAATGATCCTGTATCAGAATTTCGTGACATATAACGCGTTTCTTGTGTCAAATGTCAACAGCTCTTCACAAAAGTCTTCGTTTTAAATGGTTATACTTAATGACTTTCTATTTCTATATATATAAATAACATGTTGGCGGCAAACAAACATATATAACACAAACAAGCATATATGCCGCACTAAGCGGCGCCCGTAGCCTACAGACGCCTTGTCACACCTGTCGCCGTGGTGAGATTGGGACCTGGTATTTATTTTAATTGGCATTATCTACCCACAAAAAACTATAGCGGCAAACAACATGAATGAATGAAGAATATGAATGTGTACTTAACGTCACAATAGTCATTTAACTCTTATTTGCTAAGAAGTTTTAGATATGAATGCAAAGCTTGTTTAGTGCCGACAGGGGCTTAAAATACCAGTATATATATGATCAGTGTTATCTACTCTTATTACGTAGAAAATATCTGCGCATGAAATATATTTTGCACGAAGACCTAACCGTTGAGCAATTATGCAACTTCGCGTTATTGTGGACTGACTGGTTTTGTCCCCAGCATTTCATAACTGCGGTAACTCATTACTTTGATTATTTACACGATATCCGTATAGGTACCACACTTGATCACATTTAAACACGAGCAAGCATTCCCTCACACCGCTGCTAGAAGTTTCTACACGCTATTCACAATGGTTTGTTGTTAAGTTGAATTTATGGAGAACAGGCCACGACTGTAATTGGTGCCTTTGACACTTAATTATTTACGGCCTCCTAGCCTAGTTGGTAGTGACCCTGCCTACGAAGCAGGAGGTCCCGGGTTCGAATCCTGGTCAGGGCATTTATTTGTGTTTATCACGGATTCCTGAGTTATGGATGTTTTCCATGTATTTTAGTATTTATATGTATATATATATTACTAGCTTTTGCCAGCGATTTCGCTCGGGTTAGAAAGAGACAAAAAGTAGCCTACATCACTCTCCATCCCTTGAACTATCCCACTTAAAAATCACGTCAATTCGTCGCTCCGTTTTGCCGTGAAAGACGGACAAACAAACAGACACACACTTTCCCATTTATAATATTAGTATGGATATGGATATATATTGTTGTCTAGTACCCACAACACAAGCCTTATTGAACTTACCGTGGAACTAGGTTGATTTGTGTAAGAGTGTCCAACAATATTTATTTATAATTATAACAACTATCCTGCTGGCATATTCCTGCCTGTCCCCACCTCCCGTGCCCACATGACAAGTGCAAACACAGAGCGGTCACGATGACAGATTCCTTCCCACCGGACCATCTATCCCCGCCGAAGACAAATAATATGCCATCCCGGCGAAGGAGAATCAGGTTACGCTTACAACTGCTTTGCAAATGATGCAAGCTTATGCAACGTTCATACAGCCCGAATATTAACTGAATTTACATAGTGATAGTGTTTATCCATCGTATTTAGTCGGTATCGTATATTTATCTTGCCTTCTGAAGTAGCTTACAGCGAATCCTTACTAATTCAGACAGTACCTATGATGAATCTGGACATTTTCGTCAAAATACGTTGGAAAATCTTTCCCATCCCAATCTAATCCAAGGGAAGTTCAGATCACGACTAGTGCAAACTTGTGCAGCCTTATTACTGCACTAGTATCAGTGGGACATGAACTGAATTTACCATCGGGCCTAAGATGGTGATCCACGAATGTCATGAGAGGAGGAGGAGAGCTGGCCCTACCCACTAAACCCCACTCCGGCGTTTCTCCCTCTGCCCCATTAACGAAGGCGCCATGGGATCGCGAACATGTCACCACGACCTAGTCTTCACACTGCACTAACAGCGGAATACTGACTGTACTGAATTAGCTGTCTAACTCTCCAGGATTGCTCAGGGAGGTTCAGACCACGAAGTGCACCTTGTGCAGTTAACGCAGCAGTAAGTGCAGTACAGGCTAACAGCTAATAGCGTTGTCGTGCGCAAGCGCAAGCGGAGGAATGCGCGCGCGCACATGGATGACTGGGTCTACCTGATTTCTACGGACACTCCGATTGGCGAGACACTTGTGCGCGTTGGAAACAGCATTGCACCAAAGAGTTTCCAAAGTTGGGAAGTTTAAAGGATGACTCACACTAGCAAGGGACGGGGCGGGACGGGAAAATCTGTCAATTTCTACAGAAAGAATCACGTGATAGCTCGGAGCCCTCGGATGTCACGTGACGCTTTCTATAGAAATTGACAGATTTTCCCGTCCCGTCCCGTTCTAGTGTGAGTCATCCTTTAATGTTTTTAGATATTTTAGATTTAGGAAAAAAAAATGTCAGGATCTTATTAGATAATTTCTACTGCTTGTGTAATCGATATATGTAGGTAATTCTATGAACTATGTAGATAATTCATTTTTGGAAAATTGACACAAGGATTCGGGAATTTTCTGAGAACTTTCCTGCATTAATGTTGTAAGTTGTGCTACCTATTTGGATGCGAAAAGATAAAGTCTTTCATATTGTTACCCACACAAACAGTCCTGAGGGTTTGTTGACAAAAAAGTTTACAAACCATTGATGAATGCTGGTTTAAACTACCTGACTGTTGGGGTCTACAAAGTAACAAATTATTGGCAGGTGCGAGATTTGTAACAAAGGTGTTTTATGAATGCCGGCGGGTTTCTCATTAAGACTGCAAGCTTGCAATGTTGTTTGTTACTTAAACTGAGACATTTTAATAGTCACTTTCGAAAAAAATATTTATGTTTAATTTTAAACCGATCACACAGTCACATTCTTATCAGAATTAAGATCTGGAGTTAGGATCCATAAGAATCCCACATCCAGGACCATGAAAACATGTAGAAAGTATTGATTTGTGTTTTCTAAGTGTCTCCTAATTTAAATGGAAATAGGTTCAAGTTTATGAGAAAACTAAGGATGTTTTTGCCAACACTGGTTTCTCTGTCTGCAATCCCTCGATAGTTCCGATACCAAGCGAGAGCGCCTCTAAACTAAGGTCACCCATTCCATCGGTGACGTTAATTTCGAGCCCAAGATATTACCGTTATCGGAATAACTTTGCATCTCTTTACTTTATCTAGTAGGCCATTGGGAAACGCGGAAAGCACAAGCAAAGCTTTTAGAAATGAGAGCTGGTTTCGTTTGTAGAACCTACCTGTGTTGTTGTTTTGGTGTTATGGGAGATGCGCGAGGCGCATGTCTCGCTTGCCGCGGGGGTTCACAGGCTCGGGCACTGGCACTGTCACAGCACTGCTGCACTGCACTGTCGACGCGGCCTCTCGGCGGCGTGCGCGACACGGACTGCCGGCGCCCGGCGCCCGCGCCGCCCGCGCGGCCTTGACCGCCCCCCTCCCTCCCTGGCCCTGCGCCGACGCATCCAAGCTGCAGCGCGGTCCCTACTCCCTGCGGTGCAGCAAACCGCAGCTTCTGGGCGGCGGCGGCGAGTCACACAACTTTTAGTACACTTACTTATGACATTTTTGTTGCCATTGTGTCCACAAATAAGCTTTTGCAACTTTACATCATCTAAAAGCCTTAGGTATTTAGGTATACAAAGATATATCTACTCCATTATCTAAAACTTCTTAGCTATGGAGTTCAGAATTCCGTACTTGGCAGCTAGGTCTTTTGAAAACTGCTTCAACAATAATTACAGCTTCTTGCACATAATGTCGACAGAACCATGTATTCGGCCTCCGTTGATGAATGAGCCACAATCAAACTGATCTCTCTGAAACAAAGAAAGTTAATAGTATGTCATCAAATAACTTGTTTCTAACATTCACGTAGTTTTTGTACGACGTTACCTACTAAGCTAAACGTAAAATCAATCTAAGTGACAGTAGCGGGTGGCCAAACAAACCAGTTAGGCAAACCGGACTTAATTAAGCTAAGCCTGCTCTTTGTTTGAAATGTATAGGGTTGTCTGAGTTGTCTACATTAGCAAGCTGGTGGGAATTGAGTTCTATGAACGTGTCGTCCATGAGTATATCACGGTCTACGTTAGTGTTGAAAAAGAAACATCTGTGAAATTTTCAAGTGTCTAACTATCATAAAATACAGCCTAGTGACAGACAGACGACAGACAGACAGACAAACGGACGGACAGTGGAGCTTCTTACCCTATTAGGCTCCCATTTTACCCTTTGGTTTAACCCTAAGAATTAAGGTGGATACTTCGCGGTCTTCGTGGTGTAGCACGCTGGCAGGCGTCCCGCAAGGCGGCGTGCTCTCCCCTCTTTTCAACCGACTTCAATATTTCAAAAGGAGGAGGTTCTCAATTCGACTGAATATTTTTTTTTTAATGGATGTTCACTCATAACTCCGTCATTACTGAACCGATTTGAATTTTTTTTTTGTTTTCTAATAGTAGACGGTTCCTGGTTGGTCCCGTTTTTTTCAAAATCCATTTCTGATGATGGGATCCATGAGGAACTGAGGGAACTCCTCAAATTTGAAAGGCACATGCATGCTGATTTGGGTGATTTCTTAAGAAACTCGAGCATTTCTTTACGAAAATCATAAATTTGGTGGAGTGGACCTGATGATGAAGACCAGGGATGGCAAAGTGGAACTGCTTCGTAATTCTCAGGACTATGATCCGATTTTAAAAAATATTTTTTTGTCTGTATATAGATGGTTTCAGGATTGTCCCGTTTTTTTCAAAATCAATTTCTGATGATGGGATCCATGAGGAACTGAGGGAACTCCTCAAATTTGAAAGGCACATGCATGATGATTTGGGTAGTTTCTTAAGACACTCGAGCATTTCTTTACGAACATCATCAATTTGGTGGAGTGGACCTGATGATGAAGACCAGGGATGGCAAAGTGGAACTGCTTGTTAATTCCCAGCTCTATCATCCGATTTGAGACATTCATCTTTTCTTTGTAAAGAAATACCTTCAAGATAGTCCTATTTGATTATAGTTCTATTTTGATGATGGGCTTCATGAGGGATTGAGAGAACTCCTCAAATTTTAACGGCACATGCATTCTGATTTGAGGGTTTCCTTAAGTAATTAAAACAGTGTTTTGGCGGAGCCAAAATTTTGATGAACTTGATCTGATGATGAAGACCAGGGATCGCAAAGTGGAACTGGTTAATAAACCTAGCTCTACTTATTATCCTAGTTGTGACATTCATCTTTTTGATTTGATTTATATTCTGATGATGGAGTTCTAGAAGAATTCAGAGAACTCTTCAAATTTGAACGGCAGGTTAATTGTGATTAGAGGGTGTTCATAATTAGCTTAGGCATTTTCTTACTGTGGCCATCATTTTGCTGGAGTGAACCTGATGTTGATAATCAGGGATGGCATAATGAATATGCTCGTTAATTTACAGTCTGTCATCCAATTTAACACATTGTTATTTTGTTTGTTTAAAGGTCTACAAGGGAGTTCCGTGTGATTATACTTCAAATGTAATGATGGAAGCCCTAGGACATTAAGAAAGCTCCTCAATTTTCAATCGTACACGTGCGGTGTATTGGATATTTGTGAAGTAAACTGGCTAACTCAAACAAATTCTTAATTTCACTTTTACCGGGAACCAAATGAAGTCGGTTTTTTTTTCTTAAAAATTATAGGTATTTTCTATCTTCATCAATTCCATTACTTACAATCTTTCATCTTCTTATCACCTGTATGCCGACGATCTTCAGATATACTCACAGGGTGGGCTGGGCGATCTTCCGTCCGTCATTGAGAGCACGAATGCTGACTTGGTACGCATTTCAGACTGGAGTCGCAACTATGGTCTGACAGTGAACCCTTCAAAGACCCAAGCCATTATAATCGGTAGTAACAAATTTATGACGAAAGTTGATTATAATAGTCTCCCTCCGGTTCTCTTTGATGGGATTCTAATACCTTTTTCTAAACAAGTAAGAAACCTGGGTATAATTCTGGATTGTACGTTATCCTGGATTCCCCAAGTGAGCGAGGTGAGCAGGAAGGTGTTCGCTGCAGTAGGATCCCTCAGGCGGCTTCGTAATTTTTTACCTATCGCCACTAAAATTGCGCTTGCTCAAACGTTGCTTCTTCCTATACTGGATTATGCAGACATATCTTATCTTGACCTTACCGAGGAGCAACTAAACAAACTTGAGCGTATTCAAAATCTTTGCATAAGGTTCATTTTTGGGTTACGCAAATATGACCATGTTTCTTGTTTTCGTTCTCAACTCAAGTGGCTCCCTATCCGCTATCGTCGTAACTCCCATATTCTTTCACTTCTCTATAGCATTCTTTTCAACCCTGCAACCCCCTGCTATCTCAAGCAGCGTTTTAGTTATCTCAATTCTCTTCGTTCCTCTCAAAACATGCTTCTGACTGTGCCATCCTCCTCTTCCGAATTTTATAATACTTCTTTCACTTTTCAAGCAACCCGGCTGTGGAACTCTCTCCCTCTTGATATAAGGCGTGCTGAATCTGTTGCTTCTTTCAAATCTCTCCTTAAAAAGCACTATTTATCAATTCCTCAGTTCCTGTTCATGTAACTATTGTTTTCCTTTAATTTGACTGTGTAAAATCAGTAATCTGCTATCATCATTTCGCTTAATTAGTTTGTATTTGTATATATGTATTTATATATTTATGTATTTTGGTATGAACATATATATATGTATGTATATGTAATTGTGTGTGTGTTTGTTTTCTTTTTTTTTGTAGATTTGTTTTTTCTGTTTATGTCATATATTTTGGTTCTCACATAATACTTTTTCCAGTTTTGCACCACCTACTGTATGTATACTTTTCTTAGTGTAGTGTCTCCTCTACCCAAAGGTTGTCTGGAAGAGATCGCTCTTTAGCGATAAGACCGCCTGTTGTTTGCCTCTTTTTCATGTGTAATCTATACCAGTTTGTGTTATTTTTGTTGTTTTGAGGTGCAATAAAGAGTTATTGTATTGTATTGTATTGTATTGTAAAAATTTGCCGGATTAAGAAACCCAGATGAACAATGCATCCACTTTATTCTATTTGCAATGGCAGCCAGCTTACCTTACCAACATCATACGAGTAAATCTAAATTGTATTTGCTCCTTCTCTATCGCACTTGAGGTGAACGATAAAGAGGCAGATAGACAAACAAACCCATTAGCCACCCGGAAACAGTCGTACGCTCCAGGAGTTTACCGTGCGTGATCTTCATTTCTCTAATTGCATTGCGTGCATTCACTGCACTAACTGCAGTGCTGCAGTACGCACTTAAAGGTTTAGAACTAGTGTACAACCGAAGTTTCGGTTTCAGCCGATTTCAGGCTAAAAATCAGGTTTCGGTCAAAAACCAGCCGATCCTTTCGACGGCGCCGAAACTTATAATACCTAAATAGGTACCTATCGTACTTTCGGGTCGCGTTCGACTGACGTCGGGTGATCTCGGCACGGCTGACAATCACTATGACGATGCTAAAATTTAAATCCTAGTAAAGTGAAATCGGACTATGGGGATGTTTCATTACATCATTACTCATATTATGTATATCCGAAAAAAATGGCTCACTGACGTTTTAAGGATGATACACTAGCACGGGACGGGACGGGACGGGACGGGACGGTAAAATCTGTCAATTTCTATAGAAAGAATCACGTGATAGCTCGGAGCCCTCGGATGTCACGTGACGCTTTCTATAGAAATTGACAGATTTTCCGGTACGTCTCGTTCTAGTGTGAGTCATCCTTTATCCAGCGTTTTATCACATTTATCAAAGATTCGGTTTCGGTTTCGGCACCGAACCTTGTTTCGGACGGACACTATTTATAACAGATGGAAATCTACAGTTTCTGTTATACAATTTGAACTTGTCGCCAGTATCAGTGGAAGAATAAGAGCAAAAACATTAATGACGAAATGTCGAGCTATTTTCGACTTTATTGACGTGAGTAACCCAATTAAATTGTACAGCCCTATAGAAACTGACATATCGTCCCGACCCGCCCCGTCTCGTCCTGTTATATTTGAGTTATCCCTAGCCCTGTGAAAACGGGTGCTGTAACGCCGAACGTGTAATCATGGTGTTAATAAACGCGAATTTATGGTATTGTTTTCCTTAAAGTGCAGTCTATACCACTACTCTGGTAGGAGCGAGACGGACATACTGTCGAATTCCTCAGTCGCAATCGAATGCAACTCACGGTAAGCACACTGGTCGGAGTCTGCAGATGTTCAAACGAAACGGCCGATGGTAAACAAACGTCGGGTTTTGCGGCCGCATTTTTTCCTTGGACCGGCGCGTTCTGAGTCACCGCGTCGGCTCAGACACAAAGAACCCGTTAGAAATAACTAACCATTTGTAAACCTTAAGGAAAAAGGGTGATTTTTTACCACGTCGATGGAAAACAAGCTTACGGCCCGCCTGATGGGAAGCGGTCACCGTAGCCTATGTACGCCTGTAGGGCTGTCACATTCGAGTTCCCGACCCATTTAAATCTTGTACCCCATTACTGTAATCTATTGAAAAATTAAGGAAAAACATAAAAGAACACCGTCCTGGGGCCCTAGGCGTGGGCAATAGCCAATAACACATGGGCAAGACTCGCGGTTACGAGTCTGGGATTTATTTCTTACCTTTATTACCACAATCGTTATTGTTAGCAGAAGTTTATGCTATCTTCATGATAGCTGACTAAACTGACCATTCGCGGGTTATCAACTATTTCTTGATGTTAGTGTCAGCCAGGTGGGCTAGAGGACTAATGCAGCACAGTCTGTTAGAAGAAACGTTCGTTGTAGTATGTTCTACTGGCATGCTTGGTAGATGACCCGTCTTGTTATGAGATGAATTTAACATGACGGAAAGGTAATATAACTCCAACATGTTTTGTGAATTTTAATTCCATAAAACCGTGATTTTAAATGCCATAAAACAGTTGATTAACGATTTGTAAGTCTTCTTAATATGAAAGGCAAAAGTCTAGATAGAATAAGGAACAGGACAGGGAAAGTAAAAAGAGTAACAGTATAAAACTTGTTTCAAAAAGTAACTGAAACAACACGCGCCGTCAGCGCCATCTTTAATTGAAAACGAAATAAAATATATCTACAGAAGTACAGGTCATGGCGATCATCATAAGCATTTTCAGTTTTATATAGAGAGTACACATTGCATGTTATGGTTATGTTTAACAAGTAATATGAAACCTGTTTGCTTACAAAAGTTCGTTGCATGAACTTATTAGATAGGTGCATTTTCACTATCCCTTCGTATTCCCATTCCTAGTCGTTCCCCCATTAGTGAGGATCGTGACTCCTTCTTAAGCAATCAGTAGCTCCAACTGATCAGGTTTGTCGCCTGATGGAAGGTGTCGTTGATGGGTAGCTCAAGCGGACACCTGGTCCGACCATCTCTTCGGTCTTTTGCCCTACCTTTCTCGTCACTATCAGTCTTTCCAGGCTGTTGGCGTTTCTGCGTGCAATATGGCCAACATAAGTCACGATGTGGCAGGTGGGACAGGCGTTGTGTTTTCTCAATTTTAAGTTGCTTGAGGATCGACGCGTTTGTGCTATGGTCTATCCATAGAATCCTTAGAAGGCGGCGCCAGCATCGCCAGCAAGGCATCAATCTATTCCAAATACTTATCTGAGAAACAGAGCGGGCGCAGATGGGAACCATTCCTTTCGGATAATAATACACTACGATGCGCACTCGACTAACTAGTATTCCCATGTATGTATGTACTAGCAAGCCGAGTAACATATTTAAATGTCCATATATAGATCAGACGTGATTCGCTCGAAGTGCTCGCTTCCGCACCACTCAGCGCCATGCGCGTACTGTGCGTCATGAGTACTTACGTAATATCTTATTTTATTTCCTATTTATTTACAGCGGTATTTATGATAGTCAACAGTTTACACTGAGAGGAACTTGAAATTACTCGAGTTGCTTTTGACCAAGCTGTCAAGCCTGCGCTTCGATTACCACAAGACGTACCTAATTATGGGAAGGTCTTTAATTAGGTGGACCTAAGATCAGGGCTAGTTAGTACCTCGAAAATCGAACGATCGCCATCGCTGTTACACTTGCATATTAGTGACAAAGAGGTTTTATTCGTCAATGGCAATTTTCGATGTTCGTGGTAGGTGCAGTATCGCGGGAAACCGTTGATTGCATTTATTGTATTTAGTCGTAATGTTGTGCTACAAAACGTTTTACAAAATACGTTTTACCAAGTCATACGGTCGTTTATCTGTTATCAGATCCAGCCAGCACGTGCAGCACGGCTGGCGGCTGTCTCGACGCTGTTGTACCATTACGGACCATTACCATACCATACGCGTAGTTATTTGACCCCATGCTCCGTAAGAATACACTTTACACTCTCACCGAGCAATCATGATTCCCACGTGTGGATATCATCAAATCCGACAATGTATGGTGTCTTTATTTGTTTTATGGTTATTTCATTATAGATATAAAACATTTATTTGTCGGAACAACGTCAATCAACGAAATCTAAACTTCATGTGGTGTGGAAAAATTCATGTGGAAAAATTCGTACCTACCCTAGTCGTTAAACTTTGAGTTCGATTTTTTCGTAATTGTAGTTGGTAACTTCTGTACAAAACAGTATTATACTTACATAGAAGTTATTTATAAACAAATAAAATCATTGAAATTAAACACTTTATAACGGATTCATCGCGTTTGTTAACATCGTGAATATCATGATCCTACGTTTCGAGCCACACACACACAGCACACACACAGCACTCGTTTGCACAGGGTTAAGATGGTGAGGGGGTGAGTCATTGTCTTAACCCTATGAAAACGATTGCTGGTAAGGGCTCGAAACGTAGGGCCATGGTGTTAATAAACGCGATAAATACGTTCTAAAGTGTTTAATTTCAATGTGCAACAATCGCGGAAACAGAAAACAATTAAAAAAAACATTTTCGACTAGATTAACAAAATCAGCAATAAGGTAAAAGTACCGGTGCTCGACGGTGCAGCAGTATTCGACATGGGCACTTTACGTCAAAGTGATACAGTTTAAATTTGAACTACGAAGATTTTTCGACATTTGAATTTAAGCATTGTCACTCACATAAAGTGCCCATGTCGAATACTGGAGCAGCGCCGGGCATTGGTACGTTTACTATCTCGGAATCCATAAGCGACAATTTCTCCCTTCAACCTTCAGCGTGAAAACGAGCCATAATATGAGTGTACAATATCACGGTAATGTACACACGCGTTACATAATACGCGCGTACGCGATAGTAAAATATTTACTTGTTAGTGACTTATTACATAAATTGTCATATGCAAGACTCATCAATCAGGTCTGGTCATCTCATCACATCACCAGTCATCAGCTAACGACGTCCGCCGCATTGTCGGCGCTAATCAAACGTTGATTGGTTTAATCAAACTGCATTAACTGTGAACTGTGATTGCCGGCGGTAGGTGACGTTTAAGGTCCATTTACATGGTACGAATTTACGGCACGCCTACCACGAAAATTGGCATTGAGGGGAAACCTCTTTGTCACTCCAATATGCAAGTGTGACATAGTACGTTCGATTTTCGTGGTATAGGCCCTGGGTTTGAATAAAAAAAAACCGGTAACCTAAATCAGATTCCGCTTTAGTCAGAAAAAACGGGAAGTAATGTGTCCTGAAAGCGGAGTCGGACCAAAAGTTAGTTTTCGTCCGAAAAATCAGGCCTATTAGAATCAAAAGAGCTCGCGATTTTGAGTAGAAATCACATAAAATATACCCATGTCAAAAAAATTGTGGGACGACTGAAAGAAATGGCCCAAATATGCGATTGGTATTAATCGCGCGATTCCGTTGACGACCTAAACTGAGTGGCTGCCATACAACTTAGCACAGGTTCTTACCTCTAACGATTTAGTTTAGGTTCTTCCCTATACTGAATCGCTTGTGAATGTGAATGAGTTAAGACGACATGGTAAAGCAGTACACGACACGCTCCGATAATCGTATGTTAGATGCGTACTCGCAGCATGTAAACGGGCCTTTAACCAAACAGCGCCCGTGATTGGACGGAGTGACGCGGCATGCGCGTGGACCGGCGCAGGCGCAGAGGGATAATGAGCTAATAGTCCGGGTTCAAATGCAGTGTCATTTTTTTGTTAAAAGTGTCTTAGGATCCGATCAACGATACTCGAGTTATTGGCGAACAAATATACACACATACATACAAACAAACGCTGGTAAGTCCAGTAGATTCGGAGAAATACTTATTAAATATGTTAAATATATCTCATATTAGTGTCACTATTTAAAATATTAGTGTCCCAACTTCTAAAATTACTGAATTATTGACGTTTCAGGCGTGCGTGGGATATGGAAAACGCTCACCATCGCGCGGGGAGTCTGCTTGTTAACCACCATGTTGATCATTTAAATAAAATCGTAGTGTATCGTCAATATCGTTGTCTGAGTACCCGTAACACAAGCCTTCTTGAGCTTACTGCGGGATTTAGTCAATTTGTGTAAGAATGTCCTGTAATATTTATTTATTTATTAATAAATAGATCGGTTTTAGTGAATACTTGTCAATTGTCAGGAGAAATAAAATAATGTAGGTATAGTGTTTTAAAGAATTTTCGGTAGTTTTTGACATGAGACTCTTCCTGTGTCCGAACCGAATTGCGTTACATATGTTGTGTTTCTTGTGACAACTGTCAAGAGCTCTTCACAAAAGTAGTTTATAGTGGTAAAATTGGTGTTTTTTTCACTACATAGTATCACTATCAGACTATCACTACATAGTATAAAACAAAGTCGCTTTCTCTATCCCTATATCCCTATGTATGCTTAAATCTTTAAAACTTCGCAATGGATTTGGAGTGTTTTTTTTTAATAGTAGTGTGATTCAAGAGAAAGCTTTTTTACGTATGAACTAACTACAGATTGCATTCTTCAAACTAACCTACCTACCTACCTACCATAATCATATTTCGGGATTTGTCATAATATGTCTGTCCGAAGTGTTTGATAACATAGTGTTTGTAACCTGAACGCTCGCAGCGCATTATGTGACTAAAATAAATCAGTATCAATTGACCTCGGTACTTTTGGTACTGAATACTGACATTGACTGAAATAGCATGACAATTTCGGGCGTTTTCGTAACATAGATATGGGCTAAAAAAACTGGATACCCAATCAACTGAAAAACGCCCTAAAAGTGCAGCAGTTGCGGCTCTTTTTCATATAAGTAGTCTTTTTAACGTGACGTTCCGTAAGTGCCAACAGCCTATATACTTTTAACAGTGTTGTAGTTCTGTGTATGAATTTGACACTTAATGCTTACGTTAATAAGCTCTTTTTCGTATGACACATTTATGGTTTTGTATCATCATCAATGCAAGTTCGCTAATGTCATTCTGACCCACATTTTTTGACGTTTTTGCTCTGCTTTGTGTATCTATTTCTTTTCTTTTAATAAGTCAATTTGACAACATTTCAAAATTTTCAATGTTCCTAAATCGAAAACCATTTCGAGATATACGCCTGTAGATCACAAAAATATATTTTTCAATTTTTTTTTCGCAATATTTTGATTAAAAATCCTTAAAAATAGTTTAAAGGGTAAGTGACGTCACACAGCTGATTCAGAGCTGCCACTATAACCAAAAAAAATCTTCCGGCTGGTTTGTCACTTGAGTCTGACAGTGTCACTTGGCACTGTTGGCACAGTTCAAATTATTCGGATATTTACTGGTGATTTTCTTGTACTTTTCATGTGTGATTTTGATCTTCACTGCAACTCCACCTTCTCATGGACTTAAACGACGCTTAAGATTAGCCGAATATATTTATTTAGGTGATCGTCGCAAATAAATAGTGCGCTCGTAGGTAAACGATCCAAACCGGCTGCTGAACACCACTCAGCTTTATTTTCCGTTGGAACAGTAAGTAACATTTTGGTAAGCGGTAAACCCGTTTTATTTGTGCATGTTTTCATAAAGCAATATTTAACTCACGGCATTTTAATAAACCAACAACAAAAAATTCAGTGTTTGTTTACATGTTTTGACGTTCGTGACGTCTGTCGTGCGTGAATGTCAGTTTGGCTCAGACTATTTAAGGTTTAAAATTAAACGTCGATATCCGCATCAAATTAAAATTATTTCAATGATTTTTTTAGTGTATGAAACACAATCATGACGTCACAAGGCTGACTCATGACGTTTGTTACTTACGCCTTTCCTGTCCGAGTAACAATATAAATAGATTTTTAGACAAAAATATGAGAGTTACGCAAATTAAAAAAAATACGTATACCATTAATTGGTCCATTCTTTCGAACCATACAATAAAAAGTAGCACTTAAAAATATGAATGGTTGTCAATTGAATACTACTTACAAAGCAAGTCACACAGTAGGTGTTGCTGTTGGTGCCTACTCGCGTAAGCCGAGAAGCGCGTGTCAAATGTCTGACTCGGCGGTGACATGCGACACGAGTCCACACAAAACAGTCGTAACCGACTTGGAAAACTAATTTCAATTTAGACTTTACTACGCGGCATTACGGTTGAAAATTGAATGAGTTTTCTAATGACTTACGGCTTTATACTGTTATGTGGTGGGGTGGTATAGGTGACGCAGCAGACCTTTATTGCATTGCATTGAATATGTATCACGATAATTGACGAGTTTGATAACAATGTACCACTTTAACTATCGCGGTTTTTGACATTTTTACTAATGGACACAGTTTTATGATGTTACAACCGCCATGTTGACCGTATAGTACAATTTCACACCTTCATTCCACTCAAACAACTCCTTTCAAAGTGTTTGTAGCCGCTCCCAATGAAGCGCAGTGTAAACACGACGGGTAAACAATCAACTGATTGAGCCACTGCATCTTATCAGCGGCTTAGCTCATACGCAACAACACTAGGAAGGTAAAGATTCCATAAACAAACGCATGACACCAGGGCCTATACCACGAAAATCGTACGATTTCGGATTTGTATCTTCATCTCTGTCACACTTGCATATTAAAGCGACAAAGAGGTTTTTCCGTCATTGCCAATTTTCGATGTTCGTGGTAGGCGTGCTGTAATTGCAGGGCTATGATGCCTGCCTGTTTGCTGGATAAGACGACAAATTGTCAGCATTTTATGACAATCTCTGATAACTTTAAACAGTTATCCACATTTGACAGCAATCACCGTCGCGCTATCCGTGTAACTTGTATGTTTATCAACTTATAGCATGACAGTCGTGGATACCCATCTAAAGCCTAAGCTAAGCTAATGAGCATTAATCAACTTTACTGTTATAACACCATTATATTAATAAGAAACATTCTGCAGAAGAAAATACACTGTCAAACCTCATTTAAAACAAATAAAGAAAGTAGTAAAAGAACTCTTCGTGCAAACAATCTATCCCCAGTTCCCTACCGTTTCCTTTGGAAATAAAAATATAACATACCAGGGTGCGCGTATGTACAACGATCTACCTAAAACTATTAAAATCTCGAAAAGATTATCAATCTTAAAAAAAAAAAACATCGCATATATTTGACATCCGGTCATCTAAATACGTCCCTGGCATATACTCGTAGATATATAGCTACAAAGTGTTATCTCGAGCGGCCCGCATAACGATTCTTTTTTCTGCTTTTATTGTTTGCTAGAGAGGTAAGATTTACAAAATTGTATATTTAAATTGTAACAACGTACTCGCAAACGCTCGCGAAATGTAATTAGTTATAAAAAATTACTCATTAAGTGAAATGTAATAATTTCTTTTCAGTAAATAAATGTCTAAAGTGTGAGAGAATCGTAGGTAGTCCTCGCCAAGTTATTCGGCTTGGCGAGGACTATCTACGATTAAATATATTGCTCCAGTTACAGGCAACACCCGGTACGTACGCGGTCTCGCGTTGATGTCTTTTCAAGGAGAGTCAGCTTTTCGTGATCTTCGCGACAATTCGTAACTAATTGAAATATCCATAGACAATGAGTGTTTGTTTTATGAATAGAGACGTGAATAATTGTTTTTTAGCCGCACCCTATCTTGTGTAGGAGTCGCGGACAGCGCCGGGAACAGTGGCTATTCATAGCGTCACTGCACAGATTACTTACAGTAGATCGAGCATGTGAAATGTCTGATCGTTAGAAATCATACTAATTTAGCATGATTTGGGTGTCCGTTTCATTTTGAATCGGTTAGCATATTAAAAGTATTAGATATTAGTTTCTTATTTAAGAATATTAATTATACGTTTCGTTTAGTTTAACTTTAGTATGCCTATAGGCATACTAAATTAAATATAAAAAAAAACATTTTTCATTACTTTATAAATAAATCTGTGTACGGATTATCATTTCGGATATATCCATGTTCGTCCTCTTGCTAGCGTTTTCTTTTAGCGGCTTATACCACGGTTCAGACAGCCTGGTTTCCACTTTGGCAACTAATCCCAAAATTTGGCGTAGGCGCCAGTTTTATGAAAACTATTGGGATTAGTTCACTTTCCTCACGATGTTTTCCTGCACCGAAGCGATTAGTGAATATCAAATGATATTTCGTACACTAAGAAATACGGGATATAAACCCGCGACCTGGGCCATCAACGCTCTCATATAATTCCATGATGTTTGATATAATTGCTTGATATTTCCATGTTCGTATTTACGGTTCATCAAAACATAGACGTACTTATACTTTCATTGAAATTATGAAAATTCACCATTTTAGGTAGGTAGGTAGGGTGGGAACGTAAAAAAAGTAAATATACGAGTAGCTATGAGCGGTGACAGCCTAGGGAGTCATTCGAATAGTCCACGCGGTGCGGACTCTCTTGGAGGTCATCTCCGGCCGATATCCATAGCGTCTTGTAGTGAACTTGCGAGGTAATGAACTCGTCGCCAAACTGTTTATAGGTCAGTGCGGGTGCGCGGGCGCAGCGGGGGTCGCGGGGGACCGGGGGCAATGACCGCGCGAAACGCAGACTATGCTATCGCTAGACTTAGACGGATATAGATCAGATCAACTGAGAAAATTCAATGAGACATACGCATTAGATAAGATATACTTTCTATTTTTTTGTGTCGAGTTTATATTTTAAATTGTTACTAACCTAAAATAAGCTTTTTCTACTCCAGCACTTCTATCTGTCAATTAGATGACTGACAGCGATATTTAAAAAGTATACATTATAACGTTGTCTGTAACCTCGCCTCGCCTGTTCGCCTCGTTTTGTAACGGCGACCCTCAAGTTTTAAGAACCCTTATTATATCACTGTTGCATAAACTACTATTATAATATTTGAATAATAGTACAACTAACATTATATGGTAACTCTCCGAAATAAATGATTAAGTATTATTATTATTTAACATAAAAAATATTAAAATGATCTATTTTAAGTGTAACTTTAACCTTATAAAAGTTATGCGTGGTCATACATAAAGAAAAACGCGTCGACTTGAGAACCTCCTCCGTTTTTTTCGGCGGTAGATAAAAAATAGGTCCCTGAGGCTGTACCTATGTTGCTGGCGGCGTTGTGTGAGGAAGCCGTTTCGCGATTTCTACAAAAAACTTGCGTGCGCTGGACCTAGAATTTCCTAGAAGAACCTAACTTTTTTTTTACCGTCGAATTACCTTGATATCGTAAAAAGTAGATACGTGCAAAAAAGCACCAAATGGAATAGAATAAAATCTGTGTTTGAGTTAATAATGTTAATATTACCTATAAAAAAACTGCGAATCTTAACTTAAAGTAGGAGATTTATTGAACGACCGAGAAATGCTACTGTCTAATTTCATTCAACGGATTATCTTTATGGGAATAATTTGGCACGAAATCGAGAAAACTGTAGGTATGAAGCAAGAAAAAGAAATAAAATAAACATAAATCACTATCACCCAAAAATAAACAGAACAAAATCATCTAATCTAAATGTGATATAATATGAATATACAGGGTCGAAATAGATTTTGGGTCAGTGAGGGCAGCTACCAGATCCCGTGTTGCTAGGCGAAAATGGTCTTAAGAGACCTTCTTTCGGGATCTATATTGGGATCCCTAAAGTTTTTTATCCTATTTTTGCGTTCCCTAATACTTTTTTGCCATAATAATCATTTGTCCTAACACTCATTTGCCCTATTTTTGATTGCCCTCTCATTGAATGGATGATTTTAGTTTGCCCTAATGTTTGATGTCCTAATGTTACCTGACATATTGATTACATATCCTAATGTTATGTTCCATAATGACTATTTGTTCTATTGATCATATGTCCTAATCATTATTTTTCCTAATTTTATATGGCATAATGACGTTTATCCTATTATTGTAATAGCTACGTAATATTATTTAAAATTCCTTACAAAAAGTCGCTTAACTCCAGGTTATGTGACTACACCCGGGTGGTGCAAGTGGCTCTAATAGTCGTACCGATGGTAATTGTTTATGCTATTGCACAATCAGCAGAAGAATTTGTTTATCCAATATCTATTTTTTAAAACATTATTTGTCCTAACGATTCTTAATTCATAGAAAATTGTAGTTTGCAAAGAGTGTTATGTAAAAAAGTCGGTTCTGGCGCTTCGCCGGCCGCTACCGCGGCACGCTCGCTTCGCTCGCTCGGCTCGCGCGCTGTTAGGTCGCAGTTCTACCTAACACTCCTCCTCGCTTCGCTCGTCGGCGTACCTAAACCGACCTGCCTTAAACTTCGATCTTTAAAGCGCTCGATCTCAGCCATTTTTAATTTTAGAAAAAAGTTTTTCAATTGAAAGCTGGTTATTGTGATGTGTTGTATACATACATTACAACTAATATTATTTATCCTAAAGATTCTTAGCCCAAATTAATTGATACAAAATTGTAGTTAGTAAACAGTGTTATGGAAAAAAGTCGGTTCTGGCGCTTCGCCGGCCGCTGCCGCGGCACGCTCGCTTCGCTCGCTCGGCTCGCGCGCTGTTAGGTCGCAGTTCTACCTAACACTCCTCCTCGCTTCGCTCGTCGTCGTACCTAAACCGACCTGCCTTAAACTTCGATCTTTGAAGCGCTCGATCTCAGCCATTTTAATTTTAGAAAAAAGTTTTTCAATTAAAAGCTGCTTATTGTGATGTGTTATATACGTTACAACTAATATTATTTATCCTAAAGATTCTTAGCCCAAATTAATTAATTAATTAATACAAAATTGTAGTTTGTAAACAGTGTTATGAAAAAAAGGCGGTTCTGGCGCTTCGCCGGCCGCTGCCGCGGCACGCTCGCTTCGTTCGCTCAGCTCGCGCGCTGTTAGGTCGCAGTTCTACCTAACACTCCTCCTCGCTTCGCTCGTCGTCGTACTTAAACCGACCTGCCTTAAACTTTGATCTTTGAAGCGCTCGATCTCAGCCATTTTAATTTTAGAAAAAAGGTTTTTAATTAAAAGCTGCTTATTGTGACTTGTTTGATATATTTGAAATGCTTGTAACGTATATTTACAAGCATTTCAAATATATGTCATAATTACACCACTTTCGCCAAATTTTATAAGACCCACCTTTGGTACAGTCCAATTAAAATATGGTTAAAACTGGTACAAGACTGCGTATGTATATGATAACATGCTTCGAACAGATGAGTTTTAGGACTACTTATCATTACATTATGGATAATAATTAATATGACAATTGATTGTTAGGACTAATGCCGGTTAGGATAAAATAGTTATGGCAAGAGATATGAGGACAAAAGTTATTAGGGATCGCGATGAATTTGCCAAAACACATTAGGGTTATTGATGTTATGCCAAAAATGCTTCAGGCAAATGAGTTTTAGGGCAACCATTACGTTATGGAAAATAATTGTTATGGCAATAGATCATTAGAGCTAACGCCCATTAGGACAAAACGGTTAGGGCAAGTGATTTTAGGACAAAAATTGTTAGGGATGTAGAGGGCCACCCCTTCTTTCGATTTCAAATTAATGAAGATTGGCGTTCACAGATTTTGGAAAAACCATACAGGTTGCGAGAAAATGGTCATTTTTGACAAAATGTTATTTTGATGCCAATCAATTCCATTCCTGTCCAGGATCAAAAGCTTGTGGGACCAAAAAGAAACTTCAGGCTAGAAAAGCCATAAATCGAGAAAAACTTTTCCCATACAATTTGTATTGTCTTCATACAGTATTTGGAATTCTCCCTGTGAATGAGTCTTTATATTTCCTGGCCCCAATTTCACCTCGTTGACAAGAGAGACAATTCCCAAAATCACTGAAATACCAGAACATATCAGGCGTCCATAGGTTATGGAAACCGCTGACTATTGCGCGGACGGTGTGCTTGTTTGCCATCATTTGGGTAATTTATCGTATGTATCCTCAATAAATACATAATTTCTTGATGAAAACTTTAAAGACATTTGTCACGAGATCTCAGTGTTTTAAAAAAATTCGGTAGTTTTTACATGAGATGAGATTGTCCCTGTGTCGGAATTTCGTGACATATACAAAGTGTACGTTTAGTGTAATAGTGTAATAATGATGTTTTTATTTATAAATTACATGTTGGCGGCAAACATAGGTACATCCCGCACAATAGTAAGCGGCACATGTAGCCCATAGACGCCTGTACTACCAGTAATAATGATGCTGATAACTGTCGCACCTGACGCTGTGTTGAAATTGGTCGGCTGTTAAAATGCAATTAGTAAAGTGTTTTGCTGATTTCAATCAGCGATTCTTAATTCCAAGGACGAGTATGTCGTTGACCTCAAAGAAGATCATGCTCCTATTATATGTAACTATTAGGTGGCATAAAGTACCTACACAGCGCAGTGATAGCGACATAATGTTAATCTATGACCCAATTGATAAGGATTAAAATATTTAAGATAAGCAAGATGCTGTCAGCTTATCTTGCAATTTCCTCTCCTGTGGTAAAACAAGCACAAAAATAAAATCACTATATAATTATAGTGTTCTCAAATTAAGACATATAAGTATTTTGTAAATGGTGTGAAGTAATTGTAAAGTTGAGTGTTAACATGAACAACATTAATAAAAGTACTCGCAATGTACCTATTTATTAAGTTAGTCACGTCTATAGAGTCGAAAATAGCTATTTCGGATCGATTCGCGACTTTTATTCATGAGAGACGCTTGCGACGGTTGTTCTGCTCACTGGCCGCGACAAGCAAAACAAAGCCAATGTTTCTTTTGTTCATGAATACTGCCCTGCCTGCTAAGCATAGGAATAGTGATATCTCAAAAACAGAGGATTTTGAAAATGAACTGTTAGCTAAAGGTATCAAGGTGCATTTTTATAATTGAAAGAAAAATTATAAATCCCCCGCGTCGAGAAGCATTCGAACCCACGACCTATCTAAACACCGGTCAGGGCCTATACTACGAAAACCGAACATTTGCGGATTTGTATCTCCATCTCTGTCAAACTTGCATATTGGAGTGACAAAGAGGTTTTCCCGTCAATGCCAATTTTCGATGTTCGTGGTAGGCGTGCAGAAGGCCTAGTATAAAAATTGTACGACATTAACTCCTCGACCGCGTTAGCGTATCGGGAGTTCAAATTATGTTTGCCGTTTATTTAAATCATCCGCCAACTTTCATATTTTGACCCCTCGATACGCTAACGCGGTCGAGGAGTTAATGTCGTACAACTTTTATACTAGGCCTTCTGATCTCCCTAAGGCGTGTAACCAAATGAAAGAAATAGTGGAAATATTCGCCGGGGTCGATCGGGCGTTGATAGCTCAATTGGCAGATTGAGCGATTGGCGATCTGACCGGTGTACAGAGGTCGTGGGTTCGAAACCTGCTCGCGGAGAATTTTCCCATTTTCTGTCAAATATAAAATTGTAAATTTCGTTTGCAGACAACTCTGTTTAATACAAAATTAATCAGGGTGCATGTTTGCGTAGCGTACTTTGCGTATGTAATGTTAGATATGGCAATTATGCTTAACAAAGTGCGTAGCCCAGATGCCAATCGCTCATGCTACGCATCGTATCATAGTTATCTCTCTATTCTCTTCCTTATTCGTGACACAATGACAGTTGCGTTTCGTTCGTGATTGGCAAAATGGCTACGCACGCAGGGCAGAAGGCAGAATATATGCCCCGAGTAGCCTTATCCATGTAATTTAGACCATGTTATATTTAAAATTCAAAACAAACGCAAATGTAGCTCGAACGTGTCCCGAGATAAATATTGACGAAACAAGACTGCTGAACGTGATTTCCAACAAAGCCTTGCTAGGCATACGAGTTAGACACGCATTGGCGATTTCATCGAGTAACTTATTTTATAATTTTTAAATAGAAAACTCCCGTGCGGATATTATTTCATCATCATCCTCCTAACATTTGTTTCGTGCTGTGACGGGGTCTGATTTCCTGTAATTCACTTATTTAAGCTTTCACGATTCTTACACATTTAAAAAATACCCCAGTAAAATTTCAATCGGGACGATGGTTTTAGGACCTCATCAACGTGGAATCCGGTCATAATAATATACTTATATCAGGTTACTCACGTCTATAAAATCGAAAATAGCTCGACATGTTTCGGAACGGTCCGCGTCCCATAATCATGAGTGAGAAGCGCTTTCGGCTATTGCTCTACGCAATCGTCGCAAACATGTCGAGCAATTTTATTAATATGTTATATAAGTATCTTAATATGTCTAAATCCCTCAGGAGTTTCCTATTTAAAAGTGGAATCCGGTCATTAATAAATGTAAGCGTAAGCGTATATCGCCGGTTCATCGTGAGTGTAGTGTGTCGACAGAGTCACATCCCCAGTGCGCAAAATGTTCAAGTTGATAATCAAGACCAAGTGCGGGTAGTTGATGTTGATGAAGCTAGAAGATATTGATGTCAACCTCAGCCAGTCTTTCTCCGGGACCACGGGGGCAATGTCGCCAGAAACGACGGAAGTTACTTTTCAATGAAGCCCCGTTGTATTAAATTCCTGTAATTCTCCGTCCACTTCGCTCTATCCCGGACTTCGTCTTCGGTTAACCCACAGAC
Organism: Lathronympha strigana; assembly: GCA_949128165.1. Lineage (NCBI taxonomy): Eukaryota > Metazoa > Arthropoda > Insecta > Lepidoptera > Tortricidae > Lathronympha > Lathronympha strigana. The sequence continues at coordinate 153,023 of OX421920.1, forward strand.
ATTACGCCCCCACTGACTTGGTTTGCCCTCTCCTGTGTGCTTACCATGAGTTGAACGTGGCCGTAGTTCTCTCCGTCTCGCTCCTGCAGCTCCTAAATGGTAGGAGCGAGACGGACATACTATCGAGTACCGCAGTCGCTTTAGAATACAGTTGCGTGCAACTCATGGCAAAAAAGCAAAGGTATTCAGGCGGCCTTCTTTTGACATGTTGAAACCGCCTCAGCCGAATTTCTAGGAGATAAGAAAATTATGCCAATGAAAATTTTTCTTGTATCTTATACTATAAACATTTGTATACCCTCTTTTGTATTTTTTGCTATCTGGCGCAACTGGCGCTTGAAACAACCTCTTTTTTTAACCGGTTCGAGAATTCGACGGAGGCGGTTATATATTCGTCTGTTTGTATTCTTTTATGTATGTATGTTCACGGTTTACTCCATGCTCCGTCGTCTGATTTGAGCACCTCCACCTCCACTGTGGGTCCGATAGAAATGTGGTGCTGATCTGATGATGGGGTCCGATAGGAATTTAGGAAACTCCTCAATTTTCAAAGGCACATATACACACACACAGATGTAATGATGAGATGCCAATAAACTTTAATTTTTATATCTTAAGTCCGATTCCATTGCAGAGGCTCTTGCATACAGTCAGAATTAAGTCTTAACACAACGTCACACTGCATACTGTCAAGTCTAAGTCATAGAAAAAAAAATACGCGTCGACTTGAGAACCTCCTCCGTATTTTTCGTCGGTTGAAAAATACAAACATATCTTAATATCCTTCCACAACATTCTATTGACATAGGTACCCCAAGTAACAATTTAGCGATAAAACTAGTTCTATAAAAGCTGACTATTATTTCGATTAAACACTGATAGCGATAGTGCGGCCTAAAATTTAGCGATATAGCGCGCTATAACTCTCTTATAGGCGGAATTAGGCACAGACGTTGGTGCTTGAAGTTCTACAGTGGTTCATTTTATGTGCAATAGTGATACACTAGTGATATAATAGTGCTACAATAGTGATTATTCTTGCCGAAAGTGATAATAAAGGGTTAAAGTAGCAGTAATTTTTCCTATAGTTCTAATAACCTTGCAATATGTCATCTTGTATCACTTAAAGTGTTACAAGAACGCTGCAGTAGTGAAAACAATCGCTTTGCGTCGCAATGTAATCTTTTATAGATCATTTGTAGTTTTAAATGTCAAAATATTTAACACAATTTCAATAATCGGTCAGTGTTGTGTGACGTTTAGTTTGCAATTCAGATTGTTTAATGGCGACTTGGCCTGGAACTATTACCTGGTGAGTACACAAAGTTTCACGACACGTATAAGAGAAATCAACTGAAATTCTATTGCGGTTATTACTTTTCTGTCATTATATATGGTATTTCACATCTCAATTTTCAAGCGCCTTGGAAATATACATGTTTTGATAAATTTTGTGTGCTAAAAATACTGTAGCCTAGTTTATTTTTTGTGAGTAAGTTAATTTTAATCTTTAGTTTTGTGAATGGTTATGCTAAACATACTAGATATTGTAATATCAGAATAAAATGACCTTAAAAATTACTTTATTACTAGTTATTTCGAGCATTTTTGTATTTGTTTGTAAACAAAATGGCGTTTCACGTTCTAAACACATGGTTAACTCCAAAAGTGATAATTTTACCTTATGTAGAACTGACAACTTTAAAACAGGGTTTTAAAACAATTTGTTAGCACACTTGTTTGTACAAACGCGCCGGTTAGAGCTGTGAAGCCATTTCGCTTGTAAGATTCTCTGTTATATTGGGTTCCTTGCTACAATACAAAAACCATTTATTTGATTGGAAAAGATTATGAATTACTTACTTGTTTTAAATAAACTTTAATATATAATGGTGTTCAGGCTGGAACCTAGTAGGCCGTACATGAGTGGGAAGAGTACAAAATATGTGACTGTGTCTAGTAAAAGGGACCACTTTGACGATTTTAGTTTCCGAGTTATATGCATTTTTACAAAATTTGCCGAAAATACGTAAGATGGATTTTTGTTACTAATCGGTTATTAATGCCTTAAATATCATTTTGTGTATAATAATACCTGTATAATTAGTAATTACAATATTTCAATATCCTAATGGGTCACGAAGTTTAGTACCAAGGGTACCACTTTAAGGTAATATTTATCAGCCGAAATATTTTGATTTATTTCGATCGCTGTTATGCAGGGAAGCGAAGTAATAAGTTGAGGGTAGGATAAGAGGGGCGGGGGGCGAAGGTTGGGCAGTGAGCGCGGCGCGGCGCGCGCGTCGCTCACTCAGTTAGCTGGCCGGCGCGTACTCGTGCGGGCATGTCAGTTGAGCATTGCCACGCGCCGTGAAACAAGTACCTACATAGTCGAACGTTTATAAAATATTTTTCGTGCTTACAGGTATATAGATATTAACTTCAACGTTCCAACTCAGAGCGACGTGTCTCTCTCTCTCTCTCATACATAAAGTTCTGTCTTCTGACATCAAACGTCAGTCTGCTTCCATAGAGCGACGGTTTGGGTGACTCGACTTCGCGTGCGCAACCGATGTAACGTAAGTGTGTTTTTTTTCTTCTCTACTTACCTATGGATTGTTTATAGATAATATTAATAATGTTTATCTAGTTATGATAGGTCTTCTTGTAATTATTATGTTTATTGTAAATAAAACAATTTAAACGGATGTATTTATGATAGAGTTTATGGACGAATGACACTAACGCCTACAAATTACATTAAAACCCCAACCTATTTATAGTGGTTTGTTAACACTGCAGTAAAGTTACTTTTTTTTTTCAGCATGCCGTTTAAAATTATTCAAACAAAAGAGAGAAATAAGGTGAATCTGATAACTGTACCGTCTTTGTGGGAAAACGACGACAACGTACTACGATGGCCGAAACACCCACACAAACTAATCAAGGACGAAACATCTAAACCTCAACCATTTTGGAGCTCTTTACCATGCACTGTAAAACGCAGTAATATAAAAACATTCGAAGCAGCGGAAAAAGAAATATCTATTATGCTAATGCAAAGCGACACAGACGAAGACACGAGTTTTCATTCAAAAAACAAAACCAATGTGTTGAAGTCTTTGGACCTAAACAGAGCTTATGAGTTGAATGCAGCACATAATCAAATAAACGAGCCCAGAGCGAATGAGTTGAAAGCACCACATAATCAAACAAATGAGCCTAGCGAGAATTTTAACATAGAAGATTATATAGTTCGTAATCAAAAACACACATTTACAACGAAGGAAGTTTACAAAGTTATAGAACCAATAGTAAGTATTCTCTGTTTTTTTTTTACTTATTAAGTATATTGAATAAATTTATGTGTTTTTATGTACGACGCAGCGTAGGCAGCCCTTCCACAACGTGGATCGATGACCTGGTAAGGATTGCGGGAATCCACTGAATGCGGAGGGCAGAAAGGCAGTTATCATGGGTCGATCTTGGGGAGGCCTATGTCCAGCACAGCCTTCGGCTGATAATGATGATGAATAATGAAATTTTTTATGTACATTGTGCATTGGTAAATGTCGGCATATTTCTCTGTCTCTCATATACATGTACAAGGTGGCCAAGAAAGAGTGCAAAACCTTTTGAGGGTTGGTTAGGTGTCGTATTCGAGGAATAAAAAGAAAAAAGAATTGACGCGAAAGAAAATTTTTTAGATTTTTTATGGAGAGTTGGTCTACTCGACTCGGACGACCGGCTCTATACAAAGAAAAAAAAAATTTGCGTAATTTTGTTTTTCTATTTTTTCCTTAATCAGAATACGACACTGAATATAACCCTTAAGAGGTTTTGCTCTCTTTCTGGGCCACCTTGTATACAGTATACATTCGCAAATATGCATAAATAATAATCGGTTAACGGGTATTATCTTTGCACGTTTAAATGCAGGCAATTCTAGATGCTTATTTTTTTCCAGGTAAGACAGACAGTTGACACAAATGAGGACAATAATGGTATTTGCCACGGAACACCCATTTCTGCTACGAACATCGTAACTCCTGTAATCACTGACCCAGACACCGTATACAATTTAGAAATTGTTGATGAGAATGCTGGGAACAATTGCAACGATACGAAAATGCTTGAAACCTTAAATGAAGTACTAATAAATCAAACTCTGATTCTTGAAACACTTCAATCTTTAAAAAGCGTACAAGATAAGCTCGTGCAAAAAGTTGCTGACTTTTCTGTTCAACTGGATGATTTCTCTATTCAAATACAACAGCCGGAAATGAACGTTCAACCTTTAGCGCAGTCCAAAAATACAACAGAAAATGCTCCAATTTACATTAAACCAATTCAAGACGTGAAAGCTTTGAACGAATTCGAAAGAAAATTAGCCGATCCAAATACTAAGAAATCGTTATTTGAAACTTACTCCATAATATGTAATAAAGGTAAGGCTGTTGACTGTGCTTACAGCTATGCAGAGGTAATGTTTGATAGAAGTTTTCTTTGCACGTGTTCGTGGAGTGGTGGAAGCAGAGGTGAGAGCTCCAAAATTGCATTTAAGGACTTTAAAAACATAATTAATTTTTTTTGGAGCCTCGTTTATTCAATTGATGATAAATATACATTGCAAGATAATGCAGATTTTTTTAAAAATCTCCTTAAAAATTCCAAAAAGAGGCTTATATCGAAAAATCAAAGAGCTTCAACATCACGACTTCGAGGAAAACGTGCAAAGAAGAATGTACGAGTAGCAAATGAGACTACAAAGGTTGATGAAATTTCAACGGATATTGTGGCAACACAAGCTTCTACCGATGAAGAAACCTTAGACACGGAAAATCGAAACACAGATGCTAGCATGCCTGCTAGTGAAGAACAAGTAGACAACAATTGCGAGGAATCCCTGTGTTAATGAAAATTCCATAGAAATTTATTTGAAGTGTTTTAATTTTATTTGTACTAGTTTGTTTTTTGTTGTCTTTCAAATAGGAACCATTTTGTGTTGTAAAAAGATTTGTTTTTAATTACCTTTTTGCAGTTTTGTTTAATAATGTGTTTTTATTTTTATTTCTACGAGTTCTATTTGTTATTTCTGTTTAGCTTTTAATGTTGAATACCTAAAATCGGTATAATAAATCATGGTTTTTTTTTGTTATGCGAGGTCGAAGTGAATTAACAAGTATTAATCGAAAATTTTGGCCATTTAATATCTACCCAGCTAAAAATTGCTAGACGTGTAAAGAAAATGTTTGTTATAATTTACCAAACTATCGCTTTAACTCACTTCGGTCTTTGCTTTTACAACCTGATTACCTGTTTAAATACATTATATTCCTTTACACCACACCTTGCCAAAAAGCGCGTTTTTCCGCACGCTGCGCGTTCGGAAAAACCCACTTTTTGGCTAAGTGGTGATGTAAAATTGTGTACAATACACGGGTCGTAAAACAGAAAGCCCTCTTTTGCAGATTTATGACCCTCGCCTGCGGCTCGGGCCCTAAACATCTGCGATATCGGCCTTTCTTTGTTTTACAACCCTTGTATCGTAAACTACTATTATTTTGTCGTTCTCAACACGTTCACTGCGTACTTTTATGGTTAATTGTTGAGTTACTACTTAATTGCCGCAGTGTGGGTGTTGGGTATTTTCATACGAACGATTTATTTTATTTTATTTTGGAATGAAAAGGAAACAATCAACATTGACATAATTTCTACGATCATTGTAGTGTTTATAGAAGAATAGCATTCTCTATTTTTTTTTTTTTACATTTTTAATTATCAGTTAGGCAACATTCTAATGAATATACTGGGAATTTTCTCGATCATGATTCGTAGTGACAAAAAGTAATAATAACCATCATACTGAACAACTTTTTCCATAAGACCATAGTAAAATCGTTCTTGTCATTCCATATCATGACCCAGGAATTATTCATTCATTCAGAAGTATTCCTCTACATGTCACCATGTGGATTTTTATAATATTATGTTAATATGTTGCAATATTGGAGTAAAAATTCTTTATTTTTGTAAACTTCCAGAGGCGAAACTAAGACAAGACAATAAATAAAACATTTTGATTTGACTTAACCCGTATTTTATTTATGATCATATAGTGTGTAACAGAGGTATGAAGTATGAAACACCTTGGTAGCTAATGCATACTAATTTGCAAAAGACATCCTTTGGCAATAGAACTACCTTTTCGGTAGTCATATTTTCTTCATCAGCTTTAAAGGAGTATAAAAAAGATGATTTAATAGGTTTCTCAAAAATATCTCTGACGTTCGTAATCAATCTGCCGTAAATTTTAATTTCTTCCTGGTTAGAAATGATTTCTTGTATCTCAATAATTTTTTTACTGTGACTCAAACAATATTTATCTACTTGTTTAGATGACAGCACAAATTCTTTAAAATTAATGACAGTCACATTTCGACGGTCTGTAGTAAATGGTTTCTCAAATTTCAATGGTTGTTTCTCGAGGCGGAATGTATCTTCTTCACAAATGCGATTAGCGACTTGTGCGAGCGGATTATTACCCTGCCTTAACATATTTTTTATTGAAAACAATTTGTTTTCGAATGCATAGGCATTAAATGATTGGAAATGCCCAAGCCTTTTAACTTCGTCAACTACATGAAGGAGATTGTGCACATTACTCGTTATGAATTCGGCGCCATAAAAATATTTGTAACGTTCGACAAAATGTTCAATCATTTCACTTGCTATACGCAGTAGGTGATGGTAATGTTTAGCACTACATATGGTTACAGCACAAAATAGTGCCAAAAAATGTTCATAAGCATCTTGGCGCAGAACACTAGGTAATATGATAATACTCAAATAGAGCAGGAACGTCCTGAATTCACTACCTTTCCAATATGCAAGACAATCTATGGTTCTGACTGATCTGTGTATTTCTGAAGGTAGTTTACACTTACTCAAAAATAAGTTTAGTGTGTCGATATCATGAGCACGCCATTTTGTTATATATTTGCCAAAATTGCCATCCCTCCACCCCTGTAGCAATCTTTTCATTATTCCGAGGTCTATTAAATGTAGCGAATCAGCTACCGGAAAATCTTCTATCATGTCGATTGGCAACTTTAACAATGGTGAATCCACCTTATGATGACCACCATACATTTTTCTTCGGAAATCCTCGTTATTTCTTAAAGGGTATTTTTTAGTAGCAAATACGACAGTATGTGATGTGTGTGAATAATCCCCAACTGTGGTACACTTTAAACAGCCGTGTTTGCCGTTGAAGTTGCACACACCTGTAAAGCACATACACATAAGTACACTAGGCATATAAATTCAGTTCCTTGGATACTAAGATAGCTATTTAAAAAATAAACGAACTTCGTAAAGAGATAACAGCTTTTAATACCTTAAAAAACTATCTTCTTCTAAACACAAAATGTTGTAATATAATGGTAGAGTGACAGAGTTCTGTGGTACCATAAAATGGGGTGAGTTGGGTCACAGTATAACACAGTATAGGAACTCTTCAAACAAAAATGCGAAACGCGCAGCAACACGGTTTGTATACTTTATATGTGTACGTGCCGTGCGTTGACGCGCGCATCGCACTTTTGTTTGAAGAGTTGTTACTGGTGTTTGGGTCAAAATCGAAGTTCAAACCTGGATGAAAGTATATACAAAGTATGTATATACTCATATATACCAATATTATATTATTTATATAAACATATTATATATATTACCTTTAACAAATGCGCGTGCCGGAGAATCACAAATAAAGCAGCGTATTTTAATATTTATGTTTTTCCCACTCACGCAAATTCCTTGTTTCAGTAATTCGCCCATTTCACTGACAAAATCACCCAAAAAGAAGTCTAAGTTCTTTGGCTTCCCTGTTCCATAATAAATTCCAATTATAAACGGATTAAGCCTATATTCGTGAATGTTTGCTAAGATTGGCCAGAACTCTTTTTTAGCGCTTTTGAATATGGGTAAACCATCAAAATTAATATTAAGCTCAATTTTTTCTGGAAGTTTTTTCCAACTAGCTAGTATTTTTGTCAGAGAGTTTGTGATTCCATGGTGCCAATAATCTGCATCGTCCATTGTTTTTATAATATTTTTTTTTGGCGTTTTCATTATTGTACGAGGGTCAGATGGTAATATATTGCCGAATCTATCATTCACTATATTAATTAAATCTTTAAAAGATGATTGGCTGATGTTTTTTTCTACTGCCCATGTTTTGAGATTGTTTCGAAATTTAAGGTTTTTATTATAATCGTAGTCGTCACACTCGTCATCAGAATCTTCAGAATCACTTAGTGGCAAGGAATTGTAGTACTCCATAGAATCTGTGCTACACTCTTGTTCTTTGATACCTCCGTGAAGCTCATCATTGTTCAAATTATGGTTAACCTCCCGGCTTATGATGTTAATGCTCGCCTGCTCTGTTGTACTGGTCTGCGGAATCTCATAGATTTGGTTATTACCTATATTTTGGATGACGGAACCCTCTAAATTATTCTGCGATCGGTTAGGATGAAATGTGTTGTAGTTGGCACTCGTATTTGTTTCCGAATATTTTATGCTGTCGTACACTGTCTTTATTTTCCTTCTCATTGCACCAGTTCTTTTCTTGCTTCTCCATGATTTTCTTATTGTATTCATTGCTGAAGTATAAGTAATTTATTAACTAAGCCAAACGCACGGTGTGTTTACAAAAAACAAGATGGCGATTGTGATGACATCTAGAATGATTATTAACACTTATGTCGTAGTTTAGAGCTTTTGGGCCTATTAAGGCTCTATTTGATGTGGTATTCAACTTTTAGCAATAAGTATTCACGATAAACCATTAAAGGTTATAGAAAGAGGTATCTTATACCTGAAATACTTAAAAATAACTTTAAGCTGTAATAGTGTTCGCACAAACACTCTTGAAGAGCTACGGTTCCATACTGCTGTTATAGCACTTCAAGCACTAAAAAACTACGTGATATAACAGGGAAAATTATGTCAGTTGTATCACTATATTACTAAGAGCTATAAGAATTACTGTTGCCACTCTTAAATGGCTTAAGAGTATTTTAATAGCTGTTGTAACACTGTAGGCGGCATTAAGCACCAAAAGGTAAACATAACACGATTATAGAGCTATAGCGCGAGTAAGTTATAATGGGCACCCCAAAAGAGCCTTCAGCGTTAAAATCCACTTAAAGTGGTAACCATAATATATAAAGAGGCAGTTAATACCACCTTATTACAGCCTTTAGCTGCATTGTGCAATCATATGTCTATTATAGCACCTTACTAGCGCCAGTGCATTAATAAGACCGTTTATTTCCATAGTATCACCTAAAACTATTATTATGGGTCTTATAAAACTACTATGTCACTCAGGACTCTAAACGAGTTGCTGTTATCGCTAACGTGTTTGTTGGGACAATCTTCCATGACAATGGAACAACACGTCTCGATATAAACGGATAAACAAACCCTAAGATAACTATTTTTATTTTATAAGTTTAATAAACTTGATTGTTAATTTTGTTTAAGTTTAGCTGGAAAAACTAATTGTTTTTGTTTTTTTCTTTTATAAATTGTTTGTTATTTAATTAGTTTATTGTAAACAAAGGTTTGCGGTGGGAGGGTGGGAACACTTGGAACATTAATTGCACGCAAAAAATGCGCAAGTAGGTATAACGGGTGGCACGAATTGACTAGCACGTTTGGCAGAATAGCAAAGTAACATTATTTTCATTGTTAAAGGTTGACTCTTGACTCACAGTAGTCGTTCCGTTCCGATCCGATACGGGACGATCTGTCAGTTTCTATACAAAAAGTCACGTGACGTCCGAGGGCTCCGAGCTATCACGTGATACTTTCTATACAAACTGACAGATCGTCCCGTATCGGATCGGAACGGAACGGACTACTGTGAGTCATCCTTAATATAGGTATATGGAATTCCGCAAAGTAACGCCTGATTCAATAAATTACTGTTAAAGTGTAAAGTAAACGTCATAATTTCATAGAAGTTTGACATTTAATATAACAGTTTAAAGTTTGTCAGTTCGTTTGCTTGGAGGAGATTACGTGTTCTTTTGAATATTTAAATGTCATCACATTATGAATGTGAAAGTAACTCCGTATATTTGTCACTTTAAAGCAACGTTAAGTAAAAACTGCGTCTAACATAAAAAGACGAATTGCAAGAATTAGCTTTGGCTACTGTTAGAATTGTGACATCCTACAAAATGTCGCTTGATAACTTTATGAAACTGACTTGGCACCGACTTCAAACGTATCAGTTGGTAGCGCTATATGGTGTCACCTCCATTTGTTTAATCACTCATCCTTTCCGAACCTTACAGCAAATAAAAATACTTAATTAAATTTTTTGAAGTCGGTTTTATATTTTGCTGAATTTTTTTTATTCATTTGTTAAGTTAACGAAAAGCATGTATACAGGGTCGGTGTCTATAGTGCCTATTATGGCCGCTTTAAACAATAAAAAATATAAGTGCTAGTAATCCTTTCAAACGCGTAGTTATTGTCTATAAGGTTACTCTCCTGTTGAGTTGCTGCACTGGCATAGATCCAAACTGCGCGCAAATAAACACGGTTGTATTATAACCATCACACTTCAGCCCACAAATAAACTAGTGCACTCAATAAATAACAAACAAACGAGCCAACACGTAACATCAACTCAGATATAAGGCCGTCATTACACTGGTAAATTTGACTTACGTAAGTAGGGACGCGACTATATGCAAGAATAAGGTAGTGATTTTAAAATTCATGTCCTATTTTTGCATATAGCTGCGCCCCTACTTACGTAAGTCAAATTTACCAGTGTAATGGCGGCTTAACAAAAAACAATTGAATGTAAAGTACGTAAGTAGTAAATGGGAATATAGAGTAGTGTGTATTTTTAAAGTGTTTAGTATATTATACTAATATGTGCAACTTACGTTTGTCTATATAATAAGGAGAATACTCCGTAATTATGTTTATATGAAGTGTATCAAGAAAAATAGGAAGTTCTCTGTGACTGTTTTATTGAAAAAAAAACTGTATTTTGGCTTTATATATCTGCTGAATCTGCTGTCAGCTTTTACTAGTCTTCACGAGGGATCTTTTCCGTCATTTTGAAAATATGCCATAAACTGTGCACTTATACACAACACAACATAAAAATCCATATACAATATGCACTTAAAACAGATAAGGGTTATTATTTTTATGTTGGTTCAGCATAGATATAGGATAATATAATATTTTACAGTATTATGATCATAAAAGCTGTCATATAAAAACAATGAGTGCATATTCCCTATTTTGTTACATGCAACATTTTAGAAAAACAATTCAATCTGCTACCAAATATGAGTGGTTTTTCAAGAACTCTTCCTTGATGTCTACAGTGACTTTTTCGAGCTTCCGGCATACGTGTTACCAACATAATAAGTGTCACCTGAGCACCTGACACACCGTCTGACACTCTGACACTGACACATGGCTCGCATCCTGACGACTGACGAACGACGGCTGGAAATCGCTCCATGCGATGTCTAATGAGGACTTCAAAGCGGTCGAAACTCGACACAAGATGACATAACAAAAAAATAAAACCGCCGAAAAACTGAAACTGAAAAGAAAAAAATAATAACTTTTTCTTCAATAACGCAAGTGAATACCTAACCTACAATTACAATTATAATCTATTTCTATACACTTTCTATATACCTAATACAATCGCTAGGCTTATACCAATTTAATTACATCTAGAAAGTATGAACTATATACATACTTCTGAAATCAATCACACAAATCTGCGTATTTATATATTTACAATCTGTTATTTTTGGAGTCGGTGCCAGCCTCAAACAAACTTAAGCACCTTGAGTTGACCGCAATACAAATTTTAAGCAGGTAGGTTAAGTATTTACACAATTTTCAATTTTCAATTACATGCTTAATTACTGATCAGTTTTAAAATAGCTAGCTGGTTTAGCTATTAACTGTTATATTAATAATCCTACTTTAACTATTTGCACACCCCGCTGGGGATGTGCTCTATTATCGGTTTTTTAGGTAGTAGTTATATTGTGTATCTTAGTATGTTTTTCCTTTACACATTTTGTAAGATACAGCGCCTACAATCTTTTCTGTTTTGTCCTAAGGTGGACTGGTAGAGAATGCCCTGTGGCATTAAGTCCGCCTTTTGTACGATATTTTTTTCTTTTGTGCAATAAAGATTAAATGAATAAATATTCTGGGCGACTTTCATCCGGCTTCAAAATCTGTGAGTGAACAATAAATTACCCCTATTTTCCTACCCTTAGGGTAGGATTTTCTTCAAAATTTTTACGGGATCAACTTTGAGGCTTTTTAACTCTATCCAATAAAAAAAGAAATATCAAAATCGGACTACTCTGTAAAAAGCTATGCGTGGTCATACATTACGTTCGGTGAGTAAACAATCAATCATCCCCTATTTGCCTACCTTTAGGTTTATTTTTTCCAAATTTATATAGGACAAACTTTAAGGTATACTCTATTGGATAAAAAATAATTATCAAAAATCTGACAACTCTGTAGAAAGTTATGCGTGGTCATATGTAACAATCGGTGAGTGAAAAATCAATCATCCCCTATTTTCCTACCCTTACGGTTGGTTTTATTGTTCCAAATTTATATGGGACCACCTTCAGGGTATACTCTTTCTAATAAAAAAAGAATTATCAAAATCGAACTACTCAGTAAAAAGTTATGCGTGGTCATACATAAAAAAAAAAAATATACGCGTCGACTTGAGAACCTCCTCCGTTTTTTTCGTCGGTTGAAAAGAGACACATTACCATTAGACATTAATAACCGGTGGCTGATAACTTCACGCTCGGTTTAGCTTGTTCTTTTAAGTATTGCATTCAAAGCATGAATGCAGTCATTTGTTTTTAAGTATTAATCATTTTAATAAAAATGGAAACCAATTTAAAAAAGGAAGTAATATAATATTCCTTTTTATATGCGCTACTAACAGAAACATATGGAGTCGGTGCCAATCTAAAACGCTATTCAATTTTTTTTTATTTTTAGGGTCACTTGCGCCACTCAGGGTTAGGCATATAACCCGAAGTTAAGCATTTTTATGTATGGAATTTGACAACTTAAAAATAAGTTAGCCTGATCTTGAAGTCAATATTAAAAATAGGCCAATTTTATAAGGGGCAAAAAGTAATGGGGCGTTTTTATGATTTTTTGTTAAATTGGAAACTTTAGGTAATGTGTTTTTTATTCAGAATTGCGAGCTCCTTCAAACCTAGTAGCAAATAAAAAGTGTCCCAAGGATCAATAGATTAGTTTTCCATTTCGCCACCATTTTTTCAATGTTTAGTTTTAATTTAGTTGGTCTGGAAAAATTTATAGAAACTTTAGGACAGATAATAGGGAATATTCACTATTTTTTTAAATACTGTTGGATGATAGCTTTTATCATAAAAATACTGTAAAATAAATTTCAGCGCATAATAACTAAAATTTAGTAGATAAATCTTCTTTCAAAAACTCCAAATAAAAACGGGCGTTTGAAACGCCCGCCATTCCGTCAAGCTGAGCCGTGACGTCATTTCTCATCTAAGGTCGGCACACAGTCTGAATCACCTATACCACCTATACCACGAAAATCGAACGATTGCGAATTTATACCTCCGTCTCTGTCACACTTGCACATTAGAGTGACAAAGAGGTTTCCCGCCAATGCCAATTTTCGATGTTCGTGGTAGGCATGCAGATTACGATGCATAATTGTAATTCATATTGTGAATTAATAATGCATAAAATTACGTACAATTTAGATATTGCTCACACGTATCCTGATTTTTTCAGATATAATAAATTTCTCAGATCAATTGATGTGAATTAAGATTATGATTTATGAACGTGTTTGATCGGCCCAACATAACCTAAAAAATGTTTATTATTTAATTAGTCTTGTATTGTTCAGCCGATTGTGTTTACATTTACAATGGAAAACGACATACAAGTCATAAAACCGCTTTAAAGATATGTATTGGATTGTGCCAAAATGCAAAAATATGAGTAGCAGAACGAGAAACACTAGATGTCTTATGTTATGAAGGAAATTCCATACGAGAACATGTATACAATGTGACACAGACGATTCACGATTCGCATGCTTTTTTTTTAATGATCTGGATACTAGTGCTTCTGTGCCGGCTGTACACCAAACATTTGAGAAACCGAGACGCGAGATTACATACAGCGGCTCTCTGTTCATTCGCGTTCTTGGCTTGGTGTACAGACACCACTATCCAATGACGTCACACTCGACGTCACAGCGTTTTAACCGTTTGTAATTTCACACATTTTTTTGCACTTTTCAATAATTATTTTCACAGCTAAAATTAAATTAAATTAAGAAATTTTGATAGGGATATAATGCTGAACCAACATAGTTTCTGAGAAAAAAATATAAGCCTTATCTATTTCTAGTGCATATAGCCTATTCAGATAAATAATTTCGATTATACAAAATTTTTTTTCTACAACATAAAATAAAAATGCCCATTGACGTTTTCCGGTCAGCAATAAAGTCTCTACTCGAATCTCTGCTTTTTTTTTTCAAAATCCCGCTCTTGGAAATGTAGATAAACAATTGAAATAGTTACGTCTAAATATGAATTTATCAAAAACGTCGATGCGGGGTATCTGTTTAACTAATCTGTCTTAAGATCAACATTTGTTGTTCCCTTGCCCCTTAAGAGCTCAAAACTAAGCTATTTTACACTAAGTATTTAATATGCCGGCTGCCAATGTCTATCATTTTCTACACAAAAAAGTCTGCCGATATTTCCGGGGGAGGGGCTTCAAATGTATGGCTATTCGTAAGAAACGTACAAATAGCTATCTGAGTATGAGTATGATGGTTTGTCATATGCATTCGGCAGAGGGTAGGCCTGTCAATTGCTATCCGACTTGTGTAATACTCAAAAGTTCGAAATATTAATGAATCTAGTTCAGAAGACCTGGGATAATTTATTTCTGTGTAGGTACTATAAATTTAAAGAGATGTCATATACTACAGAAAAAGTGACCAAGGTCCCCGGTGATCAGGGCTGGGATCGAACCAGCGACCTCCTGCTGCTGCTGCTGTTTGTTTGTCGAAAGGAAAAAGCGGAACCCTTATAGGATAATTTTGCTGTGTCTGTCTGTCAAGAGACCCTTTATCTCGGGAACGCAGCAGCAGCATAGAGGCAGCAAAATGAAACTAATACCATATACACAAGTCTGCGGTCCCTTGAAAGTGTGAAAAACCCAAACTTCTACATCAACGCAATCAAAAGATACGGCCGTTTATGTCGCATTACCCATACATTTGCAATGGAAATCAAAATGTATCACGAAATTTGGCAAAAAAACAGGAACTGGTAGTAAGTACAAGTAAGTACAGGAGAAAATCCAAAACCCTAAAATGATCACTGAGAGGTCCGTGCCACCAATATTATTAAGTATGTAACTAAGGTCATAATTGAGGGAGAGCATCCTTCGTGCGGAACCCTCGGTGGTTGAGTCCCCAGCGCTTGGCTAGTTTTTAAATTGAATCTAGAGACCTGTCACATTATAAAATAGACTAAAAACCATTGACATAACTCGCGATATAGGCTAGCAATTGTCAGAATGTAGGCCGTTCAGCCACAATGACTTTCACGAGTTCACTCTATCATATCAACGTGTCGCTCAACTCGCTCAATTGAACGAAAGGTCAGTGGAGCGAGTCGTTGGATATTCCGACAATATACTTATACATGGTGGTACAAAAGCCATGGCGCACCGGCGTGCGTAGCCAAGATGCCAATCGCTCACGCTTAATAACGTATCGTAGCTCCCTCTCTCTATCACTCTTCCTTAGTAGTGTTACAATGACAGTTGCGTTTCGTTAGCGACTGAGTGTGAGCGATTGGCATCTTGGCTACGCACCCGGGACTCATGAAGCGTACGCAGGCGTGCTCCTTCTCGCCTTCATACTCTTCAGTCGAGCCGTTTACTACTTCGCGTGAACCATCCATCCATCATTCATCACAGGGACCATCGAGGGCCCCGTGTATACGATAAGAAATCACTTTGATTTTCAAATTTTTGTACTACACATCATCACATCTGACGTCTCCTCTGGCAGCTGCTGTCAATTCCCCGTGTCGCGCCACAACACTAATAGATGGCGACACAATGGCCACTCCCATACGAGTATGAAGCCCCAAATAAATCCTACATCGCGCTATCTAAGTTTCTAATGAATATAAGTTCCAACCTTCTGTCAATGGACTTCGGTCAGGCATAACGTCTGCCTGGAGAGATGCCTCTATAGTCCTTCTCTCTTTATTGTCTACAGACATCTTCCACATTCTGCCGCCATTCGTGATTTCGCTGTTTTCACATTCATAGAAAAACTTAGTGTATGCAACAGCTCATAATTGCTTAGTGGCTTACCATGACTTTTGCTTAGCTTTTCAGGGCTAGAGATCTTATTTCCATCAATTGACGATAAAACATACTCGTATTAGAGACCAATAATGCGCAGAGTGCTGGATCACTGGCAGGGCGGCATCCGTGTCGGTGGTCACGTAATTAGCAATTTGCGATTCGCTGACGATACGACCATAATAGGTGCAAACGAGGCAGAGCTTGCACGACTTTTGAATAAGGTTGAGCTGGTCAGTGCGGAATACGGTCTCCATATCAACCGGAGGAAGACAAAACTCATGTATATCGACAGAGCTGGGCAGATGCAAAAGACTGGGGAGCTGCGAGACCTGGATCTGGTCGAGAATTTTGTCTATTTGGGTTCACAGATATCCAGTGACGGAGATTGTATGAGGGAGGTCATCAGGAGGTCTCAAATTGCTAAAACAGCAGTGAAGCGCTTGGAGAAGATATGGAGGATCAGGAACATATACCGCAGCACCAAAGTCCGACTTATGCGCACTCTTATCTTCTCCATATTTCTCTACGCCTCTGAAACATGGACCTGGAGGCCACGCGTGAGAGCAAAAATTGATGCATTCGAGATGTGGTGCTGGCGCAGAATGTTGGGCGTCTCTTGGACACAACGCCGCACTAATGCATCAATTCTCAGTGAACTCCATATCACCACCCGGCTTTCAACTACATGTTTTCAGAGAACTATGACATTCTTTGGTCATGTGGCACGTCAAGATGCTAGTAGCTTTGAAAAGCTTGTTATGGTTGGATGCGTTGAAGGAAAGAGAAGCAGAGGGAGGGCACCTGCACGATGGTCAGATGCCATCCGCGACGTCACAGGCGTCAACATCCAGGGAACTATTCAGTTAGCCCAAGACCGAGGGGCTTGGAAAGCAGTGGTGAGAAACTGGGCTCTTGATGGTCACGACCCTCAGCCCTGAGGAACCGACGAAGAAGAAGATTAGAGACCAATCATGTTTAGGTTACAAGAAAAGCAAAAAAAAACAAGATTTCTATTCTACGTAAAAACGTATGGGAAAAATAAACAGTTCACTTCTTAGGAAAGAAGTTTCACTTACATTCTTTAAAACAAAAAAAAACTGCTTAATCAGTTCAAATTAAGGTTCTTGTCCTGGAAAACCTATACGATGTCCCACCCTGTACACAACGACATTTTGTAATAAGTTCCCAATTACAATCTGTCTCTGAGCATCGTAGTAAATAAAAGCAATCACAGGCCCATAATGACTGGTCAGCCTCAGTCGCGGCTGTCGGATAGACCAGATCGGATGGAATTGGTCGCGGTCATACAGGTCGCATCAGGCTTATGGTCCGTGACGATATACTCGTTATACGTGAAGCCAGAGGGCACTTTTCTGCTGATACCATTCTGTTACTAGAGTCAAACCACGTTAACATTTCTCAGCAAATGAACTGTCAAACTTGAAAGTGTTATTTTAAACGTCAAACTTCTATAAAATTATGACGTTTACTTAACACTTTCACAGTCTGTGCTATCAACATCTAGGAAACTTAGCGTAGCCGTAGACTGACTCTACTCTGGTAAATACTTATTTACTAGCCTTCGCTCGTGGCTTTGTCTGCGTAGAAGACGTTAAAACTTTCAAACCGTTAAGACGTACGCATAATCCTTTCTTCATCTGCACGACATTTGGTAAATATAATGGAACCTCCATAATACCATACTCGAGAAGAACGCTAAAAAGTTTGGGTTAACGATTTCTTGTCGTATACAGGTTTCGACTTATAAAGATTTTTATTGGAATGTTCTAATATAGGTAATGTTTATTACCTAAATAAATTCGAGATTCGGTTTTTTTCGACTTCGTATACCTACCAGCCTACTACCTAATTACGAAATATTTTCATTTATTAAAAAAAATATATATATTTATAATATTTTAGCATTTCAAATGTTTCCTTGTTTTTTGGGCGGATTTTTATTTTGCTGTCGTTTTTTTTTCGCGTCAGATTTGAATTAAATTTGGCAGGTAGGTAGGAAGAGTTCCTTATTTTCTTCAAGAAAGACCCAATTTCCCAGTATGTCCTACAAATTTTTCCACTGAGATACGAAATCGTGTGGGATTTTCTTAACTCAGTGGGAAATTTAGTATAATTTTTTTGTTTTACTTGAGGTCTTTGTATATATCTAGCGTAGAATAAGGAACCCTACCTGGGTAGGTACATACCAAACGTGCTGGATACGTAGATGGTTGGTACCAAATTTCATTATAATCTAACTCGAAAAATAAAAGACAAAATAAAAGTCCGCCCAAAAAAAAGGTATATTTATATCTTGTTTGTTACACTATAGTTCTATAAATAGGTACATTTATAGAACTTTAGTCGTATTTTCGTAGCGAAATAACATAAATACGTCTTCTCAGAAATACTACGGGATGAGTAACTAAATACCTACCTCTGTTGATATACTTACCTTGGCACATTACCAAGAGCAATCATTTAGACGAACACGATTGTCAATTGTTTTGTACACTTTATTATATTCATTGATGTTGTTGTTGTTGTATGGGTGTGTGTAAATGTATATACGATTTGACGTGAATGTTTATGACGAGAATTGAGCGACGCGAACGCGATGCAAGGACGCGAAACGCGATGCAAACGCAAATAAATGTCTCTCGTTGGTAAATGCCATTCTATGACAGATAAGTTTGTATATTTGATTAGTAAATATACCAACGAAGTATCGTTGTGTGATCACTTTGGATCTGCGAAAAAAAGCTTTCATAAGTTTTTACAGATGTGCGGTGCATAATGATGTACTTATAATGTGTTTTTTTCGTCCCCTTAGCGAGTAGCTCGATCTAGGTACCCCAAACGCATTAGTTCCTCGTAGCACTACTTCCCATATTTCTTTTACCCATGAGTTGGTTTTCATAGCACTCATTGTTTCTATACACTTGTAAGAGTTGTAACTGTTGTAAGTCGTTGTCACTTTCTGTCTCAAAGTGTCAAATACAAAGTCAAATTTTCTCGATAGTCACACTAAGTCGGTTAGGTTCGCTAGGTAGCTTTAGATGCCCGAAGGGCACACCTAGAAATAGGAGCCTCTATCTGGGTCTAGTTGGGTTGTCATTGAAAAATATATTGGACAAATAACCCCACCGACCGGGACAAAATTTTACTGATATGAAAACGAACATTTGGGTTTAAACAAAATGGGAAATAATGCGTCCGGGAATCGTATCAAGCGGAAGTAATTAGTTTGAGGTACTGAATGTACTGACCTAGCTACTCCCTTTAGACATATTGTCTGAGTTTCCTAAGTAGAATACTCAGCAAGCCTAGCTGACCTCAAGAACCAGTTCCATTTATCGATATCTATCATGCGCCGGGCGGGAGATTTCAAAGTTGCCAAACTGTAAGTCCCGCATTACATTGAAATGAAAGAGGGCATAATATGGCTTGCTAAAGAAGAAATGGCCGTCAATTTAATGTAGGATAAATTCTTACCATATATTGACAGATCTGCTACGCCTTTTGGCATACACGCCAGGCCTGCCTGGCACGCCTGGACGTATATGGCTTGCTAATTGGTCGGTAGCCCGACCAATGTAACTGAACCTTCATAATATTATCAGCATGTCTTAAATCGTGTGTCGCCTGAAAGACCTCTCACGGTCATCGTCACCAATTAATATGCCTCTAATTGGCTTCAAATGCCGCGGCCTCGGCGTTTGTCTCCGTTGAGTCCGTTGTCACAATAAAATTAACGCACACATCCTATGTACGTGAATGGTATGTTTTAAAGGATCGTTTCGAGAGCCCGACAAATTCAGAGTGATATATCAACAATATAATGAAAGAGTGTCGATTAAAGATTACTAGGAGAAGGACGTAGGTAACTATGCCCACTACCAAAATTTTTTTAATAGTATACATTGTGTAAGGGCGGTAAACTAGAAATTACCAAAGAGTGTGAATTTAATTTTAGCATGAATTCGTAATTCTTGTACCGCCAGTGATACATACAATGTTTTTCATCACAAAATAAATAAACTTTATAGGCAGATACAGAAACAATTATTGTAAGCGGTAGTGTAGTAGCACAGCCTACAGTGCTAAGGAGTGAGAACATGCGGCGATGTACCTATGAAAATCCATTATGGGCTTAATACAGCTCATTAAGTCTTAGTATCCTTTCATATAATATCACCATTTACGAGCAAATGTGATCATAATTTTTAAGAAAAAAAAAACCGACTTCATTTGGTTCCCGGTAAAAGTGAAATTAAGAATTTGTTTGAGTTAGCCAGTTTACTTCACAAATATCCAATACACCGCACGTGTACGATTGAAAATTGAGGAGCTTTCTTAATGTCCTAGGGCTTCCATCATTACATTTGAAGTATAATCAAACGGAACTCCCTTGTAGACCTTTAAACAAACAAAATAACAATGTGTTAAATTGGATGACAGACTGTATGACTGGATGTATCCCTGATTATCAACATCAGGTCCACTCCAGCAAAATGATGGCCACAGTAAGAAAATGCCTAAGCTAATTATGAACACCCTCTAATCACAATTAACCTGCCGTTCAAATTTGAAGAGTTCTCTGAATTCATCTAGAACTCCATCATCAGAATATAAATCAAATCAAAAAGATGAATGTCACAACTAGGATAATAAGTAGAGCTAGGTTTATTAACCAGTTCCACTTTGCGATCCCTGGTCTTCATCATCAGATCAAGTTCATCAAAATTTTGGCTCCGCCAAAACACTGTTTTAGTTACTTAAGGAAACCCTCAAATCAGAATGCATGTGCCGTTAAAATTTGAGGAGTTCTCTCAATCCCTCATGAAGCCCATCATCAAAATAGAACTATAATCAAATAGGACTATCTTGAAGGTATTTCTTTACAAAGAAAAGATGAATGTCTCAAATCGGATGATAGAGCTGGGAATTAACAAGCAGTTCCACTTTGCCATCCCTGGTCTTCATCATCAGGTCCACTCCACCAAATTGATGATGTTCGTAAAGAAATGCTCGAGTGTCTTAAGAAACTACCCAAATCATCATGCATGTGCCTTTCAAATTTGAGGAGTTCCCTCAGTTCCTCATGGATCCCATCATCAGAAATTGATTTTGAAAAAAACGGAACAAATCTGGAACCATCTATTTTCAGAAAAAAAAAATATTTTTTAAAATCGGACGATAGTCCTGGGAATTACCAAGCAGTTCCACTTTGACATCCCTGGTCTTCATCATCAGGTCCACTCCACCAAATTGATGATGTTCGTAAAGAAATGCTCGAGTGTCTTAAGAAACTACCCAAATCATCATGCATGTGCCTTTCAAATTTGAGGAGTTCCCTCAGTTCCTCATGGATCCCATCATCAGAAATTGATTTTGAAAAAAACGGGACAATCCTGAAACCATCTATATACAGACAAAAAAATATTTTTTAAAATCGGATCATAGTCCTGAGAATTACGAAGCAGTTCCACTTTGCCATCCCTGGTCTTCATCATCAGGTCCACCCCACCAAATTGATGATTTTCGTAAAGAAATGCTCGAGTTTCTTAAGAAATCACCCTAATCAGCATGCATGTGCCTTTCAAATTTGAGGAGTTCCCTCAGTTCCTCATGGATCCCATCATCAGAAATGGATTTTGAAAAAAACGGGACCAACCAGGAACCGTCTACTTTTAGAAAACAAAAAAAATTTTTAAATCGGTTCAGTAATGACGGAGTTATGAGTGAACATCCATTAAAAAAAAAAAAACTGTCGAATTGAGAACCTCCTCCTTTTGAAATATTGAAGTCGGTTGAAAAAGTATGTTGTGCTGCGTCACTTGCGCTACCAGTGGCTGTTTGGCGAAAATAAACATTATATTTTATTTACAGTGACATGAAAATAATCTTGAAGGTAGTATATTTGCATTATCAAAGTGATATCAAGACGTTGAAAAGTGCAACTATAAAAGCCCCCTTGCTAGGCTTTTATTATGAATGAGTATCTAAAGTAGGTAAACGTTTGTCGCCGCTGCGCAAGAGTTGGCATTCGGCCTTTGTTTGCAATGATGATATTGGTAATATATTCATAGGTATTTTATGCTTGCCGTGCGATGCACCGATGATTGCGTAATATTTGAATATGGCACAAATCCTCATGGTGCAACATTGTCTACCTCAAATATGTAGATAACCTTATTGGTATAATTTATAAAAGTTGTTGTCATGATGAAGTATCTACTGACTTTAAATAGGTACCGGTGGATGGTGGCGGCGTATCGAATATACTCGCAGGTTAGCGTGCTTAGTATGTCCGTCTCGCTCCTGCCAGAGTAGCGGTAGGAGCGAGACGAACATACTGTCGCAATGCCGCAGTCGCAATCGAAAGCAACTCATGGTAAGCACACTGAGTACGTAGCCTTAGTAGTTAAGCGTCTGCGCGTTTCTAAAGTATGTCTGTCTCGCTCCTACCAATGCTGACTGGAGTGAGATGGACATACTTTAGAAACGCGCAGTCGCACGGTGACCCGTTTAAGGGGCTACCCGGCATATTTCACTGTTTTTAAAGTGAATAGGCTTTGTTCAGCTCCAAGCACAACGCTTGAAAAAAATATATAATGTAGCTAGGTATTTGGTCTACATTTTGTTCCCCTAATTGTCGAAAAACATAATACATCAAGAGAAAAAAAAATAACCGTAAACCCTTTTTTCTACCTTAAATCTGTATCTTCTCCCTTATTATGCGTCGTAAGTACAAGAAACTAAGACAAGCATTTTATATTTATGTTTACTTTAAACGCATCCACTGATTTTTGGATAGGTTTTGTACTTTTCGAGAAAAAGCTATTACACGCATTTTTCCGAAAACGCCGGCTCGAGATGCCTGCGCGGGCGACGGGGGCCAGTCGTATAAGATGGCACTAGTAGCTTATAGGGTTGCGTCCTAGTACAAGCAGCTCTTCCTAGGTGACGACTTATGCTTATAACCGGTATTGTATAACCGGTGAGGAAAGGAAGCGGTAGGGGAAGAAAGCTCAAATCGCCGAGGTCATTGGGATAGGGGACGGCCTTAAGGGTATAATCCGTAAGTATCATAATCTAATTAGGAAAAATAGAGGGCGAAAAATGCTAGTATGCTCTCTCTGATACCACGACCCTATTTGAAAGCTGCCGAATATGGCACATGCTAAGTTATACGTGAAGTATGCCAAACCAGTGCATAGTTAGCGGGACCTGGCAAGGTCGCCATGTGCGAGGCAGGCGGCAGCGGGATATCAGTTAAAACAACTGTTGGTCTTGAAATGTCTTTATTGACTGCCTCATCGAGTTGCTTACATACTACAACTATAGATATAGTTGTAGAGATAGAGTTGTTTAGGTATAGATACCTAACCCATACTACATAGCACTAGCTACATATCACACTACACTGAAACAATCAGACCACAGGGTCACCAGTATTTATTACAACATTTTACCATTTCGTGACCCCTATAGTCAATTCAAGATTTCGTCAGCGCTCTATTTTGATGGAACAAAACCGGGTTTACAGCAGATTGCACAAGCTGGCATGCGGGCGGCTTTCTCTGATAGGTACCACGGAGGCTCCATTCGAAAGCTGCCAAAATATCCAATACGATTTATAGAAGGTTTCCTTAAAGATGAGTCACACTAGGACGGGAAGGGACGGGACAAAGCAGGAAGGGACGATCTATAGAAAGAATCACGTGATAGCTCGGAGCCCTCGGACGTCACGTCACGTTTGCTACAGACAGATCGTTTATTCAGAAAAAGTGTGTATGATACAGGTTTTTTTTTCTTGTGATTCGTTTGGAAACCTAAAGTTGTCCGAATCTGCTGATAAGTTGCAACTTTTTTGTGATGCTCTATGAATGAGCTAGACGCGATTTGAAATAACAGGATGCCTGTCGAAAGACGCTCATCTTAATAATCATGCATAAGAAAAAAACGAAAGCAATTTAATGTGTAGTAGCTACTAGTAACAAGGAAATGGAGATGGATAGGGCACACCATTCGTCGAGGAAATGCGAATAACGCAAGCATCGCTTTCGATTGGAAACTCCCAGATGGGAAGCGTGGTTCCGGGCGACCTATAAACTCTTGGTCCGTCGAGAGTCGAAAGTGAGTTGCGTGGATGGCGCGAGCTTGTGAAGGCCCTCTGCACCTCTGGGGTGCCATAGGACAGCAACAACAACCTACTACGAAAAGTGCGACAAGAAGTGGTCTTTAATATGAAATCAAGATCTAAGCTCTTTTCTAGGTTATTGTTAACTCAGGACACATTGAAAGTTGTATAAAAATACAAAATAAAATCAATGGTAAAAACGCCTGACTTACAATTTTCCGACGGCTATAAATCCTAAAAGAAAGTTGACAACCGAATTAGTACCGACAGGGCCCCCATAAAGGTTTTCATGTAACAAGTAACATTAAATAATACCTACACACCATCTTCACAAAATCAGGTAGGTAAGTTAAGATTGAAAAACATCGCAACTAATCGGATATATTCGCATTGCTTTTATTGCCAAGGATTTTAGAAAGAAGCAGCTATTCAGTGCCTCAGGGTCTTTACGTAATTTTTAGGTAATGATACCTACTAATGATCTAACGCTTCATTTTATTTACGTGATGACATGAGGCTTTAATTTTATTGCATTAGCTTCACAGCAATCAATAATGGACATACCTACCTACCTATTATTTCACGCATTTTAATAATTAACTGTCAATCTTTGCGTATATATATATATATATATATATATATATATATATTACGTAGTTTACATCATTTAGTGTATGTATGTAGTGCATCATTTAGCGGGCATTTAGGTATTCAATGATAATATATTTACTAGAGATGCAACGGATATCCGGCCACTATCTGGTATCCGGCCTATCCGGCCGAATACCGGATAGTAGAGTAGTATCCGGCCGGATAGCGGATAGTGAATTAGCACGATATTTATTAATAAAGTTTAAGTAAAAACTATGAAATAACAAAGTACTTAATAAATAGTATTTCACAAAATCAGAAAACAGGGTCAATATCACTTTAATGTTTCAAACAATTCAGATATTTTGTAACAATATAAATCACTGGTAATTAAACAAGTTTTTCACTTCTCCTATCGGAAAACAAGTGTTTTGTAGCCCGTTTGTAGGTATCAAAACTGCATTTCGTTCCCTTTCAAGAAGTTTGGTTTAATCTTTCATTTCTGCCCTACTTACAGGGAACAAAATTGAATTTTGCTCCCTGTTATCAATTTTGTAAGTTGGTAGCAATGCACGGAATAAACATTACCGATGACCGAAAATAAAAACATAATGTTTTTGGAGCGCGTTAAAGCGGTTATTAGACGGCTCGAATTAGTCGGGTCCGATCTGTCGCGTACTATTGTCCCTTCGAAACCTTCTTTCGGTTCCCAAAATTCCCTTTCTGTACTACTAGTATCCAGCCCGATATACATGATCGGGCCCGACGAAACGCATCGTCTAATACCGGTTTTAAGAAAAATAAATGTACCATAGACAAAGTGAAAACGGCGGCAAACATGTGTTTTTTTAATTAAAAAAAATATTATTCCACTAAAACGTACAAGACGAAGTACAAACAACTTTGATCTTTTTTCATTTATTCGGTCTTAATTTCACGAATAAGGTTAACAGAAAATTAATTCATCAATTAGCAGTGATGAAATATTAGCTCCAGTGCAGCAACAAGTCATCACTGTCATCAGTAACCTGCTCCCGGCAAAAATAAGGATTAAAATAACTAACAGCCTATGAAAACTTTTGTACATGAAAAACAGCTAAATGAGTGAAATCGTTTATTTCATATATTAGCATATTTTTCGCCATAAAAGTAAGTACCTACATACCTACTTAGTACTTAAACTCCAATATAAATCAATGTTTTTCTTTCTGCTTTTCTATGTGTAGGTACAGTGTGCTTACCATGTGTTGTAAGTAGTCGGAGGCGTTAGAGACTGAGCGTTTCTATAGTATGTCCGTCTCGCTCCGGCCAGAGTAGTGGGAGGAGCAAACCGGACATACTTTAGAAACGCTCAGTCTCTAACGCCTCCGCTTACTTACTACTCATGGTATTTAAGGATGCAGGTATCGGCACAGGCCTTTAATAAGAAACGTCTTTTGCAGGATGTGATAATTTTCAGAGTCACTGCATGGTGCATATCGAGGATTGAAATTATTAAACACTAACTACCTAGACTAGAAAAATCAAACGGAAAATAAACAACCAGACCGAAGAAGATACTTAATAGAAAATCAAGATTAATTTCACCGCCCATAAAAAAAATCTAAGCAAAAATGCACAACTTTCATAGTAAACTTTTAGCACCTATTTTATTTTTGATTTGTTTTTTACTTATCTAATTAAAATTTAATGTTAACAGGCCTATCTCGTTTTAATTAATGTTCATTTAATAGGAGAAGTGAAAAGTAGGGTGTATTACGCGGTAGCAAAATTATTGATACCTCGGGTGACATAGTTTGAATCCCTCGCTTTGCTCAAGATTCCACGTTAGAATCCCTCGCTACGCTCGGGATTCTATTCTGGAATCTTTCGCATCGCTCAGGATTCAATCTCTCACCCTCCATACAATATAGTATTTTGCTCCCTTGTAATACAATCTACTATTTTATTTAAAAAACATGCCTATTTGTAGAAACAAGTTGCAACCTGTGCCAAAAAAGGGGGTTGAGCGGGAATTAATTTGGTCTATATTTATATCTGCGAAATGGCAAAAGAATCTAAATGCACTCTCGCCACGACCTTCGCTCGTGACCCCCAAGGTCGTCCAGTTCTCCGCACGACCGGGGTCTAAACCTGATACTATGTGTTATGTGGGTCTACTAAACCACTTTTTATCTAGCCAGGGTTCCGTGCGTGCAGAGTGACGAATGGAACCCTATTGGCAAGCTCACTTTCCCAGTCTGTCAGCCTCAGATTGATGTCAAGAAACGTAGAAGGTATCGTAGTATTCGTAGTACCTTGAATTTATAGAGAAATACTTATGTATTATAAAAAGTTACGGATAACACTCACGTATTTTTAGTCAGTATACACATGTTTCGGACATCTTAGGTTGCCATTATCAAGCGTCAATAACCTTGCGCGACGACGCGTGCGGGCGGACTGAGCTTCTGTTTGCCCCGCGCAGCGCTCTCTATGACAGATTCGGTTGAAGATGATCTGGCCATAGTCCTGGAACCCCGGGATCGCTCGACGGTCAATTTGGTTCATCCGATGTAAACGGCGGCAAGCACACGGAACTCAGTGTGTCCACTACACTGTCACTTCACGATAAAATTAAGATATAAAAAATATAAAAAAGAGCATTAAATTAGACCAATTGTTACTATAAAAATAAAATATTTAATGATAAAAATTGGTCTTTAGAAAAATGATAAAATAATGTGTGACTACGGAACCTTTAAACCGACTGTAAGACTTGCACTTGGCACTTCTTACAAATTCACGAATAATGAAAAACACGAGAATTTGCATTCCTGCTCGTTAGTATAGGTACTTTGAGGCTGCGTGTAGGTGATAATTTTATGCAAAATGGAATTTTAACAAGAGATATTTTATGTTTATCTACTTAGTATGCTATGAAATCATAATAAACAAATTGGATATTTTTATTAGGTATAACAAGAAATATTTGTCAAGAAATTTCTGGCTTTACTTATTTGCTAATTTTATGTAATATTTATATCGAGTGTATTATTCAAAATATTAGGATTACAAACGCAGAGGTAAAATAACATAACAATGATTAAACAAATTTGATGAAATCTACCTATGATCCACTTAGAATACCTACATAGTAGTATTTTTTACAAATATTCCTATTGTTTCAATTATTCGAGTCGCTGTCAATGGTATTGTAATTCTTCCTGTTATAATAATATGTTGTATTGTTATTTTATTGGTACTTATTATTGGTTAATGAAGCATTGTAGATTCCCACAATAATAAAACTGTTTAGTGAACGATCTTATTGATGTCCATGGATGGGAATAATAATAATAATAATAACGTGCTTGCCCACGCTTTACAAGCTCCTTACATCCATTTTGAGAGCAAAAATTAACGCGCATATTGTCGCAAACAATGTTTTGGCCTCTTCTCAAAATGGTTGTAGGGTTGGGTCCCGTGGTACTAAAGAGCTCCTCCTCATTGACATGGCCATTTGCCAACAAGTTCGGCGGAACAAGGGAACCCTCTCAGCCGCTTGGATTGACTATAAAAAGGCCTATGATTCGGTGCCTCATTCATGGCTGAAAAGGATATTGGAGCTGTATAAACTTGATGCAGCTTTAATATCCTTCTTAAGCGCGTGTATGGGGCAGTGGACCACAGTCCTTTGTCAACCAGGAGGCAGAGATGGTCCCCTTGGGCCGCAGGACTTTATAAGGATAGAGCGAGGAATATTCCAGGGTGACAGTCTGAGTCCCTTGTGGTTCTGCCTAGCTTTGAATCCTCTCAGCACCCTGTTGAAGGATTCGGGGCTAGGTTGCCGGCTTCGGAGAGAGGGTGAAGTCATTTCTCACCTTCTGTACATGGATGATCTCAAACTATTTGCACCAAATGACCGAGGTTTGTTGGAGTTATTGCAAACCACTCAAGTTTTCAGTAGAGCCATCAAAATGGAATTTGGTGTCGATAAGTGCGCGATTATGCATGTACAGCGGGGGAAAGTAGTAAATTCAACAAATTTACAACTTTCTGAGACAATGTCGTTCAGATCTATCTCTGAAGCAGAAACCTATAAATACCTTGGTATGTCACAGTCGTTGGGTATTGAGGACGTGAGTATTAGACAGGCGACAAAGGAGCGCTTCTTTGGTCGGCTGACAAAAGTACTTAATAGTCTTTTGTCAGGTGGCAACAAGGTGCGCGCCTTTAACGCTTGGGTAATGCCCCTGCTCACATACTCCTTTGGCATACTAAGGTGGACTCAGACCGAGCTGGATGCCCTGGATCGGAGAGTCCGCCTACTGCTTACCACACATCGTATGCTACACCCACGCTCGTCTGTTATGAGATTGTACATCCCACGGAAATGTGGAGGTCGCGGTTTTTTAAACGCCAAAAACCTTCACAACCGTGAGGTGTACAATCTTAGGAATTATTTCCTTAACAATGAGTGTGGGATGCATCGTGATGTGGTGGCAGTGGACGGAAATCTCACGCCGCTCTCCTTGGCAAAAGAGAATTGGCGCAAACCTGTGGTACTAAGCACCGAGGATCGCAAGACGGTATGGAAGAGCAAAGAGCTTCACGGGCGGTTCTACAAGGCCCTCACGGGCCCTGACGTAGATCTGCCCGCGTCGGTGAACTGGTTACGATTCGGGGACCTCTTCGGAGAAACCGAAGGTTTTGTCTGTGCAATTGCGGACGAAGTTATCATGACGAATAACTACCGGAAATATATCCTGAAGGACGGTACGGTCGACATTTGTCGGGCATGCCGCCGTCCCGGAGAGTCACTCAGGCATATTATTTCCGGTTGTTCTCATCTTGCTAACGGCGAGTACTTGCACAGACATAATCTCGTAGCCAGGATTATTCACCAGCAACTTGCTCTTAAATACGATCTTGTGGACCACGAAGTGCCGTACTACAAGTACGCACCTGCGCCAGTTTTCGAAAATGGTCGTGCCACGCTCTATTGGGATCGATCTATCATCACGGACAGGACTATTGTAGCCAATAAGCCTGACATCGTGCTGATTGATCGATCGCAACGCCAGGCCGTGCTCGTCGACGTCACCATCCCCCATGACGAGAATCTCGTGAAGGCCGAGAAGGACAAGTCCAGTAAGTACCTAGACTTGGCTCACGAAATAACCGCCATGTGGGATGTTGACTCGACGATCATTGTCCCGATAGTCGTTTCAGCGAACGGTCTCATAGCGAAGAGTCTCGACCAACATCTTGAGAGGCTCTCGCTAGGTGGATGGATCAAGGGTCAGATGCAGAAGGCAGTAATCCTGGACACGGCGCGTATAGTCCGGCGGTTCCTCTCTCTGCGGCCCTAACCACCGGCAACCTGAGCCCTGCTCCGTTGCCGGCGGCACTCTAGGTTAGGTTTTTTATAATGTGTTTATGTTTTTTTTTTTTTTGTATGTTGTATTATATTTTACTTTTATAGGCATATTGTAAAAACCTAACTTAGGAATTAAAATGAATAAAGGGGATAATAATAATAATAATAATATATTCTTTATTGCTCACCAATAATGATAAATACACATACAAAGAAAAACTGTTATACAAGATAAAAAATAATTGGCACACAACAGGCGGTCTTATCGCTAAGAAGCGATCTCTTCCAGACAACCTTTGGGTGGTGGAGAAATTTAGAGAAATAAAATAATATAATATAAGTAGGTGAAGCGATTTAAGTTACGGACTAAGTAGGAACATATACCGAGAAATCAGTAAGTTAAATCCATATAACACTAAGGCATAAACTTACATACACTAAATTATAAATAATAAAAATAATATATAATATAGTGCACAAACAAACGAATAAATACAGACAACACGATTTTATGTACCATTATTGTACCATAAACGATACAGACATTTCTTACTTAAGTACATTAGAAACCATGCTTAACCATTATGAGGTTTAATTAGAAAACTCTTTTAATAATCAGACATTAGATAACGGGTCACTCACATTAAGGGGTTTCCACTGCGCCGCTGAGAACGTACCGTCGCACTTTTAATACCCTCGCTGCTCCTATCGAACATTCTCGTAAAGGATGAGTCGTCGGTGTAAATTTTGAACTAAATTACGTGAGTGACTCGCGTTAAATATGTTAATATTGACTTTATTCTACAGATGCAAAAAAAAATACTGATGGAGTTTGCAAAATGATCATTGTGTTAGATCAATCAAAGGGCGATCTTCCTTTAAATTAATTGCTATGATTGTATTTTTGGGTTTACTACTACTACTACTAGTAACACTAGACGCATTTGGATGCAATTTACAGAGATAATGTTTACTACTCAGATAAACTAGTATGATCAGTTCCATTTAAGGAATCGCCTCTTAACGGCATAACGAAAGGTGAATGGTACGTAAGTTGGCACGGGTTAGCTAGTTTATGAAAGTATGAATATTAAAACCTGGTTAGTTTGTGAATATTTTTGAATATTTCAATATTCCCAGGTGATTCACTCAGCCAATTTGCCTAATGCAGATATTGCAATCTTGTCAGCTAGCCAACTGGACGACCTAGATATTTTAGTGTCCACTCATAAACAGTGCCCAGTCATTATATACCTATTTATTATCTTGCTTACATCTTCGCAATTGTATAGCATTAGGTATTGCGCAACGCTGTTTGTCTATTCATTCGTCGTTTTTTGCCGCAGCCTTCGTTTTAGATAAAAAAGGTATCTAGCAATTGCTCATTCTATTTATATACATCTGGACAGGAAAAACCAGATGTTATTTCCGTCGCTATTATTAAGCGCCGCTTAATAATAGACAATAAGAGCAAAGAGACAAAACAGCCTATGGACGCCTAGTAGCTTCGTATGTGTCACATGCTTTTAGCTCGCAGCGGGAGTGTCGACAGAAGAAAACGTCTGCAACGTATTGATACGAAATTGGTTGCATTTATAAGTGGACTGTTTGTTTGTCGCAGACATAAAATAAGACATCATTGATTTATAAATATTGTTGAATATTAACGTTCCAGATTGTTGAATAGTAACGTTAACGCATCAGTTATCGTTGTATATTATGTTTTAGTTCTAGCCCAAAGCCACAGGGCTATCTTCACATCTTCACAAAACCGTGCCTTTTGCTCTCCACAAATATTGCTTAATTGATCCATCCGTGCAGAGCGGAGAGAGGTCTCGTTGCAACATGTACTCGACACAATGCATGGCTACAATGAGATTGCCTCACTGGATGTTTCGGATCGATCGCTATATCGCAACAGTTAACACGTTGTACTATCACTGATTAATCATCATCTAGTACTATCCTAGCGTTTTCCATTCAGGGAGACAGGAGACCGGATGCGAATTTCTCCTTGGAAATTGCGCCGTTACGAATGTTACTAGTTTATACGAAAGCGACTGTGAAGTGAACTGACCTATCAACCTATGAGAGACATGGGGCTTATGGGCATTTGTCCGGTTTGCTCACGATGTTTTCCCTGAGTAACAATTATTAACTGATATTTTCAACCGACTTAACAATTTCAAAAGGAGGAGGTTCACAATTTGTAAGCTTTTTTTAAATGTTTGTTAACTCAGAACTCCGTCATTACTTAACCGATTTTAAACACTCTTTTTTATGTGAAAGTAAATGGTAGTGCCATTTTTTTTCAAAAACCAATGTCTGATGATGGGATCCATGAGGAATTGAGGGAACTCCTCAAATTTGAACGGCACGTTGGGACCCGCGTCCTTCGAATTGCATATCGTACACACGGGTCACCAAAGCTCCTTCTAGACATCAACAATTCATCATTGATTAATGAAATAAGCAATACAGATTGACAAGCCTAAAGGTACAGTTTCAATTAGATTGCCTAACGAACGAGTTGCTTGATTGATAGGTACAATAGGTAACCACTGTCTAGTCGATGATTGCACATCGTAATAAACACGTAAGTACTGGGTAGCAAAGTCGTCTGCTTCTGTTTAATAGAGTATAGAGAATGGCGTGTATTGTGTACTAATCTGCAGAATATTTCCCGGAAAGTTCTAGAAAAAGATTTTTCGTTTAAGTACAAAATGTCAAATCGTATGCATCTCCATAACACTGCGTAGAATTAGAATTATTGGTACCCACCCTGTGTCATCTCCCAGGAGTCAAACCATCTCCATAAAAAAAATCATCTTAATCCGTTCAGCGGTTTTAGCGTGAAGTGGTAACAGACAGACAGGCAGAATTTCTTTCGTGTGCTCATACATAAGTGTGTCTGTCCAGTTGGCATCTTTACTATCCTGAATCCTGAGACCCATTTCTCGAACGGTAAATGTCACCGTCAAATTTTGAACTCCCGACAGTTTATAATTTGAGTAGGGATTTTATAAACTAACCTAACCAAATCTATCCGTTTGCCTCGCGGGTTAGTTTATAAACTAACGGTACTCACAATTCTACGATGACATATACCGTTCGCGAAATGGGTCTCGGGTATCAGGATAATAAAGATGCCACCTGGACAGACACATTTATGAGCCCAAAGCAAATTCTGCTGAACGAATAGCATAATTTCGTTTCAGTTAATGTGATCTCATTGTTTCAGTTCATCAAGTTTTTTATCTATTGTGAAACTCGAACATATAGTGCGCACATATATTCAGCACGAGTCACTCACGTAATTTTGGTCTAATTTCTCTCGACAGAAGTAGTCGACCAAAATGCGTGAGTGACCCATATTTTATCAAACGGAACAGAAATATCAGCGCTATATGTCGTGCTTTGTGAAGTGCATTTAATGAAGTGCATGTGGAAGCATTAAACGCACAGCTTAATGTTCCATAGTCAATGAACACGCATTAATAGGTTAATCGTGCTCATGCATATGCAGTGTACGATTAGTCGTCACCTTTCAATAAAATTTTGTGCCTCATTGTACAAGCTCTGAGATACTTAGGCCCACTTGCACCACGCAGGGTTAAGAATGACTCACACTAGGACGGGACGGGACGGGGCGGGACGGGCGATCTGTCAATTTCTATAGAAAGAATCACGTGATAGCTCGGAGCCCTCGGATGTCACATAAAGTTTTCTATAGTAATCCCGTCCCGCACCGTCCCGTCCCGTTCTAGTGTGAGTCATCCCTTAGCCGCTAATCAGGAGTTAAACTGTCAAATTTTATAAGCGCTTAACTCTGAGTTATGTAGATAACCCAGGGTGCTGCAAGTGGCGCTTGTGGTTTAATTCAAAATAAAAAGAGATTTCAACAAATTGAGGACCTCCTTCGGTTTTTTGAAATCGATCAATAAATAAATAGATACATACTCGGTTTATGTTAGTTGAAGATAATAATGCAGATCAGATTTTATTCACCAGGCCCGCCTGGTCAATCGTAGCATATGGACGCGTACAAGTCCAAGGGGGTCACCTGCAGGTTGCCGACCCGATTGTTATAACTTCAATACATACTTAAAAGTATGTATTCTATAAGGATACAAAGAAAGGTTTTTTGAGCTTAGGGTCCGCGTTTTCGGATTTTTTCCTGTAGTTGTGCTAAAAGCTCTTGCTTTTTGCCATATTTCATGAACTTAGGTCAACGGGATGTACCCTATAAATTTTAATTCCCATTGCAAGTGTATGGGAAATGCGACATAAACGGTCGTATCTTTTGATTGCGTTGACGTAGAGCTTTTGTTTTTTAACAGCTTCAAGGGACCAGGGACCGCTGACCTGTGTATGTGGTATGTATTTCAACTTGCTGTCTTTCCGCGTTCTTGAGATAAAGGGTCTTGACAGACAGATGGACGGACGGACGTAAAACAAAGTGATCACATAAGGGTTCCGTTTTTTTCCTTTTGACATACGGAACCCTAAAAAATTGATTCGGATAATCGAGGTTCTACTATACTTACTGGGTTAATCCAGTCCTGTTTCCTCACGATGTTCTGAAAAACCCATTGGCCCAAGCCGAGGTTCGAACCCACGACCTGGATTGAAAGTCTAAAGTCGTCCCGCTCGCTCCGTCCCGTGCTAGCATGAGTCACCCTTTAACGGCCTCCTAGCCTAGTTGATGTTGATAGTGACCCTGCTTACGAAGCAGGAGGTCCCGGGTTCGAATCCTGGTCAGGGCATTTATTTGTGTGTTTATCACGAATATTTGTTCCTGATTTATGGATGTTTTTATGTATTTAAGTATTTATATGTATCTGCCTATTAAGTATATGTCGCCTAGTGGGTACTAGGCGACGATATATATAATAGACAGATACAACACAAGCCTTATTGAGCTTACCGTGGGACTAAGTCGATTTGTGTAAGATTGTCCCATAATATTTATTTATTATTTATTTACCCTTGTCCTAGGCCAAGTCCACCAACATTCTAAATCCTTCAAACAGAAATAGGTAATATTTTTAAATCACTGATTGCAATAAGTGTCCGCAAATCGATCTAGATTTATCAAACGTCTAAAGTGGGCGATTTGCACCATCCTTTCTAAATTAGAGTAATAAGTCAAATCGCCGCCATCGGACTAATTTGTTCACGTTCACGTGTTGCCTAACTTTGCTCTATTATACGGATTACGTGTTTAGCAACGTTATACACCAAGAGCTAGCATCGGGAAATGACCAGCTGTGTACACACCAACATTTTATTAATATTGAAATTAAATAATTTAGAACGGATTAATCGCGTTTCTTAACACCCCCTACGTTTCGAGCCCTTAACACCACTCGTTTTCACAGGGTTAAGATGATGACTGAAAGAATGCAAATCAAAAAAGTTTTTTTTTTACAATTTTTATTTTTTTAAATAGAATACCCTTCAGGCTATGTAGGTATATATTGGCAGACTAATCTTTGTTTTTGTTTTTTTAATTATTTGCATATTTTTTTGTATGTACCTAGGTGTTAGCAGAACAGAGCAGCGTCCTTTGTTCAACAGTGAACGCCGTTTGGCTGAAATAAGTATAGTAAACAAACTGCCTAATTGCCTTTTACGGCGCTTGTTGTCGCAGGAACTCGAAACGTAGGGAAATGTAGTCAATTTACGCGTAATTATATTTAAGCAGAAATGAAACACAAATTTCTCAGCGACCTTGGGATACCTGCCCACCGCTCGGCCAACTGAGCTACCGAGACCACACCCGTGACCCCGAATATCTCCACCATATCCCTCGTGAAATGAATTCTTCCATGTTTCCTTTCTTACTGAGAAATTTACGCGTTAATCCGTTCTAAAGTTTCAATGAGTATACTAATCGCCGTAACTGAAGAAAATATTAAACTGTCTAGTCTAATAGTTTCGTTCCTAATCGTTGACCATATTCCAGAGCTAGCTCTCAGTCAAACAATCGTCCGGGTTATGTCCATAGTTATTATCTGACCAATCGTAGCCCTTATTACAACGTGATAAGACCCCCCAATGGCCAGTGTTGTTGGTACTGTTAGCAGATTAAAATGTAGTCGTTATCATGTCATTATCGTGTCGTGTATCTTGGCTTGTCGGAAGTGAGGGACTGAGGGTTACATCAATGGTATTGGAGATATATATCCAACGAGAAATCTTTATCATGCTTTCTTTGTCTATCGTTCTTTTTAGCCGACTTCATAAATGGTTAGATTCTCAACTTTATTTATCTTTAATATTGTCTCCATCTCCACAATTGCATATTAGAATGACAAAGTGGTTTTTCCGTCAATGCCAATTTTCGATGTTAGTGGTAGGTGTACAGGTAACTGGACAGTAGGAGTATGAACGTGGGACTAAGATGTCTCGAATAGAACGAGGAGGAGACATGTCAAATATCTAAGGTAAGGTAACCTATGGTAAGAAGCTAGTACGTGACGTGACACTACGGCAATCTATTCAAAACTAGTCCTCCGCCCACTCGGTCACTATCGCTGAACCCATTCATCATGCAAATAGACCGGTTCTCGTTGGCATTATGTTATTAATATGCATCAGGAGCAACGCCTTCTATTGGGCTGCGCGGGCGCAGGTGTGGTCGTTATTGGAGTACACCATTGTAACTAGATCTATAGGAACAAGAGGGGCCACAAAAGTCGGTCTCTCAAGAGAGATACAATTTATATTTTCGGTGTTTAAGTTAAGACCTTTGAGTATTAAACCAAACGTAGTAGCAATTGACAGGCGTACTCTGCTGAATGCATATGACAAACAATCGTACTCATATAAAACAGTTATTTCCAAAATATATACAGGGTGGAACGGCACGACGATCCTTTCCGCAAAAGGGGGATTGTTTAGATTTAGTACTGTATTTCCTCTAAAGAAACTAGGCTCATATTCGTAAGCGTTTTTAAATTATAGGCAGTTAACTTTTGATTAAAAATACTGCAAGTGACAACCCTCATTAGGTTCAATAACATTTAACAATAACACAAAGGTCAGTGACATTTACCAAAACAACATTTCTACCCCATAATATTTCCCAGTCAATATTACAATTGTGTGAACTACCCACTTACAATAATCTAACTAACCATAGATAAATTAAGACTAAGGGCAGTTATACATGCAGAATCGTAGAATTGAAAATAATATCTTCTGAAACCTTTATTTTTATAATTCAAATAAACATGTTACTTTTGCCAAGTTAGTCGTATTTCCTACTAAATCATACCTACGTCAACTAATCTTTCATAAGAAAAGTATTTAAACTATCAAACCAAATTCGATCGTTCCTTAACTTCATCATCTGACAGCCAGTACCACCCTGCCAGACCCAATCCTACTTAACATACATTAACAACACATTAGGTTCATACAATACAATACAATACAATACAATAACTCTTTATTGCACCTCAAAACAACAAAAATAACACAAACTGGTATTACACATGAAAAAGAGGCAAACAACAGGCGGTCTTATCGCTAAAGAGCGATCTCTAAAGGGTTCATAAAGCCCATCCTATACCTACCGCCTTAATAGCATACTTCTATCAAGAATAACAACATGTTTGTACATACACTACATGCATACTACCCACCCGCTACAATATTGTCCAATAATATTTTATTTTTATTTTTTTTATTTTTTTTCTTAGGTATTTCCATACAAATCGGTTAACCAACTGCATTTTCTAGCTTCCACGCACCTCCACCCCGCCTAGTATTCGCTTCTGGCGGTGTATTATGGGCTTTATGAACCTATTTATTGTAACTGCCCTTAGTCTCAATTTCTCTATGGTTAAGTTTGATTTTTGTAAGTGGGTAGTTTGCACAATTGTATTATTTTGTTTAGGAAAAATATTAATTTCTACTCAGTCTTACCCGTGATAAAACAGTGACGTAAATAAATTGCAAATTACGTGATAAAACCTATTTTCAAAATGCCCTTGGGAGCCCGCGATTACCTAAATTTACTTATGTTATACGGGGAGTGTAATTATAATGCCGCCGAGACGTTACGACGCTATCGACAAAGATATCCTCCACCACACCCAACTAGCCGTATGTCAATTTTACGGGCCTTTGATCGCGTGGCAAATAATCAGCCCATAGTACCACGAACGGGCCAAAACGACCAACGGGGAGGAGGTGTAGTTCACATTGCACCAAGGTTTGAAGAGCGAGTGCTGCGGTATGTCGAGCAAAATCAAAGTAATTTTTGTAAACATAAAGTGTCACATTACAGTTACATGTAGGTATAGTACATAGTAATAGCAGGGTTGTCACTAAGAAGAACATTAATTAATTTTAATATTTTTACTGATTGTTCGTAACAAAAATATAAACATTACTAATCGATTCTCCATCACTTAAACTAACCCCCCTTTGCGAGAAGGATCCTCGTGTCTTTCCACCCTGTATAATAAGTGTAACTTACCTAGCTACGTACCTTTTCACCTGCAACTTTTCCTCGCTGGATTCTCATGCGTTGGGCGAGGAAACTGCCAGCTCTTGGGTCTCCTGTGGCATCTCGCTTTGAAAGGTTTTTAAAGAGACTCAGAGCGCTAGGGCCCCGTTGTTGCACCGTTTATGTTGGTTCGGCAGAGCCCCACGTCCCACATGCATTTGGAACCCGTCTGAGCTGTTATTATGCTCCGATTATGACTAACGGAACGCACGTAATTTGATTACAGATTACATTTGCGTCTTCGACATGCAGTGCGCCATTTTGAGCGAGTGCAAATGTTATTATCGGAGAGAGGATCGGTGAACGTATTTACGTAAATTGTGGGATTGAGGGCAATCTGCACATTCGATGGTTAAAGGCCAGATCATAGACCATAGCGCATGCGTAATGCAGCATAGCTCCGGTTCTAGCGGAGACCATCGTTAACCCACACTTTGTTTAATACAATAAATTGAATAAATAATACGGGACAATCTACACAAATCGACCTAATCCCACAGTAACCTCAATAAGGCTTGTGTTATGGGTACTAAAATAATGATATATTTATAATAGTCGGCAGCGGTGGTGGATCTTGTAACCAGTAGTTATTTTATCCTTAGATGGTGCCAAGGCCTATATACCCTATGCTTCCGACGCTCTGTCGGCCTGGAGGACTTTTAACCCGTCACCAGTTGTGGGACGACGCATGGAGCGGGTTTTTTTACATTTTGCTGCAGAGCGCTGTTGGCGTGGACAGAGCCAGGGAATCAGCTGGAGTCAGGGGCCTGGTTACACTACGCTCTCCCCTCTCCAAACTTTGGTGCTTTACTCGATAACGACTCGTTGCGGGTGTCCGTGGCCTTTCTCCTGGGCTGCGATGTTTGCCAGACACACCAGACTTGTGGTCCCATGGTGAAGAGCGGTCACCACGCCATGAGCTGTTATTAGTGCGCAGGACACAAAATTATTGCAATAGGTTAAATTTCTTGCCAAGAGAATAATGTGTTAATAGTATTTTCAATTTAAAATAAAGTATTTTTGTAACAATATGACAATTCTGGTCTAAAAATACCAATTCATCCCTCTACCGTCCCTCTTTTCCTCGTTCATGAACTAACTAACCTCGTAATCCCTACTCATCCTATTTTACGGTAATTACATAGGCTCCAGAAGAATATTTTAACGGCCTCCTAGCCTAGTCGGTAGTGTAGTGACTCTGCCTACAAAGCAGGAGGTCCCGGGTTCGAATCCAGGTCAGGGAATTAAATGCGTGTTTTTACAAATGTATGTGCCTGAGTTATGGATGTTTATATGTGTCTATCTATTATATATACACGTATCGTCGTTTAGTTAGTACCCACAACACAAGCCTTATTAAGCTTACTGTGGGACTAGGTAGATGTGTAAGATTGTTCATAATTAATGTATATTTATTTATATTTATATATATTCTTAAATGGTATATATTTCTATAAAAACTCCGTCTACGACAGGATGTGACTCATATTGTTATCTTTTTTTTTTGCAAACAGTTACGATAGTTAGGTACTTCAATAGTTAAGTTAATTCTTTACGGGCATGGCAGTTGGCACATCTGTTATCTGTTAAAGTTAATTGTAAATGTTTTTTGTACGTGTATTCAACTGGCTGCTATCAGTTGCACAATCTATAAAACCCGATTTTCCGCTTGTCACCGAGTTCAGTGCACTACGCTGTTTATTCCAACTTGTACTTAGCTAAGCAATTTATATTTGTATACGAATAAACATGCAAACTCCCTGGCGGTACCGTAATAACCAGACGTCAGTAATGATGAGCAAGGAATAATAGGCTTTATTATAAACGGGCGTTGGACGTGTTTTCTTTGTGATGATACTGATTTAAATATTAGAGTACCTAAGTACCTTTACAGTGTGACCCAGAAATTCGTTGACAGAGGTTTTTATAAGTACCTACATATTTTTCTGGCGTTAGACGAATTATACATAACGGCCTCCTAGCCTAGTCGGTAGTTATAGTTACCCTGCCTACGAAGCAGGAAGTCCCGGGTTTGAATCCTGGTCACGGCACTCACGGCAATTTATTTGTTTGTTTATCACGAATATTTGTTCCTGGGTTGTGGATGCTTTCTATATATTTTAGTATTTATATGTACTTATCTATTTATTATATAATATCGTCGCCTAGTACCCACAACATAAGCCTTTGAGCTTACCGTGGAACTAGGTCGATTTGTGTAAGATTGTCTCACAATATATTTAACTTAATATTATTTAAATTTAGAATTACGTGGGTCACTCGAAAAGTTTTGAGATACAAAAAACTATTGAAGATATAAACACTATTTATTTTACATTTTCTCAAAATACCTACATCACCTCCACCCCCTCATCTCTACACATTTACACATACACCTACACCCACTTGTTCACTTACACTTACCAGGGACCGGAACCGGTTACCATAACCCGGGTTTTTCATAAGGTTATTTTAAAGGTTGTTTTCAAAACACCTCCAATTCGGTTAACTCATGATACGGAAACCTTAATCATTCGGAAACCTTATCGGTCCAGTTAACCCCAATTAACCTCTAACCAGTAACTAACCCCAATGAATTCTGTTAGTGTTTTATTCTGTTTTGAACAGTTCAAACGAAAGTAATCTTTATACGCCCAGGAATTAGACTTAATATTGAATGACCATGGCTAGGAGTTAGGACGTTGTCGCTCGCTGTGGAACCAGGTTTGTTTTGCTCTTAGTGTGGCATCGTTTCTTTATTTCCTTACTATAACCTAACATTTTAGGCCTAACATTTTTATTATCATACATAGAAATGAAAGCGGCGTGAGCGTTTGTTTCTACTATGCTCAAGTTTATTTATTTTTCTTGTAGTTAATCAGTCAAATATAGGTAGAGTCATAAATAATCATCATACATGGGTAACTTAGCGCAATTATTCTGATATTATTTAAAAACAAAACATAACTATTAGTCTCAGATTACGAAGCGATAAAATTCAGCAAATAGTGCTATTTTGTGAGTACATCTTGTGACGGCTGTCGGTAAAGTTAAAACTTTTTAAAATCTCGACATTGTTATCCTTTGTAAAACCAACAGCTAATTACCTGCACGAAATAGTACCATAAAGAACAAGAGATATTTTATTAATAACAACAGTATTCCTTTGGCAATAAAGTTCAAATTGTTATAGCATGCACTCAACGTATAACCTTTTGAAATTAAGAACCGAGGCGTGGTCAACCAGGTGTCTGTTTATTTTTCATAATTAAAAGTTGATTTGATTATTGTAGCTTGTGTTAAATTTTGCAACTTACGTAGGTAGATATTAAAAAAAGTGGGAACAGATTTCTTATCGATTTGAGGATATTGTGCAAGCTTCAGTCGCTACGCTACCAAGTACCGGCAACGTTAGCTACACTGTATTCTATTCCCGATATTTCTTACAATCGACAACTGGCCTACTTTTTGGATTTTTAATGCACTTGGATTCTTGAATTTTTAATCCATGCTTAGTTCATACACTACTCAACTACAGCAAAAATAATATAATAAATACCACCCTCTAACTAAGACTTGCAAAACACGCTACCGGAGGCCTATTGCATAATCAGTTGTAGCTTGTAATATTAGCGGAAGTCTCTTTTCAATCCCTTTTATTAGAAAGAGAGTTCCGCTAATATTTTAAGTTACAAAATAAATTATACAATTGTCCCCAGGTGGTCAGATCATATTTCATTTCTAAAAGGTTTTATGTGAAATGCGTCCTATTCCAATTTGACCCTTATTCTTAAGACAATAAATTTGTAATTTATATTACAGGTTTTTGTATTACTGCATTTCATTTTCTGCAGGTAATTAGCGATTGGGTTTAACAAAAGACACTACAATGCTATTCATAGCAGATAAGTTTCAAGTGGAAATCGTGATTTCAAACTGTTTACATTATAAAACGGTGAATAGTTTTTGTCTTTCCTTAATTTCTCATATATGCGTCAAGAGTGATAATGCGACAATAAAAGTCTTGTTTATTACCAATCTTAATACGATTTTGCCGGCAATTACTTTCTTTTATTACCTGGGTTCGTAGCCAAGATGCCAACCGCTCACGCTCACTCGCTAATGAAATGCAACTGTCATTGTCACGCTAATAAGAAAGAGAGATAGAGAGAGGTAGCTACGATACATTATTAAGCGTGAGCGATTGGCATCTTGGCTACGCACGCTGACGTCTGACGTGTTTTCACTTGAGACCGCTATTTGCTACCATTGGCAAAACAAAAGTATGTATTTGAGTTAATTGTAAGCAAGTGCAGCAAGCGGTGCTCCAAATGATTATGACATACTTTGATATTGGATACTTATTATTATATTATTTTTTCGTATCTCGTATTATCGTAGTAATGAGCAAAATTTGTATAATCGTACGAGTTTGAGATTAGGGCTCCCGATTACAAGAGTACACGCTGACACGTGGCTCCGTGTACACGAGTCGTGTCTTAATTACACGTGGCCTAATGGCATGTTCCAAACAGAGCAGAAAACCGGTATCGTGTGTGGCAAGACGCTTCTGTAATGTGTTTAAATTAATTTGAAAATGTACCGACAATAAATGAGTAATTAAACATCTATAATTTATTTTATTACATTACAATATCGCATCTCGAGATACTCTGGGTA
The DNA here is from genome assembly GCA_949128165.1 of Lathronympha strigana. Lineage (NCBI taxonomy): Eukaryota > Metazoa > Arthropoda > Insecta > Lepidoptera > Tortricidae > Lathronympha > Lathronympha strigana. The sequence goes on from OX421920.1 coordinate 196,832, forward strand.
TAACTTTTTTAAGTAGGTATATTCACGGAAATACTACTAAAATTACAGTCTTTCTCCGGGACCACGGGGGCAATGTCGCCCTTGAAACGTCGGAGGTTTGTTTTCAAAGTTTATACACGATTAAGCCCCGTTTTCGTAAATTTATAATACTAAAATTATAATAACAATATCTAATTATATACAAAATCTAACAATGAAAAAGAGTTTTCTACTGATTTTATTTCCTTTAAGAACTCTCATATGTAACAGGAAGAATAATTATAATATAATTTGATGGCCATAGAGTTAGAATTTTTTTTTAAGCTATTGCATAGCTTCTATCGCGGGCCTTGAGCGCGGGGACTGAATCCAGAAATTCCGTAACGAAAAAAAACCTGACGCTCCCCACTCCGACCTCCGACGGACCGAAACCGACTTTATTCACTTTGTTACAAAGTTCTTTATCGGGGAAAGGATATATCTCCAAACGAATGTCGCTAAGTGTCATATTCTATACAAAATATTGAGGACAGTAGCTTTTATTACCAGAGATACGGCGATGTCAAACGTCAAAATAAACACTATTATTTTAGTCCCGCCAAAATCAAATATGTTAGTCGCAAACTTATGTTTCTTATTTCAGTTATCATAAACCTATAGTTTCAATGATAAATATTCCTGAATAACCAACAGCTACTGTAAGATAATAAAACCCACATGTATTGTAAAATAATGTTGACAACTTTTCTATCAAAAACATTGAATTTGAAAATGAATAATGATCCACAAGAGTCTACAACAAAATATGGGACCACCATTGACGCGGTATTTTCTAGGTATTTAGAGGATATTAAGTCGCAAACTTATGTTTCTTATTTCAGTTATCATAAACCTATAGTTTTAATGATAAATATTCCTGAATAACCAACAGCTACTGTAAGATAATAAAACCCACATGTATTGTAAAATAATAAAAACATTTTAAACAATATTAACTTTTTATTTATTAAATAATAGAAAAATTTGTTTTCTTATCGGTCACCACGCTCAAAAAGTGTAACTTGAATTAATATCAAAGAAAAAGAAATACTGCATGAATAAAATAAATAAATAATTATAATTGCATAAGTTGATACAAAATGATATGCAATAGCTTTACCGCGGCAGTCCCCGAGTGCCACACGTATTTTTTGAAATAGTTTTAATGTCTGATGTGTCGGTATTTAGATCGTATTTATATCGTTTTTCCCTTCCTTTCATTTTAAACAATTCTATATTATGTTTTACGAATATACACATAACAAATACATATAAGGATGGCAAGGGTAGTATACTTTTTTAAATAATGGCTTGCAACTATCTAGGTAATATGCTCCACACAAAGATCTTACTCGTAAACACTTTCTTTGGGCTAAGAAAACCTTATCAGCATCTGATGAGTTGCCCCATATTATTATTCCGTAACAGATTTGCGACGATACATAACCGTTATAGGCTGCCGTTGCTGCCGCCTCAGAGACGGTTGCTCGCAGACGATACAAAATATAATTAAATCGATGTAGCTTATTACAAAGGGTATTAATATGGGCTTTCCAATTACAAAACTTATCATTCTTAATTCCTAGAAAAACTGCACTTTCCGTTTCATTAAGTTGTACTTACGCCATTAAAATCGGCAGATAATCTAATTGGTTTTGCTATTATAAGTTTGAAATTAAACCAGTTGTGTTTTGGTTAAGTTAACTTTGAGATTATTATTTTCTAACCAATTTGTTACATTTGTTAATGTAGGTACATGTAATAATATTTCTTAGAGAACCATCTGTATTTTCTTTAATTACTATGGTTGTGTCATCTGCAAATAGTATAGTGTCATTTTGTGTGGCGCCAGGTAAATCGGTGATGTAAAGTAAAAACAAATACGGCCCTAGTATACTACCCGATGGCACGCCGCATGTGTTAATGATGAACGGCGAATTATACGTTTTGTTAAGGTTTTTAACTATTTTTGTAACTTCTACACATTGTCGCTGCCCATTGAGATAGCTTTTTAGCCAACAGTACGCTTGCCCTCTTATACTGTATTTAACTATTTATATTACTTTAATAGCAATGTTTCATGGCACCCTAGATCCATAAAGCCATCCAGGATCTAGATTTCTGCTCATTCTATGCATTCGTGTACATACACACAGAAAACATAGAAAAGCGGAAGTGTTTACCGTGACACCAATTAGTAGGTATAGGTATCGGGATACAAAGTATCAACTCAAAATATGTGTAATAATAATTTGACTGGATTACGTAAATTGTAAGAATATTAATGTAAAATACCAGACCAAGATAATATAACGCATCGCGGCTTAGACATTGCCGAGATTCATTGTTTATGTGGAACCGATAAGGGCAATAACAATAAGCCTGCACTCGGTCGGTATTCATCTTTGTGCACTTAAATGTCATTGTCTCATGAGAGTAATTAGTAAAAACAATGCAAGTAAAGTTTTTGAAGCAGGAATTTCTAGAGCTGCTTTCAATATTATCATTTTAAATTGCCATAATTTTTATAACGATACCCTTACCAACAACTCATACCTATCCGTAGTCTGCACGTGCAAGGCCATTTTTTTGTTTTATAAACGAGCCTTTGTTAATATGAGCACGTCGGCTCCAAAAGCTAATCCTAATAATTACCTACCTACTAGATGTGGAAACTAGGGCTCCTGATATCCGTGATGTACGCCGATCCGTAGCTACGTGTTCTTAAGCCCGGCGGTACTAAGATCACGAATTTCACGAACACGCCAAGGTACGTACCTCGTACCTGCGTTCGCGTACGGATTCACGTGACACGCCGTGACACGCCATGATACGTAGCCCGTACCTGCGTTCGTGCGCAGAGCTTCGGGCTCGGTTCCATTGGGAACTTACTTATCGCACGTCTCGTAGGTTCGACACGCCCGGGAGAAATATAAATAAGGACTAAGGTATTATTGAATTGAGTTACCACGTAGTATATTGAATACGGGACGAACGGACAAACATTTACTTGTGAATTAAACTTAGATTTTATTTTTTGCATGAATATAATAGTTATATCTAAGTAATTTATGGGGATATTCTGTTTTATGTATAACCAGCTATTGATTTTCGTCAAAACTAGCGACCTGCCCGTTGAATTGCACTTATATAAATATAAGGTGTAAAACTCCCTAGTACGTATCATTATAATTATGAACTTAAGCAACACTGTGCTACTGGTTGTTATTATTAAATCAAGAGACTTTTTTTCTGTTAAGTATTAATGTAATGAATGAAACGTACTAGTAAAACCTTTGTACTATCAAATAATATAACGAAGCCTAAATATAAAGAAGGCAACCCTAATCCTAAGAAACAAAAGGGTAAAATTCTGCAAATCATCGGTAGGTATGATAAAGGTAATACAGGTAAACAAATTCAACAAAAACATGTACGGGGCCACAGAAAAAAAAGTACACAGCTGCAGTTCTTATCAGTTTCGGACTTTTAGTCACAGCGATAACTTTTCAAGTTTTTAAGAATATTCATGTTGCTTATTTAACATATAGTTTCTAAACCATTTCTCAGTCCTAATAACAATAATTTGTGTCATGTTAGGTATTTAGTGGTAATTTAGGTATTCTTTTTAACTCGAATAATCTTTTCAACACACTTGCTCGTAACGAGGTTCTTATCGTACCACTTTTAGGCTCATAATCCAAGATATTAAACACGCGTACTTTCTCATTATAATTATTGAACTAGTGTGGTAATGAGATAAACCCATCAAATTCAGTTTGTACCCTACAAGACTAAGTTACGTACGCAAACAATACATTCAAATTATGTCGGATTAAAAAGGTTTTTTTTCAAACAAGTACTTACACTATTTTTAGTCGCATAATAGCTTATGCGCTAAAAAGCAATATCTCCGTATTTAGTTGAATACATGGATTAAAACTTTCAGAATTATTTGATATATGTACAATTTTATTAAATTATTCATTATTTACAATAATTAGTGCTTTAAACATAAATTACAACATTTTTTATTTTGGCTGTTTGGCGGGCCTTTCCTTCAAATATGCGCGCGTAACGCGATTCGAAAAAAATGCGCTCCAATGGCGCGCCGCGGTAAATTGTTTACATAAAACATTTGTGACCGTCTTCTCGCTTAATTATTATGATAAAATGCAACAAAAAGAGAATTAGAAGTAAAACTATAACAATATGTGGATGAAATCTCTGGAACCGCAAAACGCGAGTGTTACCATGAAAATCTAGTTGATGTAGTGATAAATATACCTACTTATTTGCGATGTTTGGGCCTTAAGTGGATCTATTGGTTGAAAATATAAAGTATTGTCATCAACCGACGTCGAAAAGGCATCGCAAGAAGCTTCATGTAGTCTATAAAGGTCAGTCAAACTCATATGCCATTTATAATTCTGACGTAATTCTGACAATTAAGTTAACGTATTTAACAAAAGTTAATAAACACGAATAAAATTTTGATTTTTACTTACAAGTGTGTTGAAAAATGTCGTATGAAACGTGTGTGCATGGTGTACACATCGGCTTCCTTATTGCGCACTCGCTTTTAGCTCGCGCGCACAATATCGACTCGTGTATAATGACCATCATAGCACACGTGTATCACAATGTACTATTTGAGTGATTTGGAATACTATGACATTGCATAGGATTACAGAGGACGGAAGTGACACAAACAACGTTTCCACACCAAAAATACTATTCTAAATACAACACAGTTATGCGTTTAGTCTCGAATATTCTTTTCTTCAAAACAATCCAAAATGAAAATATTTACCACAAATTATCTAATTACTCAAAAAGCAAATTATATCTGTGACACAAAACAAAATGTCAGATTTACATGTTAACCAAGTATTCATAGGCGAAAAAGAATTAACATGAATATTCGTTAAGCTTAGGGCTCCTATAGCCAGGGCTCATATAGCCAGCGCTGCAGAAGGCCTAGTATAAAAGTTGTACGACACTTACTTCTCGATCGCGTTAGCGTATCGAGAGTTCAAATTATGTTTGTCGTTTATTTAAATCATCCGGCAACTTTCATATTTTGACCCCTCGATACGCTAACGCGGTCGAGGAGTTAATGTCGTACAACTTTTATACTAGGCCTTCTGGACTATTTCGGCACATTAAAGAGTACTATTTATTTCTAGATTGAAGGTAATAATGGCATAGGTACTATTATTAGAGTGTTTTATTGTATGACTAACAAGCTAAGCCAACCTACCGGGGTTTTTTTGTAGATAAAAAGTGCAGTTGCACGTGCAGACAAAGATAATAAGATTTGCAAGCGACTTATTACAATGAAACAAACAATATGCATAAGTAGCTTTGGGCTTTACCCTTTGTTCGTGAAGTTGAAAGAAGTGACCGCGATGTTTTGTTTCACAAATTCGTGGTATTTTTTTATTTAATCTGGAGTTTAGAATTTTGCTTTCGCATTCATTGTCATTAGTTACTCCTGACATCACAAATCTTCAATTTATAATTCAGCTGTGAATTTAAAGTTATTTTTGTTGATGTTTCGTTATTTTTTGTTTGTTATTGTTAATGTATGATTAGTGTTACTATTTAACAATGAAGAGAAGTTGGGTTATTTTAGCAACCCGTTTATTAAAGTAGCTATTCAATGTATTTATTATTTGGTTCTTTTCATTTATTACTTACTTAATATTTAAAAGGCCTTACTATTAGAAATAAATTTTAATTCAAAAGTAATGAAACGGAATTAGAGCTATGAATAAAAAACACACGATACATTTTTATTCGTAGCTCTTAGAGACCGCATCGTATCTTCACTCAAGGTCGCGGGCGGACCGAACGGGCGTGTTCTTAAAGAACGTGAAGCCGTGATCACGCCTACACGCATCTACACGGATTCACGTACCCTAATTTCACGTAGCCGAACGTCACGTGCGGAACGGACCAGAAAACCGTAGCAGTGAATCACGAACACGGGCGTACGGCTACGGGTTCACGAATCACGGACACGACCGCGAGCCCTAGTGGAAACTTAAGTGGCGAGTTGGCTATATGTTCAAAGTTTAGTGACACCTCTCTACCCCCAGCCCTCATACTGGTGTTGCTCTCGAGCTCTCTTAGATGTCGCTTTTTGTGGGGGCCCATCTTATGTGGGCGAGTCACCGTTTGCCGTAAATTAAATTTATTACCATTTTGTTAGGCAGACGTCTGATTTTATTCTCTATAATACAGTATTTAGTCAACCACCTTCACCTAATAGACCAGTATATTTTAGTTTCCATTAAATCTCAATAGTCTATACACCCTGGCGGTGCTGCCTCTGCATCCCATAACTCGGGCAGGTGCATCATTCGCTCGGTGTACCCCTTACATTTCATTAAATTGTCGAAAGGGCTCAGCGTGTTGGCTTCGGCTCCGCGTACGCCTCCCAAAGGTCCGGAACACAATTGTTCCGTGATGGGAAGACCTACCTATTATGAAGATTTAAGACAAAAGTGTGATATTATTTTTTACTATCGTTGTAGAATTGTTTTTGCTGAATATTTTGTATTTTGATTGTTGTTCACATTGATCATAATATGTACTACGAGTATGTCTAATTTTTTGTTTGTATCCCTACTTTTTATTTTAATTATCATGCACTGTTACTTTACACGCCAAGGGGCCTTACCATGACGTCTTAACGTGATTCAGTTTAGGGCCTAAACTGAGTCGCTGCCATACAACTCAATACAGGTTCCTTACCTGAACCTGAACCTTAACTGAATTGCGTTAAAGGGCATTTTCAGAAAAAAGTGCATCCTTTTAATGAAAATGGGTCCTCAATTATCCATAAAAAAAATTTTTTGTCAGGTTTGTAACGGCCGATACGAAATGTATGAAAAAAATGCGTTACAAAGCTGACAAAAAAAACGGGACACTATTTTTCTTGTTTCCAATAGTACTCGTGATTCTGGTTACAAAAAACCCAAAACTTCCTATATTCAAAAAGAAATGAAAATGGTACCCTATTTTTGAAAATGCCCTAAAACGTTATGGTAACGGATAAGGATGGGTTAGGTCCGCGTGTATTTAAGATCTGTTTCTACGAGTACCACGGATACTCGGATCTAAATTACACGCGAGCCCGACTTGTAAACTTGGCTACCTAAGTTGTTTAATTATCATTGCACGTGCGGTATTAGACGATTTATTCCTATTCGTTCCTACTACAATGGTTTTGAATGTTTTGATTAAATAACTTAACAAAATATCACCTACCGACGTTAGTCGTAAGACTCGTAAGAGATATTCACTAAATTCGTTGAACAAGTTAAATCCGTCAAAATAAACACTACGAATAACTTTAAATCACAACATGCAAGCAAACGTAATGATGTTGCAGTTTCATTAATTGCAATTTTGTTTAGTACTACACTTTTAATTTTCGAAAGCTTAAGAAATTCACGTAATTAATAGAAGTATTTTTATTTATTATAACGTGAATTGAAGTTGTAAGGTATGACATTTTATTTGATGAAATAAGCTAGTTCAATCTAACGGGTTGTCGTGTATTTGAAGAAAAATAAGAAATTATTAACACGTGCCGTCGCGTTGCCGTCTTCGCTTTAATTTGAAAGTGTAAGACGTAGAAACCGCTTGTTATTATTAATACAACTCTAGTGTAACGGCTTATAGTTCAAAATTGATTGAAGTGACAACTATGAAACAAACCTGGGTTATTCTACCTGTTGGACCCAAAAAACAGTGCAAGATACAAATGTCCTAAGTACGAGGTTTTTATATGTCCTTTACGACATTTCTATCGTTCACTGTTGACACGGAATTGTCTTTGCCGATGCCAGCCTCTACTGTTATTAGATATTGAATCTAATTTACTTACACGTAAAGAGTATAATCGTTTGTTATAATAAGGTTAACAGTAACCTAAAGAAAACCCCAAACAAAAACCCTATCGGGATTGGGTTTTGCAGTTAACCGGGTTATGGTTACTGTTACAGCAACATTTCGCTTACCGTTTGTATTTGGTTACTGAATGTTGCTGTTACAGTATCATTGGGTAACAGATATGATTAGGTAACCAACTCGATAGGCTTAAGCCTAAAGAGGGGTTTTCCGGTCCCTGACACTTACACGCAGTATTGTTTGATGAAAACTCTGTCACCATGTTTTTAATCTATTCTCAATAGTTCTTTTAGTTTTAAGACTGCATGCACTTTGTTTAGATTTTGATAAGCCGCTGTTTTTGGTAATTGTACAAATGTTTCTGACTTCCACGATACAGGCTGTGCCTAGTGTGGGAGTCACCGATATACTGTTAATTTTATGTAAATTACTTTTGGTTATGTAAATTACTCTCCATCGTTCTTTATACAAAGTTCCATTCGTCTAAACCAACTTTGGAAACACTTTTGCCAGTCTTGACCGGATAGGTCAGAAATCGCTCCTTCATAGGCAGCCACGGCTTCATCCTATGAGTCATCCTTTACTATGTTATGTCAACGCATTTTTGGGGCACCCTGCTATGTACATGTTACGTAGGGTAGACTCATAAGTATGTCGGTAGTTGTACATTCAGAAATAAATCAGTCTGCTTTGGATCTCGATCTTTTATTCATATAACATTGGCGCAGTCGAGTTTAAATTGATATTTAATTAGTATTCACGCTTCGTTTTAACATGCCGATCGGTAAAATTGAACCGTTTGTGTTAGAGTCACAAAATTGGGACAATTATGCGAGTCGTGTTAAGCAGTTTATTGCGTTAAATAACATAAGTGACGCACTAAAGGTGGCCACGTTAGTAACGGTTATCGGTGGCGAATGTTACAATTTACTTTGTGATCTGTGTTCACCTGATCGTCCGGAGGACAAGGATTTTGACTATTTAGTGGATTTATTAAAGAGACACTTGGAGCCAGAAAGATCCGAGATTGCCGAGAGACATATATTTCGGCAGAGGGTGCAACAGCAGGGTGAAAGCATTCGTGTTTACCTGCAAGGGTTAAAACATTTGGCTAAAACCTGCAACTTCCGAACCAGCCTCGAAGAAAATTTACGGGACCAATTCGTCTCAGGTTTGAGAAGCGAGGAGATGCGTTCGAGATTGTTTGCCGAGAAAAACATCGATTACAAGAGGGCCGTGGAGTTGGCCAGCGCGCTCGAGGCAGCGGAGCGGCACGCGAGCGCGGCGTGCGCCCCGGCAGGCGGAGCGGGCGCGGGCCCGGCGGGCGGTGGCGACGACGGGCTGCATCGCGTGAGCGGCGGCCGCGGCGCGCGCGCCCGCCCGCCAACCAGCGGCGGCGGCAGCGGCGGCAGCAGCGGCAGTGGCACACAGCGGGCTCGATGCGCGCGCTGCGGGAAATTTACGCATCCGGCAAACAAGTGCCGTTATAAGAACTTTACGTGTGATTCGTGTGGTGTAAAGGGCCATTTAAAAGTAATGTGTATGCGTAAAGGTGAGAGTGGCGATTTTTCCGATAAGAGGCTGGCGAAAGGTCAGTATTTTTTAAATAAAAGTAGCGATTCCGACAACGATAATAATCATTTTTATAATTTGATTTCTAAAGGAAATAATGATGAACCGTACTTAGTAAAGGTGTACGTGAACGGTATCCCATGTAAGTTTGAGATCGATACAGGAAGTAAAATATCCGCTGTGTCGAAATTATTTTACGACAAACATTTGTTGCATTTACCCCTTAACAAAAATGTAATGTTGTTTAAATCGTATGTTGGTGATCCTATCGAGACGCTTGGTTATATTGACGTTAATGTTGATTGCGGTCACAACTGGGCTAAGCTTAAATTATTCGTTATTGAAAACGGTGGACCCCCCCTTATGGGGCGAAACTGGATTAATAAGTTAAAGTTACTGGATATTGCAGAATTTCACAATATATCTGAGAGCGACTCGATAGCGCAATCATTAAAAAAAGAGTATCCGGAGGTATTTGCGGAGGGTTTGGGTACTTTCAAATCGCGTATTCGGTTGCATCTAACGGACGATGTCCCCGTGTTCGTGAAGGCGCGCGCGCTGCCGCTGGCGCTGCGCGAGCGCGTGGAGCGCGAGCTCGAGCGCCTGCAGCGGGAGGACGTCGTTTACAAGGTCGAGCGGTCGGATTATGGGACGCCTATCGTGCCGGTCATAAAATCCAACGGCGACATCCGTATCTGCGGTGATTACAAAATCACAATAAACCCAATTCTTAAGGACTTTCATTACCCACTTCCGCGAATAGAAGAAATATTTGCAACACTCGGAGGCGGTCAACAGTATACTAAGTTGGACTTATCTAACGCATTCCAACAGTGTTTGTTAGAAGAAGAGTCTCAGCCCATGACAGCTATAACTACCCATATAGGAACGTTCGTTTATCGTAGGGTGCCGTTTGGTATAAAGTGTATACCGGAAAACTTCCAAAAAATAATGGAAGAGACCCTTAGTGGTTTGCCGTCCACGGCTGTGTTTGCAGACGACATTTGCGTTACCGGAAAAGATAGGGCAACACATTTAGCTAATCTAAGGGCCGTTTTGCAGAGGCTCAAAGAAAATGGACTTCGTATCAATTTCGACAAATGCAAATTTTTTAGAGACAGCGTGACCTACTTAGGATATAATATTGATAAAGACGGTTTGCATACGGACAAAAAAAAAATTGCCGCAATCGTGGCTGCACCCCGACCCATGGACGTCACACAGCTAAAAAGTTTCATGGGATTAGTGAATTTTTATTCCAAATTCTGCCCGAACATGAGCGATATTCTCAAACCGTTATATAATTTATTAAAAAAAGACTTCGATTGGGTGTGGGGTGACGATTGCGATGCCGCGTTTACCAAAATCAAGAAGGTGTTAAGTAGCGCGCCCGTCCTGGCGCATTACGACCCAGCGCTGCCGTTGGTGCTGTCGGTGGACAGCAGCTCGTATGGGCTAGGCTGTGTGTTGGCGCAGCGTGACGCGGACGGCCGCGAGCGCCCGGTCAGCTGTGCCTCGCGAACGCTCAGCGCCGCCGAGCGGAACTATTCGCAGCTGGACAAGGAAGCCTTAGCCATCGTTTTTGGGGTTACGAAACATCACCAATTTCTCTATGGCAGGCGTTTCATACTTCGTAGCGATCACAAACCTCTTAGTTACATTTTTGGTAAAAATAAGGGCATTCCAGTCACAGCTGCGAGTAGATTACAACGTTACGCTGTAACGTTGTCCGCTTATGATTTCAGCATTGAATTTGTAACATCTTCTCAGAATTGCCAAGCTGATGCGCTGTCTCGTCTTCCTTTGCCCTCGACTAGCAGTCGAGCCGAAAGAGAGGATGAGGTAGGCAGTTATTTACATTTTATTCAGAGGAGTTTTCCACTCAGTTTTAAAGACATTAAAACTGAGACTGCCCGAGATCCTATTCTGAGTAAAATAATAGGTTATGTTATGTTCGGTTGGCCGAATACTCTAGGAGATGGCGAACTTAAATCATTTTTCATTCGGAAAAATAATATTCATATTGATCAAGGATGTTTATTATGGGGTTACAAAATTATAGTACCTTTGTCCTTGCAAAATGATATCTTAAAGGAAATTCATGAGGGACATCCCGGGATTGTTAAAATGAAACAAATTGCACGCAATTATGTTTGGTGGGAAACGCTTGACGCGGACATCGCGTCGAGCGGACGGTGCACGCATGTGACGCGTGCCGCGCCGTGCGGCCGGCGCCGGCGCCCGCGCCTCTGCATTCCTGGCCGTGGCCATCGGAACCGTGGTCGCGATTAAATGTTGACTTTCTGGGTCCCTTTAACAATCAATATTACCTCATTGTTGTTGACGCGCACTCTAAATGGATAGAGGCGGAGAAAGTCAACAATACTTCTGCATCAACAGTAATAACGTGTTTTAGAAAAATGTTTGCGCGTTTCGGGTTGCCTAAACGAGTGGTCTCGGATAATGGCCCGCCCTTTAGCTCACTCGAATTGCGGACATATCTGGAACGTAATGGTATTAAACACACCCTTACTCCCCCCTACCACCCGGCGAGCAACGGCGCTGCCGAAAATGCTGTGCGTTCCGTAAAGCGAGCCTTAAAGAAGGCTAAGTTCGAGAACGAAGACGTAGAAATTGCACTATGTAGATTTTTGTTTAGTTATCGCAATACGGAACACAACACAACCGAGCGAGAACCGGCAGTCGCGCTGCTGGGGCGGCGGCTGCGGGGGCGCCTCGACCTGCTGCGGCCCGACGCCAGCGAGGTCGTGCGCGAGCACCAGGTCACCAGCGAGCAGCGCCGCGCCGCGCGCTTGCGCACAGCCAACGTAGGCGACACGGTCATCGTCAGGGATTATGCGAAGCACAATAGGAAATGGACGGAAGGGGTGGTGATAGACCGCGAAAGTCCTGTATCGTATTCGGTTAAGACAAAAGATGGCCAAGTACATAAACGGCACATTGATCAAATCCTAAGCGATAGGCGCAAGTCACGGTTTTCTCTCGCTAAAGTCCGAGAGTCTGTGGTGTCAGATGACACACATCCAGTAGAAGTTGTCGACAAAGACAACCCAGTGGACGAATGGCAGCTTGCAGAAGAAGAACCGGAGTCGCGTTTATCCCCTGTAAAAAGCCCAGTTCAAAACGCTGACGGTGTAACAGGGCCCTCCTCGCCGCGGGTACTCGAAGGTCGCATCAGGCGACAGGCCGCTTCACGTTGCATAGAAAAGTTGCAAAATAAATAAGTAATACCTAAAAGTACAAGCACTCCTCAAATACCTACAATAACTAGGTATTTACAACTAAATATTTATACTTTCATTTCCGAATAAATGTGTCAACAAAAACTTTGCACTCCAGCACCTGTTCTATTGTTACCGATAAGGATACTCGTAATGGTATAGGTACCTACTGTTAGCAAAGCAAAGTTATTTGTACGTTAGGCTGGGATATTCCATTGTTGTTGGGCTAGTTAATTAGATAGGTATGTAACAAAATAACTATAAGCATTGTTAGCATTTCATTTGTATAGGAAAACATGGTTGTTGTAACAAATGGTGTCCTCATGTCCCAACATGTATGTTCAGTGTTCATATACTTTCAACTAGAATCGTTTAATAAAAACACATCTCTTGTTAAACTGGTCTAATGACTCTGTTTGTATGGTTCGCCTTAAATACTTATCCTTTATATTGTGAAATGAGAGGGAGGTGTTACGTAGGGTAGACTCATAAGTATGTCGGTAGTTGTACATTCAGAAATAAATCAGTCTGCTTTGGATCTCGATCTTTTATTCATATAACAGTACATAGCAGGGTGCCCCAAAAATGCGTTAGGTAGGTACCTAGGTAGTGTTAATGTGGTGGTTACCGCTTAGCAAGGTTAGCGTCAGCCACTTATCATATCATGTCACGATTGCTTCAAATTTCGGTGCTACATACCTTCTCATTTTTAGGGTTCTGTAACTAAATTATTATTATAAATTGAAAGAGATGTCATATACTACAGAAAAAGTGACAAAGGCCCCCGGTGAGCAGGGCTGGGATCGAACCAGCGACCTCCTGCTTTCGCGGCAGACGCCCTAACCACTCGGCTACCCGATCACGGCAACCAGTCCGAAATTTCCGAAGTATATGCCATCTTTTCTTATTTTAAACGTTTAAGGTTCCGCCCATCCTACAGCTCAGACTTACGTCCAGTGCTGCCTTCCTACCGGGGACCTTGGTCACTTTTCCTATAGTATATGACATATCTTTAAATTTATACCGTGACCTAAATTAAAAAAGAGCTAAATTTTCCGTGATACCTACGTTTAGTTTCATTGGAATTTTCTAATCCACTTTTGACAGACGTTTATTGATCTTTAATTTATAATAGTTTTACGCGTATCATTTCAAATAGGTAGTTTTTTAATGCTTCGTTTTTATTGCCAGGCGTAGCCAATAAGTTTTTTTGCGATTAAATCAATGTTGTAACATTACTTAGTGACGGATGTATTGAATAAAATAAACGCTGATTCGACTCCCGTTGTCTCCAATTTGGTATTATTTTAGGTCACGACTGATTCACACGTGTACAACTGTTGTTAAATTTCATTAGCTTCGCACACGTATATATTGTAATTGTCAATATTTGTGCCTATTTTCTAAGTATCGTACGATTTGTTTTTGCTGGATAGAAAATAGCGATGTACGTAAGTTTTCTGTTTAGCTGAATTTTCAATAAAGTAGTATTGTTTTTGTCTACAATAGGTATAAGTATTCGCTATTCGTAGTTATTTTATAATATATTAAGATAACCAACGACATGTGGTTGTCCATTAAAATTTTTGCTCACATATTGGATTGAATAGCTAACTTTTAGGTGGATGATATTTGCTTCTTTCCGATGATGGTTCAGTGGTAAGAGCGTACAACTTTCAATGCAAAGGTCGCGGGTTCGAACCCCGGCTCGTACCAGTGGGTTTTTCGGAACTTAGGTATATACGAAATATTATTTAATATAATATTTTTTTGGTGAAGGAAAACGTAGTGAGGAAACCGAACTAATTCCAATAGGGTCTAATTTACCATCTGGTGGTGTTGGACGATCAGATGGCCGTCGCTTTCGTAAAACTAGCGCCTACACCATATCTTGGGATTATTTGTCAAAGCGGACCAGGCTTTCTGAGCATAAGCCGACAAAACGCTAGGAAGATGAAGATATTTGCATTTGTCGCCAAAATGATAAGATGGTTGACTTAATAACAGCTCTCATAATATGCGTTACTTTCACTAAAAGTGCTTGCTAGAACGTGCAAGCCGCGGTGAGGATAATATCGCGACCATCATACCCACAGGTCAACAAAAGACATGTCAGCCGCACTTTAAGCCACTTAATTTCTATCGGAGCAAATGCAATGATTGGCTGATTGAGACACTGACTGACCTTGCCCTGCTTCCGCCCGGTCTGTATTGAATATGGCTATTAAATTAAACAAAATTGATTAATGGCTAATAAAATTAACTTCCAATTTATGTAGAATTGGTGCAAAAATCATGCTTCCACATGTGCCAAAGAGTACACAAGGTACATAAGTAATTAGGGCATATAGAGGGTGTCCCATTAATAGCAGGTCAGCCTGACACCAGAGATAGGTCTACCCAACAAACCAAGCAGGAGGTCGCTGGTTCGATCCCAGCCCTGGGCACTGGGGGCCTTGATCACTTTTTCTGTAGTATATGACATCTCTTTCAATTTTAAAATTGTCCATTTTTTAAAACTGTAGGTGTCATAATTTACTTGGATAGCTCATATACATTATACTACATTTTTTTCCTCAAAACTCTATCAAATAAGGTTAAATTTAATAATGCAAGTGTCATTTTGTCGAAATCTAATATTAAATGCGAAAGAAACGCAATTGATTATAAAATAAATTATCAGCAGTAACAATAAGAAATCAGCAATATTTCGAAAACTGTCCAATTCTTATTGAAGTCATGTTAGGTTGTGGCACAGACGTGGACCGAACGTCTGTGCCACAAGGACATGAGTGTGGCGCACACACCGAAACCCCCAGTTGCAAACCAGTCGTCAGTCTAAGGGAGGCCGGATCCAAGAAACTACCAGTATTAGGCGAAGGATGGGCATGAAGCCAGTAACTAGCTTCCCGGGATCCGACCGCCAAAAGCCTCGCGAGATCTGGACCTGTAGAGGTTATTTAGAAGAGTATTGTAAACATTATCCCAACTCCTTTGTGATTTTTGGTTGTCGAGAAAGTCTTTGCCCGGGCAGGCAAATATAAAAGCATTTTTAGCATCTTCAAAGCTTGCGATCTCACAGTTTGTGGGCAACGCCCTTAAAATATTTCCTATGAAACCGGCTGTGCTATGAGTGGATGCTAAAAAGGCTGGGGAAGTCACACTGGAAATTTAGCGAATTCCTAAACCCCCGAACCGAATAGGGAGGGTAGCCTGAGACCAGGAAGGCTCATTCAGCTGAATGCTTAGAATCGTATCTAAACTAATTTTTTTTTTTTTTTTTTTTTATACTACGACGGTGACAAACAAGCATACGGCCCGCCTGATGGTAAGCGGTCACCGTAGCCTATGGACGCCTGCAACTCCAGGGGAGTTACACGCGCGTTGTCGACCCTTTAAAAAAGGAGGATTCGCTGTGTTGACAGCTAAAGGGGCAAGCTTAGCTCCGTGGGTACACCCCACTCCCCAGCTGTCAACACAGTGAATCCTCTTGGAGCTCTGGCAACCTTACTCACCGACAGAAACACAACACTATGAGTAGGGTCTAGTGTTATTTAACTGCGGTTTTCTGTAAGGTGGAGGTACTTCCCCAGATGGGCTCTGCTCCAGATTCGAGCGAAACGACATTCGTTGTGCTGTGCCCTACCACACTAAACGATATGCATCCGCTGTGCCCATACCTCTCTATTCTCTAATTTGGATCAAATCATCTATAGGTGATAGTCGGAGTTTCACTTAGAGCTTCAATTTGATGAGTTTAATGCGATGAATTAAAAACTGATCGAAAATTCCCCATGGCGTGGCTGGTGAATGGTGATGATGGTGATCGGAGAGCATCAGTGCGATGAAGCGTGATCCGTCATTACGCCAAGTATGTCACTGGTTCCTGCGCAAGCGCTGCTTCTTAGGGCGTATACACACTACGTTTTCGTGCGTCGTTACTACGCACGCGAGACGCGCGCGCTAACTTGGTTATTAACTTATTATGGCACTGATCCCACCAGAGGTGATCAGCGATCAGCAAGTAGCGATTTTTCAACGACTACGAGTCTTTTTTATTTACAAGGGTGCGTTTATCTTTTGTTCGTTATAGCTCACCGCTTACTCGCGTTTGGTGACCAGTGGCTTACGAGGAATTTCGACGCAGACAGTAAACCTGGGTTTTTCAGAACAAAGTTTTTGGCAGTGTATAAACGCTAGAAACCAACCACTAAAAAAAATCACAAAAATAAGGATCAAAATGTAGTTGAAAATACAACACCTTGTTACAAATAGGTAGCTTGCGTGATTTGTGCACAAAGTCTTGCTGCACCGCGCGCCGTGAGCGTGTAAAACTTGCTATGCCACCGCGTTAAAAATACGTCGTGTGAATGGGTTTTAATGCGGGGGTGGCGCGCAGACTGTGATCATGCTAATTATGCAACGAGAATGTGCTGCGTTTAGATGCTTATTATGCAAGTTACGCCCAATGGTAAAGCGCCTACTCCTAGAATTAATCATTTCCTAGATTTCCTCTCTTTCAGCCTAACATAACCTAACTTTATCATCATTTTGACTATGAAATCTTAGCCTCTGAAACTTTTCACTGTTCTGGCGCTTTCCCTTTGTGCCTAGGCTCTTTTTCGCAAAGCTTTATCTACTGACCCCTGCCCCTTGTGATGGCTAGCCTTTAACTGACGATGTAAGTGTCTCACAGACGTCGTGTATTTATTCTGAACTTTATGCAGGCGGTGTAATTTTGGGATCAGGTCGGTAGTTAAAGGCTAGTCCAGGCAAATCACACTAATCCAGCCTACTTGTGTGCGGCGAAACCCTTCCTAAGTAGGTTACGGAAACCACAGGTAGAATGTTATTCAGCAAGCTTGCCTAGCGCATCGGTTCTGGCCAACCAATAGAAACACACACTCCGATAGTAGATCTAATTATTTAAATTACTCTACAACTATAATTATTCTACTTCTTACTTATACGCCAGAAGGCTGAAAAGGAATACCATCTCTATACGTCACTTGCATCATCCGGGGTTAGCCAACTAACCCAGAGTACTTTTATTTTAGGAGGGAATTTAACAGCTCACAAGTTGCTTACCCTTGTGGTCGCAAGTGGTCCTTACCATGACGTCTTAACGTGGTTCAATTTAGGTTCAGTTTAGCCTCAGTTGTGTGGAAGCGACTCAGTGTAGGTCGTCAACTGAATCGCGTAAAAACGTCATGTTAAGGCCCCTAAGTAACATAACTACTAATGGTTTTTTTTTTTAGAGTGTACCATCTTAAGGATGACTCACAGTAGTCGTTCCGTTCCGATCCGATACGGGACGATCTGTCAGTTTCGTCCGAGCGCTCCGAGCTATCACGTGATACTTTCTATAGAAACTGACAGATCGTCCCGTATCGGATCGGAACGGAACGGAAATCAAATCAAATCAAATCAAATCAAATTATTTATTTTTCAAGTAGGCATGTTACAGTGCACTTTTGAACGTCGAATTAAAAATAAATAAAGCAACACACCGGCTCTAACATGCATTAATTTGAAAAAAAAATACAGTTCAGTTCAATTTTAAATAGAATCTTTAACAAATTATAAATGATTACTTAGAGCAATTTATTGATGCTGACACACAGATATCAAAATTAAAAATAATAATTTCACAATAGGATCGTCATCTTAAAAGTAAAAGTTGTATAAAAAAAAATACTTGTCTAGAAGTTTCTAGAATGAAATCTAAATGTCATAAAAAATATATAATTAGTTAAGACTAAAATTAAAATTACAGTTAATAACTAACTTTTTTAAACAAAAATAATAATAATCCTTAATCCCATGGTGCTGTATCATTCATGTAGTCTTGTGTACTGTAATAAGCTTTAGATATTAGTTTACGCTTTACAAAAGTCTTAAATTTATTAATAGAGAGTGCAATTATTTCTACTGGGAGTTTATTATAATACCTTACACAATTGCCCATGAATGAGTTTTTTATTTTATGGAGCCGAGTGGTGGGTACTGCGAGCTTATCCTTATTTCTAGTATTAATACTATGTATATCACAATTTTTCCTAAAACATGCATTGTTTTTATGTACATACATAATGTTTTCATAAATATATTGACAGTGAAGTGTCATAATATTAATCTCTTTAAACTTATCTCTAAGCGAGTCTCTACGGTTCATCTTATAAATCGATCGAATAGCCCACTTCTGCAGAACAAAAATTGTGTTAATCTCTGAAGCACTGCCCCACAGTAGAATACCATAGGACATAATACTATGAAAGTAACTAAAATAAACTAATCGAGCTGTATCCACGTCTGTTAACTGACGGATCTTGCTCACGGCAAAAACTGCAGAGCTCAGTCTATTCGAGAGATTAGCAATATGGGGACCCCATTGGAGTTTAGAATCTAATGTTATACCAAGAAAAGTCGTACTGTCAACTAGTTCCAATTCCTCATCTTTCACAAAGACACTCGCCAGCTCGTGCTTAACGTGATTCGTGACAAACTTAATACCTTTAGTCTTTTTCTCATTCAATAATAAATTATTAACATTAAACCAATTTACTACTTTAGAAATAGCATTGTTTACATTATTACAAGCTTGTTGCTGTCGGTTGACTTTGAAGATAAGTGACGTATCGTCTGCAAACAATACTATATCATGGTGGGTCTTTACGAGGTATGGCAAGTCGTTTATGTAGATAAGGAAGAGAAAAGGGCCCAATATTGATCCTTGCGGTACACCCACAGAGACCAGTGACCCGGGTGATCGCTGCCCATTAATGTCGACCCTTTGTATTCTTCCTTGCAAGTACGACTTAAGTAAATTCAGTGCCGAATCTCTGACTCCATAATAGTGGAGCTTCCTGATCAGTGTTTCATGACAGACGCAGTCAAACGCCTTGGACAAATCACAGAAAATACCTAAAGCATCTCGTGACTTCTCCCAGGCATCAAAAATATGTTTGACTAGCTCAACACTGGCTTCGGTTGTTGAGCGACCCCGGGTGAATCCAAACTGCTTATGGTGCATTAAATTGTTAGAATTGAAATGTCTTACTAATTGTGACAAAACTAATTTCTCAAAAATTTTGCTGAAAGTTGGTAGCACAGATATTGGTCTAAAGTTGGTGGGGTCAGCAGTGCTACCTGATTTGAATAAAGGAGTTATTTTACTATACTTCATAAGATCAGGAAACTCACCGCAGTCGACACTGTTGTTAAATATAACTACCAATTCAGGCGCTATAATTTCTATAAGGGATTTAACAGCATGGACAGAGACTCCCCAAAGGTCACAAGTTTTTTTGATATTTATTGATTTAAACGCCTTTACTACATCTGAGGTACTAACATGTTCAAAATGAAGGCCTCTATTACATTCTGGAGCGTTATCTTTTAACAATGTGATGGCAGACGAAGGTGACGAATTTAAATGCATTGTTGTAGATACTGGTATCTCAGCGAAAAAATTTTCAAATTCTGTTGCTACTTCTAAATTGGATTCAATTATTCTATCATCAATTTTTAGTTTAATATTATTAATTGCGTGCTTCGATCTACCAGTCTCCACATTAATGACTTTCCAGGTAGCTTTAATAACATCCGGGCTATTTTTTATTTTCTGGCTTAAATAATCGCGTTTAGCTATATGACAATCTATTTTAAATCGTTTAGAATACTGCTTGACATGTTCTTTAAATTCATCACTCGTATTAAACCGACGTTCCTCATACAGAGCATACAGTGCTTCTCTACGTTTATGTAAGTCCACAGTAGCCCACTCACTAAAAACTGGTGCACCACCAACCACGACCGTTTTTGCAGTAAATATCGCATTATAATGTCTCATAAACGTGTGAAACATCGTGACGAATTAAAGATAGTAATAAGAGAGGATGGCTGACAGTCACTTTTCAGAGTCAGAATTATTCCTGAGATTCTAATATTCTGGAAACGCTGACCTGTCCAACCCATACAATTTTAGCTGTACCGTCAATATAGGTACCATGGTAAGCAACAAACATGAATGCTTCGCGAACACGGTAGCTAGTAAAAGCCTGCGCTGCGCCGGCGCACATAATTGCGCACGAGTCACGACAGGAAATGCACATTAGTGGTTTTCCATGCTGCTCCTCACATCTATAAATACATTGTGGTATTTATCACTGCAGAAGAAGGTTCATAATAGAATACAGTTCAATACAAATTTATGTAGCTGACCGAATGAGGGTAATTTGTCCAATCAGGTACATCGATGCGAACATGATCGTGCGCGCACGCACATGAGAACTTACATCCAGTAGAACTAGCTGCGCGGACAGTTCTCAAGTAGTTTGTTGCGCAACAGAGTTACATACAGGATGTCACTAAAGCCCCCAACGATACTACTTCAACAGCTGATAAGGTCAATGACCCTGAGTACGATGCAAGAGGAAAATTTTCGATGGAGACGGTTGGATTTTCGGTCAGCTGTTCCATACAAATTGTTTCTTCTTTTCGAATTTTTTTTTTACTCTTGCATTGTCTCAGTTACACTCTGTATTTACGAAGATGTACGTTGTGCGTTGAATTAACCAGAAATTCCAGAGGTTTCAAGGATTTTCATGAGGCGACCATAGCATAAAATGTTTTCCACGACCCCTCTTGTAAAGAAAGCTAACTTCTTCGACCGATAAATATAGCGTAAAGTGTTTAAAGAATGACACCAATCCGATTCCATCCGGGACGATATGTCAGTTTGTATAGAAAACGTCACTTGACCTCCGAGGGTTCCGAGCTATCACGTGATTCTTTCTGTATAAACTGACAGATCGTCCCAGATCGGATTGGTGTGAATCATCGTTAACACAAACTTGGATTCGTGACCCTTAAATGTGCAGTCAAGTGCAGAAATACCTATAGACAAAATCGTGTCATAAATTCGGTACTACCAAAGATACTTTTTCTTCATACTTTTTGGTACTACACTCTTGCCTTTGGTACGACGACACGCGCGGTGCCACATATAAATTATAAATTGAAAGAGATGTCATATACTACAGAAAAAGTGACCAAGGTCCACGGTGAGCAGGGCTGGGATCGGACCAGCGACCTCCTGCTTTCGCGGCAGACGCCCTAACCACTGGGGTACCCGATCACGGCTCCCGATCACGGGCTATATTGTGTAATTATTTAAAAAATTCAGAGACAACAGTCTTCACAGGGTGCTATATGCTCCAACGCCAAATAATTGACGCCAGCTGTTACCTGGAGACTTATTCGAACGTGATTAAGTGACATTTCGATGCGAACTTCCGTGGAAATGATCAATATGACATGCTAATGACATAGGGAATATTAAGTAGATATGTCAAGTGAGTGACAAGTCCTAGCACGTTCGAATAGGTTTCCTGTATACTCCACTACGCTTACCTTGCGTCGAAAATCACTGATTTATTCAAACTGACCATCGAGCGCAGTCTCATCCGATGTAAAAGTGACGAGAATCGCGCTAAAAATATATAACTCATTAGATTTGGTTCAGGTAATTACCTGAATCAAATCAAGCATGAATTGCCGAAACTATTTAAACAAGTAGTCTCGACAATTCATGCTTGATTTGAAGAAACACATTGTGAGTGTTTGTTGTACATACTCTGCTCCTGCGGACCACTAATGCACAAAAGAAGTATCCACCTCGGTAGGCACGAACTGCAACCTTATGAAATACACAACATTACAGCCCAAAGAATCTGGAACTTTCTGGACTCAACGGGAATAAGTAATGATTTATAAAGGGCTGCCACAATAGATCACAACTGGTCGACGCGGAAACTTCAATAGCCCAAGAACAACAATAATAATAAAGAATTTGTTAGTGTTATTTGTTTCAGTGAAACTATTTTAATAGATGTCAAATCGTTCGTGTCAACTTTGTCTGACCGACATTTCTATTAGATTACGAACAGTTCAGGAATTTGAAGGTCAAAATCATAACAGGCGGTTGCAAGTTGAAAGCTGCCTGATTACTGATTACTTATCATATGTCGACGTGAAACCCGCAGTTTCCTAACGTAAAGATAAGCGATAACATGCCGTTTGGCTGAAGCAGCTTTGCTGTTGCGGCATTTTCGTTTCAGCTTGGGCTTTTGTAGATACGTCTTTAAAGAGTTGTCTGCACGGCTCACATTATGTTAGAAAACCAGTGTCGGTGGCAGTTCTTTTTAGTTACGCGTGAAAATAGATTAGTCCAGGGGTTTCTTTTAACTCTAGGGGCTTCTTATACGACACGACAACGGCGCAACATGGTATTTTTTTGAACTGCTAATTACGTCTTCTAGAAAACACGTTTGCGAGAAACTGAGAAACTCTATGTAGCATATACAACTCGTTGTTAATGTGTAACGCGTGCCCCGCCCATGCAGTCACGCGTCTATACTTAGTATTTTTCTAGTCTGTGGTACGGCTACCCGTCTCCTATAGGCCGTAAACTAGATTAACGTGGTAACATGAACTTGATCTGCCGCGGCAACGTGGCAATAGCTGCGTCGCTTCAGTCAAGACCGGAATACTACCTTAAGCTTTCTGACATCTTTAAACTCGTTGCGGTGACATACCCACGTGTTATTCTCATGTTATTAGCGCTCGACATAGTTGTGACCACACGCGCACAGTTCAACTGTTCGCAAATGGCTAGACCGCAGGCCGCACGCGGCGCATGCGGGCGACCGCAAGGAATTGTGCCGCGCATCGGGTCTGAGGGCCTACCACGGAACACTTCGTCTCTATTGCTCTCGCATACTCGAATAAGAAAGAGGGTAATAGACGAATGATCGAACAAAGTTCGTGGTAGGCCATCTGTCCTGGAGCCCACCATGACATCTTAACATTCTTAACGCGATTCAGTTGATGACTTGATACTTCCATACAACTGAGTCTAAACTGAGCCTAAACTGAATCGCGTTAAAACGTCATGGAATATACGCGTTTTCTCAGAGAGATGGCGCATACAGATTTCATTGTCCGCAAAAGTTAAGAAAGAAAAAAGTTTGAATGCTTTTTTTTACGCGGTACCCTTACAGGCGGGATAATAACAGTAAATTACTTTTTAATGTGGATAAGGGTTCAATAAGAAAATCATCCTTTATAGCCCTTAATTTTTGAAAAATCCACCGGAAAGACTCCGTCGATTTCTGTTTGACCCAAACCATGCTATCCACAAAGCTGTCAACGAACGCATTGATTTAAGTAACATCTCGGATTTACCAATTACAAGTCGTTAAAAATTTAGAGGTTTCAAAAATCGTGACTCACAACCAGGAAATTAATGGGTTATGGTCGATAGGTAAACATGCGTTAGCAATCAATCATAGCTGATTTAATAAACGAATAGTTTGCCAGACTAATTGGCTGGCTAATTAGCTAAATGCACAAAGCGTAGAAAAAGGATTTGCCTCAAATCGGGTATAAATCTTATCCTTGAACTCGGAGATGCGTGAAGCTTTAATATTTCTTAATGGTGTTCTTTGCTTGTACCTAATATTGAATGAATCCGTTAAGGATGACTCACAGTATGCCACTGTTAATTGATTTCTACGTAGAAAAACACCAGGTAAAGATTAAACTGGTTTCCTTTTATTTGGCTTCCAAAGCGGAACCATGACCAACTACCATCATCTGCATGTATTACGTTTTTTAAATAAATAGGTTAAATAAATATATAAATAATTTGGGACAATCTTACACAAATCGACCTAGTCCCACGGTAACGTACACTGAGAGTTCCGTGCCACCAGTATTTTTATGTACCTGTGTGCGTAGCCAAGATGCCAATCGCTCACGCTTGATAACGTATCATAGCTACCTCTCTCTATCACTCTTCCTTATTAGTGTAACAATGACAGTTGCGTTTCGTTAGCGACTGAGCGTGAGCGATTGGCATCTTGGCTACGCACCCTGGTCCTTTGTGCGGAACCCTCGGTGGGCGAGTTTTTTTTTCATCTTTTCTCAGACCCGGTCATCTCCATAAATCTCTGTATTGCGAACGCGACATTAGAAACAATGCACTTACATAAGTGCATCAATGCACTGTCGTGTGGTAACGACACAAAGGGTAGACCTCGTAAACATGTCAGCGTGCCTTTCTCCAATTTTACTGTACTGAATACAAAATGTGATATTGCAACATGGATGCTGCGCTCGTCTAATATACTCGTACATTGCGAGGATGGATAATGCAACCTCGGAAGAGGTGTTTATTCATCCGTGCATCATATGCTTTCTCTCTTCCGGCAGATTAGTTTGATAGATTAAGTACCTATAACTATTTAACTAACTTGATTTTATCGGATTTTTTTAACTTTTCTTTTTGCCCTATGTAAAATGCATGCTGTATTTGCCTTTAAGTGATTGTTAAACTTAGCCATATAACTTCCTATGTATACATACCTACAATATAATCCAGTGTAAACAGTTATTGGTAAACCTAATAAATAAAACAAAAATCAAATAAATACTAGTACGAGTATTAGTTTTTATGTTAAATCAATTGAAAGCTGCTATGAAGAGATGGCATTTTAAGGTGACGTCTTTAAATAGGTATCCATATTTCGCGCCTCAAATTCTTGTGTATTGACTTGCGCTTACAGGAAAATATGCGGAAATAAAAATGCCAACGCAGATGATGATGATTTTTAATTAATAAATGCTATTACAGTGTACAAGATTTTCTTGATGACGAAATTTAACTATCTCCAATGTAATAACTAAAAATAAAATAAAAAATATAGACAGGACATTTCAAAACCATGTACCTACACTTACATTAATATACCTTAATTCGAATGTTAATCTGAATCATAATTATATAATTGATAAATTGATATATTGACATGAATAATGCTAGTTATTAAGATTATAAATTGCTGTGCCCTGTCAGGGCCCATGTGCTACTGAATAGTATGTAAGACCAATGTATACCATGGATGCAATAAACTATGACTATGACTATGACTATGATTTGGCATATTTTGTAGTACTACAAACAGATACTTCAATTGTATTATTTTGATAGGCTTTACTTCGAATACGATTATAAATCTTTACGAACCTTTGAGGATTATTCACATTCACTAGGACGGGACGGGACGGGAAGAATCACGTGATAGCTCGGAGCACTCGGATGTCACGTGACGTTTTCTATAGAAACCGACATATCGTACCGTCCCGTCCCGTTCTAGTGCGAGTCATCCCTTATCTTTCTATAGAGTCACCAGCAGATATTTGTGAGCAGGCGAGCTGCTGACAAATATCAGTGTGCGTAGCCAAGATGCCAGTCGCTCACGCTTAATAACGTATCGCAGCTACCTCTCTCTATCACTCTTTCTTATTAGTGTGACAGTGACAGTTGCGTTTCGTTAGCGACTGAGCGTAAGCGATTGGCATCTTGGCTAAGTACCCAGATCATCTTTATTGCCGAGGGCGCCGAGCCATTAGAGTGCATGTTTAGATAGTTTTGAACACCGTGACCGCTCCTACGGCGACTGACAATCAAACTAAAGGCATTCACGATACGTCCATCAATCCAAATGGAGTGGTCGTCTTCCAAAATCCTTCCGTGAATGTGAAAAACGTAGACGTGAGCCAATTGAATGGAAGTCATCTAGCTTTGGATTTCTAAGCGAATTGAAATTCACGCAATCCAAATAAGAATAACACTTTTTTTTTCATCGGTAGGTAAAAACACAAGGCCACGGCTTAATCTATTATTTCATCGCTGAAGTGTTTAATAGCCTTGTCTGTGTCTCCAACAACTTAAAATTAAAACAGTGCAGAAAAAACAAGAAATGGCAAGTGATTGTATTAAATGTCGTTTGATCGCTTTAATAAGTCACCGGCGAAAATGTCAGTAGTTATTGAAGGTCTAGTTCTTCCTGATTGACTAGCTTTGCGGAGCTTGTTTGTTGGCACCAGACTTACGAGCCTTTGTCTTGTATCTACTGTCTAAATAAGTACCAACTATAACAATTTATGCCGTCGTAAGTTGGCTATAGTGTTTGCCAACTGTGTTGTGAACGCGACTTGCGTTTGGTAGGTTTATCTGGTTTTAAAATATGTATTCTTTTATAAAATTATAACGAATCTGAGGTAATAATTGCGTAAAACGCCCGCCATCTTGAATTTCTTCCGTTTTCATCCTATCGTGATAATAATTGATATTTGAGGGCCCGAGAGGTTCATTATAACAAATATGAGGTAAATATGCGAGAAATGGCCGCCATCTTGAATTTCTTCTTTTTTGATCCGATCCTAACAAAGATCGATATCACGGGGATCTAAGAGGTTCGATGTAACGAATCTGAGGTCATAATTGCGTTAAACGGCCGCCATCTTGAATTTCTTCAGTTTTCATCCTATCGTGATAAAAATTGATATGTGAGGGTCCGGAGGTAAAATTAATAAATATAAGAGCCTGGGCAGTACCATTTTGTACCATTTGGGCTCGAAACTCTAGGTCCATGGGGTCTCAGCGCACGCAAGTTTTTTGTAGAAATCGCGAAACGTCTGATTGGTCTATACTGGTGACCGAAGGGCTGATGGTTTCCACGCACGCTCTTATCAGCATTGCATTGCGATACAACGAGGAATTGCCGCCAGCATCCTAGGTACAATGTCTCAGGGACCTAGAATAGAATAAAGTAGGTTGAGGTCGATAGCTAGGTAAGTTAGACTTAGATACTTACTGTATATATTTTAAAAATAAATGTTTTTTTTATAAATAAAATATTTTAATACTTAAAGATACTTATATAATAAATAAGTATATCCAATAGTATAGCTTCAATCCATCAGGGACCTTACGATGGTGTCTTAACGCGATTCAGTTTAGGTTCTTAACTGTGCTCATTTGTATGGCAGCGACTCAGTTTAAGTCCTAAACTGCTCGCCTACCACGAACATTGAAAATTGCTATTGACGGGAAAACCTCTTTGTCACTCCAATATGCAGGTATGACAGAGATGGAGATACAAATCCGCCATCGTTCGATTTTCGTGGTACAGGCCCTCAAATTAGACTGTGCATTGCATTGTATGTCAGTTTCTATACAAGCTTTTATTGAAATTCTGTCTCAAAAAACTGTCAAAACAATACAGCAATGCCTACTCGTATGTCTATTTAATTATCCTATCTAACACAACAAGTGTTTCCGAAAACTAGCAACACCTTGTGATGTTTACTACTTCATTAGCAGCTTGCCTTTAATGAGCCTGATTGGGCGTTTGGAGGCCCAAGCTGCCAAGGTTTGGTTAGCACGTTGAGACGGTCACCAATTGACGAACGGGTCCCTTCTTTGGGTGAGAGTCAGAATGGCGAGTATCTAAACAAATATAAGAAAGTAATATACTTACCAAAATTTTGTACCTATTTGGTACTAATATTAAATTGCAACGGTTAACACTCACGTATTTTTATCACAATAGGCGGCGTGAAAACGCCGGCTTGGAAACCAGAAGGCCTAGTATAAAAGTTGTACGACTTGTACGACATTAACTCCTCGACCGCGTTAGCGTATCGGGAGTTCAAATTATGTTTGCCGTTTATTTAAATCATCCGGCAACTTTCATATTTTGACCCCTCGATACGCTAACGCGGTCGAGGAGTTAATGTCGTACAACTTTTATACTAGGCCTTTGCTTCCTAGAGGGAACGTGAATTTGTGTGGTGATGTTTTGGTGGACACGGTTAGTTCAGTGAGCTTGTCGTTGACTTCCATATTAAATGCACAAACATCCAAACCTCACGATTGTCGGTACTTCATAAATTTCCGCAAAAAACAACATTAGCAAGACGTTCCACCGCAAAAACCTCAAGGCCTGGCCTGGTGTTGATTAGCTTAAACTGTGATTAGGAAGCTCACGAATACCTACGCTGTGTCAAGCGATAATGTCCTTAAACTCAATGGAGTAACGACTGTTTTTAAGATGGAGGTAGATTGGAATAGGTTGACAGTCTTGACACATTTGCTGCGCGCGCGCCGTGTTGCGGACTTCGATTAAGTCTGAGACAAGTTAGATGAGAATAAAATTAAATGGTTGTAGTTTAGCCAGAATCTGTCTCCATTCGTGGAGTGCGTAATTAGTCAGTTTTTTCTTAAGCTAGTATTGCCATTGCCACCTCAAATAAGGGTACCTTATTAACCATTTTGGTACCGTGGAACCATTTGGTACTTGGAACCCTAAAAAGGGAATATGGTTGTTTTGTTATATTGTTACTGCAAAGTAAATAAGTATGTCCTATTTATAACAATAACAATTACCTGTATGTAGTCATCAATGGTAATAATGTAGATAATCCACGTCCACTGTTGGACAAAGCCCTCTTTGAAGTATTTCCATACTATTCAATTAATATACATCACCCATATCGGCCATATCCAACGAATCCCCGCCCGCCATCTTTATCAGACCGTTGAAATGAAATGAAATGAAATGAAATGAAATGAAATGAAATGAAATGAAATGAAATGAACTGAAATGAAATCACCCTTGTTGGAGGCCTCCCCACGCTCCGTGTCCCAGTGTTGCCTGCCGCATTTTTTAAAGTAAATTGCCTTAACATGATTAATCTGTGCTGGCATGTCTACGTTTTATACACCACTTTTTAATAATAAATACCTAAGTAATAATTAATATTAAGGGACATTCGTACACAAATCGATCTAACTCACAGTAACCTCTATAAGGCTTATGGGTATAACAACTTATGACAACGATATACAATACATTAAAATATTGAAATACATAGAGAACATCCATAGCTCAGGAACAAATATTCGTGATAAACAGAAACTAAATACGAGTACCCTGACCAGGATTCGAACCTGGAATCATAATATGCGTCGTTCGTGGGCCGGGAAACTACTAAATGAGCTATGAGGGTTACTGTTTATTGCTTCTTTGTAGACAAAGAAGCATAGATGACATAAGCATACATAACTCAACAAAGTATAATAATATATCACTGTGCCCAATATCTGCTACTTGCACGTCATTGCAAGTTTACGATACAACATAAGCACAGTGTAAGGACAAAATGCAGTAACGCATCTTCGGATGTTTAAGAATTCACGTTCGACGTTATTCTGAACGCTGGCAGCAGAATGGTAATTATAGGTAATTATTTTTTTTGGCAGCCAGTCAACTGAAAGTTGTGGAATTAATCGCAGATCCTGCTTAATTTTTGATGAATGTAAGTATGAAATATAATTATTCCGTTACCTTTTTATTGAACCAATATCGTAAAGTTAACACATCGATCCGAAATTTACAAACCCACTATGGAGAGCCGCCAGATTGCCCGAATGTATATGGGCGGCAAAAGACACTTGTCATTTTATAACTGCGTGCGTAGCCAAGATGATAATCGCTAACGCTCAGTCGCAAACGAAACACAACTGTCATTGTAGCACTTATAAGGAAGAGTGATAGAGATAGATAACTACAATACGTATTCGGATTAGACAATGACGTTGTCTGTAACTTCAGTCTTTTGCTAGGCTAGGGCTGTAATAGACCACTCAATTAGATTCTACTCTGTAAGCAGTTACCGCGAAATGGACGGAAAGAAGTACTATTAGTAATGGATTAGTATTAAAGTTGGACGCTCGCGTGAGTTATGCTGCATTACGCGCGCCTGCGTAATACCTGCCGTAATAAAATGAGCATTTGAAAAACTTACGGCTACGTTTTTTTTTCATTTATTATGTCTCCCGCGTATTATCAAACCAAAGAAGAGATACAAACCCGTATATTTGTTCCACTGTTGGCCGCAGAGGTGGCACCAGCAAATACCTATTAAAAGCGGTGATCACACAATTTTCCATGCATAACACATTGAGTGCTGGGAACCCGCTAGGGGAGTTCTCTGTGGGTGGTCGCTTTCCGCTACAAAGCGGAAAAACGACGGAATCGGCTACGAGCGTAGCGCGTAGCACTCGCTAGGAGTCAATGTGTTAAAAAACCAATATATTTAATTGGAAATATCATATTTGAATGAAATTTGGTGGGTAGGTAGAGTTCCTTATTCTACCCTAGATGAACAAAATCCCAAGATGTGCAACAAAAAAATTTTACCTACTAAATTTCCCACTAACAAAATTGTAGGACATACTGGGATGGCACTGCTGTAGTTTTTTGTATGCTTTTATGGTCGTAAGGGATGACTCTCACTAGAACGGGACGGAATATAGAAAAAGATTATTAATCACGTGATTATTTCTATAGAAATTGACAGATCGTCGCGTCCCGTCCCGCCCAAGTGTGGGTCATCCTAATACTTAAACGTAGTTTCGATTTTATTAAATTACTTGTATCGTTGAATTGCTTGATAGCTTCCAAACAAGAGAAGACCTCTTTGGCTCAAACCGTGCTCGCATATTGGCGGATTTTTATTTTTTTATGGGCTGGCCACGCGCAGTTGACTCCCCTGGAGTTGCAGGCGTCCATAGGCTACGGTGACCTTGGTAAGTGCCCAGGGCTGGGATCGAACCAGTAATCTCCTGCATTCGCGACAGGAGATCGCTGGTTCGATACTAGCCCTGGCCACTGGGGGCCTTGGTCACTTTTTCTATAGTCTATGACATCTCTTCCAATTTATAATTTATATGTAGTAATGTGACTAATGAATCGAAACATTTATTATAAATAATAAATGATTGAATTAATTCTTTATAAGTGTACCCTCAGTGAGTTCGGATTCAGAAACGCCCCGTTTTTCGCTGATCTGGTCGACGCATTTTAAATTCACATAAGTGCCTCCACATATAGTTAGTAACCTTAATCTACAGTACACATGGTGCTACATTACCGCCCTAGGGCGACAATGACCACTTTACGTGCCTGCGTCGAATAATCATAGGGCCATATGTACCTTCTGTAAAACGTCGTACGATACACGTGCGAAAAGGAAATTTTCTCTTTTTCACCCATGTATCGTAATGTACTATTATTTATTTATTATAGTTACCTACCTATTATCCTTCACATCAGAGCTATTATGTTTGGACCCCACCAAAGCACGTGTCAGTGTCACGTATCATCGGACGTGACGTGAACCAAAGATGGTCCTAAGGTCATCTTGCCGATTAATCACTTATTTGCCCTTACCGCCTTTGATACATGCAGTGATTTCCTCTGTTTGATGACAGATGACAGATGACAGACTATGGTTTGATGCAACAACAAATCGGTTGACCTTCTCTGCCTCTGAAGAAGCTAGTTAGAGAAGTTTTTCCTCAAATTACCAAGATAAAAGAAAACCGACTTCAAAAACGGAAAAATGAAATGTTCATTTTTATACGTTTGAAGTCGGTGGCAAGCCAAATCGATAGTGAATGCGATATCGTTTGGAAATGAACCGACATCAAAGCTTGGTATCCCACAAACAAAGGAACATTTTATTTGTCCCATTTAGTAGTTGGTTTCCTTTTTTGTTAAAAAGTTTTGTTTTTAACAACATTATAATAAATGTTTTATTCATGTTTTCAAGTAGTCCAACTACTTTATATAAATTATAAATTGAAAGAGATGTCATATACTACAGTAAAAGTGACCAAAGCCCCCGGTGAGCAGGGCTGGAATCGAACCAGTGACCTCCTGCGGCTGCTCCTGCTTCTGCCACGAAAGCGAAGCTTTTTCTGTAGTATATGACATCTCATTCAATTTATAAAAAGTTTTGAGTTTATTTATTAACATGGAGCACAGCACAGCTAGATGAAATAATAAACAATAAAAAATTGCCCATCCCATCATGGAGCTCCTTAGAAGCCGATTCCTATCGGCTTGTCTACTTCAGCGAGTTTCACAAATATTTTTTCACCCTACTAGCTCGGGAAGCGCTCTTCTATACTTTAAATCTAGCGGGAAAAACGCATTTTATCCTGTAGTAATAGGGAAAGTAATTCCACCTTGAGTTTTGAATGGTTTCTTTGCATGACTTTTAAACGATAGTCGTTAACCACCACCACCAGTTAACTTGAGTACAATAAATATAGGATAACAATTAGATAACATTTGTAATTGTATGTAGCTTTTATTTGCCTAGCGATGTGAGGTGAAAAATGATGTATTACACTCGGCCGGAAAGTTTGTTTACTCTCGTGCCTTGGGACCTTGGCTCAATATTCCAGTTTTTGAACCAATCGCTACGCTCGCGGCTCAATTTGGAATCTTTCACTTGCTCAGGTCTCAACATAAGCAGAACAACTTTGCCCCCTTGTATAATAAATGACTATAATACGTATGTTTCCTTAACATATCGTCAAATATATGACAGCAGAACACAGACAGCAGATGTTGCCATTAAAGACCTTCTCACGTCGGAATACGGTTTATAAACGGTCAGTTGTGGATGGATTAGGCAAGTGATTGGCTTAACACCTTCGTGCGCCATCAAGATTCAAGGGTCATTGCGCAAGCTAATTCATTGGCGACGCGCACGCGCGGGACCACACTTAGCCTCAAGGCACGATCATATCGCGTATGATACTGTATAAGTTTGCCCGTGACTTGGGTCGTTAAAGTTGAAGTTTACGTTTTCACCCCTGGGGATGAATTGTATGAAATTTATTTTTTAGAAAGAAGTAAAAGTGGAAAAACTGAGTGGTAAGACTCGAACTCGTGACTCTGGTATACACACTCCCACCGCTTTACCAACTGAACTACCGAGATACACGTAGTGGCCCCGAATTTCTCCACCATATCCCTCGTAATTATGTGCCTCTTGCGCTTAGCAATGGCAACATCTACCTAGATAGTACTTACTCTTACTTCTTAATGGCATTAAATGGCATTGTGACATATTCGCTGCCACACACGTCATCACCAACAGCGGCAACAGCGTAACCATCCTTTTCCGTCATGCCCATCTAGTTTCCTGACTACTTCCACCCACAACTTAAACGCCAGTTCTTGGATACAATTCGTCCTGGCGTCATCCCAGATGAACTTGTCATCACTAAAAGCCTTCCTGAGTATCTTTTCTCTTCCATCCTTAAGCTCTGAGCGTCTTCTGGGCTAATTCGTGCTCCCGTGACGTCATCATCTCAACAGTTTTCGCGATCATCTGTCCTCATCTCGGTCACTTCATTCCTCGACTCTCAAGCAAAATCTGTGCTTGCCACAGTTGTTATCTTCAGTTGCATCCCGCTTCCCCCCAGCAAGTGTGAACAAGATGCACTGACAATGAGCTGACGTAAACGCGAGTATAGTATATTCTACAGCAAATTCCGAACTCGTGGTAAGAACAATGGAGCACACCTTCTAGGGTCTCGTCCCGTGACATCATCGCCCAGGAAAGTACTAACGAGGAACCAAATGGGCCACATGTCGTGACCCCCGCGACCCCCGTGACGTCATCATAGCTGAACACGTCATCATTGGCCTAGAAGCCGCAGCATCCTTCCTCGTCCCAGTCACGATTTTGTGCGTACTTTATCACTTTTTTATGAAATGATTCTTAAAACTGTTATCAACCTAATCTAAGATTGTTTGTGATGAGTTTGTGGTAGTTTGCAAAAAATGGTGAGCATTTAGGTAATGGATTTATAGTGCTTATTCATTGTTATGATTTATAAACCTACCACGGGCCACAGTCAAGACGACAATTGTTTGAGAACCGGGCAAGTGCGAGTAGGACACACCCGCCGAGGGTTCCGCTCAACGGAGGCTACTACTCCACACCCAAACTTCAAGAGCTTCCAGGGACCGCAGACTTATGTAATATTAATAATGTCAACTTGCTACCTTTACAATTTTTTAAAGCATCACGAATCAAATCATTTATTAAATGTAATAAATGTTTTGATTCATGTTTTTGTGTTTTTTAAGTAGTCACACTACTATATGTATATAAATTATAAATTTACACATTTACTACACATTGACATTTATTACATTTAATAAATGATTTGATTCGTGCTTTAAAAAATTGTATAGAATGGTGACGTCACCCTCGCTTCTAGTTGAAAATAATCTGTAAAGATTATCTAGAAGGCAGAGCACTAGACGTAAGTCTGAGCTGTAGGATTGGCGGAACGTACCTTAAAAACGTTTAAAATAAGAAAGGATTGCATATACTTAGGAAATTTCGGACTCTGGTCGCCGTGATCGGGTAGCCCAGTGGTTAGGGCGTCTGCCGCGAAAGCAGGAGGTCGCTGGTTCGATCCCAGCCCTGCTCACCGGGGACCTTGGTCACTTTTTCTTTAGTATATGACATCTCTTTCAATTTATAATTGCTACCTTTACGTTTACGCGTTCCCGAAATAAACTGGTAGCATGGAACTCTCAGTGCGCGGCAATTATACGGTTTTTTTTCCTGTGCAGCAAGCTCTTGCTTTTTGCTTTTTTAACGGGAAGTATGACCGCAGACATGTGTATGTATTAATTCAACTACTAATTTCGTCAAACAGACGATAGGACAACAAAGTGACCCTATAAGCGTTCCGTTTATTCTTTCGAAGTACAGCAACTTAAAAATGATTTTAATAGCCATAGCCACATTGATTATCTGAATGGAAGAATCCGAAAGTTGATATGGCTTTTCAAAATTCTAAAACATGTTGCATCCTACTCAATTACTTACCCAGATATATACTTCACTTGCCCAGTCAATTGTGACATACTGTATTCCCACTTGGGGAGGAGCCAATAAAACGAAGTTTCTGGAGGTTGAAAGAGCGCAAAGGTGTTTACTTAAAGTAATTTTTTCTAAACCCTATCGTTATTCAACAGATGCTTTGTATGAAGAATGTAATTTACTATCTATAAGAAAACTCTATATATTGGGATGTGTTTTAAAATTGCATTCAACAATAAAGTATGAGGTCGTCAATAGACATCTGAGGAGAAAGCCTAAAGCCGCCAAAGAGCCCTTTCTAAATTCTAAATTTGCTAAAAGACAATTCTGCTACCAATCTGCCAAACTATATAACTATGTAAATGAACGTCTAAATATCTATCCGCAGTTGACTTATACCTGCAAACCTTTGTTTGCTTAAGTATTACTCATGTAATATGATATAATGTAATAAAAAAAAAATGAAAATAATAATATAATATAAGAATTGAAGTAAATAAAGAGAATATAATATAATAACACAATAAATAAATATAGAATATAATATAATATAGTAGTTAAGGCAAACTAACAAATTACATGGATTTTTAATCTGAAATAAATGAATATTTAATTTTAATTTTTTTAATAATAATAATATATGATAGAATGTAATGTAATATATGTATAATATAATATATGATATAATATATGATATAATGTAATGTAATATAATATCCCTCACTCTCAAACTCAAACACACACACACACACACACACACACACACACACACACATACACACACACACACACACGCACGCGCGCGCGAATTTTGTATTTCGATACGATAATTAGAATAAGTCAATCTTGTATATGAAATAAGTATATATTACTCGCCTTATATGCATGTATAAGCAGATAATTATAATAATAAAAATTGTAAACTTTGAATTAAACGTTATACATTGGTTTATAACCCACTAAATTTACTGAAGAGCGGAGCCTTCTGACACAAGTAAAATTATTACTTAAAAGAAGACTTCTTCTTCTTTTTGTTTCTAGTAATGTGTTAATGTGTAACCAATAAATAATTTTTCATTTTTCATTTTTCATTTTCATACCTTTTTTAAGGTTCGCTTAGCGTTTTCAAATGCGGCATCGGGAAAATGATTTTGTGCTTGAATGATGCGCACAAGGAAAGAGGATGAAGATTACAGAGGGAAGTGAGGGAAGATAATAGCAGCTATCATACTAAAACGTAACCTCACCGGCAACGCGACCTTGTCCCCATGTCACGCGCCGTCGCTTGATCCTCGATAACTCATGATTGCGCGCACGCATTGTTTACGGCACATAATGCCGAGTTCAGATGTTTCCGTTCTCGCAAGACGTGTTGCAACTGTTACGGTGTGTAGAACAACTTATTAAACGGCTGAAAGTCCACTGCCACATAGGTGGGGTCACTCGGAAAGGCATGAGATGCTTGAATTCTATAAATGGAATACACCCCATTTAATTGTTTTAAATAGCATTTTTGAGTATAGATTAAACACCATTACCGAAATGTTCAAAAAATGGAATAAATATTGAAAATATGAAGTTATTTAGTTACAATGCGATGAGAATTAACGCGCGAAAAAAAATTGTATGATAATGTGAATTTCACACATTAAGGTTTCCTGACTAACAAGATTTTGATGAAAAATAATATTAAGGGATGACTCACACTAGAACGGGACGGGACGGGGCGGGATGGGACCATCTGTCAGTTTCTATAGAAAATGTCACGTTACATCTGAGGGCTACGAGCATTCACGTGATTTTTTCTATAAAGATTGACAATACCGTAAATTAGTTAAACCGTCGGACAGGTACCAGGAAAGTACATATGTAAACATTTTCGATTATCACACATTATAAATTTACTAAAAAGGGGTCTTTTTCCGGAACCACGGGGACAATGCCGTCCTCGAAACGTCTGAGGTTAGTTTTCAAAGTTTTACGCCATTAAGTCCCGTTTTAGTAAATAAATAATACCAGGTACATAACGGATGTTATATTTGATACAAACGGAAAGATCAAATCAATAAAATTCAAGAGCAATAAAAACGAGTCGAATTGTATATTAAAGATACTCAAAGTGACCCGTTTTGACTGCCCTGTTGTAGGATTACACTATTATAATATTATTACCCACTGATTTGATTAAGTTCGTTGTTCACATGATGACCAACGAGATAGCATCCGGAAGCTCTCCATATCGTTATGTTTATCGAGTATTGTATTGTAATGCCGACATATTATTGTGTGTGCGTGGCTGCTGTGTCGCGACTGTCGCGTGAGCGTCGGCCGTCAGGCAGTCACCCCTGCCTTCGTTATATTCACAAACCATAATAGTTTTTTTGACCGCAGATGAATCGCCTGAGATGGCAAGCGAACAAGCGATTAACGCCGTCCACGGAGACTCACAACCCCAGAGGTGTCACAAGTGCGTTGCTGTCTTTAAGGTTTGTCGTCTTAACGCGATTCAGTTGACGACCTTAACTGAATCGCTGCCATAAAACTGAGCACAGTTAAAAACCTAAACTGAATCGTGTTAAGACGTCATAGTAAGGCCCCTGTAATTTTCTAACTATTCGGATTAGACAATGACAGTCGTCATTATCGACCGCGTGATACTGCCGGGGTATTCTTATGCTAGGACTATTGAGGACAGGCGTGGCTGTGACGGAACCAAATTATACTACAAATTTCCTATCCTAATGAAATACAGTTCCTGAATTTTACCTTGTAATATCAATTTGGCCAGTGATCGTGTAGTGGGGAAACGTTGTGTCGTGTAGTAAAGCTAGGTTCTTTTCATTCGATAAGGTTGCCATTATTTATTTACTCTGCCTTCTGCAATGTTGTCTACCACCTGTATTTTTAAAGAAGCTATGAGCTACTATCACTAAGTACTTTCATCTAAATTTGGAACCTAACGTGAAGGGATTGTAACTGTAGAAGACGTACGTGTTGTCAGGTAATGTCAAGAGTTGTCAAGCTGTAGGAAGGGTCAGTCAGTGTAGTATCACTCATATTACTCTAAATTATGTCGTTAATCTCATCAACTTTCAACTCGAACTCCTTAACTGTCTTGCCTGAACAATGTATGTCATTGAGAGTCTAGTCAGTTCTCGTAAAACGATAAATGTAGTAGATAAATGTAACATACTATTTAGGGATACTTTTGAGTTAGAGGGGAGATCTTAAATCCATTCAATATGTTTCTACAGATAGGGGGAATAAAGGAAATATATTTTTCAAATCTAGATGTGTATACTTAGCTTTCGATTTCGGTTTCCTTATTGCGATAAAAACATATCCTTTGTCTTATTTTGAATCCTTCTATCCTTCCAAGAATGTGAATTAGTATAACTTCTCGTCGCTGATATCATACATCGTTTAATTCCTTTTTATTTAACTTATTAAAACTAAAATTGTATATAATTTAAAATTCATGTTTTCTTAGAGGCTTTGTTTGTCATTGACAGCTGATTATTCCAAATAATTCAAATATCTTAGATTTCATATTTAAAAAGCATAGAGCATTAAAACTTTATGAGCATAGACGAAATTAGAGATTTAAGGCTAGCTATACACTACTCGTCAAATACACGCGTTTCTAATAAAGAATATGAAATAAGTTAAGGGGAATTGTAACAAATTAATATGTAATAATCATTTATGTAAACGGGAATTGCGTCCCGTTACACACTACCCCCAAATTTTGCGAACATAGACACATCCGGGTCATGGAAAGCAAAATAATAAAAACAAACAAAGGAAATAACATTATACTACCCCCCACGTTTGCGAATACAGAAGCAACTAACTTGTGAAGACTGAATATTATTTATCTTCTAAAAGATAGAAATGTAATAAAAAGAAAAATAAGGCTTATGCTACCACTACACTACCCCCAAATTTTGCGAACATAGACACATCCGGGTCATGGAAAGCAAAATTTTACCACAAAGAAAATTAGTACTCGTAGCATAAGGCGTAAATTGTATTTTTATTTATTAGTATTAAGTTCATTAGCATCTTTCCATTTAATGTGGACATTTTTTTTTTTTCCTCTTATGAAGTGTGTATTTAACCAAGCGAAGAACCGCACGCATATAATAGTCAAGTTCTTAAGCTCAAATATGTATGACATGGACATTTACAAAACTCCACTG
This sequence comes from Lathronympha strigana, assembly GCA_949128165.1. NCBI lineage: Eukaryota > Metazoa > Arthropoda > Insecta > Lepidoptera > Tortricidae > Lathronympha > Lathronympha strigana. Next base: position 236,403 of record OX421920.1, read on the forward strand.
ACATTCTCACTTTTGGAAAAAGGTACCAAGGGTCGTGAGTCCTTGATAAACTCTAGCCGTACTGCAAGGACACTTCCGACCTCATACCTGCTTTGCTTATCGGATGGGGAAAGGAAATCAATGCATCCCTTTCAAAGGCGAGAATTTTTTAAATGGGACCAACCGTTAAAGATCCGCTATCAAAACTAAACCCTGGGGTTCACTAAAATACGGCCGATTTCTGGCTTGGAGCATGTTCATCAATTGCATGAAGTCTTTATTAGGCACTCACTGTCCTACCATCTGATCGTAACCAGATGTCAAAGGTCATTATATGTTAAGGCATTTAATTGTAGCCTTCATAAACTTTATTTAACTTATGTTGAGAATACATCTTAATTTTATGACCATCCCAAATAATAAATACCTTTAAATATTAAGTAGTATTTAAATTCATGGTCGTAACCAGATTTAAGTATTTTTTTATTTTATTTGTTAAAGCTTTTATTTTTGCCTTAACAAATCAGCTTTATTTAGCTTATATTGTGGGACTGCTCCGTTTTGTAAGACCACCCAAAAAAAAAACTTAATATACTTTTAATATTAGTATTTCAATTCTTGGTCGTAACCAGATTTAAGTTATTTATTATTCGTTCAAGCATTTTTTTTTAAGTATCAGCTTTATTTAGCTTCTATTGTGGGACTGCTCCGTTTTGTAATTTGTAAGACCGCCCAAAAAAAAAACTTAAAATACTTTTTAATATTAGTACTTATTTCAATTCATGGTCGTAACCAGATTTAATTTTTTTATTATTTGTTGAGACATTTTTTTGCCTTAAGTATCAGCTTTATTTAGTTTATTGTGAAATAAGTCTATTTGTACTATGTCCACAATATACTTATTAATTCATTTATTTATGACCGAAGAAACTTTAATAGACAACATGTAATTGACGGATGTGTGATTTAATCATGGGGTCCCTAGCTTCTTGTGGAGTAGAACTCATTTTGGATAACAGTTTGGAAACCTGCAACCTGTCAGCTTGTAATGACACTAACTAATAGCAATACCCAAAAAGTTTCCTGGACCGTGTGATGTTATGTCGAGATGCCAATGAACTTTAATGTTTATATCTTAAGTCCGATTCCATTGCAGAGGCTGTCGCATACTGTCAGGACTAAGTCGTTAGCAAAACATCACACTGTATACTGTTGAGTCTAAGTCATTGACAGAAACAGACATCACCAGATATCATTCCTCATTCGCTCTTACACTATTCCAAGACAATGGAACAACACGTATCGATATAAACTGTATATAACATACCCTAATGTTATCCAAATAACATTTAAATATTATTTATTTAATATATTTGGTTTAATTAAAATGCCATAAAATACCAATTTATTGAATAGGAAATTAATTAACTTTAAATTTACCATTTTATTTTATTTAAAAATAAAAATATTTTATTGTCTGACGGTACATTTCGTAACTTACGTAAATGTACTTTTGAAAATGACTGACAAACATATTTGCTATAAATATTTATTCAGAATTCCCGTGAAGATTTCGCTATAATATTCCTAACATAAAGGTATCAAACCTCTTTAATCGACTGAAATGGTTTTATGTTTTCATGGTATACGTCAGTCAAATATTATTTTGACAGAAAATGAAAATGTTTATTTATAAACATCATTTTCATAAATTCATTTTAGATTTTAATGTTATTTCAACATAGAAACTTGTATAATGTCGTATCGTATATAATGGAATTTAGAAGTACGATCAGCAAGCGTGTTAGTATGAAATATATAATTTAGATACAGAAATAAACGTATGTATTTACATTTCTCATAATAAGTGAATACATAGCAGGATGTTAACGCTATCTTTTTTACAGATCAGAGAACGATATATCTCAAGATTCAAGCTAAGGAGCCCCGAGCATATATATTCGATATGTTGAAGTGTTGAAGTTTTCTTGTCAAGATTCGCTAGAAATAACACATAAAATCTACCTACGAGTATTATTGCGGAATTAAGAAATATTGCTTATTTAATTACATAATATACAATTTCATGTTGCTTGATTTAATAGCTAAAGGTACCTTTTTACGTTTGATTAGCCTTTAGTAAAAAAAAATAGAAGCAAGCCCTAGTTGTATGGTTTGGAACTACATTCTCTAAATTATTACGGAGTTTTATTGGCAAGAAATGCTACTGCAGCTTTAGTGTAGGTACCGAATCTTCTACTTCTTAAGAAACCAATTATTGACAAATTGAATTACCTATAGTTCAGAACTCAGTGTACCTTTCTAGCCTAATAATTTTGAAAATGACTTACCTAGTTGTTTTGTTTATGGAAACTAGGAACGTTATTTTAAATTTTCGCTTATAAGAAGTTACATATTGTTATTTAGTTATTTTATACTGTTCTCCTCAATCTTATAATTTTGAGTTGGTTTTGAATTGACAGTTTTGCAATAAACTAAACTAATAAAATTACCCCACCAAAAATAATCATAATAAGTATTTTGGATGAAGAATAATATAGGATTTACAATGTATCTACGATACATGCATGATATGCACGTCGAACGAGCTGAGAGAGTTATGACGTACCTACGCTATTTTTGCCTAAAGAAGAAATCTCTTCCTAAAGTGTTAAGGTGATGTTGGCGTGAACTTGTAATTTATTAAATGAATTGTTTTATCTGAGTATAAAATTAAAAGCAATTTTAAACGAAATATTTAGACAGAGCACAGAGCAGAGAAGTAACAGGCACTTAACGATGTCCATTTCACAAGCAACAACTGTGGCTGAAAAAAGCCAACTTTGACACATCAAGGTAAATTCAAGGAACTGGCGATAAATGGCAACATATATCCTGGTCACGGCACCAACTGTGATGGTACAGAAATCTACTACAAATTTCCTATCCTAATGAAATACAGTTCCTGAATTTTACCTTGTAATATCAATTTGGCCAGTGATCGTGTAGTGGGGAAACGTTGTGTCGTGTAGTAAAGCTAGGTTCTTTTCATTCGATAAGGTTGCCATTATTTATTTACTCTGCCTTCTGCAATGTTGTCTACCACCTGTATTTTTAAAGAAGCTATGAGCTACTATCACTAAGTACTTTCATCTAAATTTGGAACCTAACGTGAAGGGATTGTAACTGTAGAAGACGTACGTGTTGTCAGGTAATGTCAAGAGTTGTCAAGCTGTAGGAAGGGTCAGTCAGTGTAGTATCACTCATATTACTCTAAATTATGTCGTTAATCTCATCAACTTTCAACTCGAACTCCTTAACTGTCTTGCCTGAATAATGTATGTCATTGAGAGTCTAGTCAGTTCTCGTAAAACGATAAATGTAGTAGATAAATGTAACATACTATTTAGGGATACTTTTGAGTTAGAGGGGAGATCTTAAATCCATTCAATATGTTTCTACAGATAGGGGGAATAAAGGAAATATATTTTTCAAATCTAGATGTGTATACTTAGCTTTCGATTTCGGTTTCCTTATTGCGATAAAAACATATCCTTTGTCTTATTTTGAATCCTTCTATCCTTCCAAGAATGTGAATTAGTATAACTTCTCGTCGCTGATATCATACATCGTTTAATTCCTTTTTATTTAACTTATTAAAACTAAAATTGTATATAATTTAAAATTCATGTTTTCTTAGAGGCTTTGTTTGTCATTGACAGCTGATTATTCCAAATAATTCAAATATCTTAGATTTCATATTTAAAAAGCATAGAGCATTAAAACTTTATGAGCATAGACGAAATTAGAGATTTAAGGCTAGCTATACACTACTCGTCAAATACACGCGTTTCTAATAAAGAATATGAAATAAGTTAAGGGGAATTGTAACAAATTAATATGTAATAATCATTTATGTAAACGGGAATTGCGTCCCGTTACATGGCTCTAGCTCATCCCCTCTGCACCTCTATATGACAACAACATCACTATCATCAGAGGTCACCAGAGACTGTTCTTGATACCGCGGCATGATCACGCTCTCGAACAGCCTTGCAGCGCGCGAGCATCTTTAACGTTAATACATTGCTTACCTCATCTAACCTCTGTAACCTTACGTAAGCTGATAATGAATTCCGAATGCCTACATGCTGATGGGATGCAGCTAATTACCAGCGACAATGCGCGTACGCAGCAATAAGAGGGAAAGGAATGTGGGGGGGTTGCTAAAGGAAGCTTCGTCTAGCGGTATGAGTATAGGACTCTCGGAAGATGGTGGATGTGAGGTTTCTTCCATGAGATATTTAAGACTGATGACGCGGAGTGGAGCGTTGGTGGCCCAGTGGTAAGAGTGTGCAACTTTCAATCCGAGGGTCACGTGTTCAAAAAACCCCAGCTCGTACCAATGAGTTTTCCAAACGCATATGTACGAAATATCATTTGATATTAACCAATCGCTTTTCGGTGAAGGAAAACATCGTGAAAACGGGCTAATACCAATATGGCCTACTTTACCTCCTGGGTTGGATGGTCAGATGGCAGTCGCTTTCGTAAAATTAGCGCCTACGCCAAACCTTGGGATTATTTGCCACGGCTCAGGAAGCCTGGTCTAGTACCACGAAAATCGAACAATTGCGGACTTGTATCTCCATCTCTGTCATACTTGTATATTAGAGTGACAAAGAGGTTTTTCCGTCAATGTAAATTTTCGATGTTCGTGGTAGGCATGCTGAGGTCCAAACCCCAGCTCGTGGCACATAATCCGGGAAAACGGAGCAAAGAAGGCCGTCCGTAGATAGGATACGTCTTCTCGTCAGATAGGTATCAAAGAGGTATGCGTAAGTGGAAATAATGTTTTTTAAGCATGACAAAAAAGTACCTTTTCATAGGCTCTTAAAAGTAGGCCGTGCATACCTCACGGTGATTCAATGAATAGGTTCTTTATTACATAACCAGCAGTTAGTGACTATTGTCAAAAATGTTTATATACTTTTTTTGATAGCATTGGCATCGTGACTATATTTGCCGTTGTACTGACAGCTCAGTCGACGCGAAATGCGAAATGTTGTTATTGTCGAATACCTTCGGTTATCACATGGTTATCATCACTCAATTGCTCGGGCGTTCGCGCCTCTTGAGGACTGCTCCGAGCAGTAAGGCACAGTCCAGTGAGAAAGGTATAATGTGTTAGGAAGGACAACACAGCTTCTAGTCTAATTCAGTCAATAGATTTTGTGATCTAGCGTCAATTGATACCCAGAACAGTATCCTAAAAATGTATAATCCTAGAAAGATTACCTTAGGATGCTGTTCTGGGGTGTCTAGTAGAAGATTCGAAAGTGCTTGTTGCTAAGTCATTAATGGATTGAATTAAACTGTTTTTAGGGTTCCGTAGCCAAAATGGCAAAAACGGAACCCTTATAGTTTCGTCATGTCCGTCTGTCCGTCTGTCCGTCTGTCCGTCTGTCCGTCTGTCACAGCCGATTTACTCGGAAACTATAAGTACTACAGTGATGAAATTTGATGGGAATATGTGTTGTATGAACCGCTACAAAATTATGACACTAAATAGTAAAAAAAAGAATTGGGGGTGGGGCCCCCCATACATGTAACTGAGGGATGAAAATTTTTTTTTCGATGTACATACCCGTGTGGGGTATCAATGGAAAGGTCTTTTAAAATGATATAAAGTTTTCTAAAAAACATTTTTCTTAAAGTGAACGGTTTTTGAGATATCAGCTCTCAAAGTCGTAAAAAGTATGTCCCCCCCCCTCTATTTTTATAACTACGGGGTATAAAATTCTAAAAAAAATAGAGGTGATGCATGCTAATTAACTCTTTCAACGATTTTTGGTTTGATCAAAGTATCTCTTATAGTTTTTGAGATAGGTTGATTTAACTGTAATTTTGGTTAAGTTATTGTGCTTACACTGAAAACGATGGCTGAACCTTATAAGTTTAGGCTCCATTCACCAGGTGTATAAATTGACATAATAAGTTTATTATATTTGCTGCTACGGAACCCTTTGTGCGCGAGCCCGACTCGCACTTGTTTTATTAATGCATGTTGGATATAAGATGTCATGTTTTGAAAAGCTGTGTCCCGCCGAGTTTCTTGCCGGTTCAAAGTGTTAAATCTTCTCGGGTCTGTGGTGTAGGATTAGAGCCGGTGTAGCTTTATTTAATTTTCATTCGACGTTCAAAACTGCACAGCCTGCTTGAAAAATAAATATTTTGATTTTGCGTTTGAGTGGCGGCACCATTGTCTCATATGTCTGAAAGCCGCAACGAAAAATGTAGGTAAATTAACCCGAAAATCAACATCGTTAATTCAATCAGCGGAAGTGCCGAACGGCGTACGTTTAAAATCACGAATTACCTTCATTAGCGTTTCACACAAAAAAGCAGCGACAAAACTGGTTACGTTACATGCAGCACCGGTCTTTGACATCCGGTATTTACTCTTTGTTGCATACTTAATAACTTAAGTTAATATGACAAATAACTAGCTTACATTCGCGACTTCGTTCATGAAGTCAGTTACAACTTTGGATCATGTTTCATTTCATTGTCTTCTGTTACCGCGATTGTTATTCATTGAAATTAAACACTTTAGTCATCATCTTAACCCTGTGAAAACGAGTGCTGTAAAGGGCTCGAAACGTAGGGTCATCGTGTTAAGATAATGACATCATCTTAACATTCTTAACCCTGTGAAAACTCTGTTCTGACTAGACACTATGACTGATACATATCTACAGACATTTTTCTAAAGTTTTTAAACTGAAAGCCTAGACGAGAAAATATAGGGCAAACATTTTTTTACATCTCCCATTTATTTATAGCAATATGCCACCTGGTCAAACTCTTCCCCTTGACCATCATTTGACGACGGCTTTCGAACTTAGTGACTGATTAAGAAATGAATTTATTGCGTTTTTTCTGGTCAATAGCAAGCCCTCTGGATATGCAATATTTTAGCTTCTACGTTAACCCAATTTTTAACAGTAAATTACAACTTTGGGTACAGCGGCCGGAGGTCTGTACTGTACCAAGACCTGGTAAAACGACTGGTTGACGTCACTGGGCATAAGAAGGCTGGCAGCTACCCTCACTCAACGCAAAAGTATCTATTGCAATTCAGCGAGAACATGCCGCCAGCACTTTTCAGACCATGCCCCAGCCACCCTCTGTTAGTGTTTTAGTTTTTATAGTTGAATAAAGAAATCTCTGGATCCTTATTTATCTAAAGTTCATCCGCCATATCCGATATGAGGTCACTGGTTTGAGTTGGAATCACATACCAAACTACTGAGCTCACATAATTGCTACCAGCTTAGGAAGTGGTTTACGATGCATAATATTTAACGTGTTATTTTTATAACAACACGTAAAAGCTCTTTTCTACGAGCCTTAACCTTTGGTAAATTATTTGTCTGTGTGTGTAGTTACGTCACCAAATGAACAAAACCTATTCAAATGGTACCTATTTATATAAGTACGCCATTGACTAGTTACTAGTGCAAGCCACATTTATGCTAAGCGTGTCATTGAAGTGATTTTCGTCAAAAAAAATTTATGTGTTAATAGTATGATATCTAATTATTTATAAAGATGTATGTCTCATTAAGAACCTCTCCTCGAGTGTAGGCCTCCTCCATCTCCTTCCATTTTTCTCTAGTTTTCGCTGTTTCCATCCAGTTTTGTCCAGCTATTTTTGAAATTTCGTCTGATCACCTTTCTAATGGTTTTCCTTTCCTACGTTTTCCATCCGGACCAGCCCATCCTGTCACTGCTTTTGTCCATTTTTCGTCATTCATTCTTGATACATGGCCAGCACAGCGCCATTTTAATTTTTGCAGTATGTCACAGCATTTTTGTTTTTTGTCTTATGTCTGTGTTTTTGTTTTTATCTATACGTTTTATATTTAAAATACTCCATTCCATACTTCTTTGGCACGTATTCAGTTTATTTTTCGTGTATAAGTTAAAAATCCATGTCCAGCCAACCTGCCAAACACAATATATCAGCAATATAACGGCCTCCTAGCCTAGTTGGTAGTGACCCTGCCTACGAAGCAGGAGGTCCCGGGTTCGAATCCTGGTCAGGGCATTTATTTGTGTGTTTATCACGAATATTTGTTCCCGAGTTATGGATGTTTTCTATGTATTTAAGTATTTATATGTATCTATCTATTATATATATCGTCGCCTAGTACCCGCAACACAAGCCTTAGAGCTTACCGTGGGACTAGGTGGATTTGTGTAAGATTGTCCCATAATATTTATTTTTAATATTTTTATTTTTTTTAATATAAATTAAAGTCTATATTTTTTCCAAAATAAAGCACCATTCACACATAAGATATTTAAAGTTTAAACCTTGTCAAGTAGTCAGTATCGCTGCTCAGCGGCCTTAACGCTCCGCCGGGCGCTTCCGCTTGACTTGCCAAGCACTCTTAGAATCGCAAGCACGCATAGCACAAACAACTCCTAAGATGCGATGACCTCTGATACCCAGATACAAACACACACACACACATATGGATTTCTAGTTTTATTTTATTTTTCTTGTCTTTAAACGTAAGTTTCTATTGTTTTTGTCTGCTGTAGTTCTTCTAGTGTCCTTTTGGTAATTTTTTTCTGTAAGCTCGCTTAAAACTTGCATAAGGGGGAAAGCGGGACTTCCTGACACAGGTACTGCATACTTAATGGAAGTCCTAATCATAACCTTTATATTTTTGCAGGTTATTATGTTTTTTTTTTCATTTTTTCGTTTAAAAAAACCGATGTTGGAAAATAGGTACCTACATATTTTTGTCCAGAGGGCCTAGTATAAAAATTGTACGACATTAACTCCTCGACCGCGTTAGCGTATCGGGAGTTCAAATTATGTTTGCCGTTTATTTAAATCATCCGGCAACTTTCATATCTTGACCCCTCGATACGCTAACGCGGTCGAGGAGTTAATGTCGTACAACTTTTATACTAGGCCTTCTGCACAGATTGATTTCAGTCGCTACTCAGCGGCCTTTACGCCCCGCCGGGCGCTCCCTTGACTTGCCAATGCCAACCACTCTTAGAATCGCAACCACGCATATATGACGCATAGCACAAACAACTCCCAAAATGCGAGGACCTTTGACACCTAGGTTACAAATATCCCTTAGTATCTAGATACTAAGGGATATTTGTAAAAGTCTTAGTCTTGCTCGAAGATCCGATGGTAGTCGGGGCAATAAGGTTCTCGAGTGGTGACCACGTACCGGAAGATGCAGCATTGGGAGGCCTTCAGCAACGTGGATCGACGACCCGGTGAAGGTCGCGGGAAACCGCTGGATACAGGTAGCGCAAACCGGGCGTTGTGGAAATCCTTGGGTGTGGCCTATGCCCAGCAGTGTCCTTCCATAGGCTGATATAATGATGATGACGCTATTTACACTTTTGTGTCCCGATTAGATTGCCTTGATACTTAAACCTTGTTAGTTCGTTGCGCTCCGCAATCGCAAGCAGGCATAAAACAAGCAATTCCTTAAGGTGCTTGGACCCCTAATGCCCATAAAGTAGCATTTACACATTTCCAGCCCGCACAAAAATAGTTCAAAGCTTAAAGCTTGTACTCAGCGGACTTAACGCTCCGCCGGGCGCCCCGCATGACTTGCCAAGCACTCTTAGAATCGCAAGCACGCACAGGATAAAAAAACAGCCGAGCCGCTTCCCAAAGGTGCGAGGACCTCTGGGGCTTTGTGGTCAGGGTGCGTAGCCAAGATGCCAATCGCTCACGCTCAGTCGCTAACGAAACGCAACTGTCATTGTCACAGTGTGTGAGGTAGCTACGATACGTTATTAAGCGTGAGCGATTGGCATCTTGGCTACGCACGCAGGCCCCTTGAATGACTGCCTAAATACAAAACATAAGCTCATAGGTTTTCTGGCGCGGTAAATTCGAGAACTTCCTCGTGTCTGGAGGGAATTTCCGACTTCACATGGTACGAGTATTGCCAGTGACAATGTATGCATCCGCCGCCTCCTTTTCACCGATTGAAAGTCGGCCTTATGAAATGAAATGAAATGAAATGAAAAATATTTATTTCGAGTATCAGATGACTCATAGGTGGTTAGATTACAAACTAAATAACTTAATACCTAATGTTATTCCTTAAAATAATTAATTAGCCTTAGTTGACGCTCTCAGTTTTTCGTTTGGGTTTTTTAAATTCCCATGTGCTCAAAAGTAATAAATATATGCTTGTTTGTCACAATACAAGGGCGAAAAAGCGGCACGTGTATCGTACGACGTTTTACAGTACAAGGGACATACCCTTTGACTATCCGACGCAGGCACGTAAAGTGCTCATTATCGCCCTAGGGCGGTAAAGTAGCACCATGTGTACTGAAAAATATGTTACATCAATGAGGATTACCGCGAGTCGATTTTCCGCTAGCTAGAGGCGTTAATGGAACGTGGGTCCTGCGGGAACATTTCAAACGTCACTTTGACAATTCTCTCGCACTAACACAGGACCCACGCATGAGTGGTGCCGCCTGGTGAGTTGTTTATATGAATTATATTCTAAACAATTCAATTATAACAGGCTAAATCGCAAAACCGGAACAACAATAGCAGGTACGATTAACTGTTTGCCGGTGCGTGGACCTCTACGAGTAGGTAACTTAACACCAAAAGGTGCTAATTACCAAGAGGCGCCCAAAACAAACTGTGTTTTTGCTTCTGGCGCGGACCGCTCCCGCGAGCGTTACCCGTCACGGTGCGCGACTGCGCGGGCGCAGGTAGGTACTATTCTCAAAGCGATAGCCATATCAGTACCTACGTCTAACACGAACATCGAAGATTAGCATTGTAACCTTTTGATCAGTCTAAAATGCAAGTGTGTCAGAGAAGGACATACAAATCCGAAATCGTTCGATTTGCGTGCTACTAGCCCGGGGACCTTACCATGACATCTTAACTCTTTACGCGATTCATTTGACGACCTAAACTGAGTCGCTTCCATACAACTGAGCCTAAAATGAACCTAAACTGAACGTAATGGTAAGGCCTCTGTAAGCTTAGACCGTCTCCCTCCGTAGGCCCTGTGGGTTGGGGGCCACGCCACGGCTCTACAAGACTGGGAGGAGAGTTAAGCGTCATCTCTGGCTCTTCTCATTAGCGCGGGTGCCCGGCAAGCGTCGGGCAACCTGGGGGCGTTCCGGTAGAATGCGCAAGCGATTCCGTGACGCTCCCATAACAGTGATGCGGGCGACACCGGTGTGTTTTTAGTGGGTAGCTCCTCTCCCTGCTGCGGGAGGAAAGTCCCACATAACCCCCCTCCCATTGGCCTTCCCCGGGCCGGGGGGTATGCGTAATGCATTTTCACATCATAAAAAAAAAACTTCTGTAAGCTGTGAGAATAGAACAACAACCCGTGACGGACAAATCGTCTCGTTACGACACAGTGCCGTTTATCACCCCATTATAATAGCGGAAGCCATAATGTTTCCCATTCTGACAATTATGCTTCTATATAATTTGATTACGGCTTATCTGACTATGATTTGCCCTTGCGCAAGTGTGTGAGTAATCGAGTGTCATAATAATCATATTCAGGTAATCTTGCGTGATTTTGCAAGTGGTTTCGTATTTTGCAAATGGATGGGTTTGATTAAGTTTTTTGCTACGAAGCAGGAGGTCCCGGGTTCGAATCGTGGTCAGGGCATTTATTTGTGTGTTTATCACGAATGTTCCTGAGATTATGGATGTTTTCTATGTATTTAAGTATATATATCGTCATCTAGTACCCACAACACAAGCCGTATTGAGCTTACCATGGGACAAGGTCGATTTGTGTAAGATTGTCCAATACTATTTATTTATTTATTAACCCGTTTAGGGTGTTGGATTTTACAGCAGGGTCACAGCGTGGCAATGTTGCGAGCGTAATGGGGACCATCGGCCCTGGCATCAGAACGGGCTAAGGGTTTTAAACGTATTCCGTTTTGTTTTATTAAATTGATTATGTATATTCAGCCTTTTCAAATGTCTCTAAAACGAGAAGACTTCTAAAAACGGTACCGAGTCCAGTACGTAGACAGATACTAATCCGAGTACAGAATAAGTGAATACGTCAAATCTTGGGATTTGTTGCTAAAGCGGATCCCAGACTCCTAGAGCCCTGGCATAAGATAACATTGTTTTGCAGTTTAAATTTTTTATCAAATCTCGATCTTGTCGAGATTAATTCCGATTGTCAAACAGACGAGATCTCGAAATACCCAATCTCGAAAAAATGTTGCACGAGTTCTTGAATCGTCAATCTCGATTCGAGAGTGCATTCCCTAATTATGTCCTATTGACGACCGGTTGGGTAGTTGGTAGTGACCCGGCTTAGCCGATGGTTCTGGGTTCGAATCTCGGTAAGCCCTTACCGAGATTCGAACCCAGAACCATCTATTTGTGTGTTGAACTGGTTGAGCACAGATACTTGTTCCTAAGTCATGGATGATATGTATTTGTATATCATATATATATCGTTGTCTAAGTACCCGTAACACAAGCCTTCTGAGCTTACTGCGGGACTTAGTCAATTTGTGTAAGAATGTCCTATAATATTTATTATTATTGCTTCAATGCGCATGTCTTCAACGTCTACAACTTGACATGTACCGTGCGTCCTTTCTCTTGAAAGCCGATGATTGCAGAGTCGTGACTACGCATCGCCTAGTCTAGACACGTCTGCATTCTAGAATAAAACATGACCCTTATCACAATGGGATTAGGTGTGTTTTCTCATGAGCAATATGTAGCTCTGTTTATAGGTTAAGCGTATAATGAACGGCTTCAGTTCTCGTTTAATTGATAGGCTAACCTGACATTATAATTTTACTATTACATCGGAAATTAATGAAATTAAAGCCGACTATGTTAAGTTTCCTAGATTTTGAAAGCACGCCTTTTTTTTCTTTTATAATATGGCCTCTGTCCGAGAATTGGACAATTTTGCCAGTGTCCCGTATTAATATATCAGTGTATCTTATATAAATAGTATATTGCCTCTTGGGCGACGTTGTTCGGTAATTGGCCTTGCTATTTATTCCGTTAACAGCTTATACGTAATAAATATTTCAGGAGGCCAAAATCCCAGGGCAACCTAGTATAACTCAATAGCGCGATTACACGCGTTTCAGGATTAATTCTTCATTAGCTGCACACTTCTTCGTTAGTTTACTGCACAATAAGCTATAAATATTACACATTAAACAACATTTAGCACACAAAAACAAAGAACTATTCAAGAAACGCAACCGCCATTTTGAATATCAAACGGAAGACCGAAAGCACGCCTGTGGAAGTGATGAGTAAACGTCATAAGTTCATACAGTTTGACGTTTCAAATAAGACTTTTAAGTTTGACAGTTCATTTGGTTGGGAGAGACCACGTGGGGACTCTAAAACGCGTCAGATGCACAAAGGCCGTAGAGTCCGTACAAGTGGGACCGTGAAATTATAATCTACCTACAACAACGATAGAGAACGGACGTCAACTATAAAGAGCACATTAATTAGCAGTGGACAAGCATTATTTATAACCGGCGTTAGCGGGCGCTCCATAAACAAAACTAAACCAAGATTTATGGCTGGATCGTTTATTGCGGTAATTATGCGCACGCGCAAATGTGCCAAGAATGTCAACTAACGGCTTGCCAAGTAGTTCCTAATGCGTTGTAATAGAGCGCGTTATTGCTTGCCTTCTGGTGCGTGTAGGGTTGCCAGGTGCCTGACTAAAGACGGATATGTCCGAATTTTTAAGCCGGCTGTACTAGCATTCGCAACTCGTATTGAACAGGGAACTGTCGTCACTTGTTTATTTGTCTCGTCTGGCTGCTCTCGTCTCGAGAAAACATTTACATTTTTATTTTGAATTATGAACGAATTCATGAATAAATGCTCAGTTTCGTAGTTTTTAAATTGTATTGAGGCGACACCTGTCGCAATGTCGCCTTACCTATTTAAAACACCTTTCAACTTACCCAAACTACATGAAAAAGTTTATTTAGCCTCTCGCCCGAGTCGTTTGTCCGATTGCAAATAATGTCCGCGGCCTTGAAACAACATAGTCTTAGAGATCCTTATAAAAAAACAGCATAATATCGACAAAAAAGTACTAAAATTAGAAAAAAGTTTGAAGTTGGCACTTAGGAAACTTGAAAATATAATGAATAATAAAGCTTTCATAGCAAAATGGTCTGTCCACTTCGGTTTCTAAATCGAATATCTGTCCTGATATTTTCACCAAAATGTCCTGCTTTTTTCAATTTAGTGCCTGGCAAATCTATTTACGTGCCAATATTGTCAACCAACCATCCGAGTGTCTGTAAAATAGTTCTTACCCCCTTATAATACGGGAAAATATTACTTGTGGTCGAATCTAGGTATCGCTGCGGTAACCCAGGCACAGTTTAAGAGCTAATCAATCCTAAACCTTGAGGTTATTGCGGTGGGAGCTCACTATTAATTCGTTTATTACAGGAAATAACAGGCAGTAAGAACGGTAAGTTTATTTCAAGATGGAAGATTATCTATCTATACGTTCAAAATTGTGCAGTTTATGAATGAATTCATTAATAAATTGCCCATGCACTTTTGGTACCACCAAATTATACCTATCATTTTAGAAGTTTTGACCTGCTGGCCAAGGACTAGTCCAGATATTATCACCTGCCTCCTATAAGACTACTAGCGAGCCGCCCCGGCTTCGCTCTGGTGCAATATATTATGGATAAGGATTAATGCTGTATTGCTTAAAATCTCATCCCCATCGCGAGCTTTTTTGTAGACCTTTTTAAGGTGTACAATACTGTGGTACATTATTTTGATCCATCTCGGGGGGTTCAGCCAGCGTTTGCAATGTAAGCGCAAAAAAGTGTTTATTTAGGACTTCACTTAGACATCTCTAAAATTATCACCGTCCTCTTGAATCACTCTATCTATTAAAAAAAATCGCATCAAAATCCGTTGCGTAGTTTTAAATATTTAAGCTTACATACTGACAGACAGCGGGGAGCGACTTTGTTTTATACCTACTATGTAGTGATGATGTATTGCATGATAGGTATTATGGTACTTTCATTTCATCAGTAGGTAATCATCAAATTAGGTAATTACAAATCAACACAACTGATGGAAAGATGATGTCGTGATGTAACGCTACGTGTATAGAAAAAGTTATACCCTTTGATTAAAAACTTCGCAATGACCGTAATTTTGACAATTCTTTAAAACCACCTGATGAGCTGTCAGCGGGGTGTTGCGAGACTTGCGAGTAGCGAGTCGTGGAGGTCAAAAGTTCAACTCAAATACTACCGAAGGCCAAATGTTTTCTACTATTTGGCTTTGACAATGTCCATAAAAAAATATTAAAGATTACAGAAATGTTTGATCATTGAAGATTTAAACATATGCAATTTTTTTGGGTTACGTAAGGGATCGTTTAATTTATTCATAGCTATAGTTCTATTATATGATATCACAGAAATTTCTTAAATAGATTGTTTCATTACGGACCAAAATACTATTTACCTTTATAAGTACTCGTGTAATCGTTATACCGAATACAGTCTACTAGACTAGTATTGGCACTGAGAGTACCATTTTGTACCATTTGGGGTCGAAACTCTAGGTCCATGGGGTCCCAGCGCACGCAAGTTTTTTGCACAAATCGCGAAACGTCTGGTTAATGTCACTAGTGACCGAAGAGCAGCAGTGTTATTCACTAAGGAAACCGCCTTGCTATCAGCGCTGCGACAGCGCTGCGGCAGCGTCGAGCCTAAAAATGGTATTCACTAATGTACTTTAAACGACACTAGCGCTCGACGACGATTGCGGCGTGAGCTGGAACTACTCTGCGTCGAGAGTTTGACGTTTAGTGTAGGAAATTCGTATTCTCTAACGAAAAACAGCGACGAACTCGCCCACAACCTCGCTCACAGCCTCGATTCCTAATGTCAAATCAAAAAGCTAGGATTTTAACGTCGAGTTCGTAGTCGAGTCAATATTTGTGAGCTAAATAAACGAATTTGTGTTACTGAAATAAGGTGATTATTCGCAAAACGCACGTATAATGGCTGCTCGATTAAGTTTAATGTGTTTCTTATTGGAAGAAGCGAAAAGAATCGATGATTTGGAGATGCGGCGACAGGCAAGAAGGTTACGTAGATTTCCCACAATATCTCGTGATATAGACTTCATTCGACATTATAGGTTGTCTGAGGACCTTATCAACGTATTGGAGGAAGATTTGCGGCCTTTTTTGCCTCCAAGTTATCGATCTGATGGTTTAACTAACAGACTGAAGGTTAGTAAATATCAAGTAAAATAAGATAGTTTATTGGTAAATAAAAGTAGTATTTTAGAAGTTATCGGTATCGAATACAATCCTTAAGTATGTCATATAATAATATGATTTAATGTATTTCAGATTTTGTGCACATTATCATTTTTAGCAACTGGGAGTTATCAAAAAGCTTTGTCCCGGAATGTGGAGACATATGTCTCTCAATCATCTACTTCCAGAGCAATCCACCAAGTTGTGGATGCTCTAAATAATGTAGATGTATTGAAGAAATACATCAAATTCCCCCAGAATGCTAATGAACGACAGATTTTGAAAGAAAGGTAATTTCACTATGTAATTACTTAACTGTTAAACCTATGTTTTTATGTTATAATTAGCTGAAGCATATGTAATACTTAACTACATTTTTTTCTAGGTTCTATCAAAAGTTCAAAATTCCAGGAGTACTAGGTCGAATTGATGGTACTTTAGTACCCATGGTGCGACCAAGACAACATGAAGAGTGTTACCTACTGTTGGAGTTTTCAAGCAGCCTGTGAGGCCTCTAACCAGCTTAACACCTATCATTAATAGTGAAAACTACATAGATTGAATTCTAATAATAGTAAAGTCGAATTTGTGTAGGTAGGTTTCTAAAAATATATCAAATAAAAAGACTAAATTATTTATGTATTTTTTTTTATTAACTCCTCCATAGCTTGGCTCTGCCGTGTCCCAGCCTCACCCATGGTCCTCAGTGCACCAATGAGTTGCCTTTGATTTTGTGCCAACAACATCTCTGTCTCTATGCGTCGTTCTTCAATCGCAAGGAATCTTTCTGTGAGGTTAGCCATCTGTGATTGCCTCTGCGAGAGAATAAGTATTTTTTTTAAATTTAACTAAAAACTAACTTACAGATACTCGTTGTTCAGTCTCCATAAAAATTGAATTATTTAATTCCAGTCTTGGCTGAACATTATACCCCTGCAAATAAATTGTCACTCATTAATTTAGGGATGATTTCATTTTATGAATATACCTAAACAGAAAATGAAAACAAATATCTTACCTCCAGTATGCTTTCCGAGATACTCGTAGTATTAGAGTCGGCTGGAAGATCTGGAATATTCTGTAATATAATCACAATAAATTATACATATTGATAGAAAGAGTAAATTATATATTCTATTAATAGAATACAGTTCGTCGCACTGTAGCAGTTGTGCTATGTAGGACATATGACACTAGTACATATTATTTGACACAATTATATGTATACTAGTACACTAAAACCTTATACATAATAAAAATCTAATATATATAGGTTTGTGTACAGTCAGCAGCAGAAGTTGGTAAGCGGGCAGGGTGTTCAAAATGAACTTGGCACAATCTTATTGTGAACGCTATAACAGCGTGTTAGGATCATTGTAACCACCTCGCCTGCTTAGCTACTTCTGCTGCTGACTGTACTAATTGTTATGAATGTAACAGTATTTGATTATTACTGTCGTCTAAGAATTATGTACATACCAACTCAAAAGCACTTATTTCTTGTGATGGTGGTGTTTGTGCAGCCGGAACTGGCTCATTAGTTGATTTGGCAAGCCACGGGTTTTGCTCCAGGCATTCCAACAATCTCTCCTGTTGGGATTGTGATGGAACCGCACTTCGTGGCATTACACTAGAAGTAAAAATTATAACGTAAAGTATCACAAAAACAATTTTATGAAGTTTCAGTAGAAAGAAAAAATTAATTGTATGAATAAATACTTACATCTGTTTTAGCTTCACCAAAAGATAGAAATACAAAATTTGTATAAATGTCTCTCGTTACTTGATAGAATACCACGGAAAACCACTTGAAAATGTGTTCTTTTTTTGTTTATTTATTATTTATTCACAACACAACTCATCTGACAGATGATAAAAAAAGTAGAGAGGCAAAGGAGCAACATTCAGCCTTGATATTATTTGAAAAAATGTTTTTAGAGACTTATTGTAATTAAATTCATATTTTATTCTACTTTTTTAAGGATGCATTGACTAAATAATTTAATATAATCTTAATTTAAGGCTTTAAACACTAAGTCGATAAAGATCGATTATGATTTTTAAGTCGACGTGGCCAACCTCTTAAACAGCGTCGAGTTCTCACCGGCTGTCACCGCCTACAGTTCGACGTCGAGCTGTTCTACGTTAGTGAATACCGTTTTCCGCAGCGCTGCGCTCGACGTCGAAGTGAAGGCTGTCTCGACGTCGAGCTCGTCGACGAACGCAGCGTCGAATGTGTAAATAAGAGAATAGCATTGCTGGTGGCTTCCTCGCACAACGTGACAGCATCCTAGGTCCTAGGTACAATGCCTCAAGGACCTATTTTAGATTAAAGGAGGTATGTATTAAGTAAGTTACACTTACTGTATATATGTTATTGGCACGCTAATATATGGTCACCTTAAGTCGTCTTTCATGGCATATCTAGTAAGTACGTGACAATATTAGCCATTAGCGCGACATTTTGATGTTAAGGCCAAATATCAGAACAATCGAATGTTGAATACTGTGACCCTCGGAAATAGATCTGCAATTTATCGAGCCAATAAACCCCTCTTGCTAGTGCGCCATACTAAAATTATTAATTGTTCCTGGCAATCCTGGTGCCTGGTGCCTGGTGAGTGGTGGCTGTTCAGGAGTGGCTCGGGCGGCAGGTCGTACAAACAGGGCAACCCCCCCATACAATTATATTGTTTTACGCCTCAAAAATACTGATTATTACGCACACAACGGTAAAAAGGTTCTACAATAAACCCGTATACCTAATTACTTACATAAATGTACGAGGAACTTTTATTGAACAAAATTATTAAGAAAAACACCCACAAGAAATAAATATAAAAAATAATAATAATAAAGCATTTGCAAATAGATCTTAGCCTCCGAACATAAATAAATGTCTTACTTATTTTTTCTGCTCTCCGGCCGGCAAACGCCACTTTACGCGAAACTATATTGCAGCCTGCCGGTTCCGTCGAGCAGAAAAATAATATACAAACCTCGGCCGGTAAATGGGAAAGCCTCGGATAACATGTTAGTCGACCTCGGCTTCGCCTCGGCCGCCAATTACATATCATCCGAGACATTTCCCACTTTAACGGCCTAGGTATGTAATCTACTATTCTTTTACAGACGCGAAAACATGCACACGATCAGACATTTAATTGTTGAATATTCATTTCCATTAAAGTTGGAATGGAATGTTACTTGAAGTTAAAAAATGGCCAGAGCTGCCCAGAGATGGGCATTATTCGAATAAAAATTTATCTAAATGATCATTCGAATGACGAATAATCCACCATTTTTTTATTCGCGAATGATTTATTCGCGGATGATTTATTCGCGGATGATTTGTGCGCGGATGATTTATTCGCGAGTAACTTATCGGCGAATAAATATTTCGACCGGTTTTTAACTTGACGAATGATTTACTTATTATATTACTCCTATAAATTTACTAACAATATTAAAGGTTTTTTGGCTATTCTATTAAATTTAAAAAAAGAAACATATATTAAAAATGACAAATTTTTACTAAAGTTCACGATCGTCTAAGACTTTAGTGATCTATTCGATATGATCTATATGTAGTTAATGTTATTTACTCTGGTTTTCAAACAAAGAATATCATGACGTATGATTTTTATTACGAATTATTAATAAATCCATGTTGATTTCTAAAGTGCACTTTTATTTACAGTCCTTTTATAATCCCTATGTGGGTTGGAAGAAAATCTGAGCAAAGAAACCGCCTAATTTCTATGGCATAGATTTTGTCAAGTTTCTGTACATTTCAATGACATATACTATCTCGGTCTAAAAAGGGCCTCGTAGTTCTCACTCAAATAACCGAATATAAAATTAATTCCATATAAACTAGTAAGGCCATAATGTTTAAAAGAAATTGTGTCAATGAAACTAGGCGGTTGAAATGAAACTTGAGTTATGAATTCGTAATTAGATAGCTATTTTAAACAGAAGTTGATAAGGTATTTAAAAAATTATTCGTGGCAATTCATCCGGCGAATGAATTATTCGCGGATAAATTATTCGACGAATAATTTATTCGAATACGAATAATCATCCGAAAATTCATCCGTCATCCGCGAATGATTTGGTTATTCGTCATCCGTCATCCGTCATTCGAATAAATTTTGCCCATCACTGGAGCTGCCCCACTATCATTAAAGTTAGCGAAAATTATGCACTAGGCGCCAAGTATTTTAAAGATAAATACTATTCTATGATAAGCCGGCACCACAGGATGGAGCTGCTTATGATTAGTCGTTTGTGTAATTTATAAAATAATAGAGATAATTTTTTTTTCTTATTTTTTCTCGACTTACGGGGCCGCGAATTACGGGGCGTGCTAACGAAGTATTTCAATTTTCAATTGTCGTATGAGTAGCAATAGTTAAGGCGTAAGTAAAAAAAATGGAAGCATTTGCCGGGGTCGATCTGGCGTCGATAGCTCAATTGGCAGAGCAATCTGACCGGTGTTCAGAGAGGTCGTGGGACTCGTGGGTGCAAATCCCACTCGACGCGGGGAAATTTTCCATTTTTCTTTCAATTTTAAAATTGTAAATTTCATTTGAACACGTCTCTGCTTAACACAAAACTAATTTAATTATTCCTTGTTATAATTATGGTAATAGTAGCTACGGCCTACGGCCAGTCGGCCACAATTTGGTTTCTCTTTAGGTATATCGTCAACAGAGTAAAGACATTATGTCAGCAGCCATTGCGAAAATTAACTTTTTAATTGCCCAAGGGCCAAGTTCATAAGAACGTTCGGAAGAGCATTAAACCATCTCTATTGTGCTCTTCATTCAGTCTTTACTACGCTATTTGCGTTGCGAAATATCTGTCTAGACAGATACCACTGATATTTCATAAGTTGTCTTTCTCTTTATCATCCGAGTGTCCACTATGGGCACTCGAGTGATAACTATGAAGACAGCATTTTTCTTACCTATCATTACACTTCTCAGTACGTACTTGAATATACAGACTTCCCCGTTACTGTTGAGTCAGAGGAACATCAATAAATAGAGATATGACCGTGATAAGCCTATAATTATTAGAGTGCTGGTGAAGTGCCTACCTATTAGATTAGACTATTGTGCAAATTATTCATCACGCAGCGAATTTGCGTCGATTAATACTGAGACATAAGATAAGATAGATAAACAAACAGTGCCATCCATTTGAAAATATAGCCTACTTCTTCTTTTAAATAATGGCTTCTGTCCGAGAGGTGGACAATTTTGCCAATGTCAAGTATTATCAACATCTCAGTATATTATATAAATAGAATAGTATATTGCCACTTGGGCGACGTTGTTCGAAATTGGCCTCGCTATATGTTAAGTTTATAGCTATAAGACTTAAGATATAGTTTCTCAGGAGGCCGAGATCCCGGGACTGCCGTTTGATGACTAAAGAAAGGAGTGATTCAACTCGTTTCAGGATTAATTCTTCATTAGCTATATACTGCTTCGTTAGTTTACTGCCCAATTAGCTATCAATATTACACATTAAACAACATTTAGCAAACAAATAACAAAAAACTATTCCAGAGACGCCATCGCCATCTTGAGTTTCAACTGACAATCCAAAAATATAGCCTCTCAAACCAAGTCTGACAGTAGGTACTAATAGGTACTTAGATTTCTTTTTAAATCTATATGCCTCATTTTATCCGTAGGCAAAAATCTACTGTCAGACTTGATTCATCAGGCTATAACTCAACTTCTGTTCTTTAGATGGTGCAATCTTCCATAGACTGTTCCCCTGGTTTTCTGGTAGCGTCATCTACCTACTATAAATTGAACAAAAAATGAGTCGAATACTTAGTTACCACGGACAAAACTGTTATTTTTAAAATTTTAAACGTATTAACATAACTTGTATAAAGAAGTACATATAACGAGTTGGCAAGTATTGTTGATGCGGGTACAATGTTAATTGTCTCGGGTGAGTAACCCGCGCCTGACATTGCACTACACTAAGAGCTAGCCCGGAAAATATATAGGTAAACAAGATATTGAAATTAAACACTTTAGAACGAATTAATCGCGTTTATTAACACCATGACCCTACATTTCGAGCCCTTTACAGCACTCGTTTTCACAGGATTAAGATGATGAATGAGAGAATGCGAATTCTTCCCGTTAATCAACAAAGTTACTTGTGCAAACTACCTACATACAAAAATATATAAATAATTAAAAACAAACACAAAGGTTGGTCTACAACGCCCAGAGGGCAGGGACCGGAAAACCCCTCTTTAGGCTTAAGCCTATCGAGTTGGTTACCTAATCATATCTGTTACCCAATGATACTGTAACAGCAACATTCAGTAACCAAATACAAACGGTAAGCGAAATGTTGCTGTAACAGTAACCATAACCCGGTTAACTGCAAAACCCAATCCCGATAGGGTTTTTGTTTGGGGTTTTCTTTAGGTTACTGTTAACCTTATTATAACAAACGATTATACTCTTTACGTGTAAGTAAATTAGATTCAATATCTAATAACAGTAGAGGCTGGCATCGGCAAAGACAATTCCGTGTCAACAGTGAACGATAGAAATGTCGTAAAGGACATATAAAAACCTCGTACTTAGGACATTTGTATCTTGCACTGTTTTTTGGGTCCAACAGGTAGAATAACCCAGGTTTGTTTCATAGTTGTCACTTCAATCAATTTTGAACTATAAGCCGTTACACTAGAGTTGTATTAATAATAACAAGCGGTTTCTACGTCTTACACTTTCAAATTAAAGCGAAGACGGCAACGCGACGGCACGTGTTAATAATTTCTTATTTTTCTTCAAATACACGACAACCCGTTAGATTGAACTAGCTTATTTCATCAAATAAAATGTCATACCTTACAACTTCAATTCACGTTATAATAAATAAAAATACTTCTATTAATTACGTGAATTTCTTAAGCTTTCGAAAATTAAAAGTGTAGTACTAAACAAAATTGCAATTAATGAAACTGCAACATCATTACGTTTGCTTGCATGTTGTGATTTAAAGTTATTCGTAGTGTTTATTTTGACGGATTTAACTTGTTCAACGAATTTAGTGAATATCTCTTACGAGTCTTACGACTAACGTCGGTAGGTGATATTTTGTTAAGTTATTTAATCAAAACATTCAAAACCATTGTAGTAGGAACGAATAGGAATAAATCGTCTAATACCGCACGTGCAATGATAATTAAACAACTTAGGTAGCCAAGTTTACAAGTCGGGCTCGCGTGTAATTTAGATCCGAGTATCCGTGGTACTCGTAGAAACAGATCTTAAATACACGCGGACCTAACCCATCCTTATCCGTTACCATAACGTTTTAGGGCATTTTCAAAAATAGGGTACCATTTTCATTTCTTTTTGAATATAGGAAGTTTTGGGTTTTTTGTAACCAGAATCACGAGTACTATTGGAAACAAGAAAAATAGTGTCCCGTTTTTTTTGTCAGCTTTGTAACGCATTTTTTTCATACATTTCGTATCGGCCGTTACAAACCTGACAAAAAATTTTTTTTATGGATAATTGAGGACCCATTTTCATTAAAAGGATGCACTTTTTTCTGAAAATGCCCTTTAACGCAATTCAGTTAAGGTTCAGGTTCAGGTAAGGAACCTGTATTGAGTTGTATGGCAGCGACTCAGTTTAGGCCCTAAACTGAATCACGTTAAGACGTCATGGTAAGGCCCCTTGGCGTGTAAAGTAACAGTGCATGATAATTAAAATAAAAAGTAGGGATACAAACAAAAAATTAGACATACTCGTAGTACATATTATGATCAATGTGAACAACAATCAAAATACAAAATATTCAGCAAAAACAATTCTACAACGATAGTAAAAAATAATATCACACTTTTGTCTTAAATCTTCATAATAGGTAGGTCTTCCCATCACGGAACAATTGTGTTCCGGACCTTTGGGAGGCGTACGCGGAGCCGAAGCCAACACGCTGAGCCCTTTCGACAATTTAATGAAATGTAAGGGGTACACCGAGCGAATGATGCACCTGCCCGAGTTATGGGATGCAGAGGCAGCACCGCCAGGGTGTATAGACTATTGAGATTTAATGGAAACTAAAATATACTGGTCTATTAGGTGAAGGTGGTTGACTAAATACTGTATTATAGAGAATAAAATCAGACGTCTGCCTAACAAAATGGTAATAAATTTAATTTACGGCAAACGGTGACTCGCCCACATAAGATGGGCCCCCACAAAAAGCGACATCTAAGAGAGCTCGAGAGCAACACCAGTATGAGGGCTGGGGGTAGAGAGGTGTCACTAAACTTTGAACATATAGCCAACTCGCCACTTAAGTTTCCACTAGGGCTCGCGGTCGTGTCCGTGATTCGTGAACCCGTAGCCGTACGCCCGTGTTCGTGATTCACTGCTACGGTTTTCTGGTCCGTTCCGCACGTGACGTTCGGCTACGTGAAATTAGGGTACGTGAATCCGTGTAGATGCGTGTAGGCGTGATCACGGCTTCACGTTCTTTAAGAACACGCCCGTTCGGTCCGCCCGCGACCTTGAGTGAAGATACGATGCGGTCTCTAAGAGCTACGAATAAAAATGTATCGTGTGTTTTTTATTCATAGCTCTAATTCCGTTTCATTACTTTTGAATTAAAATTTATTTCTAATAGTAAGGCCTTTTAAATATTAAGTAAGTAATAAATGAAAAGAACCAAATAATAAATACATTGAATAGCTACTTTAATAAACGGGTTGCTAAAATAACCCAACTTCTCTTCATTGTTAAATAGTAACACTAATCATACATTAACAATAACAAACAAAAAATAACGAAACATCAACAAAAATAACTTTAAATTCACAGCTGAATTATAAATTGAAGATTTGTGATGTCAGGAGTAACTAATGACAATGAATGCGAAAGCAAAATTCTAAACTCCAGATTAAATAAAAAAATACCACGAATTTGTGAAACAAAACATCGCGGTCACTTCTTTCAACTTCACGAACAAAGGGTAAAGCCCAAAGCTACTTATGCATATTGTTTGTTTCATTGTAATAAGTCGCTTGCAAATCTTATTATCTTTGTCTGCACGTGCAACTGCACTTTTTATCTACAAAAAAACCCCGGTAGGTTGGCTTAGCTTGTTAGTCATACAATAAAACACTCTAATAATAGTACCTATGCCATTATTACCTTCAATCTAGAAATAAATAGTACTCTTTAATGTGCCGAAATAGTCCAGAAGGCCTAGTATAAAAGTTGTACGACATTAACTCCTCGACCGCGTTAGCGTATCGAGGGGTCAAAATATGAAAGTTGCCGGATGATTTAAATAAACGACAAACATAATTTGAACTCTCGATACGCTAACGCGATCGAGAAGTAAGTGTCGTACAACTTTTATACTAGGCCTTCTGCAGCGCTGGCTATATGAGCCCTGGCTATAGGAGCCCTAAGCTTAACGAATATTCATGTTAATTCTTTTTCGCCTATGAATACTTGGTTAACATGTAAATCTGACATTTTGTTTTGTGTCACAGATATAATTTGCTTTTTGAGTAATTAGATAATTTGTGGTAAATATTTTCATTTTGGATTGTTTTGAAGAAAAGAATATTCGAGACTAAACGCATAACTGTGTTGTATTT
The DNA here is from genome assembly GCA_949128165.1 of Lathronympha strigana. Classification (NCBI taxonomy): domain Eukaryota; kingdom Metazoa; phylum Arthropoda; class Insecta; order Lepidoptera; family Tortricidae; genus Lathronympha; species Lathronympha strigana. Next base: position 262,434 of record OX421920.1, read on the forward strand.
AGAATAGTATTTTTGGTGTGGAAACGTTGTTTGTGTCACTTCCGTCCTCTGTAATCCTATGCAATGTCATAGTATTCCAAATCACTCAAATAGTACATTGTGATACACGTGTGCTATGATGGTCATTATACACGAGTCGATATTGTGCGCGCGAGCTAAAAGCGAGTGCGCAATAAGGAAGCCGATGTGTACACCATGCACACACGTTTCATACGACATTTTTCAACACACTTGTAAGTAAAAATCAAAATTTTATTCGTGTTTATTAACTTTTGTTAAATACGTTAACTTAATTGTCAGAATTACGTCAGAATTATAAATGGCATATGAGTTTGACTGACCTTTATAGACTACATGAAGCTTCTTGCGATGCCTTTTCGACGTCGGTTGATGACAATACTTTATATTTTCAACCAATAGATCCACTTAAGGCCCAAACATCGCAAATAAGTAGGTATATTTATCACTACATCAACTAGATTTTCATGGTAACACTCGCGTTTTGCGGTTCCAGAGATTTCATCCACATATTGTTATAGTTTTACTTCTAATTCTCTTTTTGTTGCATTTTATCATAATAATTAAGCGAGAAGACGGTCACAAATGTTTTATGTAAACAATTTACCGCGGCGCGCCATTGGAGCGCATTTTTTTCGAATCGCGTTACGCGCGCATATTTGAAGGAAAGGCCCGCCAAACAGCCAAAATAAAAAATGTTGTAATTTATGTTTAAAGCACTAATTATTGTAAATAATGAATAATTTAATAAAATTGTACATATATCAAATAATTCTGAAAGTTTTAATCCATGTATTCAACTAAATACGGAGATATTGCTTTTTAGCGCATAAGCTATTATGCGACTAAAAATAGTGTAAGTACTTGTTTGAAAAAAAACCTTTTTAATCCGACATAATTTGAATGTATTGTTTGCGTACGTAACTTAGTCTTGTAGGGTACAAACTGAATTTGATGGGTTTATCTCATTACCACACTAGTTCAATAATTATAATGAGAAAGTACGCGTGTTTAATATCTTGGATTATGAGCCTAAAAGTGGTACGATAAGAACCTCGTTACGAGCAAGTGTGTTGAAAAGATTATTCGAGTTAAAAAGAATACCTAAATTACCACTAAATACCTAACATGACACAAATTATTGTTATTAGGACTGAGAAATGGTTTAGAAACTATATGTTAAATAAGCAACATGAATATTCTTAAAAACTTGAAAAGTTATCGCTGTGACTAAAAGTCCGAAACTGATAAGAACTGCAGCTGTGTACTTTTTTTTCTGTGGCCCCGTACATGTTTTTGTTGAATTTGTTTACCTGTATTACCTTTATCATACCTACCGATGATTTGCAGAATTTTACCCTTTTGTTTCTTAGGATTAGGGTTGCCTTCTTTATATTTAGGCTTCGTTATATTATTTGATAGTACAAAGGTTTTACTAGTACGTTTCATTCATTACATTAATACTTAACAGAAAAAAAGTCTCTTGATTTAATAATAACAACCAGTAGCACAGTGTTGCTTAAGTTCATAATTATAATGATACGTACTAGGGAGTTTTACACCTTATATTTATATAAGTGCAATTCAACGGGCAGGTCGCTAGTTTTGACGAAAATCAATAGCTGGTTATACATAAAACAGAATATCCCCATAAATTACTTAGATATAACTATTATATTCATGCAAAAAATAAAATCTAAGTTTAATTCACAAGTAAATGTTTGTCCGTTCGTCCCGTATTCAATATACTACGTGGTAACTCAATTCAATAATACCTTAGTCCTTATTTATATTTCTCCCGGGCGTGTCGAACCTACGAGACGTGCGATAAGTAAGTTCCCAATGGAACCGAGCCCGAAGCTCTGCGCACGAACGCAGGTACGGGCTACGTATCATGGCGTGTCACGGCGTGTCACGTGAATCCGTACGCGAACGCAGGTACGAGGTACGTACCTTGGCGTGTTCGTGAAATTCGTGATCTTAGTACCGCCGGGCTTAAGAACACGTAGCTACGGATCGGCGTACATCACGGATATCAGGAGCCCTAGTTTCCACATCTAGTAGGTAGGTAATTATTAGGATTAGCTTTTGGAGCCGACGTGCTCATATTAACAAAGGCTCGTTTATAAAACAAAAAAATGGCCTTGCACGTGCAGACTACGGATAGGTATGAGTTGTTGGTAAGGGTATCGTTATAAAAATTATGGCAATTTAAAATGATAATATTGAAAGCAGCTCTAGAAATTCCTGCTTCAAAAACTTTACTTGCATTGTTTTTACTAATTACTCTCATGAGACAATGACATTTAAGTGCACAAAGATGAATACCGACCGAGTGCAGGCTTATTGTTATTGCCCTTATCGGTTCCACATAAACAATGAATCTCGGCAATGTCTAAGCCGCGATGCGTTATATTATCTTGGTCTGGTATTTTACATTAATATTCTTACAATTTACGTAATCCAGTCAAATTATTATTACACATATTTTGAGTTGATACTTTGTATCCCGATACCTATACCTACTAATTGGTGTCACGGTAAACACTTCCGCTTTTCTATGTTTTCTGTGTGTATGTACACGAATGCATAGAATGAGCAGAAATCTAGATCCTGGATGGCTTTATGGATCTAGGGTGCCATGAAACATTGCTATTAAAGTAATATAAATAGTTAAATACAGTATAAGAGGGCAAGCGTACTGTTGGCTAAAAAGCTATCTCAATGGGCAGCGACAATGTGTAGAAGTTACAAAAATAGTTAAAAACCTTAACAAAACGTATAATTCGCCGTTCATCATTAACACATGCGGCGTGCCATCGGGTAGTATACTAGGGCCGTATTTGTTTTTACTTTACATCACCGATTTACCTGGCGCCACACAAAATGACACTATACTATTTGCAGATGACACAACCATAGTAATTAAAGAAAATACAGATGGTTCTCTAAGAAATATTATTACATGTACCTACATTAACAAATGTAACAAATTGGTTAGAAAATAATAATCTCAAAGTTAACTTAACCAAAACACAACTGGTTTAATTTCAAACTTATAATAGCAAAACCAATTAGATTATCTGCCGATTTTAATGGCGTAAGTACAACTTAATGAAACGGAAAGTGCAGTTTTTCTAGGAATTAAGAATGATAAGTTTTGTAATTGGAAAGCCCATATTAATACCCTTTGTAATAAGCTACATCGATTTAATTATATTTTGTATCGTCTGCGAGCAACCGTCTCTGAGGCGGCAGCAACGGCAGCCTATAACGGTTATGTATCGTCGCAAATCTGTTACGGAATAATAATATGGGGCAACTCATCAGATGCTGATAAGGTTTTCTTAGCCCAAAGAAAGTGTTTACGAGTAAGATCTTTGTGTGGAGCATATTACCTAGATAGTTGCAAGCCATTATTTAAAAAAGTATACTACCCTTGCCATCCTTATATGTATTTGTTATGTGTATATTCGTAAAACATAATATAGAATTGTTTAAAATGAAAGGAAGGGAAAAACGATATAAATACGATCTAAATACCGACACATCAGACATTAAAACTATTTCAAAAAATACGTGTGGCACTCGGGGACTGCCGCGGTAAAGCTATTGCATATCATTTTGTATCAACTTATGCAATTATAATTATTTATTTATTTTATTCATGCAGTATTTCTTTTTCTTTGATATTAATTCAAGTTACACTTTTTGAGCGTGGTGACCGATAAGAAAACAAATTTTTCTATTATTTAATAAATAAAAAGTTAATATTGTTTAAAATGTTTTTATTATTTTACAATACATGTGGGTTTTATTATCTTACAGTAGCTGTTGGTTATTCAGGAATATTTATCATTAAAACTATAGGTTTATGATAACTGAAATAAGAAACATAAGTTTGCGACTTAATATCCTCTAAATACCTAGAAAATACCGCGTCAATGGTGGTCCCATATTTTGTTGTAGACTCTTGTGGATCATTATTCATTTTCAAATTCAATGTTTTTGATAGAAAAGTTGTCAACATTATTTTACAATACATGTGGGTTTTATTATCTTACAGTAGCTGTTGGTTATTCAGGAATATTTATCATTGAAACTATAGGTTTATGATAACTGAAATAAGAAACATAAGTTTGCGACTAACATATTTGATTTTGGCGGGACTAAAATAATAGTGTTTATTTTGACGTTTGACATCGCCGTATCTCTGGTAATAAAAGCTACTGTCCTCAATATTTTGTATAGAATATGACACTTAGCGACATTCGTTTGGAGATATATCCTTTCCCCGATAAAGAACTTTGTAACAAAGTGAATAAAGTCGGTTTCGGTCCGTCGGAGGTCGGAGTGGGGAGCGTCAGGTTTTTTTTCGTTACGGAATTTCTGGATTCAGTCCCCGCGCTCAAGGCCCGCGATAGAAGCTATGCAATAGCTTAAAAAAAAATTCTAACTCTATGGCCATCAAATTATATTATAATTATTCTTCCTGTTACATATGAGAGTTCTTAAAGGAAATAAAATCAGTAGAAAACTCTTTTTCATTGTTAGATTTTGTATATAATTAGATATTGTTATTATAATTTTAGTATTATAAATTTACGAAAACGGGGCTTAATCGTGTATAAACTTTGAAAACAAACCTCCGACGTTTCAAGGGCGACATTGCCCCCGTGGTCCCGGAGAAAGACTGTAATTTTAGTAGTATTTCCGTGAATATACCTACTTAAAAAAGTTATACCCAGAGTATCTCGAGATGCGATATTGTAATGTAATAAAATAAATTATAGATGTTTAATTACTCATTTATTGTCGGTACATTTTCAAATTAATTTAAACACATTACAGAAGCGTCTTGCCACACACGATACCGGTTTTCTGCTCTGTTTGGAACATGCCATTAGGCCACGTGTAATTAAGACACGACTCGTGTACACGGAGCCACGTGTCAGCGTGTACTCTTGTAATCGGGAGCCCTAATCTCAAACTCGTACGATTATACAAATTTTGCTCATTACTACGATAATACGAGATACGAAAAAATAATATAATAATAAGTATCCAATATCAAAGTATGTCATAATCATTTGGAGCACCGCTTGCTGCACTTGCTTACAATTAACTCAAATACATACTTTTGTTTTGCCAATGGTAGCAAATAGCGGTCTCAAGTGAAAACACGTCAGACGTCAGCGTGCGTAGCCAAGATGCCAATCGCTCACGCTTAATAATGTATCGTAGCTACCTCTCTCTATCTCTCTTTCTTATTAGCGTGACAATGACAGTTGCATTTCATTAGCGAGTGAGCGTGAGCGGTTGGCATCTTGGCTACGAACCCAGGTAATAAAAGAAAGTAATTGCCGGCAAAATCGTATTAAGATTGGTAATAAACAAGACTTTTATTGTCGCATTATCACTCTTGACGCATATATGAGAAATTAAGGAAAGACAAAAACTATTCACCGTTTTATAATGTAAACAGTTTGAAATCACGATTTCCACTTGAAACTTATCTGCTATGAATAGCATTGTAGTGTCTTTTGTTAAACCCAATCGCTAATTACCTGCAGAAAATGAAATGCAGTAATACAAAAACCTGTAATATAAATTACAAATTTATTGTCTTAAGAATAAGGGTCAAATTGGAATAGGACGCATTTCACATAAAACCTTTTAGAAATGAAATATGATCTGACCACCTGGGGACAATTGTATAATTTATTTTGTAACTTAAAATATTAGCGGAACTCTCTTTCTAATAAAAGGGATTGAAAAGAGACTTCCGCTAATATTACAAGCTACAACTGATTATGCAATAGGCCTCCGGTAGCGTGTTTTGCAAGTCTTAGTTAGAGGGTGGTATTTATTATATTATTTTTGCTGTAGTTGAGTAGTGTATGAACTAAGCATGGATTAAAAATTCAAGAATCCAAGTGCATTAAAAATCCAAAAAGTAGGCCAGTTGTCGATTGTAAGAAATATCGGGAATAGAATACAGTGTAGCTAACGTTGCCGGTACTTGGTAGCGTAGCGACTGAAGCTTGCACAATATCCTCAAATCGATAAGAAATCTGTTCCCACTTTTTTTAATATCTACCTACGTAAGTTGCAAAATTTAACACAAGCTACAATAATCAAATCAACTTTTAATTATGAAAAATAAACAGACACCTGGTTGACCACGCCTCGGTTCTTAATTTCAAAAGGTTATACGTTGAGTGCATGCTATAACAATTTGAACTTTATTGCCAAAGGAATACTGTTGTTATTAATAAAATATCTCTTGTTCTTTATGGTACTATTTCGTGCAGGTAATTAGCTGTTGGTTTTACAAAGGATAACAATGTCGAGATTTTAAAAAGTTTTAACTTTACCGACAGCCGTCACAAGATGTACTCACAAAATAGCACTATTTGCTGAATTTTATCGCTTCGTAATCTGAGACTAATAGTTATGTTTTGTTTTTAAATAATATCAGAATAATTGCGCTAAGTTACCCATGTATGATGATTATTTATGACTCTACCTATATTTGACTGATTAACTACAAGAAAAATAAATAAACTTGAGCATAGTAGAAACAAACGCTCACGCCGCTTTCATTTCTATGTATGATAATAAAAATGTTAGGCCTAAAATGTTAGGTTATAGTAAGGAAATAAAGAAACGATGCCACACTAAGAGCAAAACAAACCTGGTTCCACAGCGAGCGACAACGTCCTAACTCCTAGCCATGGTCATTCAATATTAAGTCTAATTCCTGGGCGTATAAAGATTACTTTCGTTTGAACTGTTCAAAACAGAATAAAACACTAACAGAATTCATTGGGGTTAGTTACTGGTTAGAGGTTAATTGGGGTTAACTGGACCGATAAGGTTTCCGAATGATTAAGGTTTCCGTATCATGAGTTAACCGAATTGGAGGTGTTTTGAAAACAACCTTTAAAATAACCTTATGAAAAACCCGGGTTATGGTAACCGGTTCCGGTCCCTGCCAGAGGGCTTACAAAGCTAGTAATGCATTGCCTAAGGGCATTCTATAATTACAATTAAAAATTATGAAAACACTGTCAGGATTTCAATGAATAACAATCGCGGTAACAGAAGACAATATTATAAATTAGATAGTTGTATCTAAAGAACGGGTCTCCCTCGACATCCCTAATAATATATTTTCTCCTAAAATCACTTGCCCTAAGAAACTGTTTTATCCTTATGATCATTATCCCAAACGATTATTTGCCATAATTAAATTATTGCCCAAACACAATTTCTCATAGAACGTAATCGCTGGTAGAAGCTCAGTTAGTAAGCGATGGGTATGTATCCCGGAGTCGCGAGGTTGAGTCTCGGCCGAGGTCATGATTTTTTCCACGTTTCCTTTCAGCCTATGAGATTCTTAGTTATAACTAGTTTCTTAGTTAGACTTGTAAGACGTCTTTCGGTATGAAATTATAGTATATTATTTTCACAGGTATCTTGTATACATAAAAAGAGACGCCATTGACGCCAAGCTGAATTTCTGTAAAGGTTTTTAAGTTAATGAATAAATCATTTTTTATTACAATTGTATACAATTGTAAAGCATGAATCAAATCACTTATTAAATGTAATAAATGTTTTGATTCATTTTTTTTTGTTAATTTTAAAGTAGTCACACTACTATATATAAATTATAAAAAAATTACAAAAAATAAATTATAATTATAAATTATAATCTGTAGTACCTATATGACATCTCTTTAAATTTTTTATTATTTTTTATTTAATTATGATTTTGATTACGTGCTAGCTCGCCGACTGCAGCGACCTACTCGTACGCCGCGCGCGCATGTAAAGTGTATGTTTTGTATTGTGATACGTAATTGTTACATTAGATGGCGTAACGAACATGACACTGCGGTCGGTAGCCACGGACATATTAACTAGCCTCCGCCCCGACTTCGTCCGCGTACATTTCGTTGATAGTTGTTTGTACAACAAGAAAGCAAAGTTTAACAAAGTAGCGCTGAGTGACGTAGGTAACATTGAAGAGGTTTGTTTTCATATCATTTTATCAGGCGGGCACACGATTAATTTGATATCGATATGAACCCCTTCACTGAAGTGCTCTTCATGCCATTAACTACTCAATTGAAAGTTGATGATGATGATGAGGTGATGACGATGCCTGCTGCTGATCTGTTTGTATCTACATACTCGATGAAGCCTACGTTGTGGATTGGATTTTGTCAACCGTAAAATTGTATATTTTAAATAAATAATTAATTGAAAGTTTATTTACATAAACTTTCAATAAATCATCATATGCATCACTCTTAAGTAGTGGTTCGCCACGAACAAAAACACAGAAACCACTTTTATTTTTTTGTAAATTTTTATATATTTACTTGGACATATTGAGCTGTATTATGCCCATGGGCTTAATGGATTTTCACAGTACTTTACGCGTAACTGGTCCCCGGAGGACCCCGCGCCTCACGCCGCACGCAGCCGACGACGCTCATACCGGTGTTCTGTGGATGTACTACTATACTACGTTTACGTACAACGTACAACTAAGGATAAACACAGTGGTTCGCGACTGTACTTCATTTCTACTAGGTAAGTATTTGAGTGAGTGCACACGCTTTCCGTCGCGAAACTCCTGCGTTTTCTAATGCGCTTTTCTATATAATACTTATGCATGCGTAATAGTTATACTTGGCCAAGTAATGTCTGTTCCTAACGTACCTGCACCACTTTCCTTTAGATTTTCTATAGATGTAATACCCGGCCATTGAAAGTAAGTATTTTTTATAGAGGAGTTTTTTTATAACGTTAAAAACATCCCCGACTACAGTGGCATAAGGAATTGATAATAAATTTATAAGTAAACTCATTATCAAGATAAGATCAAAAAGAAAATCGAGATGTTTAGATGATAAGATATGCGTATTTAATTTACACGAATAATTTGAAAATATTGTACTTTTTCGCCTGAAACACAGGGAAACCTTGTTCAGGCATTTGTAATCTACTTTTACCTTATAAGTAATAAATCTTAGTATTTACATTTATAAAACTAGGATGGGGGCTAAACAACACTGAATATGAATTAATAATTAATAGAAATTTAAACATGTGTGTTTTTGTTTAAATTAATTTAATGAATTTATAGTTTATACACGGGAGTTTAGCATACAATACACACTTAACAACATTTTCCTTCCTCCTCAGTTGCCGAAACAGTACCTTAATAATTCGGCAACTCTCATGTCGCCAGCGTCATCTCCAGAAAGCGTATCGGCCTTCCACCATTCCACCCTTCGCTAGCTCCGTCGCCTACGCAATGATAACCGTTTAATTATGATAACGCTGATTTGCCTACGCCAGTGACGGCACAAAGGGCGTGGTTGCAAGAGTTGTCGCAAATGCTTGGTGCCAAGTGCGGGTGATGTAAACGGTGACAAATATTTAACGAGATCGGGCTCTTGTTAATACTGCATATGTTATGCATACTTGCAAATACTGCATATGTATTCGAGAGTAGTAAATATCGTGTGATGTCGCGGAAGGGACCTGGATTAATTTTCCCCAGGCTACCATCCCACTTCACAGTCCGTACGTTGCAAAGCACAGTGCATGGAGGATTTTGTCAGGTAAGTACCAAAAATGGTCAACTGCCGACGCTGGGTGAAGTAATATTTTCAGAGGAAAGAATATATTGTAAGTAGAAGATGAATATTGTTATAAATAAAAATAAATAATAAACAAATATTGTTTATTTTTTTCAGATCTACTAATCCATATTGTTGTTAGTAGCCAAGACTAAAGCAATTTGTTGTGAGCAGCAGCCATTGTGAGAGCAAGCTACTTTGTTCTCCCAATGGCCAACTCCACCCAACATTTAATTAGCGGGCAGTCGAGGCGCTCGACCAATACCCCCAGGAGACCGTTGGCGCTGCCGACTCGCCGAAGCATTGAGGCGACTAAAGAAGTCGTCACCCACAGGCTGCAAGTGTAGAACGTCTGACAGTAGGCTCTAAAGAGCGTCAGTTTAACTGATTTATTACACCTTGCAAACCTGCGGGCGAGCATGTTGCCTCTCACTGCCATCGCTCTTCTCTCCCTTTCCAGATCCAAGTCGTCATTCAAGTCCTCTGTTAACATATGCCCCAGATACTTAAAACGATACGTACCTTTAGCGGTACACCGGACAGCATGATCTCGGGTCCGAAAGCGGGTTATATTTACGCTCTTTGAAAACGACCAGCTCAATTTTGGTCGTGTTATAAAGAATTAGGATATTAAATTACAACAGCGTGCAGCATGTAGTCGACACGCCGGTGGTGTAGAGCGTGCATTGCACCATTTGCACATGCAACAATCCCTTTACAGAGAGCATTTGTCACGAATATTAGAACATAAGTTAGGGTGTGGGTACAACGTCAAGAGGGCATTTGTCTCGAATAAATAGCTCATAATTTGATTTGCATATGCGCCTGGGAGTGAATGTTCGATGTTTTTGGGCAATAAGCCGGCTATACGTGTAAAGATTCTATTATTTCAGACATTGACGGACTTGTCCGCCGGAAAGATCCGATGGACGCATTCTGCACTTACGATATGAACATGAGTAAAAGAGAGTACGCAAACGGAGCTTTAAGCTGTAAATATAGTCACCTATGTTTATCTGTGTATATCACCAACTGTCGTCTACCTATACAGGGTGTCCCATAAATAGCAGTTCAGCCTGACACCAGAGGTAGTTCGACCCAAGAGGTACCTAACCAACTTAACATGACCTCAGTAAAAGTTGCACGGCTTTCGAGATATGTATTGCCGATTTTTATTTTTTCGAACTTTTAATTTTTTTTAATTTTAAGTGTAACAATTTACTTGAATAGCTTTTTACTAAAAATTTTTCATCTATCAAATAAAGTTAAATTTAATAATGCAAGTATCATTTTGTCGAAATCTAATATTAAGTGCGAAAGAAACGCAATTGATTATAAAAATATTATCAGCAGTAACAATAAGAAATCGGCAATATATCGAAAACCGTCTAACTTTTATTGAGCTCATGTTAGGTTGGTTAGGTACCTCTTGGGTCGACCTACCTCTGGTGTCAGACTGAACTGCTATTTACGGGACAGCCTGTATATTCTGTAGCGGTATGTCTAGATGTAGTAATGGATGTCGTGCGACAGGAGGCGTGGTCGCGGGATGAATTACTGTCTTTAAAGTCGCGGCGCGTGCAGTGCTGCGACTTGTCGCAACTTCGTGCTATTTTTACCAGTACCTAGCACAGTTGGCCGGCGGAAACTAGACCTGAACGCCTACCACGAACATCGCAAATTTGGCACTGACGCGAAACCTCTTTGTCACTCCAATATGCAAGTGTGACAGAGATGGTGATACAAATCCGTAATCGTTTGATTTTCGTGGTATAGGCCATTTCCTCACGGGTGTTCTCTTTTCGCTGACAGAAAAAGCAAAACGATTCATCGTCATCAGCCAAAAGACGTCCACTGTTGAACGTATAGGCCTCCTCCAGAGATTGCCACATGCATCGGTCGTGACGTATCCAATGAATCTTGCGACCTCTACCGGGTCATCAGTCTATCTTGTAGGGTCTTCCCACGCTGCGTCGACCGGTGAGTGGTCGCCACTCAAGAACTCACCAGCAATCCGGGCAATTTTAATAAATAAACCCGGGCAAAAATAAATTCGGATTGAAAGTCGGACACGACACCAGGAAGGGGTAGGTTTTCTCTGTCACCTGCAAACTTTTCAGAATAAAACACCAAAAAATTAGATCTAAGAATCCTTAAGACACCTTGAGTTGTCCAAGAATGCTTACGAGTTCACATGCTTGAGCAAAAACGAAACGCGCACGCGAAAAATATAAAAAAGTACGAAAAGTACAAAGGTGTTAGAAAATAAGATTTTTTTCCAAAAACTGACCAAAATTTTGAAGAAATATTACATCTATTCTATTTAAATTTAAATTATCTTTCAGTTTTTGTATTAAAACCATTTAAAAATATTTCAGCAACTATGAAAACTCATGGCAAAAAGTTAAGGCTGAATCGGCCAAATTTATATATGGCCTAAGGCTGGCTATATGAATTGTTAGCATTACGATATGACTGATTACTTGATTAGACACGGTATCGGCACAAATCTAGTTCACTTTCAAGGCTAGCCAGGTCATAGCTCGGGCGGGCAGCTCTGAATAATATGTTAACGACTTTGATCCTTATGCCTTACACATTCGTTCCGAGATGAATACATATTATTAGACGTGACCGGACAAACACGTCGGCAATGCACTCCCGTTGTCTAGGCTGAGCTGTCGCTAAACTTTCAAGGGTATCAGCTTGGTGGGTCAACTGATAAAGTGTACATAATTCGTATGAAACCGCCCTGACGCCGTTCTTTTAAACCGTCGTACAAATATTTGAAAGGAATTTGGTCCCGATCTGATAATATATCCATGCAGAATCAAGGGAACGCCTCAATTTTTAAATGCACATTGTAGTGTGATTATTTTAGCGTGATTTGGACTCATGTCACGCAGTTCAGACACTTTTATCTGATAGTATTACTTAATTTAATTGCAATGGTTAACACTCACGTCAGACGATCCGACAATTCAGACTCCCGCAACGACGGCGCCGGATTGCTCGAATCAACCTGCTTCGACGCGCGTGACCCGTTACCTACGCCGGTCTCGGGCAGTGACACCCGAGTCGCGAAGGTGACAACACCTCTGTCCGACGGTGACTGCCCGGTGCAGTCGAAACATGTCACGCCTACTGTGATAAAAAATACGCGAGTGTTAACCGTTGCGTTGCGATTTAATGTCAGTATGACTCACGAAAGTTTAAATTATATGAGTACATATTACTGATTGTGAAAACGAGTGAATCTGTTAATTTATGACAATGAATGGAAACGTCGTTAATTTTCACTTACACGTATGTCATCAGGAGAAAGTGACATGGTGTGATAGATGAATGAATACTAGAGGAGGCCAAGATGCTAAATTTGTAGTAACTCGAGAATCGTGAGGATCTATTGGAATCGAAAGATTGCTTGATAGGAAGAAAAGGTTACCTAAGTATACGATGTTTTCTTTTTTAGGGGGGACACGGGCATGTAAAATAACTTTGTGTAGAAAAACTCGAGCGTGTCAGATATTGATGTAGGTACATAGGTACATTAAGCCACGCTACGCTACGTGACAGTTTTAAATATGTCGGTACTTAATTAATCCACTATTACCGACGCGTACAAGTATTTTAGACTATAGGCACCAATTTTTTTCGACGCTCTATACGCACTATTTTATATTAAAGACTCATTATGCGTGCAAACACTTAACAGAGGTTTCTCTCTAATCTTAGTCTGCCACGCCCGAGTTACTACATGAAAACCCCTCTTGGCCCCCCGACTTACTGTATCATGTAAAGCGATAAATGTATACCTACGTACCTACCTACTGGTAGTGTCTTAGTCTATTTATAACATTTAAATACTCCTTGATAATAAAAATCTTGCCAATTAGTATTCGTCATGACATCATTATTGCTAATTTAAAACCACAGGCGGATAAATAAGTTTCATGTCGAAAACTGATATAATTTTTTATTGCTGCTGACTATACTTTTGTACCATAACATATTGTATAATCTTTAAAATTTGACTGAATTTGATGATTTTATCATTTCCATTCCGCATACCTATCGATCGAGGCTCAGGGAGCCTGAGGTCCGCTTTGGTAACTAATCCCAAGATTTGGCGTAGGCGCTAGTTTTACAAAAGCGACTGCCATTTCTGACCTTACAACCCACAGGGTAAACTGGGCCCTTATTGGGATTAGTCCGGATTCCTGACGATGTTTTCCTTCACCGAAATTGGTAATATCAAATGATATTTCGTACATAAGTTCCGAATCCAGAAAGTAAATTAGGCATTATTCGAACTAGTCTGATTTCCTCACGATCACGATATTCTCCTTCACCGAAAAACTATTGGTAAATATCTTTTTTTTTTTAGTTTGTCCCGACTGTTGTGTTGCTAGGAATAATGGCAAATAGGGACGGAATGTCATGGAATGTATAGGTATGTTTATTTGTATGTTTTTCAACTACATATACCTACCTGACGTCATAGGAACAATAGTTGTTTATGCAACAGTGATATAATAAGGGTTCTTAAAATTTGAGGGTAGCCGTAATAATAGAGCTGTTGCATACCCTAGTTGTTCTACGACAGCTTTAAAAGCGAAAAAAAGCAAAATTTCGAAAGGTGGCAGAATGTGGAAGATGCCGTATGCCCACTATAGTAATTAAAAAAAAAAAACAAAGTTCTAATTGTATGAAAATCCATAGGAGCAGTGTTCTAATGGAATACCATAGACAACGTTATAATGTATACTTTTTAATATCGCTGTCAGTCATCTAATTGACAGATAGAAGTGCTGGAGTAGAAAAAAGGTATAAGTAATAACTGACAGTTAATTTAGGTGTAAATAAATCTATTGAGCGAACATGGTACAATTTATAAATAAAGTTAAAATTATTAGTTTACTTTTAAATGCCACATTGACATGACTAAAACAAATACAAACTTTCTGTTATTGATCATATTGTGGGCCTATTTCACTCAAGACATCGTAACATATCGCATCTTGAACTGTCATATTGTCATATTTCACAATGTGACATCTCAAATTGGACGAATTGTTTCAACACGCTGGCAAGTGTGACAATTCCTAAAATTACTGGCGCTTCAGGCGTCTATGTGCTACGGAAACCACTTACCATCGGACAGGCTGCGTTCTTGTTTGTTCATGAGACTATTCCTTTATAAATGCCATGCTGCTGGCAAACAAGCATATAGCCTGCCCTATAGTAAGACACGTCCGTAGCCGCCTGCATCATCAGCAACAATGATGTTGACAATTGTCGGGCCTGATATAGCCACATCAAAAAAGAATATGTTTGTTACCGTTTTTGTAAGTTTCTCAAGTCAAATAGACCCCCGGCTGTTGGCGTGAGGAATATTGTAAAGTTGGTATAGGTACAGCCAAGTGCAAAAATATGGTTCGACATAATCGGCACTTGACTGTACTAAAAACGTCAACAAAGCCATCAATATAATTATTCTTGTCCTCACGTTTTTTATATACAATTGTTAAAGGTAAATAAAACTTACAATTCAATATAATTAAGCTAACCTATAAAATCGTATCACGCACAAATAAATAAGTAGGTATATTTTACTATGGACTTAAATTAAGGAGCACTGTATACTCGTTCAAAGGTTTAACAATATGAACGAATAAAAAAAATGCAGGCGATTTTTTGTTAGATGTACGTATACAGGGCGAATACAGGATGTAAATGTAACAAAAGTACTCAACGATACTTCAACAGCTGAAAAAGACCCTGACTACCTACGACGCAAGTGGAAAAAAAATAGTTTTTTTTAATACTACGACGGTGACAAACAAGCATACGGCCCGCCTGTGTTACGTGCGCGTTGCCGACCCTTTAAAAAAAGGTGGATTCGCTGTGTTGATAGCTAAAGGGGCGAGCTTTGCTACGTAGGTCCCCAGCTGTCAACACAGTGAATCCTCTTGGAGCTCTGGCGACCTTACTCACCAACAGAAACACAACACTATGAGTAGGGTCTAGTGTTATTAAACTGCGATTTTCTACTTCCCCAGATGGGCTCTGCTCCAGATTTGAGCGAGACGACATTCGTTGTGCTGTGCCCTACCACACTAAACGATATGCAACCGCTGTGCCCATACCTATTATTATTTTTACTTCAGGTTCATTCTTGATCAGCTGTTCCATACAAAATTGAACATTTTAATATCGAAATTTTTCCACTTGCTTCGTACTCAGGGTCATTGACTTCATCAGCTGTTGAAGAAGTTGTTGTTTCGGGACTTTTATTCCACCCTGCCCTGTAAGATCGCCGGCAATGGAACTTCCTAATAATGTAAACAAAAAGCATCACATGTTTTGTCACTGTTTCTCTATAAACTATTTTCAGTACTAGCAGTGCTGCTATTTAATACAATGCGAAAAAATCTACACGGACAGAAATAAATTAACAAATTATATGATACAGTCTGTATGTTTAATATTACCTCAAACCGTAACCAAACTTAGGTTTTAGTACTGTGAGCCGATATTGCATTGCAAGGTAATTTTAAGTTAGCCTTAACCACTAAAGCAAAATGAATTTTTGAAAATTTATCGAGCAGCAGTGTATTACGTAAACTTATTTGACAGCAGTTAAAGTTATCGCTTGTGACGTCACGCCAGCAAGACAAAGTAGCGTACATTGCGTGCTGAATTATTTTATAAGGAAAAAATAAATAGTGAAAAAAGCAAGATTTAATTGAAATATCGGTTCATAGCACTAACGCCTACGTCTGGTTAAAATTTGAGGTACCTACTATTAAAAATACACGCTGTATGTATATTAACTAAGTTATGATTTTTTTTAAATAATTTAGTTTAAAACTGTAAAAAGTAGAAACGGTAAAATTGCACTCACAAAAAGGACATCAGTTTTTTGCTTTACAGGAAAGTAGGCTTAAGAGAAATAAATTATTAAAATATATAAAATAAATAAGTTAAGGATTAAAATCACACAAAAATGCTCTAAAACTCATAAAATTTGAAGAATTTAAAACATATGCAGTTTCGAGATCAGGTAGAAGCAAAATGATCTTACCGTGACTTGTATTCGAATTCCGCAGTCGCAATCGATTTCCAGTCATGGTAAGGACCAGGGCCCGTAATTTTGATGCCGATGACAAACAAATGACGTCAAGCTTCATACATCATGTTTAGGTTTTACGTTTGGAAGAATAATGCTGTCATTGAATAGTGTCAAAACTATTACGTTCGACGTTAGAATCGAACGTTGATTGATAGACTTTATCTGTCTAACTCATTTCGTATTAAAACATCCTGTGTTTATATACGTCATTATGACGAAACCGGCATGAAAATTACGGGCCCTGGAAAGACACTGGTACCAATGTGCTTACCAGTTGTAAGTGGTCGGAGGCGTTAAAGACAGCGTTTCTAAAGTATGTCCTTCTCACTCCTGTTAAAGTAGTGGTAGGAGCGAGACGGGCATAGTTTCGAATGCCGCAGACGCAATCGAATACAACTCACGGTAACCACAGAGATTATAGACGTTTATTTACCCTCAACGGACATATATAGATCAACGAATATAGCGTGGCACTTGTATGAAATTCACAGTTTCATACCTATTCCGCACCAGGTTTCGTGAATCGATCTGTACAGTCGCCATCAGATATATCGGAGCGTCCGAGATGTTCACTAATATCTGAACACGCCTCTATTGTAAAGGCGTTAGAGTGCTTGTTCAGATATTTTGCACGCCTCGGACGCTCCCATATATATGATGGCGACTGTACAGTCACCGGCAATAATATCTTACGCAACAAAGGTCGCAAAAATATTTGACACGGTCTTATTTGTAGAGCCTGAGCGTGTCACATATTTTTGCGGCCTTCAAAGTGCCATACTATTGCCGGTGACTGTACCTAGGTACACGTGTGCTTATTTTTAGTAAAAATTACTACTTTTTCGCTTGACAAGATATAAATGAATCTTTATGGTATAAGCCCCTTATAGGCAAGCGACAAAGTGGTACTAACTACTAATAGGTACCTTTCACTAAAAACCGTCACATATCAACAGTCAGAACGCGACGGATTTTTGGTCGATATGGCCCGCGTGTGGAATGGAAACCTCCCGCAGTGCGGGGCCCGTATCCCGCATGCTGTAATGAAACTGCATGATACTGTGACTGACAATAAAAGTGCGACCATGTTAGGCTAGCAGCTGGCCCCTGTATCATCACGCCCACAAGGGTGTCAATTCTTAGAAGCACTGGCGTTTCAGGCTACGGAAACAGAGATGTGTGCTTGTTTGCCACCGCTACGATATTTAAATAAATTCGTTATGCATCACAAATGTGTAATTTTTTGGTGACTTGGTGGTTCTCCACAAAAGTACCTAAGTAAAGTTTTGTTGTTTTATTGTTGGTGGCAAACAAGCATGCAACCTATCCTATAGGAAGCGGCGCCCGTAGCCAATGGACGACTGCAACATCAATATCAGTGGTGCTGAGAATTGTCACACTTGTCACCTTCGAGACCTTCTTCAAGATGGCCACGTTTTATCGGCGGTCGCATTCTAACTTGTAAGTACATGTGTAAGTGCGAGACGGATGCAAGATACGACAAATCAATTTTAACTATAAAACTCTCGTGAGACTCGAACATATTAAATAATATTTAAAACGGGTCACTCACGTAATTTAGTCGATTTTCGCTCGACATGTTTCGTTCTTTACGAAGAACGTCATCAGGAGCGACCACCCGCGACAGAGGCAAGTCGTACACTGCGGGCTAATGCCCTATCTGCTCTGCTACTTGCAGTCTGTCGCGGGTGGTCGCTCCTGATGACGTTCTTCGTAAAGAACGAAACATGTCGAGCGAAAATCGACTAAATTACGTGAGTGACCCGTTTTAAATATTATTTAATACGACAAATCACTCCATCTTACTTGGCGTTGTCAAAAGTAGAAACATTGATATAAAGGTAACTCATCACTCGATACAACTCAGTCAATCACATCAGTAGCCCGAGCATCTGAGATACACTATCTGTCTTTTTCTAACTGTAATAATTAAAAAGAGACAGATAGCATCTCACGCGCGACATGAGGCACTGTGCTAGGGCTACATAATACACGGCTTATCCAAACTACGTGTAAACTAACATTTTATGCGCTTGAGAATCTTATGGCGTTGCCGTATAAAGTTACATTTTATTACACTTGTAAATAATATTATGCTAAAACGTTAATAAATAAATAATCGTCACCAGTCACTGAACACAACCACTATAACAGTTCCCAGTTCTCTCGAGACTTCGGATTCCAAATCAATTATCGGATTATACACCGTGAGCGTTAATAACCTAAAAGATAGCCATGTATTCTGGACGTTAAAAGAGGCAATTTTTTTCAGAGAGGTGGAAATCACGCTGTTTAAAACTTACTGCCAAAACCTGTACACGTGCAACTTGTGGAGCAATTACACCCAAAAAGCATTTAGTGCTCTGCGTGTCCAGTACAACAACGCCTTTAGGGGATTGTTGGGGCTGCCCTGGCGCTGTAGCGCATCAGGGATGTTCGCTCAATGGAACACAGACGGCTTCCACGCAGTGTTGCGAAAGCGGGTGGCATCCCTGTGGACTCGAGTGAGGAGCAGCACCAACACTCTCCTGAAGGTGATCGCAGAAAGGGTTGACAGCCCTCTTATCACACCTCTTATCTTACTCATTGGATGCTGATGCATGTTCGGTCCAATGAGCATTATGTTTTATACTAACATTAGGTATAAGTAGTTTAATAACATAACTTTGTACAGATATAAAAAATATGGACACCCTGCTGTCTGAAATAAAAATATTTCATTTGATTTCATTTTTTATAAAACATTTCTAATTGTATGTGAAAAAAGATTTTTCGGTTTTTTTTTTTTAATTGCGAATATGTACTATTACTCGTACATATGGCCTGTAATAAGTCATATAATAAAAAAAGAATACTTATTAAAGTTTTTTTAATATTTTTTTGGGGTACTAGAGGTTTTTTCGAAGTTTTTTCTAATATCAGTCAATAAGTATGTCAAACCTAAAACTCATAGTGGTAACACTGCAGTCTAAAATGCGTTTCTGCACGAGTTATGATGAAAAACAGTTTTAGAGAAAGATGTAATTAATTATCTTTGAAACTAAGCCAAATCCAGATGATTTCATATGATATTATAATCTTTAAATACGGTCAGGAGTACACCGTTATAATTTTTCGGGTTATGAACGCTCACGGTGTATAACTACTAGGATTTCTCGCTCGACCCCATCGCAGCGAAAATGGGAAGTTGGGGCACACTTACATCAAACGTTACTGTTACTTACAGCTTTGAGGCACTATCTTATTATTAGACTAGCAATACCTTATATACAACGTGTCTCTACTCTCTGGACATAGATGACTAGGATGTGTTAATTAGGGTATTTCTAACCCATGTACAGTCTCATTCCAAACGCCACAGTATTAACTGAGAAATTATTGATTTACGATTTAATAGTAATTAATTTCGGAACAACCTGTATACATATTTATGAGTATTTCAACTTACAGGGACTCGACACTAGGGCTTATGTCATGTCACTAGTGTCACTTTCATATTACCGTCATTGTCATCATCATCATCATCATTTCAGCCGAAAGACGTCCACTGCTGGACATAGGACTCCCCCAAAGATTTCCACAATGACCGGTCCTGCGCCACCCGCATCCAGCGGACTCCTGCGACCTTCACCAGGTCATCAGTCCACCTTGTGGGGGCCTACCCACGCTGCGCCTTCCGGTACGCGGTCGCCACTCGAGAACCTTTCCGCCCCAACGGCCATCGGTTCTACAATGCAATGTGCCCCGCCCACTGCCACTTAAGTTTAGCGATTCGAAGAGCTATACCGTCATTGTAAATAACTGATACACTATGCTCTAATTAATTTGTCTTTTAAAATATTTAAAATTTATTTTCATCTAATCAAATAATCTACTTATATTACATTCCTGATAAGGAATTCAATTCGGAATCTCGACCAATGTCCAGAGGGTAGAGACACGTTGTATACGACAAGTAGGTACCTACGCATATTTATGCATTTGAAAATTAAAACAACTTTTCTCATACGCAATTAGACGAGTTTTCAATTGCAATACGCCGAAAATGCCAAGATGCGGCAGAGATCACCCCATTTGCTGTATTAACGACTTTGCTATTTTCAACGGTAGGGTCTCCTACCTTCAGGGTCTTCTATGGCTCTGGTCGGCAGAGGCCGTGCGCGTGTCGCCGCCAGCGCTGCAGCTCCTGCGCGAACGTGGCCAGCAGCCCGCCGCCGCGGCGGCGCGGGCGCACCGGCTAGCTGCCGTCGCAGTACGCCGTCGCGAACGGCGGGTCCAACTGGGGATCCTGAAGCGGCCGGAGTAGCCGCGCCGACGTCCAGTGATAAAATATCTTAGCTCTAAAACCCTCGCCGCGGCGTCTGAAGGAGTCTTCAGCGAAACGCGCCGCGGCGCACTCCACGCGGACCTTCCGTTGAGGCCCCTGTAAACCTACGGGTGGCTCCACGACTTCTTTCGTCGCGTTGGAGGCACAGTTGCAGGGCTGCGCGCGCTGCACGGGCCTCCGCCGTAAGCAGTACGGGCGTGTAAAGTCGCGCTCCGCCGGCGGACGCTCAGAAAGACATCGAATAAAATCTAACGTAGGATGTCTTCTTAACGCTCCTATGTAAGCCGAGCGAAGCGGCAGATCTAGATCCAACACTTCTAGTTTCGGCATAGCGGCCGCCAGTTTTAAAACACCCTCGGGCGTGATGCGGCACCGCCAGGCTTCCAACACCTTCAGATGCGGCAGTCTAGCGACCAAGGCCGGGATATGCTCATCGCCGAGCGACGACCCGCTAAGAGCCAGCTCTTCCAATCCCGCTGGTAACCTCGACACCACCTCACCCAGAAAAGTCCGCCTCACCATCACCGCGCCCGTTATATGTAACCTTCGCATTCCTACAGGCCTAGTAGCTCGTATCGCGTCCTCCGCTGACATCAGCCAGCAGCTATACAGCTGTAATATCACCATGTTCGCGCAGTCTCCAATAGCTTCGTACATATGTGCGCGCAGATCCGCGCAGCGAAGCGTCAACTCTGTAAGGTGGTCTTTCCGAGCGCGCAGGAGGGCTAGTAAGCGTGACGGGGGCGTGAACAGCGCCTCTCCAAACATATGTAGACCACGTAGCTGACAACGCTCAGCGCCAGGGAAGCGTGCGGTGTAACTATTGACAACTAGCGACTGCAAGTGATCAGCAACGACGGAATCCGACACGTCGCGCGCCGCGCACGCCGTGAACACATCTAAATGCTTCAAATTAGGCAACGCCCCCAATAAAGCTATTTCCTCGTTAGAGAACCGGACGCCTGAATGGCAGGAGAGTTCCCGAAGATGCTTCATACGAATCGTAGCTGTGAGTAAGGAGGGTATAGAGCATTGCAGCCCGGAGGTGACTATTAATGATCGTAGAGTGTTGGGTAGGCGTGGTAGTTGAAGTCGGCAGTGTATGGAGGCGGCGCGGCGGCGGATGAGCGCCGCCCAGCGCCGGTTGACCCTGGCGGCTCCGGCGACCAGCTCGCAGGCCGGGAGCCGCTCGAAAATCAGCAGTAGGACCTCGTCGGGCAGCCGCTCGATGCTCATAGGCCTCCGTGCGTCGGCTATCGCGTTACGACATTGCGGGCAATATATACCCATGGCTTAATAATAAATTACTTGTAGAAGGCTCTTAATGTATGGACATTGTGACTGTCTCCTGGTGATTGCGGTTACTTGGAACCGACCAGCGCCCGGCTCGCAATGACTGCGGTAGTCTCGGCGTCGGCTACGACCTGAAAACATAACAAATTGCATAAAACTACAAAGCCTGTACAGTCAAACTACGTAATCCCTTCCGGACAAATGAACTGTCAAACTCTTATTTTAAACATCAAACTTCTAAGACTTAACACTTTCACAGACCGTGGTATTTATTATTATTATTTATTATTTATTATTTATTATAAGGAGTACCAACAGCTTACAGAAGACATAGTAGTAATAGGAATAAATGACATAAAGCCAATTACAGGTCCTCACAAATAGTAGCATAATAACAGTTAGCGGTTAACACTTATGTACCTACATGCAACATCGTGATCCCAAAATACATGTGGTTACAATGAATACAGTAAACAAAAATTAACTAAGACTTAAAATATGAGAAACAGAAACAACCACTACACACCAAGTTAGGGCACACTCACTTAAAGAAATCATTTGTTAAATTGCGCCTTAAAGTAGAGATTTTACTATTGAAAACATCCACATCCACATTTTTAGATAATTTGTTAAGGTTTTTACTTGCACGTATGAGAAAACTGTTCTGCCTATAGTTACGTCTCGCAATCGGAACAGAAAGAGGGGGGAAATGTCTTTTAGCTCTGGACGGAACATTGAAAGACAGTTTAGAGAGCAACTCAGGACAGTCGACTGTACCATTTGAAATACTTAAAATATAACTAATGTCGGCTATATCTCGTCGCATGTGCAAAGGTAAGAGGTGATGTTTTTTACAGAGGTTAATGTAGTTACTAGAGTTATACGGAGTCTTTAGTTTAAAACAAAGAAACTTAATAAATTTCTTCTGAACCCGTTCAATCCTATCGATATATGTTTGGTAACAAGGGTTCCATATTTGCGACGCGTATTCCAATTTGCTTCTGACATATGAACAGTAGAGGATTTTAATTGTTTTGGCTTGAAGAAACGGAGCAGAGCTACGCATGATGAATCCAAGAGTTTTAGAAGCACTAGTCACTATGTTGTTAATATGGACATCGAACAATAGTTTAGAATCATGCGTAACTCCGAGATCTCTCATAAATGGTAAATTAGTTAATGGTTGATTTCTTAGAGTGTAGTAAGTTTGAACCGGGGAATATTGTCTAGAAAATGTAATAGAAAAACATTTGGAGGGATTTAAATCTAACTTATTAGCTTTGCAATAAGCGTCAAGGCGCGTAAGGTCATCTTGGATCAGGGCGGAATCTTGAAGCGACTTAACTTTTGCAAAGATCTTCATATCATCGGCAAAACAGAGTAATTTTGAGAAGAGAAAACAATGGCTGATATCATTAACAAAGATGTTAAAAAGCAAAGGACCAAGCAACGACCCTTGAGGCACGCCGCTCGGCACGGTTACCCAACTGGACATGTAGTTGTTAATGACAACAGCCTGAGACCTGTTTTCAATATAGGAAGTGAACCACCGCAACAAATCTCCACTAATTCCCATGTCATACAATTTTGAAATAAGTAAACTATGATCTATCCGGTCAAAAGCCTTGCTGTAATCGGTATAGATAACGTCTACCTGAGTCCCACCAGCCATGGCCTCTGTCACGTAATCATTAAGAAGGGTTAAATTAGAAACGGTAGATCTTCGTTGAAGAAAACCATGCTGATTGGGGCTGAAATAGTTCCGTATCGCTTCGTAAACTTGAGTATAGACTAACTTCTCAAATATCTTAGAAATAATACAAAGTTTAGAGATAGGTCTATAGTTGACAACATCCGTTTTTGGACCCTTTTTATGTACTGGTGTAATAAAAGCTGACTTCCATATAGATGGCACAGAGCATTCATCTAGTGAACGTTTAAATAGAAGCGAGATTGGCGCGGCAATAGTATCTGCGCACTTTATAATAAACTGACCAGGTAGTTTATCTGGTCCTGCCGACTTAGAGGGGTCCAGTTGTAAAATAAGTTTTTTTACAGCGTCCCTATTCACTTCAACACAAGATATACATGAAACAGAACCTACGGAATCCTGCACAGGGCCAATAGGTACAGGGCGACTATTACCTGGAGATGCAAAAGTAGTAAAAAAATATTCGGAAAAAGTATTGCAAATATCCACCGCAGTATTAATTTGTCGGTTACCATACTTCATGCTGTTAGGCATACTATGTGAATTAGAGCGCGACTTTACGTAAGCCCAAAATTGTTTGGGGTTCCCAGCAATGTTCCCCTCAATGCGGTTAATGTACGAATCAAAACACGCGCTTTCCATCCGCTTAACCCTATCCCTTTGAACATTAAAAGAGAGCAAGTCCGATATATTTCCGTATATTCTAAATTTTCTTTGGTACTTGGCTTTTTCTTTAATTGCCTTTTTTAATGCGGTTGAGTACCATTTAGGAAACGAGTCAATGTGGAGCCTTTTGCTAGGTACATATTTATCTCTGAGATTTTCAAAAGTAGAATAAAAGAAGTTAAGTGACTCCTCTAGTGATCGTCGAGAAAATTCCACTTCCCAGTCAATTGAAGCCAACTCGCTATTAATTGATTCAAAGTCACCTTTGTTATAGAAATATTTTAAAAATGGCGCTG
Source organism: Lathronympha strigana (assembly GCA_949128165.1). Taxonomy (NCBI): domain Eukaryota; kingdom Metazoa; phylum Arthropoda; class Insecta; order Lepidoptera; family Tortricidae; genus Lathronympha; species Lathronympha strigana. The sequence goes on from OX421920.1 coordinate 287,563, forward strand.
ATTTAAGAGGCAAAATTACAGCAAAATCGATCGAAACCAGAATGGCTTTATGATACGGGTCTATTGGCACTAGAGGGTTAGAGCACTCCCTTACACTTACGATGTCATTTGACAGGACGAGGTCTAATAATTTCCCATACTGATTAAGGATCCCGCTATATTGGTTTAAACTATAGGTATTTAATTCGTCAATTAAAGTACATTCATCAGTGCTACCATAGTTCGAGGGAATCATCACTGAATTCATTAGTGTCCATACAATGTTGCTCATATTGAAGTCACCTATAATTAAATATTTATCATCGGGATTAAGTAATACAACTTCGCCGAGATTATTTAGATAATTTGATAGTTGTTGTGAAAAGGAAAATCCATTATTTTGCTTACATAAATACAACACGCACATATGTAACTTTAAAGAATGACCGTGGCACCCCTTAATCGATAAAGTAACCCAAAGATCCTCAGCCGACGAGTGATAGGTAGGTTGCGGATGCGGAGTGCCCGCTAGTTCCCTGCGAGTAGCAATAATAACTCCGCCGCCGCGGTTTTGGCCAGTAACTCCAACATCGCGATCACGCCGCCAAACCACGTACCGGTCATCGAACAACTCGGCATCCAATACTCCGTCCAGTAACCACGTTTCCGTTAAAAAGATTATGTCATAAGAAGCAGAAAGTAAGTTACGATAAAAAGCTAAGGTTTTAGATCGAAGTCCCCTCACATTCTGATAGTAAATGGTAGGATTTATGATTCCGAGTTCTGAATTATTATAAGACATTAGAAGAAAGTGTACAATTTAAATAAATACAGAATAAATTAATTAGGCATACAGTTAAAAAATACGGCAAACAAAGGCGTTTATCATAGCATTTTATATCTAAATTATTAGCAACTTCGTAAAAGCATAAATGGGACATGAACTGTTTTCTATAGGTGTGGGTAGGCAAATAATAACTATGCATAATTAGTAACGTGTGCGTAAGACAGAGATAGGTATAAATAAATGAGTGCGCCTCAGACAAAATAACAGGAATACAATCAGCGATAAGCGGCAAGGCCCGAGAACAAAGGCGACCGGTCCACTTGGAATGCAGTAAGGTGCTCAAACTTTTGCCGACAGATTTAATTATAAGTAAAGTTAAAGATTGCAGTTTAGCGATTAAAATTAGACATACTAAATATAGTAAAATACATATTAAGGCAGCTTGTTTAAATCGCTCTCACTGCTGATTACGTGAACTTTCGCATGGTCGTCCTTCCGAACGTGGATCTTGGCAAATTTCACCCACACGTGCATGTAGCCCTTCGGTTTTAATGCTGCTTTGGTCTTCGTCAATAGCATCTTGCTATGAGGTGTCAGGTCGTCATTAATAAATATCTTTTGTTCATTGCCCTCAAAACCGATATCTTCAGCCTGCACAGTTTTTTTCATTCGGGCGGCAGCAACGAAATCCTCCTTTATGTATCGGTTAGTGAAGCTTACTATGATCGATTTTTCGTTAGAGTTATGGGTAGGCACTCTGGAGATATAGTTTATATTAGATTTAGGAACTGTATACCCGACCACATTGCTTATGCTGTCCAGTATCTCAAAGAGATTTTCCTTTTTCTTACATGGGATACCTTTAATCTCAATGTTATTAAGGCGGAACCACTGATCCCGATTAGCGAGCTCACTGCTGAGACCACAGAGCTGAGAAGTCAGAGCATTCACTTTGACGTCCAATGCCTGCAGTTCCGGTAATTTTTCCTCAATCACAAGCAGCCGTGAGGAGTGCTCTTCAATCTTGGCATTAATAAAATCACAGGATGTCCTAATTTCAGTGATTTCAGTCCTGATATCCTTTACATCCTGTGTCAACGAGGGCAAGCATGCAAGGCTCAGCTTTACTTCACGCAGCTCCCTTATGACGGTATCTAGGTCTGTTTGCTTTGTAGACGAGGGCGAAGGCGAAGGCTCTTTTCTGCATCGAAGACACTTCCACGCCGCTCTCCGCTCAGGCCCGAGCTTCCTAAAGCCCTGTTCGGTTATGTTAGCACAACAATAACCTATGCTGCCTTTACAAGATCCGCACTGGACACTGTCGCCAACACTGACATCGCAGATTGCACACTGCATCTTGAAATCTCGGAAATATATATACTAAACACAGAAAACTTTGGGAATCACTGGTAGATACTGTGATTAAACACGGGTCTTAGTGAATAGGTGCAACTTTGGCGAGCGCTTGCACGAGACTGAATTTTTTAAAATCTAGTAATCTTTTGCCCTCTCTTTTATCGGTCATTATTCATTGAAAATAAATTAAAATGTGTGATAAATCTTCTCTCAATGTGTCTGCATTCACTATGTTTATGACTATTACAAATTTCAAATCGGTAGCTTAAGTAGTTCTCGAGATCTTTAACGATGTGACAGACAAGACATACTGAGTCGCACCATAAGGGTTCCTTTTTTACCATTGGTACGGAACCCGGTACTAAAGGTGTCATTAGAAACACAAAAGGTACCTAAACAAGTTTATAATTCTAAATGGAACTCAAGTAAGTAATTTCTGAATGCAGATAATTATTACATCTTCAAGTTCCTTAGCTACCTGACTTCTGCAGCTCCAATGCATTTTGAACTTTATTTAGTGGACATTAAATTAGTAATTCACAGTTATTGTAAATACTCTTCATACTTTTGTTTAACCTATTGTTATTGCTCTCTATTGTCTTTTTTTAATGGTTTGGGTTTAGGTGACAAAACAAAACTTCAAACTAAGCATTAGGATAGCTATTGTTAATAATTATCTTCAAACCCTTGAATTTCCAGTTGTAAACAATTGTTGACTACTGAAGGCCTAGTATAAAAGTTGTACGACATTAACTCCTCGACCGCGTTAGCGTATCGGGAGTTCAAATTATGTTTGCCGTTTATTTAAATCATCCGGCAACTTTCATATCTTGACCCCTCGATACGCTAACGCGGTCGAGGAGTTAATGTCGTACAACTTTTATACTAGGCCTTCTGATCCCTTGGCTTCACAATACCGAGGTATTGTTCATATCTTTTTTTTTCTACGAAGAAAAAGCACACATTTACATCAAGTGCTATTCAGCCAGTATTTGTTTAAATACTTTGATGTTTTAAGACACAAAAAAGAGGGGTACTTTGATACTGCATTATGAAGCGTTCATAATGAGAATGAGGTCACCACATATGCAGATGCACAGTGTTACTTGAACATTTCCATGATTCTATAAGCGTAATCGACTACCACCCACTTAACCCATTTTATACTACAATAGTCCAGGTTCTTTTTTTTTATATACTTCAACGGTGGCGAACAGGCCCGCCTGATGGTAGGCGGTCACCGTAGACTATGGACGCCTGCAACTCCAGGGGTGTTACATGCGCGTTGCCGACCCTTTAAAAAAAGGAGAACTTGCTCTCTGTAAGGAGATTTGCTCTGGCGACCTTACTCACCAACAGGAACACAACACTATGAATAGGGTCTAATGTAATTATTGTGTTCATCCCTAAAACACAACAATTGTAAATAATTGTAAATAATGAACACCTTTTTATAGTTTATATATATTTTTTATAGTTTATTTTTCAAGTACAGGTAAAATCCGAAAACCGTATAATTGCTGCACACTGAGCATTCCAGGCCACCAGTATTTTTAAGTACCTAAGGTCATAAATGGCCCAGCATCCTTTGTGCGGAACCCTCGGTGGGCGAGTCCGACTCGCACTTGACTGGTTTTTTTAAAGTCCTACTTTCAAACCATTAGTGCCTATACCACGAAAATCGAACGATTGTGGATTTGTATCTCCAACTCTGTCACACTTGCATATTGGGAGTGACACAGAGGTTTCCCCGTCAATGCCAATTTTCGATGTTCGTGATATGTGTGTAGATGTAATTTAGAAATAAGTAAAAAACTAAATACTCCATAATATTGTCTTCTGTTACCTCTAAATACTCCATTCACAGCGCTCACATTTGGTGTTTCAACAAGTCCTTATAATTTGTTTTGTATTGACACAAAAAGGACATCCTTTGTCTATCACCCTCCTTTTGTTAATTGTTACAGTAATGATAACATCAAGTGGCTCAGTTTAGTGGCTACCATCTTGAATGCATTGAAAATACAACTTTTTGTTATATCAAATTATTTAATTTAATATAATGCATACAAAATGTAAAAATTCTTTGTTTTACCTTAAGGCTGACTGTTAAGATTTCCATTGCATTTAAGGCTAAATAGATAAGATAATGACTTGTAAAAGTGCCCTTGAGACCTGCTTGCACATTTTTTTAAGTTGAAGTGTGACTGGTAGATTGTGCCTTATGGCATAAGTCCAGCTTTAGTATGACTACTTAGTAAACTGTATTATGCAATGATCTTGTAATTACACTGTATTAGATTTGACAACACTGCTACCAGCAAGCATGAGCAGTCTGTCCACGGGAAGCTGACTGCTTAGTACAAGTACTTACATTAAAAAAGTATTGTGAATACAGGCTGACTGAACATGAGGCATTCTGCCAGTATTAATAAGAAAATGCTGAAGATACTTTTATATTTATGTCAATAGTTTTTGCAAAAAATACTGTTAAGCAAAGACCTACATATTTCTATAGATTCTGTTTGTATTTTCTTTTGCATATTCAAAACTACAATTTTTCGATTTACAGACAAATGAGAAAGTACTGATTAATTTTACAACATTCTTACACCACTTTAATACATAAAAACAACGAATCAGGCAATTTTGGCCAACTTGGGTGTGAATATACGTATGTGAAAAAAAAACATAAATATGTTACCACACCTAAAGTTAATGATACAATTTTGGATGTTACAAATTTACAATTATTATCGTACATAAACAGCAGAAGTATTGTTTCAAGTCACTCTCAACGTATTCATTATCAATCTTTTTGATTTCCATCAAAACGAAAGCACCAAGGACATACAAGATACTGCACAAAATCCATAACAAAAAATACATCGCAATTAAAAAAGGCCCACAAACAAAAACTCTTTAGGAAAACTTGATAAAATAGCCCTTCCTTATACTATTAATCGAATTAGAAATGATTTAGGACAATCACCTGATGTTTATTGAGCTCTCGTATTCCACAATTCAGCAAAATGTGATTATTTACAAAATGTACACTGCACAATCTGAACATTGCAGGTTAGCATGAGTCCGTATAAAAGGCAGCCAAATAATCGGCAGCCAAATAATCGGCAGCCCAATGATTCGTGTCCATTTTTTTGGTTGCGGATTATTGCGTTGCTGATTATTGTACTGCAAAAACTGTGGCTTCGGATTATTGGCCTGCTACCGAGCTTGTCCGACCCGATAAAAGGCAGCCCAATAATCGGCGACCCAATAATTGGCGACCAACGATGTACATGGATTATTGGGCTGCCGATTATTGGTCTGCTTCGAGATTGCTCGACCCAAGAAAAGGCAACCCAATAATCGGCGACCCAATAATCCATGTACATCGTGGTCGCCAAATATAGGGGCGCCGATTATTGGGCTGCCTTTTCGCGGGATGCGAAAAAAGTCGGTTCTGGCTGTTAGGTCGCAGTTCTACCTAACACTCCTCCTCGCTTCGCTCGTCGTCGTACCTAAACCGACCTGCCTTAACATTCGATCTAAGGAGTCTGTATAAAAAGCAGACAAATAATCGGCAGCCCAATAATTCGTGTCCATTTTTTTGGTTTTGGATTATTGGGTTGCTGATTATTGTACTGTAAAAACTGTGGCTTCCGATTATTGGCCCGCTACCGAGCTTGTCCGATCCGATAAAAGGCAGCCCAATAATCGGCGACCCAATAATTGGCGACCACGATGTACATGGATTATTGGGCTGCCGATTATTGGCCCGCTTCGAGATTGCTCGACCCAAGAAAAGGCAGCCCAATAATCGGCGACCCAATAATCCATGTACATCGTGGTCGCCAATTATTGGGTCGCCGATTATTGGGCTGCCTTTTCGCGGGATGCGGATTAGTGGCACCCGTTAGCATTTGCCAGGTGACGTTGACAGTTGTATTAACAAAACGGTCCAAATTGAATTAACATTAACATACATACATTAAAGGATTAAAGTTAGGTGTAAATATAAATATTTAATTAGATTATAATGTTTTAATATTAAAAAGAATTTCTTATGAATAATTTTTTTTGTATTACCTATTCGTTTCAATCGAGAGTTTGAAAGTTTTCATGTCGCAGTATTTTTGCTAAATTTGGACTATAAGTGACAGTTCTATCAGCTGAGCTGAGTGTCACTTTTTTCTATTTTCAGGTTAGTTTGTGAGTGCAATTACGCAAAATAGCGGTTTGTTTACAAACTGTGATGCGGGGTCTGACGTTCAGCGTGCTGCGACAGTGCCGCACGCGGCTGTGGCGGCCGGGAGTTCGCGGGCTATGTTCACAACCTAAGCCTGCCACTGGTGCCTTGCCTGGTAAGTCTGATCTGTCTCTGTCTCTGATCTGAAGAGTCTTGGAGAGCTCCAAGCAAGTTTTGACATTGCTTATTTGAATAATATTGCTGTAGACGCCACTGTCTACAGATTACAGCACACAACTGTGTTCCGCGCTGGTCTGGTCTAAAACGAACAATCTGATTTAATCATAACTCTGCTTCATAGATTAATTTGCTGATTATACTTAGCAATCACTCATTTACTTATTATGACAGTTGCTGATCCAAAGCTAATAGATGTGCACTCATCATGGCCTGCGGACGAACAGCCGGAGCTTCGAGCAGCAACCATTCAGGGCATGCAGGTGCTACCGGACTTTGTGACAGAGGCGGAGGAAATTGCACTGCTGGCAGAGCTGGAACCCATGCTCAAGAGGATCAGATATGAGTTCGACCACTGGGATAATGTGAGATTTTCTAGTATCCTTAACTTATTTACCAAAAATTTATTCCAGGTATTACAGAATAAGTAGTAAAAAAATTACTAAGACTAAATTAATATTAAAATTTACAAAAAAAGTAACTAAATACAAATCAATTTACCCTGTATAACAGGAAAACCCCGTCCAGCAAATCAGCTTGCAACATTGACCCCATAATGCTGGCGCGGTGTTACCTCTCTGCATTGCAAGCAGGATTCCCTGAGAGAAGTAAATGATAGGGCTGGCATTTACTTCTCTCAGGGAATCTCGCTTGCAATTGGTCTCCTGTAGCGCCGACCAGCCGCGCCGAAAAGGCCCCCAAAAAGGACTTAATATCTGCTGACCTAGGACCCATAGTTTGCGTGTAGGCATTACATTAAGTTTTGAGTTATTTGAAAACTTAACTACCAAGTTATAAATCTTACCTTATATCATACTAATTTATTATGATTGATATCAGAGTTAAAACAATCTAATAATTTAAATTTAAATATTGTGATTTTCAAACAAAAAACTGTATACATACTTGTAACTATTATACAGATTTAATCATACTTTTCCTTCAGTTGAACATTATTCAACACATACAAGTATAATGTAGTATAGTATTATGTCACAAAACAACTTGTCATAAGTTATCCACATATTCAAGGGAGCAATATTACCTGTCAGTTTGACAGCTAGCAATGACAGGCAGCGCCACCCGCGGATGTCCCCCGAACCACCCCCGACCTCGCTTCAAGGCGGCGGCCTCGGCGCGAGGCCGACTCCGAGGCCGTCTGTAGGCGAAGGCCGCGTCTGGGTAGAGGCCACTGCGTGCCATTTACGCGAATTGAGACGTCATGTTCAGGAATGACGTCATAGATAACGCTAGGTAGGCCAAACGTGCTGACATAGATATTAATGACTATTGTATTGGATTTTTTATGAGTGATACGTTTTGTAGGGTTCCGTCAACTAGGAACCCTTATAGTTTCGCCATTTCTGTCTGTCCGTGGGTCTCAGTGATCATTAGTGCTAGAGAGCCGAAATTTGGTAAGAATATACATGACAATCACGCCAACAAAGTGGTAAATAAAAAGTGAAAAATACGTTTTATTAGAGTACAGTCTATGAAAGCTGCAAAATAATCTGACACAGTCTTGTTTGTACCGCCATAAGAGCGTGTCACATATTTTTGCGGCCTTCATAGCGTCATATAATATTGCTGGTGACAGTACCTACCCCAAATGAAATGAGGGATGTACTTTTTTCGTTTGAACTTTAATTAGAGTGTGAGGTATCGTTCGATAGGTATTTGTAAAAGAATAGTGGTTTGGTAAAAACATCTTTTGATAAAGCGAATATTTTCGGAAATAATCGCTTCGGAAGTAATAAAGTCCCTCTAACTTTTGAACCGCAAGTCCAAATAATATGAAAATAGAGCTATAAGAAGACTTTCAAGGAACATTATTTTGACCTTGGCCTTTTTTTATTTTTTAAAACGTATTTCTTTTCTCGGTTAAAATAATGTTTGTCTACTAATTTGATATTAGGAGCCAGATCGTAAAATGACTGAATTACTGGCGTTTCAGGTGTCTATAGGCTACGGAACCCGCTCAAAATCGCGCGGGGGAAGTGCTTGTTTGCCAACGTTTCGATAATTTAAATAAAATCATTGTATCGTCAATAAATAGATAATTTCTTGGTGAAAACTTTTTGACAATTGTCACGAGATCTGTTTTTGACATGAGAATCCTGTGTCGGAATTTCGTGACATATGTAAGTATGTAGTGTTTCTTGTGACAAACGTCGAGCTCTTCACAAAAGTATTCGTTTTTAATGGTAATAATTTATTTATTGATTTATTATTTATTTGTTTGCGGCAAACAAGCATACAGTCCGCATAATAGTAAGCGGCGCCCGTAGCCCATATACGCATGTCTCGACAATTGTCAACTTCACTTGTCGGCCTTGTCGCCGTGGTGAAATTGGGGCCAGCTAACTGTTTTTTTTTTCACGTTCGCAGGCAATCATAGGCTTCCGCGAAACGGAACGTAGCAAATGGACCCCGGCCAATGAAGCCGTTATCTCCCGCATACGGAGCGTCTTCCCCGGTACTGGCACCGACTCGGAGCTGCTGCCAGCCACCCATGTCCTAGACCTGGCCGCTGCTGGGTACATCAAGCCACATATCGATGCTGTTCGGGTGAGTTACTCTACTCGCTTGTTACTAACAACTTGGCCAGTACCGAAGTAGAGTTACTTTACAGTCAGGCCGGCAGGTTAGATACTCTACTAAGCTTATACAGACAGATCGCTCAGCTAACGTAGCAGTGGAGTTACTCTACAGACGAAGCACGAACTTGACTCCCCGTACGGAATGTTCCTTCGAACTGGCGCAGGATATATCTAGCCGCATGTTGTTGCTGTTCGGGTGAAATACTCTACCTACTTAAGGGCTCATGCCCAAATCACATAAGGTATTTTCGGCAATTTTTTGACCCCATGGACCTTCCCTTCCTTATTGATTTTTTGGTGAAGTTCGAGGCTAACCCCTCCCCCACATACACTCATGTGTATTTTTTCCCTCGACTTAATTTTAAAATAATTTTTCGTAAATCTTATTTAATTAATACTTTCTGCTACGCATTCCAAAATATCGTCATTTAGACTCGCTATTTTGAAGTGTGGATTACGAAACCCCGCCCCCCAACGTGATATTTCGTGATTTATGCACATGCCTTAATACAGATAACTGGGTTATTACTACAGGGGAGTTAGTTTACAGTCAAGCTAGCTAGTTAGCTACTTCACTCTTAAAACACAGTAGAAACAACGTGGCTATCTGGGTAGAGTCTCTATTCAGTCATTGTCTAGTGAGATACTCTACTAGGGTGCACTGCCTTACGGGTGGGTTAGTTACGGACGGTCAAACTCTTAACATTTCGAACAGTATGTCGGAACGGGCGGTAGGTTCGTTAGTGTTACATTGTAGGTGCTTAATTTTCATGTTAATTGATAAGATAACCCCTGTTATTTCTCAATGTGTTTATGTTTATCCTAGATTACCTTTTCCAGTTTTGTGGCGGGGTAATAGCGGGTCTGTGCTTGCTCTCCGATGCCGTGATGCGACTGCAGCATGAGAAACATAAGCACCTGGGTCTGGACGCCTTGCTACAGAGGCGGGCGCTTTATATCATGAGGTAAGCATTCTTATTTCGACGCCATGTTAAATATAAACGATTTCACTTAGACGCTTTGTCACCGAAGTGTCCAAACTGAAGTTGAATTTTAGGAGTGTTAATTAAGGTAGGTAGGTAGGTATACGTTGCTCTGTGGTATATGAACAATTTGGATCTATATCGGAATGCCTAAAGATTTTTGTTCTATTTTTGCATTCCCTAATACTGTTTGGCATAATGCTCAGTTGTCCTAATATTCTTTACTTTAATAACTTTTTTAGCAGCGGTTCTGTGTAAAGTAGTTTTTGGGGTTTTTGGGTTAAGAATAAGAATCATTTATTTTAATTTTATTTTATTTTAATATGAATTGTATGATTTTATCTATGAGCCTTGAAGCTTGAAATAAATGCTTTTTATTTTATTTTTATTCGTGACAATCACACACATATACAGACAAACACATAGTAAAAGAACAAAATCAGGAAAACAGAAATGTTGTGTGCATCACGAAATGGACCCAAACCCAATTCAGCATAATGCATAATGTTAATTCGGTTATGGCTAATAGTCGATAGGACAATTTATCGTTAGGGATTATGATCATTAGGACAAAACAGTTAGGGCAAGTGATTTTAGGACAAACGATATTAGGAATGTAAAGGGAGACCCGCGGTACCAATATAAATACACGTCTTAGAAGTGGAAAAGATTTCTCGGCAAGTTCGATCATCATCATCATTTCAGCCGAAAGACGTCCACTGCTGGACATAGGCCTCCCCCAAAGATTTCCAATCATTAGGGGGGGTTTTTGCCGTAATCGCCACGCTTGGCATGCGGGTTGGCGATCGCAGTGTCTCCACCGTAACTTAGGGATGCTGCTGCCCATTCCCCGGTGGTCTTGGTCGTAGTTTTAGGACATACCCGGGTCCTTTGCAAGTTCGCTAATGCTTATTAATTACGTAGATTGTACTAGGGTTTGTTTTGCTCCAGTGGTGTGTCTCGCTACGAGTACACGCACGCAGTGCTCGGGGGGGGGGAGAGCGCGTGGCGCGGGGGGGCGCTGCCGCGGCGCCGCCGCGTCGCCGTCATCCTGCGCAGCCGGCCGCGGCCGCACCGGGACTGACGAACCTACCCCCGTGCCGAGTGCTGACAATGGTAACGTCCACCTAGCGTCCCCCGCGTTAACTTTTGGCTACTACGAGTGGTGGTTCTCGCCCCGACCAGACCGTAACTGACGAACCTACCTCCCATAGCAGTATGGGAGGTAGGTTCGCCAGTGGTGAAGTCGGGTGCATTCAGTCTGTTTTGGCCTTATACCGCCTGCAGACCTATACATATGGGGAATGCGTAAGCGTGTTGAGCGGACAAACGCAGTGCGGGAACACCGCATTCGGTAAATCTTTAGTGACAATTTTGTAGGATTATAAGGTTATTCACTTTCACCTTTCACCCCTAATATGTGGACTGACTGACAACTTGTCAGCGTGGTGAAATTGGGGCCTGATAGATAATTTAAAAAAGATTTTGCACACTTGATCTATTTTATGTACAAACTAGTCAAAACACGGCTTGAACTTTGGCAGTTGGGAAACGTTACGTATGCCGACGGTACGTACTTATGCCCTGCGTTGCTGAAGGTTATTTATTTACCTACATTACAAATGACAGTATTCATATAATTTAAACTTTCGTGAGTCATACTGATATTAAATTGCAACGGTTAACACTCACGTATTTTTATCACAATAGGCGTGACATGTTTCGACTGCATCGGGCAGTCATCGTCAGACAGAGTGGTGTTGTCACCTTCGCGGCTCGGGCATCACTGTCTGTCCGACGATGACTGCCCGATGCAGTCGAAACATGTCACGCCTATTGTGATAAAAATACGTGAGTGTTAACCGTTGCAATTTAGTGACATTATTCTTTGCTGGAGAGAAGTATGAACCATATTCATTTATTGTTATAATTTGAGGAAATGTTAAATAAAACAAATGTTAAAAATAACTTCGTTTAATTATCCATGTCTTACTTTACTTTTGAATACTACTTTACCTAGTAATATATTTTTAGTGTAAAACATTTGTGTGAAAACACTCAATCAACTTCTAACTTTGTCTTGAAAGTCAAATTAAAATTAATTCAATTACTTCATTTAAGAGACAATCCATAGCACGTTAGATTAATATTTATTGTCATAAATTAACATTTTTCCCACTTTCTGAAAGTTTACCAAAACCTTACAGGCCCGTAATTTTTATGCCGTTGACAGACAAATGACGTCAAGCTTCATACATCATGTTTTAGGTTTTACGTTTGAAAGAATAATGCTGTCATTGAATAGTGTCAAAACTATTACGTTCGACGTTAGAATCGAACACTGATAGACTTTATCTGTCATTAACTCATTTCGTATTACAACATTCTGTGTTTATATATATACGTCATTATGACGAAATCGGCATTAAAATTATGGGCCCTTGACACTGACGGTTGGTGAACTTATGAAAAATTCCTCGTCGTTTCTCTTTGACTTTTCAATCAGCCGGACCGGCAACGTCTGTTATTTTCAATACAAAAAAAGTCTGCCATTTTTGCGGGTCATAGTGTTAATAAACGCGATTAATCCGTTCTAAAGTGTTTAATTTCAATTAATAACAATCGCGGTAGCAGAAGACAATATTATGTTCACACAATATTATGAACACTTTGTGTTCAAACAATGGCCTTGAAATTGAATCGTTAAAGTACATTATAAGAGCACTGATCAGTGCTTAGACCACGGGTTAATCCGTCCTATGGTGCGGATATATCCGTGGAGAACGCTAGGTTAAATATGAAGTATTTTCAGTGCAAATCTGCCTGATCAGTTCTTAGACATACCACGGGTTAATCCGTCCTATGGTGCGGATATACCCGTGGAAAACGTAATAAATATGAAGTATGTTCAGTGCAAGTCTGCCAGCTGCGGCTTGCGGTCCGTGTAAAGTTCAGTGTCCTCCAGGGTTTCCACCTCGAGGTATTCCACCTCGCCTTCCAGCTCCTCCGTCTGCATCATCACCAGCATCTCGGTGCCGTCATCCACTTCCTGCTGACAAAAAAAGTCATATTAACGGCCTCCTAGCCTAGTCGGTAGTGACCCTGCCTACGAAGCAAGAGGTCCCGGGTTCGAATCCTGGTGAGGGCATTTATTTGTGTGTTTATCACGAATATTTGTTCCTGAGTTATGGATGTTTTCTATGTATTTAAGTATTTATATGTATCTATCTATTATATATATCGTCGTCTAGTAACCACAACACAAACTTTATTGAGCTTACCGTGGGACTAGGTCGATTTGTGTAAGATTGTCCCACAATATTTATTATTATTATTTTTTATTGAAAATAATCATCTTCAAACAATGTCTCCTGTTACCGCGATTGTTATTCATTGAAATTAAACACTTTAGAACAGATTAATCGCGTTTATTAACACCATGATCCTGCGTTTAGAGTCCTTTACAGCACTCGTTTTTATACCTGTTCAAAATAGTACATTGTGCATCTAGGGCGGTAAGAAGGGCATTACTTACGAGGGTCTATTGAAGCCCGACGCCGTAGGCGGAGGGCTTTAAATGACCCGAGTTAGTAATGCCCTTACTGCCCGTGGTACACATAATGTTTTTCATCACATTTGCGAGGAAAAAAATAAACTCTATACAGGCGGCAGAAACAATAATGATCAGCGGTAGTGTAGTTGCACAGTCCACAGTACTCCGGAGTGACTGCGTGCTGCGAGCGCGTGCGGGGCAGGTCCTCCGCGAGCTCCACGCGGGCGGTAAAGTAGTATGAGAATCCTTTAAAACCATGGGAATAATACAGCTCTTTAAGTGTAAGTATGCTTGCATATAATATCACCATTTACGAGCAGGTGTGATGAAAAAGATTTTATACCTGTTCAAAATATAGCTTGAAGTGTTTAGTGTATTTTATTCATTCACTTTTTTGTGTGGCTGTGTGCGGAATCATTCGCTTTAACTCTCGTGAACCTTCCTATACGTTTGAATGTGCTCTTATTAAGAATGAAGTTAAAATTGTAGTAGGTAGTTAGGTAAGTTACACTTACTGTATATATTTCGAGAATAAATGTTTTTATTATACAAATTGGAGGATTTGTTAATATGTGCTAGGATAAATATAAAATTGAGTATAGTCAAACAACCACAGTCTGACAGTAGATTTTTAAAATATACATATATGCTTATCTTTTTATTTCACTCCGAAAGAAAGGTAGGCATATGAATTCCATAATTTAAACTTTCGTGAGTCATACTGATATTAAATTGCAACGGTTAACACTCCTTTCGGGTCGCGACCCGTTACCTACGCCGGTCTCGGGCAGTGATGCCTGAGCCGCGAAGATGACAACACCACTCTGTCTGTCCGACGATGACTGCGAAACATTATTATTATTTAATTATAGGCGAGCAGCTATTAAGCTGACGTGCCTATATCACACAGTGTCCAAAAATAAAAAATAGTTTAACGTTTAAAGAGTTTCTTCACTTCACGTCACTGTTTAGATACATCAGTCCAAATCATTGTCCAAAAGCCACTTATCCAAAACATGTCACGCCTATTGTGATAAAATATGTGAGTGACCGTTGCAATTTAATATGAGGCATATGAATTGATAAATATCTACTAGAATAGTATGTAGTCATACCCGGGGCTGCTCCGTGGCGGTGCTGCGGTGCGCGCGCGCGTGGCGCTTCAGCGCAGCCGCCGTCGCGAACCTGCCGGCAACGTGCGAGTCAGAGGACACAGTCTGGGATCACACAGATATACAGACCATAATTTTTCGACCACATAAGTACCTACATAATAATCAGAAGATTTTTTCTGTTAGTGGCTGTGGCAGCCCTGAGGTAGCGAAGATGCAATGCTTGCCCGCCTGTCGGGTACTTTGGCGTCGCGTGTAGGTTTATAGCTCTTGCCCGCCTAGCGGGTACGCCGGCATCTGAGTAAAGTTTACGAGTGCCCGCGTGGCGGGTGCGCGGTGTGGAAAGTGTTAATGTAGCCATAGACTCACGTGCGGCCGCACTCGCCGCAGGAGGTGGCGTCGGGCTCCCGCGGCGCGTCGTCGGCGCCGCCGTGGCACTTGCGGATGTGCGACATCAGGTTACTCCTGCATAACAAATATAAAACTTATATATATTATATTATATAGGAGCATTCCACGGAATTGTCTACCGCGTGTCCCGTACGAACACGAATTTTATGCATATTTGTAAGTTTTTAAGTTTCTTTCTTTACGGCATAGGCGTAAAAAAATACTCGGAGAACTAATTATCGACTTAAAACGTAAAAAGTAATTCTTTAACTAACTAAAAAAAAGCGTTTGTACGGGACAGCCCCGTGGAATGCTCCTATATTATATTGTTAATACACTAGCAGCTAAAAGCTGATGCGTGTATATCACTGCACTTATTGTTTGTAAAAATAAATGAATTTATATTGAAAACTTTAAATATTTGTCAAGTCTGTTTTTGAAACTGTTCACCGTGGGGGCACTAATCACTGTCTCTGGTAAC
Organism: Lathronympha strigana; assembly: GCA_949128165.1. Taxonomy (NCBI): domain Eukaryota; kingdom Metazoa; phylum Arthropoda; class Insecta; order Lepidoptera; family Tortricidae; genus Lathronympha; species Lathronympha strigana. Next base: position 303,230 of record OX421920.1, read on the forward strand.
TTATTCCACTCATGCACAACTCGGTTTGATAAAAAGTGCTTCCTAGGATTGCTTGTGCTAGGTAATCGGGTCATTTTTAAGCTGTAACCTCTTAAATGATGATTCTTATTCATTACAAACAGGTTCTTTATGTCAGGTAAGTCATAATAATCATGTAGAATCTTATAGGTTTCAATATGTATAATTAATTCATTCAAAATGGACATGATGTGTGTCATGACCATGAGTTTTCTTGTATTTTCACTCATGTGGAATGTGATACCCTTTTTTTTTTTTTTTATGCTATAGGGGGCAAACGAGCAAACGAATCACCTGATGGTAAGCGATTAACGTCGTCCATGGACACCCGCAACACCAGAGGTGTCGCAAGTGCGTTGCCGGCCTTTAAGGTGGGAGTACGCTCTTTTCTTGAAGGTTTGAAGGTCGTATCGGTCCGGAAACACCGCTGGCGACAGTTCGTTCCACAGTTTAGCTGTGCGAGGCAGGAAGTTTCGGGAAAAGCGCACAGTTGAGGACTGCCAACCATCTAAATGGTGAGAGTGGAAATATTGTCGCGTAGGGCGATGGCGGAAAGAAGCGGCAGGGATTAATCCGAACAATTCCTCGGAACACTCCCCATAATACATGCGATAGAAAATACAGAGTGAGGCCACATCTCTACGCAGCGCCAAGGGATCAAGCCGATCAGAAATACGTTGGCAGTTGACAATTCGAGCTGCTCTCCGTTGGATGCGGTCTAGAGGAAGAAGCTGGTACTTAGGTGCCCCTGCCCAAAGATGAGAGCAGTATTCCATATGCGGGCGAACCTGCGCCTTATAAAGCTGTAGGCGATGGGCCGGCGTGAAATACTGCCTCGATCTATTGAGCACACCGAGCTACTTCGAGGCCAATTTGGCCTTACCCTCTAGGTGGCCGCGGAACTGGACTTCACTCGAGATGTCAACGCCAAGGATTCCAATACTGGCTGTGGCAGATAGGGGAGTGCTCTCAAAACGAGGTGACGCGACGAACGGAAGTTTTTTTGCGGTGAACGCGCAAACCTGTGCCTTTGTAGGGTTAAAACGGACCAAATTAAGTCGACCCCAATCTGAGACTTCTTTTAGGGAGGTCTCAATTTCGGACACAAGTTTGTTCCGGCTCTCAATGACGTTTTCCCGGGAAATATTGGCGCGGCCGGTGTAGGAGGCATCACCCGTACTATCATCAGCATAACAATGAATGCCGCTAGTTTGCAACATGTCATTGATATGCAGGAGGAATAGCGTGGGTGATAGCACACAGCCTTGAGGGACACCAGCATTCACAGACATTGAGTCTGAGCATTCACCGTCAACTAGGACCTTAATGCTTCTGTCTGCTAGAAAACTGCTGACCCATTCGCATAATTTCCCGGGGAGCCCATAGCATGGAAGTTTCGAAAGAAGTGCTTTGTGCCAAACGCGATACTATGTACTCGTATAATTAATTCATTCAAAATGGAGATGATGTGTGTCATGACCATGAGTTTTCTTGTATTTTCACTCATGTGGAATGTGATACCCTTTTTTAACCCTTAAAGTAAAATTATGCATTTATGACACAGAAACGAGACAAGTGACAATCAAGTTCTCTTGGAATGTGGACTGCCATATCGTCGTAAGTTCTTAATTTGAAATGAATTTGATTGTCACTTAGGATGTTTTAGGATCGATAGTGACATTTCATGCATTTAAGGGTTATTGTTAAAGTCGATAGAAACTTGATTTCAGACAGATTAATGTTAGTCATCAAAGCAAACTTGTAAAATAGCATGCACCAAACTAAAGTATATCAAATTCAAATACGTCCTGTTCTGTGGAAAAACAAGACGATTTGAAGAAAAACATAGTATAAAGCTAATGGAAATTATATTAACGTTAGAGGCGTATTTAATGTGTTGCTACTTAGTTTTATATAATTATTATTCATATAATTTGCGAACAAAAATATGTTTAGGGGTGGCGCCCGATACATATAACTAAATGCCACATAACATTTTTTGTCAAATATCTTGTATAAGGGTTTAAGAACAAGCCATTCAAAAAATATTAGTGAAAAGCGCTCAGTCGTGACTTCTTTCAGTCATTATATATTTACTAAAACGGGGCTTAATCGTGTAACGTCGGAGGTTTGTTTTCAAAATCTATACACGATTAAGCCCCGTTTTAGTAAATATATAATGTGTGAAAATCGTGAAAGTTTAAATAAGTGTTCTTTCAGTCATATTAAAAAACAAAGAAAAAGTTACTGTGGTCCTAGTGACATGGTGGGTGACGTGTCTGATATTCTGACCTGGTGCCGAAGCGAAGTATGCAGCCATCATGGCCGCACACGAACTGCCTCGCCTGGCGGTGCCGCAGCACGTGCGCCGACAGCTCCGCCGCCGTCTCCAGCGTGAGGAAGCACGCCGGGCACGCGTGCGAAGCTCCACCAGCGTCATCATCAGCAGCGGCGCGCCCGTGCGCCGCCGCCACGTGCGCCGACAGCGCGGCGCGGTCGGCGAGCAGCAGCCCGCAGCACGGGCAGCGCGACGGGCACTGCTGCTCGTGACGACGGAGCTCCGATTGCGACTGAAATATTACAAAACGTCTGTCTTACCCTTTCAACACAATGAAAGACGCTAATTGATTGCGATTACTCGAAATATAATTTAACGGAGTTTCGCGTGAATCTCTATAGTATTGATGAAGCTGTCAACCATAAATACTTAAGACTTTCCAATGGCCAATAATTAAGAGACAAACGGTTGAAAATTAATGGAAAATCTATTTTTGACTGACAAACAACCAAATTTTAAATAAGCTAGAACATAACCTGTTATTGGCTGTTATGTAAATAAGCGTTTTTTTTTTTTTGTTGTACAAAAACCATTTTTGGAAAATTTAAATTTTTTTTAATTGTTTTTACTCAGAATCGCGAGCTTTTTCAATCCTAGTAGGAGAAAAAAAGTATCCTAAATTTTCCATACAAATTTCAAACTTTCCATTGACGCTACCGCCAGAGTGCACAACAGTATGCGACTTGCACAAAATGAACAATATACCTGCAGCTGCGCGTGGCACAGATGGCACGTGGCGTGCTGTACTGCGATACATACCTGCAGCTGCGCGTGGCACAGATGGCACGTGGCGTGCTGTACTGCGATACATACCTGCAGCTGCGCGTGGCACAGATGGCACGTGGCGTGCTGTACTGCGATACATACCTGCAGCTGCGCGTGGCACAGATGGCACGTGGCGTGCTGTACTGCGATACATACCTGCAGCTGCGCGTGGCACAGATGGCACGTGGCGTGCTGTACTGCGATACATACCTGCAGCTGCGCGTGGCACAGATGGCACGTGGCGTGCTGTACTGCGATACATACCTGCAGCTGCGCGTGGCACAGATGGCACGTGGCGTGCTGTACTGCGATACATACCTGCAGCTGCGCGTGGCACAGATGGCACGTGGCGTGCTGTACTGCGATACATACCTGCAGCTGCGCGTGGCACAGATGGCACGTGGCGTGCTGTACTGCGATACATACCTGCAGCTGCGCGTGGCACAGATGGCACGTGGCGTGCTGTACTGCGATACATACCTGCAGCTGCGCGTGGCACAGATGGCACGTGGCGTGCTGTACTGCGATACATACCTGCAGCTGCGCGTGGCACAGATGGCACGTGGCGTGCTGTACTGCGATACATACCTGCAGCTGCGCGTGGCACAGATGGCACGTGGCGTGCTGTACTGCGATACATACCTGCAGCTGCGCGTGGCACAGATGGCACGTGGCGTGCTGTACTGCGATACATACCTGCAGCTGCGCGTGGCACAGATGGCACGTGGCGTGCTGTACTGCGATACATACCTGCAGCTGCGCGTGGCACAGATGGCACGTGGCGTGCTGTACTGCGATACATACCTGCAGCTGCGCGTGGCACAGATGGCACGTGGCGTGCTGTACTGCGATACATACCTGCAGCTGCGCGTGGCACAGATGGCACGTGGCGTGCTGTACTGCGATACATACCTGCAGCTGCGCGTGGCACAGATGGCACGTGGCGTGCTGTACTGCGATACATACCTGCAGCTGCGCGTGGCACAGATGGCACGTGGCGTGCTGTACTGCGATACATACCTGCAGCTGCGCGTGGCACAGATGGCACGTGGCGTGCTGTACTGCGATACATACCTGCAGCTGCGCGTGGCACAGATGGCACGTGGCGTGCTGTACTGCGATACATACCTGCAGCTGCGCGTGGCACAGATGGCACGTGGCGTGCTGTACTGCGATACATACCTGCAGCTGCGCGTGGCACAGATGGCACGTGGCGTGCTGGGGCTGCGATACATACCTGCAGCTGCGCGTGGCACAGATGGCACGTGGCGTGCTGTACTGCGATACATACCTGCAGCTGCGCGTGGCACAGATGGCACGTGGCGTGCTGGGGCTGCGATACATACCTGCAGCTGCGCGTGGCACAGATGGCACGTGGCGTGCTGGGGCTGCGGCGCGTGCGCGGCCTGGTGCTCCCGGAGGGCGGCCGCCTCGGTGAACTGCACGCCGCACGTCCAGCACGAGTGCAGCGCGTCTGCGGGGTGCGTCGCCATGTGCGTCCTGTACTCCGATACGCGCTGCAACATTTAAATATTCCACTTTTTAATTGAAATTTTCGAAGCTTCATGGAAACTTTAATCAAAAAAAAATTGTTTAAATGAATTGTTTATTCCAAACAAAAATACGTTATTAAATTTATAAGTAAAGCTTTACAGGCGGTTTCTGAAAAGAATAACACTGAGCATGTTTCACAGCACATAGTGTTACGACGCTGATATTTAGAATAACCATTGACACGAAAAATAAATACAAAAAGATACAAAACATATAAAGACAGACACTTTTGCTTTGGTTTTTAAATGTTTTCTTGTTTGTATCCTGTATTTCTGACTTTTACCATGAATAAATAAATGATTTCATTTGATTTGAGAAACGAGATACAACAGAATGTACAGTGCAAAAAACTATACACTACTATACTATAAATAAATATAATAAGCAATGAGCGGAATTCTTCATAGCAAAAATCAAACTGTCACAGGGATTGACCTAACTGTTTTATCGACTTATCGATGTTACGGAATAATATCGCATTAGGTATCCATAATCAACTTAAAAGATTATTCTGTAACATTTGACCTCATTGATAAGCAACTTGCATCTCCATATAGTAAATCATGTCAGCGTCACATATTATGTCATTTATGTCACTTGAGTTTTCATGAGTGATTTCCGTGCCGTGTTACTAAAATGGTTAACCCTAAAAGAAAAACAATAAAAAAAGGATACAGAAAGATTCTTCTCTTAGTTTCAAAGAAGATTCTTCCACAATATATTGCTCTAAATGTGACGTTCATTTACATCAGCTAAAGAAACATTGTGTTGAAAGTCACTTAATGACTAAAACTCATTCGTCACAATGCTCAAAAAGTACGAGTTCAGACACATTCTATATAGATTTAATCATATTTTTAGTTTCGTGCAATATTCAATGGAAAAAAATTAACAATTATTAGATTTCGACTCTGTTATTTTACCTAGTTATATAGTAGAGTTACCTACTCTTAGCAATATTTGTTTTTAATTTTTCATGATAAGTTTCATATAGAAAATTTAAAATAGACGTATTTTCTGTTTTATTCTTTACTATTATACTAAAATACAGTGGCGGTCAGCTAATTAGGGACACCATTAATTTGTTTGTATGTATATCCAAAAGCCTGATTTCATTACTTTGTTTCGTTAAGTGACAAATTGATAAGTATGTAGCAATGAAACACGGGAGTGCGATGAGAGCTCGTTTATTACTGAACCACAGGCCAAGTTACAGCGGCCGCGCGGCAGAGGCGCGGTGACGTCACACGCATACACATCACAAATATTTATCGATAAGTCGATAAAACAGTTAGGTCAATCCCTGTGACAGTTTGATTTTTGCTATGAAGAATTCCGCTCATTGATAATAAGCATAAAACTAAATATCATAATTATAGGTATTTATTTATCAAAATAAATATTAAGAACACATAGTCTAATTCTTAAGAATACTAACCCTTTGCTAAATATTTCAAATCAAAGTATGACGAAAATGTGTGTATGTAATGCTTCGACCAACTCTTCTTCCTCGCATTTGTCCGGCTTATGTAGGGAGCCTGGGATCCGCTTTGCCAAGTAATCCCAAGATTTGGCGTAGGCACTAGTTTTACGAAAGCAACGGCCATCTGACCTTCTATTCCAAACCAGAGGGAAGAATCCAAAGTATGATGTAAAAACGCTGAGTTAACACAAAAAATTATACCTGGAATGAAAGTGGGCACACCGAGCACTGGTAGACATGGTCCCCGCGAGCATTCCGTGCGCGCTCAAGTTCCTCGTCGTCAGCCGCCGCAGCGGCAGCCAACGCATCCTTCTCCACCATTATTATATCTGAACACACAATAAATAAAAAAACATATAGGTATCCATCAAACTTTTGACTTCATATACATGAAAATAATTAATTAACTAACAAACAAATGTAATTTTACTTTATTTATTTATTATTTATTTATTTATGCACAGGCAGCTTATAGCTGATGCGTGCACAATCAATAAAGTCTTGTGTTTTCATCTTTGTTTTTCATAAATTCATCAAGTCTATTTTTGAAAGAGTTCACAGATGATGCACTTATCACCGACTCAGGCAAACTGTTCCACACTTTTACCACACGGTTAGACAAGAAATGGTGCCTGGGGTTACTAGAACTTGACGAGCGAGCTAATTTCAATGAGTGCCCTCTCAGGTTGCTATTTGTACTCCTGACAAATATGTCCTGTAGCTGTGTGTCCTGTATTTTTTTTTTTTTATGCTATAGGGGGCAAACGAGCAAACAAATCGCCTGATGGTAAGCGATTAACGTCGTCCATGGACACCCGCAACACCAGAGGTGTCGCAAGTGCGTTGCCGGCCTTAGTTTGCATTTGGACCCTAGGGACCGGTTTTGTATGGGAGTACCGGGATTTCCGAGATTTATAGTATTTACTTAATTTTTGCTTTTCCAAACACCAAATTAATATGGAATTCCGCAAAGTAATGCCACAATCAATAAATTGCTCCATTTACTCTATCATCCTCTAACTAGAGGGTCTCATTTCTAAAACAACCTGACTGTCTAAAAAAAAATATGTTTATTTTTGTTTTCACATCAATCATATTTAAATTAGTGATTAGTGGTTAGTACCTCCTATTAAGGTTTAATATAACTTGTGCCAGGAGGTATCTCTCTACCTTAGCTTTAGTATTGTAAACAAAATTGTGCTAATAATTTGTCCACCAATCTCATTTATGACCCTTTTCCATCTTTTATTGTATTATGTAATGATATCATACTGTATTGTTTATATTATATAATGAAGCTAGTGCAAGACTAAACAAGGCAAAAACCATATTTCGTTTTGCAGGAGTAGCAGCTTCAAAAGCATAGTCACTGCCACTATTAGTGAAAATAAGATTTTCAAAATGATCCGCAGCAAGTATTTTTGTGGGAAATCTGACCTTCTTCGCTGTATGTGCCTTGAGCAGCCCCCGCTCCGCCCACAACAATGAATACATCAATGCGCTGAGTGAGCTCATGCAGGCGCCGGCGCAGCGCCCGCAGCTTGTCTCCCAGCGGAGCCGCCGCTCGCGCCGACAACGCGCAGCTAAACTCGTAGGCCTCCGCCGCGCGGCGCGCACAGCCTCCGCAGATGCGGCCCTCTGGCAACACCTACAACAATGTGGTGAAGTGTAAATCGAGGCGAATATTTAGAAAATCTACTAAAGGTGTCATAATTTCCTTTTTATAGCCAGGATACAAGTTATAAAGTCAAAAAGGAGACCAAAAGCGAACCGATAGCCACAGTACCTTGTTGTTGTTGATCTGTAGCAGCATGGTCCGCAGCGGCGGAGCGCCGGACAGCGGTGGTGCGGCGGCGTCGTGCTCCTCAGGCGACAACAGCTCGCCACCGCCGCCGCACACGCAGCACGCCTCCGCCTCCGCCTCCAGCTTCATCACCGTCGACGCCATTACTCTATGCTTGCTATTCACCACAGACGAACACGGTTAAACAATCGCAAAACGTAGAAAAGAAAAAGAAACTCGTTCGAAAGAACGACGCATAGCAAAGCAAACGCCACAACGCAATGACAGAAAAGTGACAGTTAAAAAAAAGTGACGCGACCTCATTCCTCACGCAAGCTATTTGCGATATTGATATAAAATATATGAATACATCAAAAGCCTAAAACTAGTTTGAACTTTAAATATTATCGACTGTACACACATATATTAATAAACGGATTTAAGTAAAAGATTATTTTTAACTATTTAAAATACTATTTTTCTAATATATTTATTTTTTGCTTAATAATACAATCTGGAATGATCCGCACTCAACGTATTTCAGACGCCTCATTTTATTTAAGTGAATAATTTTCCCAGAGAAAATTGTTAAGTCAACGATTTACATTTTTTGCAATTGAACCGATTGAAATCAAATTAAAATATATTTGCGATTATAAAATATGTATTGTATTCATAGGGAATATTTTTTCTGCGGTTTTCTAAGAGTACCGAACAGCTTTATTTTGACAACTGTCTGAACTGTCATTAGGTTAGCGTCTCCCTGCCGCCATTATTATTGAAATTTTCTGTTGAATTTGCGATATAAATCGCTATAAATCTCTTCAATTTCTTATTAATCCTGCGATTGTGCTCGGAAATTTGTGTTTAAAGGCTCCAATATGTCTATCGGTGTACCTATTAAAGTACTTCACGAAGCCGAAGGTCACGTAGTGACCTGCGAAACGAATACCGGTGAAGTTTACCGGGGGAAGCTAATCGAGGCCGAAGACAACATGAACTGTACGATGACGCAGGTGACGGTGACTTACCGCGATGGCCGAGTCGCTCAGCTGGAGAACGTGTACATCCGGGGCTCGAAGATCCGCTTCCTCATCCTGCCCGACATGCTGAAGAATGCGCCGATGTTTAAACGGCAAGGGAACAAGCCGACGGCGGGACGCGGCAAGAGCGCTATACTAAGAGCACAAGGTTGGTACTGCTGCAGAAGCTATTGCATTGTTTGTTTTGGTGGTTGTTTGTTTTTGTTGTTACGATGCACTGATGTCAAGCTGCATTGTTGTTACATCTCAGCTGATCCCCTACTGATCTCCAAACGGTATGATGTTAGATAACATTGTGCGTAAAGAATTATATTACTAGGTATACTTTTTGGACCTTACTTAACAAAACGTATAAAATTAAGGTAAGAAACAGATGATTGTGAAATATCCAGAATCAAGATCAGCAAGAAGTAAAAAAAAGTAACTAACTAACAACTTCAAGATCACTAGTTGTACATGTAAGTTATTTGGAAAACCACAAACATTTTCACTACAGGACATATTTGTCAGGAGTACAAAATACAAATAGCAACCTGAGAGGACACTCATTGAAATTAGCTTGCTCACCAAGTTCTAGTTCTACACACTTTGTTATATTATTTATATTTGATCAGTGCATCCTTTTGACACAAAGGCCTCCTCTGTTTCTTTCCATGGGAGCCAAGGGACATGCTATCCTAACCCACAGTGGGCCACCCCTTTGAGGTCATCTGACCATCTCATTCTTGGTCTCCCACTTCCTCTATTTGCATTGTGATTGTAAACTGTTAAAAAATTGTGACTGTTAGAACAAATGAAGTTTAAATAAAATAAAATATATGATATTTCTGACAGTATTTTGTTTTTATTTTCAGCGGCTGGTAGAGGTAGACCAGGCGGGAGAGGTGGCGGGCATCGCGGCGGCTGGCAGGGCGGCTCCGGGCCCTCGAGACGCTAGCCACACACCAATACGTAGGCTAGGCTAGACTAAGTTTTACTATTACCGGCTCACAAGTCTCATTGTATCTTGTAAGTTACATAATACACTATTGCCAATGAATCCGCATTTTATTGGCAGTTGTACTGTCTGAGGATTTTTTTTTTGTTTGTTTTAGTTAAGATCTATATAAGAAAATCTCGTACATTGCCGAAACCGGGCGAAGTTAAAAAAACCCGGACGTGTCATTGATACGCGGTCTCTCCTGGACACTAAATTAATTATTTTTAATATAAAAATACATGCTTTTGCTTCTTTTAACCGGGCTGGACTCTCACCGGACGGGCTGCAAACTAGGACAACTCTGGGGAAGCCAGACAGATGGCAGCCCTACATAATATTAAAGATGGGCATATAATTGGATTGGATGGGTCTTTAACTTTCACAGCCACCTGACTTTTGTGGTTGGGGCCCTATTTTAAGACTTGCCTGAGGATTATGATGGCTATTTCAGTTTTTTACTTGAATTGGATCTACTAGAAGTATAGTCACCTCACATGACATAAACTGCATACATTTTGCAATTCTTTGCACGCTGTACTTCTGCTAGAATGCCATTATAGTCTGCTACTGCAAAAAAGACCCTCCTTGCCATTGGCTAATCTTTGTAAAGCCATAAAAAAAAGACCCTCCTAACCTGCTTAGTGTATTTCCAATTTTCCATTCATACTTGTCTGACGGTACAGTGTACAGTCACCTGCAAAAATATCTAGACAAAGCTCGCAAAAATGTAACAGTCTTGTGGTCCTATAATTATGTGTCGCATATTTTTGCATGCTTTGTTGTTATTGAACTATTTGTAGGTATACTGATCCCATTATTTTGAATTAACAACATTAAATTAAATCATCAAGACTGCAAATCATTGTACAGTTAATTACAATAATGATAAATATTATTTGTTTCAAAATAATGGGAATTAAAAGTCCTAGCTAAGTGGGTGCAAGAACTATGTAATATTTGTGATATGTATGTGTGGGATGACACAATAAAACAAAGAAATACCATACTAGTTTCATTTATTTACACCTCTTAGGGCCACACGCACTATTCGGGGTTAACGGAATAACCTGGAGTTAGCTGTGAAATTCCATACTTTTTTTAATAAATATTATAGGACAATCTTACACAAATCGAGCTAGTCCCACGGTAAGCTCAATAAGGCTTGTGTTACGGGTACTAGACGACGATATAAGTATATAATAGATAGGCACATATAAATACATAGAAAACATCCATAATTCAGAAACAAATATTCGTGATGACAAATAAACGCCCTGACCAGGATTCGAACCCGGGACCTGCTTCGTAGGCAATGCCGTTAGAACAAACGCTTAACTCCGGGTTATCGGCTAATCCCGGTAGGTGCATATGACTCTTTTCATTACAACATTGAGCAAATCTTATCTTAAATCTCCAAACCTCACCATATAAAACTACACCTTATTTCTATACAACTAAGTCTCAATTTGCTTTGAATCGAGGCTGATTACTAAATCCTCGAGAGCAAAGATATGAATACAGCCAAAGTGCCAAAATTATGTATACACGACCTTATGTTAGGCAATAAAGTCCTGTATACATATTTTGGCACTTTGGCTGCATTCATATATTTGTAGTTGACTGAACAAACAGAAACACTTTGATTGACCTTAGGGAACGTACCCCAACTACGTGACCGTGTTTTAGCCCCCAAAGCCAGGCTTTGTTAATGCCAAGGCAGCTCCAAGGTACCATTTTATGGTTGTAACTGATGCTTGCGGGCCGTAGTTAGGAAACCCTGTATATCTCCAATTTCTACAAGTACCGCCAGCCGCACCTTGTCCATAGGTAACTATCATTATCACAAATAAGAAGTGCCAACACATTTAGAGAGCACTTGACTTATAACTAATGCTTATCATGGAATTTTACTTTTACTACATGTGGACGAGCTATTGACCTAAAAGAAAACAGATATCTACTAAAACGTTGATTTTTTTCGGTTACTTATATATTTATCCGGTTTAACTGCGCAGAGGGCGTACCGTGAACGGCGAACGAAGTGTTGCTTCTATGTCACTCTTTCAATTTGTAAGCAAGTGCCACATAGAGGTTGTTAGCTATTCTCGATAAGCCATAGGTATACGAGTTTTGAATAGGTGTAGGAAACCGAAGTTGTGAAATGTCAAGTATCACTTATTTTAGCGACGTGGAGTCCGTAAAATAATATCTGTTTAGGGCGACGTGTCTTCAGAATTTTGAGACCAAGAATTGCCATATGGTTACTCAATGTAACACCGATTAGACTAGACAACGATTCTGTGGTTAACAAACTGGGTACCCATTTATTCATTAACGATAACACGGGCGTATAGCAAACTTTAGATAATTCCGGTTTCCTAAGCAACACCTTCACCTCGTAATTAGATGCGGGTGCGCTTGCAAGGGACTGCCGCCATTTGGACCAGAAAGACTTAGAGGGAATCTGGTTTCCTTACAAACTAATTCACTGATTTGCGGATTGCTTTATTGTTTGTGTGATGACGACGCCTGTTCTGATTTATGATTGTACCCTCTTGACGAAGCCTACGTTGCAGATATTGATTGTACATTTGAAATTTTTTTAAAATTGATTTTGTTTAAATAAATAAATTTAATTATTCACTGATAGTGTCCAGCGATCTCCACGTCACAGGTTGGTCTTTTCCTCGGTGGCGGGCGCGCTTGCAAGCGACTGCCAAGTTCCATTGAATCAGAAAGACTAAGGGGGAATCTGGTGTCCTAACAAACTAATTCACTGATAGTGTCCAGTATGCGCCACGTCACAGGTTGGTCTTTTCGTCGGTGGCGGGCGCGGGCGCGGGCTGGGGCGGGGGGTGCTTGTCGCGGGGCGGGGGGCGCGGGGCGCGCGCGGAGCCCCGCAGCGCGCGGTGCAGGCGCAGCGCCGGCAGCTCCACCAGCAGCGCCAGCGGCAGCGCCGCCAGGTACGCCACGCACGCCACGCCAAACCATTCCACCAGCTGGAAAACAACATTCAACATGATAACTATTTTTTCAGTCCTCCGGCCGGTAAGCGCCACTTTACGCAAAACTAAATTGCCGCCTGCCGGCTCCGTCGGGCAGAAAAATAGTGTACTGACCTTGGCCAGTAAATAAGAAAGCCTCAGATCACATGTTTGTCGACCTCAGCTTCGCTTCGGCCGACAATTACACGAGATCTGAGCCGTTTCTTACTTTACAGGCCTCGGTACGTAATCTACTATTTCCCCTCACTTGTATAATAAAAAGTTATTCTAACTGTGCTTTAGATTAAATTAGCGTTATAGCATTTATTTTTATCGGAAGTAAGCATTATACTCAAAGTATAATATGTTATAAAAAATGATCATTATATTAAATAATAGTAATACCATTTTTAATTATATTATTAGTTGTTATATGATTCAATAATTATATCAAATGAGCGTTATTACGACCAACATTAATTCCTACCACTTACCACTCCTCCTGTATAAGTGAGTCGAATATGCCCATAGTAAATATGCGCAATGGGAGGTTACACTTTAAATTGGTCAGGTCTTATACCGCACTTGGTAAGCTTTTGAAATTGAATTTTGAATGGTTCAAGATAACTTACATGTGGATAAGATTTGTAATCGTATGAAATCTTTATTTACCTCGCGATAGTGAGGGGAAAAATGTTGTATTACACTCGGCGGCAAAGTTTGTTCAACTCTCGTGCCTTGAGACCCTCGTAAAGCTCAAGATTCCAGTCGCTACGCTACGCTCGCTACGCTCGTGGCTCAATTTTGGAATCTTTCGCTTGCTCGGGTCTCATAATAAGCCCGAGAGTTAAACAACAACTTTACCCCCTTGTATAATAAATAACTATTTCCCCTCACTAGCTCGGAAAGCGCTGTTTTGTCCTTTAAAACTAGCGTGGAAAAACGCATATTATCCACATGTGGGGCAAAGTAATCTAATTCCTATCACTTACCACCAGGCCAGTATAAGTGAGTCCTAATGCCCTTAGTAAATATGCGCAATCGGAGGTCACACCTTAAATTGGTCATGTGATCATGTCTTATCCCGCACTTCGTAAGCTGTTGGCAATATCTAAGTACCAGGAGCGTACCTACTCTATGACAATTTTTGAAATTGATTTTTGATGGTTTCTTCAAGATAACTTACATGTGGGTAAGATTTATAATCGTATGTAGTCTGTATTTTCCTCGCAATAGTGAGGGGAAAAATGTTGTATTACACTCGGCGGCAAAGTTTGTTCAAATTTCGTGCCTTGAGACCCTCGTAAAGCTCAAGATTCCAGTTATTGAACCACTCGCTACGCTCGTGGCTCAATTTTGGAATCTTTCGCTTGCTCGGGTCTCAATATAAGCCCGAGAGTTAAACAACAACTTTGCCCCCTTGTATAATACATAACTATTCCACTGTTACTGAGCTATTCTCTGGCTTGGCTCTACTTTGGTAATTTAGGTACATCGTAAAATTAAGTTTGACAACCGAACGAACATAGTAACAGTAGGTTAGAGAGCATCACACTGTCTTTTTCTCACGCTAGCATTCCCCGAAAAAAGGGATGGACATTGTTTTTTTGTCCTGCTACTCCGTTCATTCGGTGGTCAGATATCCGTACCGCGGAGAGTCGGTGTAGCTCCGTGGGCGCGTGCCTGGCGGCGATGAGGGCGGTGTTGAGCGGCATGTGCAGCAGCAGGGCGCCGAAGCTCAGCCGCGCCGCCGGCGCCCAGCCCGGCCACGCGAGGAACCGCGCCCAGATGGCTGGCAACACAATCAGCTCTATTAGTATTTATTCGAACATACATACATAAAAAAAAAGAATCATTTATTTCGGACTATTACAATCCATAGGGTTTTAGTACAAAACTGATTATGTCTATGTTAATAAAACTACAAACTAACTATAACCTACTTATCATATTGAAGGGTACATATGTGTATAAATCAGTGAGAGACTATTTGTCCCTCCCAATCATCACATCGACCCAGTATTTAATGAGCGGGCAGTCGAGTCGCTCTGCCAACGTCCTCAGCATGCCGTTGCTGCTACCGCGCACACGTTTTAGCAGAGAGGCAATTCTTTTCCGCCTAATTGCAAAAAAATCGTCTACTCTTGCATTAACTTACGCCTGCATTCTCAAAAAGGGTTTAATAGTAGTTTATGCCAAGTGAAGGAAAAAGTAAAAGCCATGTTGTATCAAAAGGTCAAAGCGCTGGCGCAGGACAGAGAGCTGGAAGATACTCCACCGACAAGAGTGAAAAACTCTTAAGTTTATGATGATGATGAGTAGTTTATGCAACAGTGATATAATAAGCTCTAAATAAACTCGGGTCTATTATCGACGCGACCCTCTAGTTTTAATAACCAATTATGAGCTGCATACGCTAGTTTTTCCACGACAGCTAAAATAGCGAAAAAAGCAAAATCTCGAAAGGTGGCAGAATGTGGAACACGTCTTTTGCCCACTATAGAAAAAAAACAACAGTGCTAATATATTGTATGAAAATCCATATAAGCAGTGTTCTTATGGAATACCATAAACAACGTTTATAATGTATACTTTTTTAATATCGCTGTCAGTCATCTAATTGACAGATATAAATTCTGGAGTAGAAAAAAGTTTAAAGAGCATGAAATTGTATAACTATTGTACACCAAACCTAATATTGCTGTGATTTGACAGATTTCTATCCCATAACCCCCAACACACTTGAACGTGCACATATCCCATAAATAGGGAAGGAAAGGGGTTGGTGAAATTCTTTTTCACACCACTTATTCAGAAACGGGTTTTTTTCTGTTCAAGCTAGGAGGGATCAAACTTGCACTTTCTTTCCTGCTGGGAGAGATCAAAGTGTCACTTTTATGTTCAAGGACTATACATTTTTACGTTTTCGGGCATTGGCAAAAGGCATCGTGGTGTTGGTATGATGCAGTTTTCGGTTTTGTTTGTTTCCTCTTGGTTGGTGTGAAAAGCAGTATGTGTCACGAGGTATCGAAATTATTTTCGTCTTGGGGATTAATGCTTGAATCCTTCATTACGCTCAAGATTCTACTTCAGAATTTCGAAATTCTGCAAAAGAATCGCGCTTCCTGCGCCCAGCAGCAGCGGCGACGGCTCCAGCCACCACAGTACTCACGTTGTACTCCATGCATGGCGCCGAGCAGCGCCAGGCCGATGAAGATGCTGAAGATGGGGCGCTCCAGCGCAGCCAGCGCCGCGGCCGGGGTCCGCGCCGGCGCGCCGCCTGCGCCCAGCAGCAGCGGCGACGGCTCCAGCCACCACAGTACTCACGTTGTACTCCATGCATGGCGCCGAGCAGCGCCAGGCCGATGAAGATGCTGAAGATGGGGCGCTCCAGCGCAGCCAGCGCCGCGGCCGGGGTCCGCGCCGGCGCGCCGCCTGCGCCCAGCAGCAGCGGCGACGTCGCCACCCACCACAGCGCCAGCGGCGCGCCCGAGCTCGTCAGCCAGCGGAACCACTGCAACGTCACGTCAACGTTAACGTTAGCTTCATCAAGGACGTCTTGCGGGACAATTTTGAAAAACCTTTCTTATATTGCGATACGAAATCTAATCACAAAGTTCCAAGTCTGTCACGGAATAATTTAAGTAGGTACCCCATCCCCATAAAAATTTCAACCCTCTTTTTAACTCTTTAGCGGATGAATTTTCCAAAACTGTTTCTTATTAAAGTGTGCTCAATATATAAGTAGCCTACTGTGAAAATTTCAACTTTTTAGGATAAGCAGTCCTGGCCCTGCAATTTAATGCTAATATTCAACCCCTTTTTATCCCTTTTGGGGAGGTATACATATATAAATAAACGCTGTTATTAGTTTTCTTGGTACAAATAAGCAGTCAATAGACGAACTTTCAAAGTTTTCCTTGAAAAACGATACAATTTTTGTACAATATTTCAATCCATTTTAAACCTCTTTAGAGGATGAATTTCGGAAAACTCTGAAATAATTTATATGTTGATAATAAATCTAAATACAAAGTTACAAGTCTCACTTGACATGTTACATCATCCCTATAGAAACTCTCAACCACGTTTTTAACCCTGTAGGGGTTCAATACATGTTAAAGCGTGCTCGTTATTTGAGTACCCGGTGTGCAAATTTCAACTTTCAACCATCACTTGTTTTGACTCTACTTTAGTATTAACTATCAACCCCTTTTTATCCCCTTTGGGGATGAATATCAATCAACGCTGACATTAGTTTTCTTGTTACACGTACAATAAGCAGTCAAAGGACCAAATTTAAAGAGGCCGGTATACAAAACAACGATGAGAAACTGAGAGTACCAACATAGGAACGTGTAAGTACAGGATATCGAGATATTGGGTGGCTGAATAGCTGCTTGTATAGTTAGGGATCGTTTAGTATGCCTATTTATTAAGATAACGTGTAAATGTTGTATTTTCGCGCGCATATTTTAACCTATTTAGGTTAGGACTTTTAAGGTTCTTACTTAAAAATCATATTTGTTTTGACTTGACGTTAATACTATCAACCCCTTTTTATCCCCTTTAAGGGCTGAATTTTTCAAAACATTCAGTAATTATTTAGTAAACTATGGACAAAGTTTCAAGTCTTTAACTTAAATTTTTACGCCATTCCCATACAAAACGTTCAACCGCCTTTTAACCCTTTAGGGGTTGAATTTCTCAAAAAAACTTCTTATTACTTGTACACTTTATAAATGAAGGCTGATGCAAATGAAGCAAATTTCAACTTTATACCTTCGATAGTTTCGGCTTGGTTATTAACTCCCCGCAGCCAACGGTTTCCCACAACTTTAGATTAAGACGTCGTTCCGTGCAGTCTGGTAAGGCCAAGGCCGTGAGCCTCGCTATGTCACATAAGAACCTTAGCTTTAAAATCTTCTCGAATCTATTTAACGTCCCAAAGAGCTTGGTTTTCAAGTTTACAAGGCTAAATAAGACGTGGGAGGTCGATGTACACGCGTGCTCAAATATTGCTGAGCACCTCGGTTGCTGCAATATATCTGATGACAACTGTACAAATAGAAACATCTCAACCGGCCATCTGTAGACTGTTGCAATAGATATTACAAATGACAGTTAGTGGGTGATGGTTTACCCGGTACTGCTGGGGCTGCGTGTTCCTCGCCAGCATCTCGTGGTGCACGTACGCGAGCAGCAGCCCCGCCAGCATCCCTGGTGCGTTGCCCAACGGCGACTGGTACATGATGTTGAAGGACAGGTCTCCGTAGTACTTTACGCGAACCATCCTGTAAAATCATTCCAACGTTAGTTTGTTTGAAACTTCCACGTAGAATTTTTAAACTTCTGATATCTGTCCCAAGTGGACCGTTTCGCCTTATTGTAAACATATTTTGTACGCTCTTATCTTACTGAGTTTATAGGTTAACTAGGTATTTCAGGTTGTCACGTGATTATTCCCTACCCAGCTGAAGGAAAACCCAGGGAAGATCTGTGACAACAAAATTAAATGTCATGCTACCAAGTAAAGACCAGTCTTCACTTGGTAGCATGACATTTAGTTATGCCAGCATAGCAAACTAAACAAAATATACTATGAATTTGCTTGCAGGTCTCGTTGCTGAGGAGTTGGGAGATACAATACACAGCCAAGGGTGTTCTTACTCCGGGTTATGCATGACATAGGTGGACACGAGGCGCCAGCAGTAGGCGATGGCGAACAGCAAGCCCACAGAGATGACCAGCAGGGCGCTCAGGACTGGCAGAGCTCCGCGCCGCCACCGCACCAGGGCCAGCGTCAGCAGGAGCGCCACTGCGTATAGCTGCATGTCTGCTGCCAAATACCTGTAATACGAGTAGAAGTTAAAGATCGAGTATCTTGGCGTTAGTACTCGTACCTAGTAGCTACCTAATGGTATGTTACGCATATTTTAGACACAGCACAGATTTAAGAATCAGAATTAAAATTTTACCAGATTCATAGCAGATTTGTACAAGACAAACTGGTATTGGAAAAGGGACCGGGTCATAAAAGACTAACAGAGGATGGTATCAATGGGGAACCACTATAAGCGGTGTCAATGTTGTCATGGTTTCGCTACGGCACACAGAGCTTACAGGATCCGTTTGTTAATCTAAGCCCGAGATTTACCGCAGTTATAGATTTTTAGGAAAACGCCTGCAATCTGACCTTCCAATTCACAGGGGAACAGAGCGCTTTATGGAACTAGCTCCGGCTTCCTTCGGTAACCTGAGAAACATGAACAAGCCTACATCGTAACTTATGGGTAATTTAGGTAATAGTTACCAAGTCTGCACCAGGCACTTGTTGTCGGCGTCCACCACGTTGTTGAGGTACAGCAGGTGCACCCACCACTTGGCGCGGCAGACGGCGGCCTCGGCCTCCACGCGCGGGGCCCACTGCGGCCCCGCGCCCAGCCGCGCCCACCAAGTCGCCGCGAACCACACCACCACGTAGTACGACGGGCTGATCCTGGAACACCAAGTAGGATTACTTCAGGCTTAAGGCAAGTTATTTACGATAACGTAGTACGACGGGCTGACCCTGGGACGTTCACCAAGTAGGATTACTTCAGGCTGAAGGCAAGTTCTTTAAGATAACGTAGTACGACGGGCTGACCCTGGGACGTTCACCAAGTAGGATCACTTCAGGCAAGTTCGATAAGATAGGTATCAAATAATTGCTCGTTATTTAGTAGTAGGAAGGGCTGACCCTGGAACATTTACCAAGCAGGATTAGGTGAGTCTAATTTAAAGCAAGTTCGATAAGATATTAGGTATCAAATAATTGTTCGTTATTAAGGTATTTTGAGATACATTTACTATAGGTACTATCACCAATGGAGGATCAACAAACGATAACGCCAAGGTCCAAACCTTTGGCCAGCAAACGTAATTTAGTTTATAGAAAAAAAAGAACAGTGAAAAATTCATGATTTGGGGGGGATCGAACCCGTAACTCTGGGATTCATGCCTAATATGCCTATCGCTCTGCCAACTGAGCTACCATAGCTACCGAGAAGAAACCCGACCCCTGGCTCGAGTTTCTCCACCATTTCACGTATCTATACGCCTTAAACGATGACTCACACTAGCAGCGGACGGGACGGGACGGGAAACCTGTAAATTTCTATAGAAAGAATCTCGTGATAGCTCGTATCCCTCGGATATGTCACGTGACGCTTTCTATAGAACTTGATAGATTTTGCCGTCCCGCCCCGTCCCGTCCCGTTCTAGTGTAAGTCATGAATTTTTCCTCTTTTCCTTTCTTTCTAAAAAAATTGAAATCATTCGCAAACGTTACGGCCTAAAAAATAATAGTTTACTAGTTAATTCTAAACCTCTTACGCATCATAGGTAGGTATCCAACAACAGTCTGTTTTCTGGCTCAAACCATATTTGTTCTGAACCCTGAGCCTCAACTAACTTTGAAGAAGGACCTTGTGTGTCAGTAAACCATATGTCAACTTGCCAAAGGACTGACCTAATAATCCTGTTCACCATTGTGCTGAAAAACGATCGCCACGGCGGCATAGACCCTCGTGAGATTTCCAGAAGAAATTTGTGAGCCAGAAGGAAGCTGGCCATGAGGAAGAACACTTGCACCACCAGCGTCGAGTTGCCCAGAAGGATCACGTCGCTAGCACGACGTGTCTGCAACATATGTGACGAGAAACAAATCAAATTAAGAAAATATAAATAAGTTATAATAATTAATATAAATAAGCAGCAGAACCAAAGTAACCGATATAGCTCTCCGAATCGCTAAACTTAAGTGGCAGTGGGCGGGGCACATTGATCGTAGAACCGATGGCCGTTGGGACGGAAAGGTTCTCGTGTGGCGACCGCGTACCGGAAGGCGCAGCGTGGGTAGGCCCCCCACAAGGTGGACTGATGACCTGGTGAAGGTCGCAGGAGTCCGCTGGATGCGGGTGGCGCAGGACCGATCATTGTGGAAATCTTTGGGAGAGGCCTATGTCCAGCAGTGGACGTCTTTCGGCTGAAATGATGATGATGATGATGAAATAAGTCACTTAATAAAGTTTTTCTTCTATTCTAGGAAATTCTTACCCCACCAAAGATTACAGGCCACGCGGGCGAAAGCATGACACCCTTTCTCAGTCGAAGACCACGCAGATACCGTGCGTCCATGTTTAACACAGACACTAGCTATACTCACCGTTTCATAGTACCTTATGTCAGTGACATAAGAGATGGTGCTGAGCCAGCACACATGCTCAAGGATGACGCACATCATGCAGAACACCCTGACGCCGTCGAAGACGCGAAGGTCGCCGGCGGCGGTGACGGCCGGCGGCGGCGCCCGAAGGTCGCGCCAGCAGCCTGGCAGGGACCAGCTTAACGCCCATCGGTATTCTGGAAGGCAGAAATTATTAATCATCTGAAGTTTGGAGGGCTGTTTCATTGACAGATGATTAAGGCTGCCAGCCTGCAAGTCCATTGGAGCGCAGCGAGACAGTAAAGGACAGGCGTGAGGAAGTTAAAAATGTACCAATAGAATAGCGACGAGATAACTGAAGTAGTTAACTGCATGTGCATGGTCTTTCCATTTTAACTGCCCTGAAGTAAACCGAAAACCGAACCACGTGAAAGCAGACTCAGGCTCAGAGCGTGAAGGCAGAGCAGAAGCGTTGACCGCTTCTCTCAAATACTCAAAGTTTAACTGGAAGAAATCCCTTAAAGGGATAAGTTCGCCTTTAACATCTCTATTTGTTAACTGTATTTCTCAACTGTGTTTCTGTACAATAAAGTGTTACTTACTTACTTAAAAGTATAGTATAGTAGTAGTAACTCAGTGCCAAAGGATATTAGGGATGTCGAGGGAGACTCCTTTTGTGTACAATGCCGGTAACGTGTCCTCCAAAAAAGTTTTTAAGCATAATGCTGGATGGCGTCGCTAAAGCATCGCTGTTCCATTTTGTTAGGTTTTTAGAAATTCTGCACGAGATGACTTGTTGCGTACGCAAGCGTTTTGTCTTAGCCTTATATTATTATATCTAAATTTGTGAGGGTTACGTAAAACATGAATAAAAACACTCTCTAGCGACACGGTGTTAAAACTATTATATAACTTGCTCATCTTCGAATAAAACAATAAGAGTTACGGTCCGAGGGCTCCGAGCTATCACGTGATTCTTATACAGTGTGTTAGGCTAATACGGGCGATAAATTTAACCAAACATAGAATTCATTATTATGATCAATAATTAAAACATATTTTTAAGTTACACTTAAATACGACTCCATAATTAATTTTTTTATCAAATTTTCAGCAGCAATGTACGATAAAAAAATTGACGCGTGTTTGTTTGCATTACATTGCGGGCCGAATTATTTTGTATGAGTAAAATTTTAATTGCAATTCCATTTAAAACTTACCCAATTACATTTCTTATGTTATGTCCTATACTAACCACCGTTAAGAGGTTCGCCCGTATTAGATTTACACACTGTATAGAAATTGACAGAACGCCCGCCTCTTCCCGTCCCGTTTTAGTGTGATCTAAATCTAAACATTCCATATTTGGCTCACTCACGTAATTTAGTCGATTTTCGCTCGACATGTTTCGTTCTTTACGAAGAACGTCATCAGGAGCGACCACCCGCGACAGAGGCAAGTCGACTGCGCTAATCTGCCCTGCAGTTTCACGAGAGTTTTATAGTTAAAATTCCATATTTGGTTTTTGCGTTTAATTAATTTCAGTACCACTACAGACGGTTTTTTGTTCCACGAATCCAATAGAAAGCCTTAAATTCAGTGGTTCTTAGTAGATGTTCCCGGTACTGAGTTAGATTGCGAGAACCGGAAATGCCCAGATCCGGTACTGTACCTATTTGTATCTTAGAAAACCAGTAACACGCCACGCCCTAGTTCTTAGATAGGTTACTTTATATTTTATTTTACTAGACGGCGCTGGTTTTTCGTCAAATTAGTATTTATTTATTTATTTAAACTTTATTGCACAGTAAATAATGTACAAAAGGCGAACTTAATGCCAGAAGGCATTCTCTACCAGTTAACCTTTGGGCCAAACAGAGATCAAAATTTATAGGTGCGGGAAGTTATTATGAAACAAGAGGAAAAAAAACTTTAGTGTTATGTACATTGGATCTAATTCTAAATACCAAAGTAATATATACATATTAACATAATATAATATATATATATACAAATAAAATACATATACCTACATATATACATATATATACATATACATACCTGCTATCAAACCACTATGATACTTATTCATGAGACTTTTCTAAAAGATGTCTGCGTAACTTATTTTTAAATGACGCTTTTGTCTGAGCATTCCGTATATCAAATGGGAGGGTGTTCCAGAGGCGAATTGCGTAGACGGCGAAAGAATTTGTCATAGAACCGGATCGATGGAGTGGGGTAGAAAGAATGATTTGGCGGGAGGATCGGAGCTCGCGGCCTGGCTGTGCTGTAACAAATTGAAATTTAGACCGCAGGTACTCTGGCACAGCTGGGTCATGTAGAATGCTAAAAAGCATACACAAGACCCTGAGGTTCCTTCTGTCACGTATGCGAAGCCAATTCAATTTACGCCGAAAGGCAGAGACATGGTCATACTTGCGAAGGCCGTAGATAAATCTGATACAGCTATTTAGCAGCCTGTCCAGCCTGTCTAGGAGTCCCTGTGAGACGTTAGTAAGGCACACATCACAATAATCAATTATTGGTAGCACCAGAGCCTGTATGAGTAGCGTCTTCGTACTAACTGGCAGAAAATGCTTAAACCTATATAACGTCCTAAGGGTACAAATGACTCTACGACACACATTAGACACCTGGGGCTCCCAAGACAAACTCCGATCCATGATCAGCCCCAGATTTCTAACTTGCGATGCAAGTGGTATCACGGTACCTTCAAAGACAATTGGTTTTAGGCGAGCACAATCAAATAATGTAACGGAGCGTGGACTTCCAAGCACGATGGCCTGGCACTTAGATGGGTTAACAACTATTCCAAAATCTTTAGACCAGGATGAAATGGTAGAAAGATCTTTATTTAACCGCAATATGGCCTCGTCAATGTCGTCGATCCTTGTTTGGGCGTATAACTGTAAGTCATCGGCGTACAAATGAAAACAGCAATTAATAAAAGGTGTAATTAAATTTATATAGATTGAGAATAGTAAGGGAGAAAGAATACCTCCCTGCGGAACGCCAGAGTTAAGATCACTCCACTCAGAAAAGGTCCGATTGGCATGAACAGCTTGTCTACGACCACAGAGGTAGGATGCAAACCATTTAGCCACTGATGATGAAATACGCAGACGATCTAGAGCAGCCAGGAGAAGCTCATGATTTACTGCATTAAAGGCGTTTGAGAAATCTATAAGAACGAGAATGGTGACAAGTGATGCCTCAATACCCTGTCGTACATCTTCAACGACCTTAATTAGAGCGGTTGTTGTGCTATGCCCTGAGCGAAAGCCTGATTGGTATGGGGAGAGAACTTGGTTGTTAGAGATGTGAGTGACCAGTTGTTTGGGTACTACGGCTTCGAGGACCTTAGACAGAAATGGAAGGATTGAAATGGGGCGGAATTCTTTCAGACATGAGGGGTTGGGCACTTTGGGAAGAGGAATAACATATGCACTACGCCACAAGGAAGGAAAAACACCCGACTGCATGGACAAGTTGACGACGTGTGTAATAATAGGAACAATGCAGTCCAGGACGCGCAATATCATGATTCTGCTCAACTCATCGTGTCCGATCGCATTAGATTTAATACTTATAATTATTTTGCGTATTTCATCATCAGAGGTGGGCGTGAACGTGAGCATGGAATTAGATAAATTAGGTAGCGTACGAAGATACTGGATACTTTTAGATGTCGTCACAGGGTCTAATGGAGAAGTTTTGGCAAAATGTATGTTTAAGTCGTTCAGAGAAAAAGATGAAAGATTACTTAATTGATCAGCAGATTTTCCTATGCCTATAGACTTTAAGAATTTCCAGGTAGTAATACTTACTTAATTTTTTGCTGCCCTAGTTTGCCGCCTAAACACCTCAATTGAGTCTCCGTTTAATTAAATTCGTATTTGAAATTCAGGTTAACATTTATGTTATGTTATTAGACAAGTAACTAACAAAATAATAGTGCTTGATTAGCAATAGTAAGAGGTATGAATGAATGCTATTGGCCTTGATTTTATGGCTCAACCGGCTACTATCTTTATTACCTACTTAATTGAAGATTTCAAATAATGGGCGCAGGCCGCCTCTCCTACACAAGACGTAGACGTATAGTCGAGTTAATATCTGTGCAGCTAAATGCATAATTGGTAAACACACACCTTATTTTCAATGTCCTAAGGGTATACAGATATTTTTATGCCTTGAAAATGCTTATATATTTATGATCTTGACTGTACCTAATACTACGGTCACCAATCATTTGTAGCTATACCATTGCAATTACCATCTATGGCATCAAGCAGGGCTTCATACCGATTGACGCATTTGGGAGCCATGATACCTCAAACAGACACACATAATTCAGTATAGGATATAGGTACAGCTTAGTATAACACATGGGAAATTTAAATATAGTACCCACCTATCACTGCTTTCCGTCGAGGGCAAACGGGCTTTAGGTAGTATTAAGTACTTAAATACGAAGGCCAGAAAACCAGCGCGTGATACAATAATTACCGTAAAATAGGAAGAGTTGGGATGAATTCTACTGGGTCATTCTGACCTTGGTCTTGGTCTTGGTCTTGGCAAAATGTTCATCAAGTTGATAATCAAGACCAAGTGCGGGTAGTTCGTAAAACCCGCGCAGCTAGAAGATGTTGATGTCAACCTCAGCCAGTCTTTCTCCGGGACTACGGGGGCAACGTCGCCCTTGAAACGTGGAGGTTTGTTTTCAAAATCTGTACACGATTAAAACCCGTTTTAGTAAATGTATAATTTCTAATCATGAATCAAATTATTTATAATAAATGTTTTGATTGTTGTTTTCTGCAGTATATGATATGCCATATCTTTCAATTTATAGTCGAAAAACTTATTTTTAGGATACCTCCCCATAGACGCAAAGTGGGGGGTGTTTTTTTTTCGTTTCAACTCTCAGTCCGAGGTATCTTTTCTTAGGTGTTTGAAAAAGAATAAGGGTTTTTCAAATCATTTTTTGGTTAAAGTAAATATTTTCGGAAATAACCGCTCCAGAAGTTTTAAAAATGTGCCCCCTCTAACTTTTGAACCGTAAGTCCAAACAATATGAAAATAATTATGAAAATAGACCTTTATGAAGTCAAGTACAATACCGGAGGACCAGAAGAAAAGCCATAGCCAACCGTGTTGATACAAAAGCTTAATTTAACGTTAACATTATAACTAATATTTGAAACGGGATAATTACCATGTGTGTTTGTTTTATTGAGCACCCGATATTTCCTAAAAACTCGCAGCTGCTGCTCATCAGTTTACTCCGTGAACATGACGTTTGCAACTTGAAACAGTATCGAAATTCCGTGGTTATTCAATAAAACAAACATTATACATGGTAATTATCCCGTTTCTAATATTAGTTATAATGCAAATGACCATTTAGCTTAAAATCGTTAACATTAACCATTTCACTTTCATCCTCATCTAGCACCGTCATCAAACCACTTACTATTCAGCGGGTCAGTTATTTTGACTCCCATACACTTGGGCGGAACCCTAAACCGGTCATCGACACACGCGGTCAGGGCCAGCGAAAGGCCGAGATCTGTTATGACATGTATTGTGTAAACATGCGCAGGCGCCGGCGACGCAGATTGCTCTCATCTGTCAGAAATGCAACCGATGTGAATATCTTAATTGAGATTTATTACATTTAGGTAGACTTTAGAAATTATAAGTGTAAATTCAATTACACACAACACACATGTCATTACAATTATACATTCCATTACAAATTACAATTTTGACGACCGGTTGGCGTAGTTGGTAGTGACCTAGTGACCCTGCCTGCTAAGCCGATGGTCTTGGGTTCGAATCCCGGTAAGGGCATTTATTCAAATTCAAATTCAAATATTCTTTATTTGCTTAAAATATGGTACAATAAAATGGTTTGAGTAAAATATTCCTGGACTTAACATATTTTGCTAGTAAGTATATTTAGTAGTTTGTTAGTAGTACGAGTAAGTATTATTTGTGTGATGAACACAGATATTTGTTCCTGAGTCATGGATGTTTTCTATGTATTTGTATATTATGTATATAGTTGTCTGAGTACCCGTAACACAAGCCTTCTTGAGCTTACTGCGGGACTTAGTCAATTTGTGTAAGAATGTCCTATGATATTTATTTATTTATAAAATATTATATTTATTTATTAATTAAGTCTATCTCGTTAAGAGGCCACAGGGGTCAAATTGTTATCATTCAGAAGTCTACATCTCAATATTGATTAGAAAGAAAGAAAGAAGTTAATAATACTACGACGGTGACAAACAAGCATACGGCCCGCCTGATGGTAAGCGGTCACCGTAGCCTATGGAGGCCTGCAACACGAGGGGTGTTACATGCGCGTTGCCGACCCTTTAAAAAAAAAGGAGGATTCGCTGTGTTGACAGCTAAACAACGGGCCAAGGGCTTTGCTCCGTGGGTCCTCAGCTGTCAACACAGCGAATCCTCTTGGAGCTCTGGTGACCTTACTCACCAACAGAAAGTCAAAGTCAAAGTATTTATTGTATACTTTGACTTTGACTGTAACACACCACTACGAGTAGGGTCTAGTGTTATTTAACTGCGGTTTTCTGTACGAGTAAGTGGAGGTATTTACTTCCCCAGATGGGCTCTGCTCCAGATTTGAGCGAGACGACATTCGTCTACACTTCGTTTCGTAACTTGAAAGAGATCTCATATACTACAGAAAAACTGACCAAGGTCTCTAGTAAGCAGCAGGGCTGGGATCGACCCAGCGACCTCCTGCTTTAGCGGCAGACGCCCTAACCACTAAGCCATTCCGAAATTTCCTAAGTATATGCAATCCTTTCTTATTTTTATGAAACGCGTGCGTTCCGCAATCCTACAGCTCAGACTTATGTCTAGTGCTGTCCTTCTAGATAATCTTTACAGATTATTTTTAACTAGAAGCGAGAGATGGCGCCACTGTACTGTACAATTGCAATGCAATTGCATGCGGCGCAATTGTTATTCATTGCTTAAACACTTCAGAACGGATTAATCGCGTTTATTAACACCATGACCCTACGTTTCGAGCCCTTTACGGCACTCGTTTTCACAGGGTTAAGATGATGAATTGATGAATTATGATGATGTAGTCATCATCTGAAAACTGTCCTGTAAAAACAAAGCTAATAAATGATAATAATTGATTTATTTTATTTTAAACTTTATTGCACTTAAAAAATGGTACAAAAGGCGGACTTAATGCCTTTGGGCATTGTCTACTAGTCAACCATAGGGCTAAACAGAAATAATTAAGGTGGGTGCAGTGAAAATAATTAAATTACACAACTATAAAACTATCCTTCCGAAGTTTCCAGAGCGACATTGCCCCCGTGGTCCCAGAGAAAAACTCAAAAAGAATCTCCCTCCAAACGTCAGATTTTATTTTTCAAAGTTTTACCCGATTAAATCCCGTTTTAGTGAAATTATAGAGTAAAAACATGGTATTAAACAAAACACATGAGTAAAAGTGCAGGATAATTTCGCAAGCAGGGCTAGACGGAGGACCGGTCCTTGCGTAAACTTCTGATCATGTTTGCGCTAGCGAATCTCGCGCCGATACGCTGGTTATAATAGCGAAATGGATAAGTAGGTAAGTAGGTGTGCCAAAAATAGTTTACCTAGTCGAAAGTATAAAAATTACAACATAAGATCTGCAAGTGAGATTGTGTACTTGTAAGTTTTTTTTGGTTTGTCCAGTGTGTGGCTGGCGAAATTAACTAAAGTAACAGCACTGCGATGTCAGTTGGATCGTTGACTAGCAGCTGGTCAGACATGTGAGGCTTGGTCATTGGCGTCCTAGTACGTATTAGTACAGTTAGCCGGCCCTAGTCACTAGGTTGATGATGGTAGACTAACCTTTCTTAGTCTGTGGCGAGAGCAACCACTCCAGAGCAGTAGAGACCCCCGCCAGCGCGACCAGAGCTGCCAGCAGTACAGGGAAGGCTCTGTCCGCTGCGTTCAGTGGTCGAGCTTGCTCCTGGCCCCGCTGGCAATAGTCCAGCTGGTACAGCCGAGCTGATAGGTTGTGTGATGACATGATGCTCTCGTTCACACATGACTCAAACCTGAAATCAATGAAAACAGCTTTAAGTAGAACAAAAATTCAGTCTCAGAGAAATCTTAAAGACTCAAAATCAAAATGCAAACATGATTCCTTTAGATTTTCGCTTGGGTCTTCAAGGCTCAGCCTCTTGGACCCAGCCAGCCCAGCAATGGTTTCAAGTTAGAAGAGGGGTCCTCAAATAGACGTAGATATGCAAAACTGTTCCAAACCACATGAATCTGCCATTTTAATTACTGTCTTTTACTTGTCATTATATGGTATTAAAAAATCATGTGGGTTGGAACGTTTTTGCATAACTACGTCCAAATGTCAAGTATCATGCCAAGTGCCTAGGGGTCCTCGGCCTCTTACTCGAAGGATTTACAGGATTCTACAAATCGCGGTGGATTTGCGTGCGGTTGAAATGGACCAGCCAGCACTGTAACAGGGTCAGGGCATCACCGCGTGTCCAGCGGTGGACTCCGAGCTCCGGAGTGACCATCACAGCATGGTCACACCAGTGTGATGCTGTAAAGCGCACTCACCGTGTGTCCATCGAGGGCTCCGGGGACTCCAGCACGGTGTCCGGCCCGCAGTGACGGGACACACAGAGCCCGCGGTGGATCCGCGTGTGATTGAAGTTGTCCACCCAGTTTGAGGATAATCCCTGTAATTGAAAAAAAATACTAAGTTATTTTCTTTCTCAGTTATTAAATTGATAATGCATCTCGTTTTATACTTATGTTTTTGTCATGAAAAGTCAAAAGCCACGTATACCTGTAGTGAAGCAAAAGGAAAGTAGTTCTGCTGCGACTGCGAGGGACCAAACGGAAATGAAAATAACGATCTACATCGTACCCCAAAAGTTGGCCATATACCTACGGTCTTCGGGCATATTTGCCGGATCTGACGATAAATGTATGGGTTTGTCTGGCTGATGCCCGGTAGACATACCCTCTATTGAGGTCTGACGAATTGCTCGCACGTAAATGGCCGGCAAAATTCTAGTCATTCTTTTTTAGTCGAATACAACTAATAAATTGAAATATACGAGTATGTCATATACTAAAGATAAAAGACCAACACCGACGAAGGCCAATCCGAGGATCGAACTCGGATCGAACCGTCTTCAGCTTACGCGGCTAACGCCAACTGGTCTTATCGAAATGCCAGCGAATTTTCTCGAGTATATGCAATCTTAGTAACAGGCAAGACGCCCGTGGCCATTTTTCTAAGTACAAGCGACGTTGCATATAGTAGTGTAGTGTTACTAGGTACTTTAATAACAAATCAAAAAAATATAAAATAAAATAATTTGATTTGTGTCAACAAAAAGTTACAACTATAATAGTTTTAGTTTAGTGAGTTTTTTACTATAATAAGGACATATTTTGTTTACTTGGTTCACTTGCGAAACATATTTAGAATCAGTGTATCATCCATGACCATAGGCAGTATCGCAGATAGTTTGCGAAACCCTCGTATTAAGCAAATTGTGATTTCAATTGACGTTTCTTAATTCTTCAATTGCTCTTCGCAATGCGTAATAAAGATTACCGCAAGCTGTTCATTAAATAAACACCCTTGAGTCTATCAAAATAGGGCCTCGATTGCGGTGACGCCGCGAAAAAGAGTTAATTCTAGATACCATCAAACACTGGTACTTAATTGAGCATGTGTAATTCCTCTTGCTTACTGCATAAGGTTTATCGAAGGGGTGTCGCTGTTTGTGCAGTCGCCATTACATATATATGAGAGCGGTCAAGGTGCTCATAAATATCTGTACACGCTTCTATTGACAAAGCGATATACACCATGTGTTTATTGATTTCCGTTAACTTTAAAAGGAGATTCTTCAGGTCAAATCGAGTTAATTTCTCTAAGAAACTAGTCTTAAATAGTATTAGTAATAGTTCTTGAGATATTCTAGAAATAAATTTATTAGCAGAACCAGTGTAAGGGGTCCTAAACCATCTACTACTAAGCTGTGTTTTGGCATGCGCTGTCATGTCTAAAGCTTCAGCTTTATCATACTTGACACTTTCTTGTAACTCAGGCCCTCTTAAATAAATAAATAAATAAATAAATATTATGGGACAATCTTACACAAATCGACCTAGTCCCACGGTAAACTCAATAAGGCTTGTGTTGTGGGTACTAGGCGACGATATATATAATAGATAGATACATATAAATACTTAAATACATAGAAAATATCCATAACTCAGGAACAAATATTCGTGATAAACACACAAATAAATGCCCTGACCAGGATTCGAACCCGGGACCTCCTGCTTCGTAGGCAGGGTCACTACCAACTGGGCTAGGAGGCCTCTTACAATGTAATATTCATTTATTTTGTGCTAGCTGGTGCAATATCTTAATAAATTGTAGCCTATCTGTTATTCTGATGTGTATGTATTATTTTATTTTATTTATTTTATTTATTGTTAAATTTAGTTACACAGCATAACAGTCAATAAACTAAGGCACTGCGAAACTACATAGTAGGTACACATATTGTAACTTATAATTTAAACATAATAGGTAATAATTTAGAAAAAGCAAATAATAGGCAAGCACTATTGAGCAGTAGAAGGACGCACATCCATCTTTTCACAAAACGCCAAACATTCATCACGCACTAAATTATTCCTGCCAGCAAACAAATCACACTCCGGTGCTGATGCTAAGAGCCCATTCAGAAGTTGCAAGGAACGTACTAGAGGGGACTGTTTACGAAACTCAGTTCGAGAGTGAGGCACTGCCAGCAGGGGACGATCACGAGGTCGAAAATCAATCCTAGTCAGAGGAGGGACGTATAGTCTTACCCATTGCGTGGCAAGCTCCACACAATCAGACTCCCCGCGAAGTATGCCGCAAGAAGTAGTAAGAAGGGCAAAATTACGTCTCACTTCGAGGGAGTTAAAACCCAAAGAACCCAGTAAAAATTTGGTTGGGTACAGAAAGGGGTAGTATCCGTACATTTTTTTGTACAGAAAACGTAAAAAAGCCTTTTGAACTCGCTCCAGAAGTAAAATGTATGAGGCTTCATAGGGGTTCCAGATGACGGACGCTGACTCTAATTTACTCCTGACAAGAGCAGTATAAAGAAGTTTGATGGCACTGATATCGCTAAATTCTCTGGAATTTCTTATAACGAAGCCAAGTCTCTTATAGCAGTCACGCGTCAAGGAGTAAATATGTTCATGATAATTTAGACGGGTATCTAGGGTGACTCCTAGATCCCGTATCGAATTGACACGGACAATTTTTTCTACTCCCAGCAGATACTCGTAGTGGAGTGGGCTGCGAGCCTTACTAAAGGTAATGACCGCACACTTAGAAGTATTAAAAGCCAGTCTATTCCTGATACTCCATTGGTAAACATTTTCTACATCCCTTTGCAGAGATAGACAGTCGGATAATTCCTGCACGCCATAAATAATTTTCAGATCATCGGCATATAGCAAGCATCTAGCCGACCTGAGGACTGATGCGAGATCATCAATCATAATCCCAAACAGCAACGGACCCAGAACAGACCCCTGACTGACGCCGGAGCGAGTTTGATAGGGGTTCGAGACGAAACAGCCATGTTGTACAAATTGTTGCCTGTCACTCAGATAACTGGAGAAAAATCGTAGCAGCTTTGGTGAAAATCCAAAATTGCATAACTTACTTAATAGAACATCATTATCCACACGGTCAAAGGCTTTTCTAAAGTCGTAGTACAAGACGTCGACTTGTGTGCTTTGGTCAAGATGGTCTGTGATAGAATCCACCAGAGTCAACAGATTTGTTTCAACAGAGCGCCGAGGTCTAAAGCCATGCTGGGACTCACAGAGAAAAGGCTTAATTTGCGGAGCCACCAAACCCTTCATGACTGACTCGAACAGCTTGGCTACAGCAGAGAGGATAGCGATAGGTCGATGTTCTTCGACCTGGGTAGATTTGTTCGACTTCGGTATAGGCTTAACCCTCGTGATTTTCCAATGACTAGGATATTCCCCGGTTTCTAAGGCCAAGTTAAAGATATGTACCAGGGGTGTAATAATCCACTCCTTGCACCCTTTCAAAATGAAAGCCGGGAGGTTGTCTGGGCCCGGGGAGCTCCTAGGTTTTAAGCGATTTAGCTGGGCTTCAACATCAAGCAGGGAAATCTGAGCCACGTGAATATATTGGGCATTATGGCTTTGGTCCTCAGACATTATCTTACGATAGTCCAAGTCAGGTTTATTCGGCAGGAAAACGGATGAAAAGAAATCGGCGAAAGCCTGAGCAGCATCCTTATTTTTAAATTCCTTTCCGTCGTAAGTGACCAGCGACTCGAAACCCCCTTTGGCTTTCAGATTTCCAATATGTTGCCAGAATGCACGAGGATTTGACTTAATCCTTATTTGTAACTGGCTGACATAGTTGTCATATGCAAGCGTCACACGGGTTTTAATGTTTGCCCTAGCACAGGAGAAAGCGTTATATATAGAATTTTCACCGGTACGCTTCCAGTCCCGATGTAATGCAGCTTTCCGCCTAATGTCACGAATAATATCATACGTAAACCATACCGGATACCGCCTGGAAGGTTTATTTAACCTAGTTTTCTTGGGGATGCACATATCAAAGATTTCATAAACTACTGCATAGAAGTGTTTCACCGCCGTATCAACGTGATGACATCCCAGAACTTTACTCCAAGACACCTCAGAGAACAACTGGTACAAAAGCAAATAGTCGCCCTTTGTAAAATTCCAGTCCCGGCTCAGGTCAACATTACTAGGGTCTACGAATAGAGGGATGTGTCCCAAGTTTGTAAGCGGGACTAATATTTCCAGCGGGGGGTGATATGCATCCCGCCGTGGTACTAGACCACCTGCATCCATTTCAGTAACTTTTACTCCATCTGAAACACCCCGCACCAGCACCACATCTAGCATTCCTCCAAACAAATTTACCACTACATTCATCTCCTTTAGATCGCAAACAGTTGTAAAATAACAATAGTAATTTAGGATATTTGCCGAAGAATATTTTGGGTTTAAATTTAAGTCCCCAACAATTAACACAACACCTTTTATGGAGTCAATAATGGATTCCACTTTTTGGAAGAAGTTCATGTAAGTGACGTCAGAAGCTTTTGGTGGAATATACACAAAATCAAGTTGCTCCTCTTCCTTATGTCTCTTTGCTGGCAGTGCACCAAGTAAGAGGCGCTTACGGCATAGGAAATCGTCTATGCTTTCGTCTTTACCTTGAGGCGTCGCAAAGAATTCCACATATATATCGTGCGGCTGTTTTGTATATTATGGTATAGTTTCATTAAAATCCATTCTGTAGTTACGTGAAAGAGTAACATAAACAAACATCCATACAAACTTTCGCGTTTATAATATTAGTAGGATGAAAGACGAGCAGCTTCTATCTATTATTCTTCTTCAAACTTAAGAGCTGTGCTCTTGTCGGTGGAGCAATCTCCAACTCATCCGGTCCTCTGCCAACTCCTTAACCTTCTGGTACGACACAACCTGAACCTTCTCTTTTATTTGGTTAAAATAACTTTTTCTCGGTCTTCCTCTTCCTCTCTTTCCCTCTATCTTTCCTTCTATGATGTTCTTAAGAAACAGTTCGTGGCGTAACAGATGTCCAATTAATACTCCTCTTCTGTTTTCTTTAATTCCCTCTAGAACCCTCACGTTTGATATCTTTTCTGTCCAGCTAATCCCTTCCATTCTCCGCCAAAACCACATTTCGAAGCTTTCTCTATCTCTTTGTGTCAGTGTCCACGTTAAAAATATATATATATATATATATATATATATATATATATATATATATCACGGTGTATAGTCGTGTTCAGATATTTTTGAGTAGTTTGTCCGCTCATATATATCTGATGGCGATGGTATAGTCAACCAATTGGAACCCTAGGCCACTGTAGGACTATGTCATAGTGACGCTATAAATCAGATTGTAAGAAATCTCTTACTGCTTGTCATTTTGACATGGTTCTAGAATGGCCTAGGGTTCCAATTGGTTGACTGTACAATCGCGTTCAGAATTGCATGGGCAGTTTATAAATGAATTAATTCATAAATTGCCCATGCAATTATGAACGCGTGTGTACATTATACCTAAGAAAGAGTTGCAAGGTATTGTTAAATTGAAAGTCTTTACGACCCACGATGTGTACAAGATTAGGTTTGTAACTATAATGAATCTTGGTTTCGATATGAAGTGGGCATTGCGCGTAATTATGAGAATTGAGGGTTTGCGAAAGTGTTAGCGCGAAGGTTTCACAATGTAGGAGTAGGAGACACTGCTTGTTTATATTTTAGTTTGACGTCAAAGTGCTGACGCATTGAAGTGCCTAGAAATGTTCCGGAAATGTGCTTCGGCGTTCCCGTGGCCTTCGCACAGTGATGAGGAGGCAATAGAGGAATGGGTTTTAGTGGGTAAACCCGGGGTCTCATTAGCCGAGGAGTCCCACATAACCTCCCGGATCCGTCCCTGCACCGGGGGGCATGCGTAACGCCTTTCCCCTCTTTAAAAAAAAAGGTTATTCTGTCCACTCCAGAAGGTTTCCACTTTCCACTGTCCACTTTGAAGAGGTTGACTTTTGCACTTACTGAGAAAACTCCAAGTGACATTAAATTTTCATACGAAATACCCTGTTTCCTATACAGAGTAAGTTAGGTGAGGCTAACAAATGATGTTGAGTAAAGAACATTAAAACCATTTAACTTTAAAGAGAAATTGAGAAAAGTTTTTGTAAGTTTCCAGTTTTACTTTATCGAACAAAATTATTTCGGTTTAAAGATATTTATTTCTCAAAAGAATAACAATAATTCACTTACTTGAGAAATGGCATGCATAAACAATATTAATCTTAACTAGCAGGCGTAAATATACAATCGCAAAACTAAGTATAAAAGTCACAATTTGCCGGTAGGATTATATAATTTTTCAAATTAATTAGCATTGTTTGCTGTATGCTGTCCCATAGCTATAAAGGATGACTCACACGATCTGTAAATTTCTATAGAAATATTTAATCGGATGTCACGTGAAGTTTTTTATAGAAACTGACAGATCGGCCCGGCCCGGCGGTCACGTCCCGGCCCGTTCTGGTGTGAGTCATCCTTAATCGAAACACATTGATAAAATTATATCGTCTCGTACCTATACATTTTCATTATACGCATAATAGACTACAAAAATAATTGGTCTCGGATCTAGGTCTTGATTCCGAAAAAATAGATCAGGACTCCCAAAAACAACAGAAGTTGCCGCTTTTCTTCGTGTCCCATTTGCGGATTTAATGATGACTCACACTAGAATGGGACGGGACGGGACGGGGACGGGGCGGGACGGGAAAATCTGTAAATTTTTCGGTTCGGTTCGGTTTAAAGAATTTATTCTCATAAGAACAAAATATACATGTTCACTTAAATGAGAACTTACAAGCTAGTTATAAGTAAACAAGCAACATGCAGCAATAATATTACAATATGCTATATAAATGCAAATAAGAACGAAATTTTTTACTAGGTCTATGTAGACAATTAACATGCAGCATCTGTATTCAAAATATTTCAAAATAATATAAATGAAAAAAGCGAAGCTATTGCGCACAATATAAGTCTAATAATTTTAATATTTTATAATTATACAAAACTTTTTCACTATCATATATCAACTGTCTCATATATATATTTCTTAAGGCGTTTTTTGAATATGTACACAGAATTTAGGGTTCGGATATCTATTGGTAATTTATTATATTTATTTAATTTTTATAGATAAGCGTCACGTAACATCCGAGGCGTCCGAGCTATCACGTGATTCTTTCTATAAAAACTGACTGATTTTCCCGTCCCGCCCCGTCCCGTCCCGTCCCATCCCGTGCTAGAGTGAGTCATCCTTTAATGTAAAAAAAAAGGTTGGACGTATGGTAAGTAGTCAAAAACAAATTGTACCCTCTTAAAGACCATTAAGTAATTAGAGCATTGATTGACTAAAATATTGTTTTTTGATATTGCCGATATAATCAAATAAATAAAACTTGTGTTTAAACATAATCAATAATCATGCTGGAAGTTTGAATGACAACAACTTTCTTTTCTGCCAGAGGCATCGCACCTACTGTTTCCCCATCTGCCCTTGGAACCTGTTGCCCTGCTTAATTAATTAATTACTTACTGCTTTGAGACGGCAAACCGACATCATACCGTACAAGTTATTCTGTCACTTTGTGTGTGGGGGGGGACGTACACACAGCCACATTTATCACACCATTACATACCAAAATCAATCTGTAATGACATTAACACATACAAAATTATACTACACTAACAAATCTTACACACTTCGAGCTTTTTGCGGACTAGTCACAACACAGATCCGCGTATGCCCATTTGGGCTTGTACTTCGACAGAGGGAAACGGTACGTATGCCTACTTCCCTCCCTATGTCGCTTGAAAACTCTGCCAACAGACTTTGCAGAAAACTACCTACTATCATATAATGAGCGGAATTCTTCATAGCAAAAATCAAACCGTCAGAGGGATTGACCTAACTGTTTTATCGACTTATCGATAAATATTTGTCACTTAACGAAACAAACTTAGAGAAATGAAATCAGGCTTTTGGATATACATACATACAAACAAATTAACGGTGTCCCTAATTAGCTCACCGCCACTGTATTTTAGTATAATAGTAGAGAATAAAACAGAAAATATTTCTATTTTATATTTTCTATAGGAAACATATCATGAAAAATTAAAAACGAATATTGCTGAGAGTAGGTAACTAATCTTCATTCAAAATAACAGGGTCGAAATCTAATAATTGTTTATTTTTTCCATTGAATATTGCACGAAACTAAAAATATGATTAAATCTATATAGAATGTGTCTGAACTCGTACTTTTTGAGCATTGTGAAGAATGAGTTTTACTCACTAAGTGACTTCCAACACAATGTTTCTTTAACTGATGTAAATGAACGTCACATTTAGAGCAATATAATTGTGGAAGAATCTTCTTTGAAACTAAGAGAAGAATCTTTCTGTATCCATTTTTTTATTTGTTTTTCTTTTAGGATTAACCATTTTAGTAACACGGCACGGAAATCATTCATGAAAACTCAAGTGACATAAATGACATGTGACGCTGACATGATTTACTTTAATATGGAGATGCAATTTGCTTATCAATGAGGTCAAATGTTACAGAATAATCTTTTATGTTGATTATGGATACCTAATGCGATATTATTCCGTAACATCGATAAGTCGATAAAACAGTTAGGTCAATCCCTCTAACAGTTTGACTTTTGCTATGAAGAATTCCGCTCCTATAAAAGACCTGGATACCCAATCGGCCGAAAAAATGACGCTATAAAAGTGCAGCAATTGCGACTCTTTTTCATATAAGTAGTCCTGTTTGTGCCGTTAAGTGCCGACTTTTAACAGTGTTGGTAGTTCTGTGTATGATTTTGACACTTAATTCTTACGTCAGTGAGCTCTTTTTCGTACGAAACATTTATGGTTTTTCGTATCATCATCAATGCAAGTCCGCTAATGTCATTCTGACCCACATTTTTAACGTTTTTCTTCTGCTTTGTGGGTCTATTCCTTTAAGTAAATGCCTACTATTATACAAATAGCGGGCAGGGCACTGACCATCCAGGCATCGACTGACACTACGCGCTACGTATTGGGCACGCCGCGCCGGTCACTGCGCATTGCAAATATTGCTTTACCAATATCATGGAATGTGAAATGTTACAGAAAACTTCGCTTTTCTATTACATATCGTGCATAACAATGGTTTTATGTAATACATATAATCAGGGCCCGTCATTTTCATGCCGGTTTCGGCATAATGCCGTATATGAACACACAGGAGGTTTTAATACGAAATAAATTAATGACAGATAAAGTCTATCAACGTTCGATTCTAACGTCGAACATAATAGTTTTGACACTATTCAATGACAACATAATTCTTTCAAACGTAAAACCTAAAACATGATGTATGAAGCTTGACGTCATTTGTCTGTCATCGGCATGAAAATTACGGGCCTTGCATTATAATCTTATATAATATTGTTTTCTGTTACCGCTATTGTTATTAATTGAAATTAAACACTTTAAATGGGGTTAATCGCGTTTATTAACACCATGACCCTTACGTTCCGAGCCCTTCACGTCACTCGTTTTCACAGGGTTAAGATGGTGTTATAAACGCGATTAATCCGTTCTAAAGTATGTATTTAATTTCAACATATAAAATCTATAAGCACTTATACAGTGTGTATGTCTAATACGGGCGATAAATTTAACCAAACATAGAATTCATTAGTGTTATCAATAATTAAAACATATTTTTAAGTTACACTTTATTATGACCCCATAATTATTTATTTTAATAAAATTTTCAGCAGCAATGTACAAAAAAAAATTGACGCTGACAGTTGTCAACGAATGCTTAACGCGAGTGTGCTTGCAAATCATTGCGGGCCGAATTATTTTCTATGGATGAAATTTTAATTGTAATTCCATTTATTTAAAAGTTACCTAATTACATTGCTTATGTCCTATACTAACCACCGTTAAGAGGTTCGCCCGTATTCGATTTACACACTGTATATTACCTAACTTGTAACATATTTTATGAGCAATTCCAATAACAATAAACTTGTAGCTATTAGGTAGGTAGGTACGAGTAGGTACCTAGGTATTTATTAGATGCAACGGTAGAAAGCAGAAACCGACACTGTTGGGATTTAATACAGACCGCATCTTCTTAGAATTAATGGAAAAGTAGAAGCACTCATGGCCTCGGGCGATGGCGGCCCGTGACTGATGTGTCAATTTCTATGAAAAATGACACGTGGTATCCGAGCTTTCCGAGCCAATCACGTGGCGCTGTCTATAAAAATTGACACATCGGTCCCGGCCTGGTGTAGCGTGAGTTTTCCTTCAGGTTGTCTTTCCATTGACACGGAGCTAGTGCTAGATCATGAGTCATGACCTACATTAGTGCAAACAGTCAT
Organism: Lathronympha strigana; assembly: GCA_949128165.1. Lineage (NCBI taxonomy): Eukaryota > Metazoa > Arthropoda > Insecta > Lepidoptera > Tortricidae > Lathronympha > Lathronympha strigana. The sequence continues at coordinate 343,550 of OX421920.1, forward strand.
GTCCTATGATCATCGGGATAACTCAAAGCGCTCCACTGTAAATGTTCATTTTCCTACCAGCTCTTTTTCTCATTCTCCTAAAGCATAAAGTGGTAGGTACTCTTCACTTGGATTGTCACGTGAATCAATCCGGAGAGAGCTTCAAACTGCCTAGGTGGTAGACGCCGCGCGCCGCGACGCAGCCCTCATATTCGTCCAGGTGCAGTACATGACATCTTACCTGCATCAAACGAAAGACGCGCGAATCCCGCGCGTCCGGGGATGGCTCGAAGCTGCCGAGGCAGAAGCCAACACTAGCCAGCCATACTCCAGCTGCAGGACTCCTCAGGCCCTCACCTGCATCAACCGGAAGACGCGCGACTCCCGCGCGTCCGGAGAGAGCTCGAAGCTGCCGAGGCAGTAGACGCCGCGCGCCGAGACGCAGCCCTCATACTCATCCAGGTGAAACAGCTGAGGCATGGAGTTGTACTCCTCAGCTGGAAAAAAAACATTACTTTAAAATCATGTATATTCAGTAATAGCCCTAGCACGTGACAGGCCACATCAAGAGCGAGATAGCCTACCAATCTGGGGGGAAAAAGAGTGATGAAAAGACTGTCATTTCTCTCCGATAGAAGTCTCGAGTCAACGAAGTCTTTCTCTTTTGATGGGCGATTATATGAAGTTTGCCTATTTCAAACATTTTTTTTAAAACAAGGTTACTAGAACTGCCACTGTAACTGTCCTACAAATGCCACTCTAATCAATGCAAGCAAAAAAGGAAAAGCCCGGATATGTGTTGCATTTTTTAAATGAATTAAGGAGACAGAGACACACGAGCAGACGACAGACGGCGATAGTTAGGTAAGCTACTATCGCCGTCCATGGCCACTTAACGCCTCAAAGGGGTGTCAAGGGGTCAGGGATAACAAGTACATTGCCGGCCTTTGAGGGAAGTAAACTCTTTTCTTCGGTCTAGAAATAGCGCTGGTGGCTGGTCTTTCCAGAGTTTAGCTGTGCGGGGCAGGATATTTCTAGTGAAACGCACAGTTGAGGACTTCGAACGATCCAAATGGTGAGTAGATATTTTGCCTTTGACGCCATTTGCATTTAACCAAGCGCATAGTCAACTTAGGTACATAAACTGACAATGTATAAGTATGTGCGCACATAAAGAGTATTTACCAGCATAATAATATTGTTCGTTGAAAAAATGCAAATGGAATGACCTAGGGCCAGACTGCCCGTCTGCATCCTTTAAACCCGCCAAGGACAACTTAATTATTTAACACATTAATATACTGGATTTATTTGTTTTAACGTAGGTACTTTATTTTTAAACGCCATTTAGGATGGAATCACGTCTACATATAGTATAGTAGATACGCCCCTTTAGGTGAACTTTTCGGTTAGAGCTTAGAGCCCTACCCTCAACCAAAATGGTAAAAAAGAAACCCTTATGGTGCGACTGTCTGTCGGTCTATCTGTCACATCGTTAAATATCTCGAGAAGTACTTGAGCTACCGATTTACAGAGTTAACGCAGACACATTGAGAGAAGATTTATCACATATATATCAATATCACATATATTTGTCTGTCCGACGATGACTGCCCGATGCAGTCGAAACATGTCACACCTATTGGGGTTAACTGTCAAATTCCATACTAGAAAACGCTTAACTCTTGGGTTAATTGGCTAAACCCAAGTGGCGCTTAGCATTGTCGGAGTCTACCTCGGGCGGCACGCGAGTCAGAGTCGTGAACTTGGCATTTCTTCCTTACGTCACGATTGATAAACATTTTAGCTGGCGTGTCGAAATATGTGTTTAGCGGCCGACACACGCAACTTGCCTCACGTGAGGCACGTGTCTCATCTCGTTTTGATGGGAAGGTTGTGTTGCACTTTTGTCTATATTTAGATATTATGACCCCATGTTGTCGATGATTTCGTTAATCGAACGAGTTAGCGAAGTGAGTTTTTCCAGTCTACTTTGATAATCCGTCGTTCGTAGTATGTATCGGGTCAAACACAAAACGAGTCGGGGTCTTTCCGGTGGAGTATTCAAAAGTTAAGGTCTATAAAGGTCAAAGGTCAAGGTTTGCGACAAAGGCATCAATTGGCAGAGCGATCTGACCGGTGTTCAGAGAGGTCGTGGGTTCAAATCCCGCTCGACGCGGAGAGTATTTCCGTTTTTTTGTTATAAAATTGTAAATTTTGTTCGCAGACGTCTCTGCTTTATACAAAAATAGCGACCCGCCCCGGCTTCGCACGGTTTATTATCATACATATAAAACTTCCTCTTGAATAACTCTATCTATTAATAAAAACCGCATCAAAATCCGTTGCGTAGTTTTAAAGATTTAAACATACATGGGGATATAGGGACAGAGAAACTATGTAGTGATTAATCCCTAATTTTATTGACTAGTGCAGTAGTGCAGCTGCAGCATATTAACCTACATCTCAGCTATCAACGCAAAGCATCAATTGGCAGAGCGATCCGGTGTTCAGAGGGGTCGTGGGTTCAAATCCCTCTCGACGCGGAGAATTTTTCCGTTTTTCTATGAATTATAAAATTGAAAATTTCGTTCGCAAACTTTTGACTAGTGAAGTCTGGGACGCCGCCGATAGAGCAAAGAAGTAGGTTGGGGACGCCGCTGTGACAACATTTTAAACGTTGGACTCTGGACTAGTGCATTAAGTAGGTACATATTGTTCAAGTGCAATATCTATTTACACACTCTTATATTTAAGACCGGGTAGGTACTTATTTTTGTCGTTATATTTACGCTATACATTTAACTATTAACTTGTAAATTAGCATCCCGGATGAAATCACCATAACCCACTAATATTACTCAACAGCAAACATTTGTAGTGAAGGAACTGCGTCAGTAAGGAAACTGCGAATATTAGAAAGTGCATAAACAACCCTGCCCAACATGCACCTTATGCTGTTTGCGATAAAGATTATAATTGGTCAGTTATATATGCTGGCGACGGTACATCGACGCAGTTCAATCTTGAGCCGTATCACAACGACATACAGTTCAACATTGGTCAGTTTGGGTGTCCGAGTATTTAGCTCGCTTATGTCACTAACTGGTGTCTTAGCTCACCTAGGCTGTTAGGGCTTTCTTGTGCAATGTAAGGTTATGTCGTTACCTAATGAAAATAGCAGGTTGAAAATGAAATCAATATTTATGCCAAAACATTGGATGAACATCGATTCACAAAGTCAAAAACAAGTGAAGGTGCTAACTAGCACAAGTAACTTTTTTGAGTGGCGGGGAGAATTCGCATTCTCTCAGTCATCATCTTAACCCTGTGAAGGTAAAGGGCTCGAAACGTAGGGTCATGGAGTTAATAAACGCGATTAATCCGTTCTAAAGTGTTTAATTTCAACGGCAAACATTTATTAGAGTCTGGACCAAACCACTGGACTGAGTTGCATAACCCTAAAATCCTTTCAACGGATCGTCGTTTCTATAGTAGAAAAGTATCTACAGAAAGCCATTGAAATTAAGAAATACCCCAATTTCAATCGGGATGAAGAATTTAGAATCTGGTCGACGTGGAATCCGGTAATTAATACTCGTAAATGTAAGCGTAATCGCATTTCACCGGCTCAAAAATCGGACATCGTGAGTGTAGTCAACAGTCACATCCCTGGTGCGCAAAATGTTCAAGTTGATAATCAAGAGCAATAAGTACGGGTAGTTCGTAAAACCCGCCGGCTAGAAGATGTTGATGTCAACCTCAGCCAGTCTTTCTCCGGGACCAGTTTCCCTTGTAATGCCTTGTAATCAAAATCGGACCATGAGCAGTAAGTACAGTCAGTTGCAGGGTTAAGCGACCCTCCTCTGCATAGGTAACACCTACACACTTTCACACTTTCTATGAAGCGAAGAAGAAGTGACACATGAAAAACCGCATTCACCTGATTCACTGTTGACAGTTCAACTCCGCCGCCGTTGTTTATACCAGCCCGACAGTCCAACTATCCCAGTGACCATGACTCTTATCCCGTTGGCATACGGTCTACATTTACAAGCGTGGCACTTGCTAGCAGTTGTCGAACCGGTAACTTGCATAACTGCCCCCGATCGGCTACCGCTGCGGGTGATTCTCCTCCGCGTTGGTAACAAGGAGTTAAAAATAAATCACTTTTCAGGGAAAACTACGGAAGAAATTAAGAAATTCACTGATCAGAATCTTCAAGCTAATCAAGGGGGGAGTCGTTTTTAAGCAAAATAATCAGAATTCGGTAAGTAAATCTGATCCAAAGATAGGTACTTATTAGGGCGCACGGATGCTCATGCCATTCACGTTTGAGGCCATCAATACGGTTTGTACGGAAAAGCAACAAAAGCTGTTTTTTGACGTTGAAATACAAAGAAACTGTGAGCTGTTTGTTAAAGTTGTTAACTATGTTTGATAGCTTATTTCCTAGTGTTTAACTTGTAAGCTTCTAATTTGAGTAAAACTCAATGTTTTAACTTTTACTATACAATTATTGGCAGTTGTTTTCTGAAAAGCGCACGGAGACAGAAGTTTGACTTCGATTATTGTTAACATGATACATGAAAACACATGTTTTTCTAGGTTGATATAATATTGCAACATGGTTTTATTTAACTTATAGGCCTCATATTTCCAATAATTTACACAGATACCTATCTAGTTCGACTTTGAATATGCACATTTTTCTATAAAAATACACTGCAAACGCAGGGATTTTCGCAGTAATTTTGACAAAATATTGGGATGATTTGTATACAACATTAAAGTTTATTCTTTTAAGAACATGCTGAAATCGAAAAAATCACTTTTTGTTTAAATTCCGTATTTTTTTTTAAATATTCAAATGGTGTATAAAATCCAATCCGCGCTAGCCTAGTCCTCAGTACCGCGCGCGCGCTCGTAGAGGTAGGACCTGTGTTGTTCTCTGTGGACTGTACAATTTGCTTGTTTTGTTGCACGAGTACGTGCTGGAAGCGTTTGGAAAAGTGAATAAACCGCGACCAACTACTGAGATAAGCATTTTACATTTTTGACTATATTATAGACCTGTTTGAAATAAAAATTTGAAATGATTTTATCGAATGTGATTGTACCGCAACCAACCCTTCTAGATACTTTCAGTAATACAGAGTGTTTATTAAGACGGACAGTATGGAGAAATTTTAGGTGTATTAGGGTGACGGTACCCATTATGAACACTTTAAGCTGACAGACAGGAGTGATGGACACTATATTCTTAATTCAAATGTCATATGATTGTCAATTGGTTGACACAAAATAAATGCATGAAACTTATTTCCTCATAATAAAAGTGACTGTACGTTACTGGTTCCTTGTCCATTACTGGTGCCACCGCCCTAGTCAGGGATAATCATATTGCTATATGAGCAAAATCCGGAATAAAACCGGCCAAAAGCGTGTCGGACCAAGCATAATTGAGGGTTTTGGAGCGTTATACGACATAAATATTGTGCAAGCAAAAAGGCATAAGTGTCTTCAAAATATCAAGGGACTTAACTGTATGTTAGCAATTAATAGTTTTTGGCAAAAACGGCTAGACAACCTTACCACGAAACTTATTTTGAACAAATTCGTTCAAAATAAGTTTCGTGGTAAGGTTGTCTTATATCTTAACTTCCTAAAGCTTTCACATTTTTAGGGTTCCGTACTTCAAAAGAAAAAAACGGAACCCTTATAGGATCACTTTGTTATCCGTCCGTCCGTCCGTCCGTCCGCCCGTCTGTCTGTCCAGACCCTTTATCTCGGGAACGAGTAAAGGTTGCAAGTTAAAATTAATACCATAATATACACAGGTCTGCGGTCCCTTGAAGCTGCAAAAAAACCAAACTTCTACATCAACGCAATCCAAATCTGAAACTGCCGTACACTGAGAGTTCCATGCCACTTTTGTGCGGAGCCCTCGGTGGGCAAGTCCGACTCGATCTTGGCCGGTTTTTTGGACCTCCCGATAACCGACTTTGGATCAACCAATTTTTTGTACAAGAGACCTTTAACTTATTTCTAAGGACCTATCAGATGATGTGCCACAAGTAGATATTTGACAAAAAAATGGAACTCAAAAAACGGCATTTTTATTTTTTGTTGTACAAAAACCACTTTTTGCTAAATTAGAAATTTTTATATTTATTCTACTCAGAATCGCAGCATTCGCAGCTCTTTCAATCCTAGTAGGAGATAAAAAGTGTCCTAAATTTTCCATACATTTTTCAAACTTTCTAATGTGCTACCGCCATACTGAATCTATGAAATGATGGTGGCGAAATGGAAAACAAATCTTGGAACACTTTTTTTCTCCTACTGCGATTGAAAGAGCTCGCGATTCTGAATAGAAAACAATTAAAACTTTTCATATTTTCAAAAAATGATTTTTTTACAACAAATAATAAAAACGCCCAAAATATGCCTCCGGATTTCAGTTAAAATTACAAAACGTTTAAATAAAATTATTTAATTACACGTCCCTTTTTTCATCTTATCGGCTTTGTAACCTTCAATATAATATCACCACCCCAAAATAGAATTCAGATTGAGTTTAAATTTTGAAAAAAAAACTTTTTAGTAGTTAGGTATGCTTAGAAATGTACCAATATATGTATGAATATGAAAACAATGAATTGGATCCGGAGGCAGAAAACAAAATCCTATTCCAAAATAACTTCGGATACTATTTAGAGACATTTGACGTTTGAATAAAACTATTTTTAATCTTATGATAAACACAAAACAAATATACAAATTACTCGTACATTTTCTAACACCACGTACGCCAAGTAATAGTTGATGTTCTGGCGCAAGTATCAATAATGTTTGGTCCGCGCGTCAAGCTTCGCGACGCCATTAGCCTCGCGACGGTGCTTACAATCAATGAATGCTCGCTCCCGTTCGCACTAACCGCACCTGCTATGCCGTTCGAAGAGCATGGCGATAATAAGTTTGTATACCTGATTGTAGTGTGTGTCCGCACACAGATGCGCGTTCGGAGCGCAACTGGCGGTAATAATATTGAAATGCGAGCGGGCGGATTTTGTGATAGCACTCTTAGGTGCATTCGTTAGGTTAAATTAAGTTATTATTGTATTAAAGAATTTGGTAATCTAATTAGCTCCATTTAGAAAATAACTACTAATTTAATTTTATCTCATATGGTATTTGCAAGTGTGAACGCGTAGAATTTTAATTATAAAGGTTTGACATTAAGTAAAATTCCAATATTTGCCTAGTTTTAGAATTAATAAGTATAGTATTATTCTGACGATCATAATATAAACTCATGTAGTTTAACATAGCATAATTTATACTGTAATTCTTTCCCATCACGGAACAATGGTCTTCCGGACCTTTGGGAGGCGTACGCGGAGCCGAAGCCAATACGCAGAGTCCCTTTCGACAATTTAATGAAATGTAAGGGGTACACGGGTACATGGGACGCACGCAGAGGCAGCACCCGCCAGGGTGTATAGACTATTGAGATTTAATGGAATCTAAAATATACTGGACTATTAGGTGAAGGTGGTGGACTAAATACTGGGTTACTTACAAAATACTGTAATTTATTATTATGAAATAAATCAATCAATAATAAAATCAAACTTTATAGCCCTTAAAGTTGTCCACCGGAAAGACTCGGAACATCGTTTTGTGTTTGACCCAAATTTCACTACCATTAAAAAAAAAAGTAACAATTCAGAGCAAACTTGTAGAAATATGTGTCACAATATTGTTAATACTGATGACAGATGAACGTCAACAAACGTCATTGACATTATCATGCGTATGCGCGTACGCAATCTCGGTGTGAATGGATCGGATCGTTGTTGTAATCGTGATCATAATGCGGGCATTGCGTGGCCAGTTCTGCGGTTTGGCCAGTCGCTGGCTAAATTAACTTGACTACTTGTACTCACTATGGGTAAAGATACGACAGTGGAACATGAAGATAAATGCAAAACGTCCTTAGCGGGCTGAACACACCTAATTCATGTTTTTTAAGCAGTTCTTTAAGAAAAAACTAGGTATTTTAATACTGCAAAAAAATATATGTCAAAATTTCAATCTCATTCCGAATGATATTTATTTATTTATTTCTACAAAAGATGATAATTCACAAAAACTTATAAAAAAAAACACTTAAAACTACCTTATACAAATTTAACCCTAATACTAAAGACTAAAGCTAATCCTAACACTAAACTTAAATATAAAAACCTCCCCAAAATCCCCTGCCTCCGGGAAGCTCCCCAAAATGCATTATGTTAAAATTCATTATATTTCTAAGATCCTAGATGGAGCCGATTTTTAATGTAACGAAATCGGCCCGATAGAAATTAATCGCAAAGATTGGTCTTAAATTCGTCATTAAACGGTTATATGTCTTTATTTTTTTGACTTAGGCGTTTGAAATTAAAATCACAAATCCATTATACTCATTTCTAAAACTAAGACGAGGTACATTTCACTAATAGTCCACGGTTTTGTTCATTTTAATCGTTTACTCTGATACAAATAGACAGTGCGCGATGATTTAGCTGTTATCAGTAAAGTCAAACCACGTTATCTCTGCCGACCAAATTAACTGTCAAATTGTAGTGCTATTTTAAACGTCAAACCTCTATGAAATTATTACGTTTAAATAACACTTTCACATTTTGTGCTTTCAAAATCTAGGAAACTTAGCATAGACTGACTCTACTACCTAGTCTACCTACCTTAGTAGATCATATATAGACAACAACGGGAGAGATAAGTAAGCTTGTCTGACATTTTGGTTACAAAAATATTCTGCCGAATTTTCAGGGTGTGGGGGGAGGGGGACGGTGGCTATTCGTATAGTTACATATAGTCTGACAAGCAGTCGAATAAGATAAGATAAGATAAATTTACTGTCCAAAAACTGTGTACAGTGCATGTTAAAAAATAAATAAAATACCAAGTACCAACAGCCCTTTTCGAGCTTACAATATCTTATGGTGCTTTTACATGCTCGGGCTCTCGGCCGAATGATTAGTAGGTTTTTTTAAGAAAAACCGTTTATCACTTTAAAACTTGTTTTTATTGACTTACGCTTCACTGTGTCACTGCGTATTATTTTACGTATTTCTTTCTGCGTATTATTTTATGGCCAACTCCCGTACTGCAATGATTACCACCAAGACATAAAAATAAATGGAAAATTGTAGGTTATTATTCTAGTGAAAGAAATACAGATACCTACCACAATTTAGATACATATTCGCAACTGGCTCTCTGTTGCCGGTTTTCGAATTTAGACCGCACAAAAAACTTTGTACCAACATTCCAAATTATTTTAATGGTGGTAAATAATTGCACAAAAAATTGTTACGACTGTTACCATTATTTTCGTATCGTAAATTACTATTAAATCTAACAAATTGTAATGTATATTTAAACATCATGGTACAAAATATCTATAAGCGTATTCAGAGTATTCAGACTGTAGTCTTGTTAATTAGTTAATGACGTTTCGAACAATCGAATGAGGATTACCGCAAATCGATTTTCCGCTAGGGGCGCTAGTGGAACGCGGGTCCTGCGGGAACATTTCAAACGTCACTTTGACAATTCTCTCCTGACACGGGACCCACGCGTGAGTGGCGCCGCCTGGTGAGCGACAATACGGTAGCCCCCATTGAAATTTATGACTGATTATTAATTATTTAGTAATAATACCTATTACAACCACATTACTACACAATACCATATTAACCCATTCCGAATACCGCATAGTATTGCAGCTATTACTCGTAGGTATAATAGAGTAAATTATGTAAAACTGCAAAGTAAGCGTTTTGCGAAGCGATAAGTAATTAAACGAATAAGCGGAGCGAAAGAAATCTAATCGTAAATATAATAGCGAGTATGGCACGTTCCGCGCTGCGATCACCGCGGATTGATAAGGTGCGGACGATTAGGGGTTTCTAGATAATGTACTTCTATCACGAATTATCTTCATTATATACTGACCGGCGATTGTCCATGGCTCGTCTTCATAATCGGCGATGATGGGCGATTAAAAAAGGTGGCCATCATCACCGCGATGGGTGCCACTAATCCGCATCCCGCGAAAAGGCAGCCCAATAATCGGCGACCCAATAATTGGCGACCACGATGTACATTGATTATTGGGTCGCCGATTATTGGGTTGCCTTTTCTTGGGTCGAGCAATCTCGAAGCGGGCCAATAATCGGCAGCCCAATAATCCATGTACATCGTGGTCGCCAATTATTGGGTCGCCGATTATTGGGCTGCCTTTTATCGGGTAGGACAAGCTCGGTAGCGGGCCAATAATCCGAAGCCACAGTTTTTGCAGTACAATAATCAGCAACCCAATAATCCGCAACCAAAAAATGGACACGAATTATTGGGCTGCCGATTATTTGTCTTTTTTTTTTTTATACTACGACGGTGACAAACAAGCATACGGCCCGCCTGATGGTAAGCGGTCACCGTAGCCTATGGACGCCTTCAACTCCAGGGGAGTTACACGCGCGTTGTCGACCCTTTAAAAAAGGAGGATTCGCTGTGTTGACAGCTAAAGGGGCAAGCTTAGCTGCGTGGGTACACCCCACCCCACTCCCCAGCTGTCAACACAGTGAATCCTCTTGGAGCTTGTCTGCCTTTTATACAGACTCCTTAGATCAAATGTTAAGGCAGGTCAGTTTAGGTACGACGACGAGCGAAGCGAGGAGGAGTGTTAGGTAGAACTGCGACCTAACAGCGCCAGAACCGACTTTTTTCGCATCCCGCGAAAAGGCAGCCCAATAATCGGCGCCCCAATAATTGGCGACCACGATGTACATGGATTATTGGGTCGCTGATTATTGGGTTGCCTTTTCTCGGGTCGAGCAATCTCGAAGCGAGCCAATAATCGGCAGCCCAATAATCCATGTACATCATGGTCGCCAATTATTGGGTCGCCGATTATTGGGCTGCCTTTTATCGGGTCGGACAAGCTCGGTAGCGGGCCAATAATCCGAAGCCACAGTTTTTGCAGTACAATAATCAGCAACCCAATAATCCGCAACCAAAAAAATGGACACGAATTATTGGGCTGCCGATTATTTGGCTGCCTTTTATATGGACTCACCGCGATCATGGGTTACTCTCTTCACAATCGCAATGACGCCAATGACGCGTCCGCACCGCACGCGGCGCACGCCCATGATGGGCGATCAAATAAGTGGAAGTGAAAGGACAAATGCAGATTTTTTTTTTATAAAATTGACTTGTGTTACCGCGATTGTTATTCATTGAAATTAAACACTTTAGAACGGATTAATCGCGTTTATTAACACCATGATCCTACGTTCATCATCTTAACCCTGTGAAGACGAGTGCTGTAAAGGGCTCGAAACGTAGGATCATGGTGTTAATAAACGCGATTAATCCGTTCTAAAGTGTTTATTTCAATTTATAAAATTGTACCAAAATAAGCCACGAATTTGGTCGCGAAGACCATTTCAACTTTCAACCATTTTCCTCGCCTAAACACAAATCTTCTTCAGAATTTTCACTAATCTCGGCTAACTGGGCGTCTACCACGCGACGATTGTGTGAACGCGCGCACGATCATCGACACGAATTTCTTTGATGACCGCTCCACACAATGGGCCCTGATGGGCGACTTTTAAAAACTGTCCATCATCGCCGCGATCATGGGTTACTCTTTTTATAATCGTGAGTACGCGTCCACACATTAGCCCATGATGGGCGATCATATAAGTGGCCATCATCTCCGCGATCAAATACATGACTCATTTTGGTACAATTTTATAAATTTTAAAAATTCTGCATTCGTCCATTCAACTATAATAAGCAACGGGATTGACGAGTATTAGGCAGTTGATATGACTTCCGTTTTTGCGGCGGCGCAACTTTTCATATATGACGTTCTGTAACATTATGCGTAGTTGGCTAACTTGGCAATTTTCTTTTATAGGCAGCATTTTTTTTTCTAGAAAAGACTAATCTTCTTCTTCTTAGCATTTACCCGGCTTATGCCACGGAGACTGGGGTCCGTTTTGGTATCTAATCCCAAGATATGGCGTAGGCGCTAGTTATAAAGCGACTACCATCTGACCTTTTGGGATTAGGTACTCCGGTTTTCTCAAATTTTCCTTCACCGAAAAGGCCCCCGGAATATCAAATGATATTTCGTGCATAAGTTCCAAAAACTTATTGGGACGAGCCGGCAGGATTTAAACCCGTGACCTTCTGATTGAAAGTTGCACGTCTTAACCACTTGTTACCACTGCGACATCAACGCCTCTCTCTAGAATTTTCCCTAGAGAAGACTGATTCATTTAAATGGATCTATTTTAGATTTAAATTTAAGCAAAAGTAGGTACGTAACACTTACTGTATATATTTTAAAAATAAATGATTTAATGCACATAGTATTTAAATATCATAATTACTAGCTGATAAATAATTAAATCATAAATATATAAATGTTTTTTTTTTCAGGGCATTTACCTAGAGATTCATCTTCATACTTTAATTCGACAGCTTGTGTGGAGTCACACTCTCAACACAAATCAATCTTACATGTCTTTCCTGTGGACTACCAAAAAATTAAGCGCTATAAAAGTTTATTCTCTTATTTAACCCTTATCCACATGAAAGGATAACCCATATCCTTTTATATTGAGCTGTAAGATAATAATCATACATAACATAACATGCCCACAAGCTGTTGACAACAGAAATAATTATTCATATATTCCGTGCCGTTGACTGACTATTGCCCATAGGAGAGGAAACTTGCGAGTTCCGCCGAACTTTAGAGTTGTCTCTCCTGTGGACGATAGTTAATGCCCACAAGCTGTTGACCACAGAAATAATTATTCATATATGGCTTTCGTCCAAAATCGAATACTCTGTCGGCTTGTATAGATCTCGTAACAAACATAAAAACCAAAATTGACCAAAACCAGATAGCTTTAGGGATATTTATCGACTTAAAGAAGGCCTTCGACACAATAAGTCATAAACAGCTACTAACAAAGCTATGGTCAATCGGTATAAAGGGTGCTGCTGCTAAAATGATCAAGTCTTATCTTGAAAATAGATACCAAATTGTAAAAATTGGTGATAATCAAAGTGTTCCTGAAAAAATCACTTACGGCGTCCCGCAAGGGTCCATCCTGGGGCCCTTGCTTTTCTTAATTTATATTAATGACGTCACAAACTTAAACTTAAATGGGTCAATTTCCCTATATGCCGATGACACTAGTTTATTTTATTTTGGAGGTGAAGCAACAACTTTAATGAACCAATCTCAGAATGATTTAGACATCCTGCACGAATGGTTTCAAACGAATCTACTAACTGTAAATATAACTAAAACTAACTACATATTTTTTAGTGCAAAAAACAAGAAATTTACCCACTCTGTGCCATTGACCATAGACAATACACCGCTAACCAAAGTGGAGTCCGAAAAGTATCTGGGGCTTATACTCGATAGTCGCCTAACTTGGAAGCCACACATTGAAAAACTTCGATCCAAGTTGACATCGCTTATGGCTATGCTCAGAGGCACAGTGAGATGTTTTCCAAGGCCGGTGCGGTGTATTATTTACAATTCTTTAGTAAAATCACGTTTAGAGTACTTAATTGAGACCTGGGGATGTGCCTCCATGGTAAATATAAAACCATTACAACGGTCACAGAATAAAATTATAAAACTTCTTTTTAACTATAACCACCGGACTCCAACTAAAACAGTATATAAATGTACCCAATTGATGACTTTATCTCAAATGTATAAATATAGTACGTGTATCTTAGTACGTAAAATCCTAAATAAGAACATTCTCACACAGATATCTTTTAGACTTAAACTACAGGTGCGAAAACGATCATTAAGACGAGCTAATCATATTTGTCTGCAAGCACCGCGTACAAAATATTACGGCAAGAGAAACCTGATGTATGAAGGTGCTCAATTGTATAATTCATTACCTAACCAAATAAAAGAAGCCAAATCTATTCCTATGTACAAAAAACTACTAAAATCGCATATTTTAAACGATTTATCTGAATTTGTATAAATTTTGAATGTATATGCATTCAATAATGTGCATTTTTGTAAAATACTGACTAACACACCTAAAATACAAAAAATATTTTTTTTTCATGAAATAATAATCTTGCATAATAACAATAAGAATAAAATTTAATATACATAACAACGATAAAAATTAACCTAATTGAAATCTAAAACTAACTATTTATCACAAAAATCTAATATTACTAATAAATCTCGCCTTGCTACGAGGCTGCAGTCAAAATAATGAAATAATTAACATATATATATATATATATATATATATAAATAATATCAAGCAAATACAAAATGAAATACTTACATAAGAATCATATGAACTCATTAACTAATGCTTCTTAACAAAAAAGCAATACATCATATAAGTAATATAAATGCATACATAGGTACATAATAGTAAATTATATATAACTAAAAAGAAAAATACAAAAATACTTTACCTTAATCAATTATGTTTTAATGGCTATCGGCAGCGTACGCGATAGCGATTAGAAGTCGATACGTAACTAAACCCGTATGCATAACTGCAAGCCTGTTATCGCCATTATCGCCAACCGTCGGGCGAGCGCGGCGGACCCCTGGTCGTTCGGGTTAACCAGTCTAAACGCGCGCCTCTGGCTGCGCTCCGTGCAAGCACGATTAGGTCACGATCAGCTGGCTGGAACGAAATTCCATTCCCCCGCGCTCGCGTGATGGTAATTATGAGGATTATACTGTACCCACTTTACTTTATTCTTAAACAATATTATTACTTTGTTTGATTTGTGTTCATACACTTATAGCACATGTATATTTAAATTATGATAGTTTTGTATTTCTCTAGTTAAGTGAATTGTTATAATTCTTTTGGAGAAATAAATTCTTAAACCATAAACCATATATTCCGTGCCGTTGACTGACTATTGCC
Source organism: Lathronympha strigana (assembly GCA_949128165.1). NCBI lineage: Eukaryota > Metazoa > Arthropoda > Insecta > Lepidoptera > Tortricidae > Lathronympha > Lathronympha strigana. Next base: position 358,570 of record OX421920.1, read on the forward strand.
CATAGGAGAGGAAACTTGCGAGTTCCGCCGAACTTTAGAGTTGTCTCTCCTGTGGACGATAGTTAACAGCTTGTGGGCATGTACCTAGTAATGATTTTGATCATACAACTTATTAGGGTATCTATTACCACTACGGTACACATGGTGTTACTTTACCGCCCTATGGCAATAATGAGCACTTTACGTGCCCGCGTCGAATATTGATAGTCCCATATATGTACTGAAAAACGTCTTTCGTAATTCCTTTAGAAAAAATCCCGTCCCGTCCCGTTCTAGTGTGAGTCATCATTTAATGGTTCTTCTAATACTAGCGCATAATATAAGAAATTAGCATTACCAAACAACCTGAGGCCTGACCTAGAATTAATTTGGCAATACAAATACTAAGCTTGTGTCGCAGGATCACGAGCCTATGGAAATTTTATAAAATTAACCCAGAAATAAACTTGTATTAAGATTTGATTGCGTTCCATAGCGTATTATGTCACTGTATTAGTAGGTAGTTCAGGTACAGTCAAGTGCAAAAATATGGTTCGACATAATCGACTCATAAATATGGTACTACGCTCTTATTACAGCGGCATAAGATGCTATGAGACATATTTTTTTACACCGGCATAAGATGCTATGAGACATATTTTCAACCGACTTCAATAATTCTAAAGAAGGAGGTTCTCACTTCTCAATTCGTCTGAATTTTTATTATTGAGTAACATGTGCACCCACCACCATATTTTTACTTAACTATATAATAATATTAATGTAAGTATTTCATATTAACAACGAAAATAATAATATTGTCTTCTGTTACCGCGATTGTTATTCATTGAAATTAAACACTAGTCATCATCTTAACCCTGTGAAAACGAGTGCTGTAAAGGGCTCGAAACGTAGGATCATGGTGTTAATAAACGCGATGAATCCGTTCTAAAGTGTTTAATTTCAATGAAAATAATGTAACTTTTCTATTCCGCCAAAAGTGCTAGCCAATTAGTGCCAACCAACCCGTTATACCTAGTTGCGTACTCGTATTTTTTGCATGCCATTAATGTTACATGAAGACTCCGCTCTCGGACGTGATTTTTTTCTATAGAAATTGACAGATCGTCCCGTCCCGTCCTAGTGTGATATATCCTTAATCCTTGAGTCATGGCGATAAAAATATAAAGATGTAGTGCATGTTTTACCCACGTACTTATACGAAAACGTCCGAAAGTGTCATAACCATTTCAGTCAGTGTCAGTAGCGCTTACCATGAGTTGTAAGTAGCCGGAGGTGTTAGAGACTGAGCGTTTCTAAAGTATGTCCGTCTTAGTCCTACCGCTACTCTGGCAGGACAAACGGCCTCCTAGCCTAGTCGGTAGTGGCCCTGCTTTCGAAGCAGGAGGTCCCGGGTTCGAATCCTGGTCAGGGCATTTATTTTTGTGTTTATTACGAATAGTTCCTGAGTTGTGGATGTTTTCTATGTATTTAAGTATGTGTATGTATCTATCTATTATATATATCGTCTACTACGACTCTACCTAGCTGTTGTTATGTAAAAAAACATGTGACACTCACCAGAATGCCACGGTCATGTCTTTTTGGTTAACGGTAAGTACCGTAACCAGACGCAAGATGACAACGTCGAGTTAGCATCTTCACGTTTTTCATCGATTTGTGGTGACGCAACCGCTACTTTACCGTGGTTGGGGTTAACGACAGATCGGGTTATCTAATAAATGGCACTGTAAGCATTATGAATTGAAAGAGATGTCATATACTTACTGAAAAAGTGACCAAGGCCCCCGGTGAGCAGAGCTGGGATCGAACCAGCGACCTGCTTTCGCGGCAAACGCCCTAAACACTGGGTTACACGATCACGGCAGCCAGAGTCCGAAATTTCATAAGTATACGCAAGCCTTTCTTATTTTAAACGTTGTCTGAGCTGATTGGCGGAACGCACCTTGCGTTCCGCCAATCTTAGAGCTCAGACTTACTTAAGTCTTACTAACAGTGTGCGGGTCAAAAACAAAACGATTTTTCAAAACTTTAAGGGCTATGAAGGATGATTTTCTTAAAAAAGTACTCCTGTTCTTTTGAACTGTATGATAAAAATCATGACTACATGTCCACAAGCTGTTAACTATTCGCCACAGGAAAGATTGGCTCTACAGTTCAGCTGAACACACACTTTTTCTTTCCTGTGGTCAATAGTTAACAGCTTGTGGATATGTAGTAATGATTTTTATCATACAATGCAATAGAAAAGGAATACCCTTTAATGTAGATAAGGCTTAAATAAGAAAATACAGCTTTATAGCCCTTAACTTTAAAATTGTCCACCGGAAAGACTCCGATTATTTTGTGTTGACCCGAGCCCATATTTAGAGTAGGGAAATATTTTTTTTATTTTTCAAGCTGAAACGGTTGCGAAAGATACCAAATTTCTTAAAAATAAATAAGAAGTGGAAAAGCCCTTTCAAGACCTCGGGCAAGATTCGAGCACCGAACTTAACGTATCCGTAATACGTAAATTCTTAACGTATTATCGTCAAACGTCAGTGTTCGTTTCGTAGACTAGGAAAACTCGCATCGCTCTTTCATTAATAAATCCAAATCCACAGAAAACAGGGCTTTCTTTTCCTCAGTATGGGTATAACACGGAAAGCATCGCGACAAATTGGTAGCTCACATAACACGACACAATGGCTTAGATAACCACTATAAAGTTGCTTATTACGCTGTAAATAAGTAAACACTGACGTAGACTGTGAGTAATCAATTGGATTAGGACAGCCTTTAGAAAAGTGTTTATGTGGGAAATAAAGAGTTATTTATAAGTACATAAAAATAAATAAATAAATGTTTTTTAGTATCCATACATGTATCCGACGTCGTATGTCTTGGGTATGGTGGGTTACCAGGCTCTTGAAGCGCGGAGAAATATAATTAAATATATTCTATATATTAAATTAATGTTTTTTAAGGTGTGCAATAAAGAGTTATTGTATTGTATTGTATTGTAAATTAATATTATAGGTAAATGCTGTAGTACCTCGGTTCCTATGTCTGTCATTTTTCTGTTGCCTCTTCACGCTAAAAATCGCTGAACGGATTAAGATGATATTTGGTTTGGGGATAGTTTTAAACTGCCCAATTTCACTACAGCGACAGGTGTGACAATTGTCAACATCATTATTACTGATATTACAGGCGTCTCTGGGCCACGGGCGCCGCTTACTATTGTGCGGGCTGTATGCTTGTTTGCCGCCTACATGTCATTTATATAGCTATGGCCTGCGTTTTTAAAAACGTGAAGAATTTCTTTTTAGGTAATTGAATAATGAAAAGGAAATATGTATAACTATTGTTAAGAGATATTAATGACATTAATGTCAGTGCACCGATACTTTCATGTAAACATTATGATACATATATCTAAAACGGGATATTTACCATGTTTTATTGAGTACCCGATATTTCAGTACTGTTGCAAGCGCCATGTTCACGGAGTAAACTGACGAGCTGCGAGTTTTTAGCTGTGATCTACGCACACGACATTGCGATCTACCCTATATATTACTTATATTGCAAATGATATTCGTTATAAAATCGTATATTATGGTACAGGTTTCATAATATAGGTGATTCTGATTACTGATACTTACATAATTGTTTCTCGACACATTAATAGGGAATATTGATGTACATAAAACGTTTATTACGTATAACCGAATGTAAGGAACATTGCACAAAGTGTGTAAAAAACATCCTTAAATGTGTTTGTTTTAAGTAAAAGGTCCAACTTTGTCGTTTGTTAATAAGGTTCAATTCTAAACGAATCTTCATGGCATTAGCGCCTTATAGACAAATTGACAGTCCTCATTGCGATACGGTCCGGATGGGCAGTTGACCGTGTCTCCAACGACCGTAACAAGCGCGCCACACGACAACCACATTCACATCAACACTTCATTTACTTAGGTTTGGAGTTGGTTTTAGTTCCCATTCTAGCCCTATAGGGCTTGCAACTTCGCATATTAAGTGCCTTACAAGTTACGATAAAATCGCTGTCAACGGAACTTCCTAATAATGTAAACAAACAACCATATTGATCGTATTAACCTTACTTTCAAGTTGTTCATGAAATCTCCAAGATTAACTTATTTATCTTTTTTTATCGTTTTTGCAATTAAAACAAAAACATTTATTCTCGAAATATATACAGTAAGTGTAGCTTACCTAACTACCTACCTCTACCTACCTTAAATCTAAAGTAGGTCCTTGAGGCATTGTACCTAGGATGCTGGCGGCATTTCCTCGTTGTATCGCAATGCTGATACGTTGTGCGAGGAAGCCACCAGCTCTTCGGTCACCAGTAACATCAACCAGACGTTTCTTATGTTTTGTATTTTATGAAAAATACGACCGTTTCAGTAGTGAATAGTTTCAGTGGTGTTGGATGAGGTAGTGTGAAAATAAAAGGAGAAACAGTGACAAAACATGTGACGCCTTTTGTTTAAATTTTTAGGAAGTTCCATTGACGGCGATCTTAAGTGCCTTTGACGGTTATACGCAAACCATGTTGTATTTCCTGGGGAACACTAAAAAGTTTGTTCAACGCTATACACTAATCTGCATGATTCCCCTTTATGATGTTAAAACACACAGATATAGAGAGCAATCATTAAAGAAGATTGTATCTCTTTCGGGGTAAAATTTTAATTCTATTACGACCCTCAATAATGAGGAACACGACGCGAAGAGGACTAAAAGTAAAGGGCTATAAATGGTGATTTTCTTATTCACGTGAAAAGTTGCACCTTTCTTAATGAGTTGTGTGATAAAAATTATTGCTAAATGTCCACATCCCTACATGGCTGCTTGTCCACAGGAAGGACATTTCTATAGTCGGTGGAACACGAAAGTTTTCTCTCCTGTGGGCAATATTTATCAGCTTGTAGGCATGTAGTATTGATTTTCATATTCTTGCGGATAAGGGTTAAATAAGTAAATCAACCCTTATTGTCTTTAACTTATGGCTAGTCCACAGGAAAGACGTATTATATCGTTTTTTGTTTGACCCTTGAATTTCTTTGCACATGAACCCATGTAAGAAATATAGGAATGCACAAGAACTTAACATCGCAAGTACAATGTTTTCGTATGCCTGGCTGACCCAGCTGTACGCAATCCAGGTCATATTATTCAGCCGATTTTTCGAGGCCGAGGTTAGATAATTAGTAGAATTCTTCAGTCAAAACTCCACATATATGCTCGAGCAAAACTGAGCGGGACGCGGGATAGATTGTAAGAGCATGCGAATTCCTTTTTCCTTTTTCTTTTATCTATGATGCGAATATTGAAAAAGCGATAGTAGGCGGGCGAATCAAAATAAACCGCGTAATCATATGCTGTTAACAAGTAAACTACTTACATTTTTTGTAAGTAGAAACTTTTGCCATATTAAAGATATGGTTATTACTCAACTGTTTAACTAAAAATCATGTTTATAAACCCAAAGGTTTCGACATTCTAACAAAAATTTGTAAAAAATTGTTGAAGTTTTATGTATGAATATCAGGTGCCCATAGGTGCCTATTTGTTATCAATATTGAGATCTAAACGTCTGAATGATAACAATTTGACCAATGGCCTCTGAAGATAACAACAGTTGCATACGGCATCTCCATTCTCATCAACCTTACGCTATGTTTATGATATAATAAGACTGGCCAATTTTTTGTGTTGGTAAACTTAAAATGTACAACGCTGCAAAATATGTAGATCAACAGTTACGTCTTGCATTTATAATAAGGTATTTAGTAAGGCAGTTGTTAATGCACTTTCTGATGTAATGTAACACAGTAAAAAGGTTTTATTTCACTAATTAGCTGAATTTTCAAGGTTTGGTGGCCTCTTGGATAATTTACCATGTTATACAAAATCACATGAACTTGAGATTTGCACGGTTTTTTTACCGGTGCCACCGCGCACCACAACGGTAAAAGTTCAAACAAATGTTATAATATAAGTAAGTAGCAAACCGAAGTTACGCTTTTAGATAAGTACCTACCTATACAGGATGTTACAAAAATGCTAGTGATTCATTTAAGGGCAAGGTACCTACCCTTATTAGTTATCACAATCAGTACCGTGGAAAACTAGGAAAACAAAATTTCGACCTGAAAAAGGAAGAAAGGGTTCCGTATCAAAATGGTAAAAAGAAACCGTTATGGTGTGACTTAGTCTGTCTGTCTGTCTGTCTATCTATCCTGTATGTCTGCCAATATCTCGAGAACTACTCAAGTTACCGATTTGGGACTAGTAGGAAGTTGTTAGTGAAGGAGGTACTTATTAACAAAAGTGACATGATAGCCCTGTAATTCACGGGCTTGGGTTTTGAAGGGAAGTTTAATTACTGTGTCATGTCATTTCAAAGGACTTAATTTGCAATTCGCACATTAAAAAAAAATATTACTTACATTGTTTATTTTTTATTTATAAGCGAAAATGTAAAAAGGAATAGGTACCATTCCCCGCCTTACATTGTTTTTTTAGTAAGTAGGTATAGTATAAGTAGTCTTTAAAATTAAGTTTAAATTAAACAATTTACGTGATAAAAAAATATCAACAAAAAACAAACTCGCATCTCGCATTCTAGGTTTCTATGCCGTCAAAACCAGGGATACAATCTGTTGATATACATATGGGGTCAAATCTACTTTACGTATATAATTATAGATGCCTATAACGACCTTATACGGATCATCTGCATTTTTGTTACAGCTTGTAGGTAGTTACACAAATCACTTTGTAAAGATGTCGATTACAGGAACTTACTAACATATATTTTGATGTATTAAATTCTACGAATGTTCCTTACGAAAATGCATAAACGAAATACATATAATCAAAGTTTTTTTTTTACTTTCCTTTTTCAATATATTTTGTCCTAATTGCCACTCCTTAATAAACGATTGCGACAATTTATCACATATTCCACAAAACATCCCAAAACCACAAAACTTCGCATCACACTCTTTCTCCTAAAAAATTGGCCAGTCTTGAAATAAAGGGGTGGTCACACTACCGGTGAGATCGCCGGCGCTGATCACGGTCGCGGTGTCTGCGCGTGCGCACGCGAGCAGCGCGCAGGCGAGCAAGACGCGCGGCGGCATGGTTGCGACTGGCGGCGGTGGTGGCTGGCTGGTGGTCTCAGGGGGAGGCAGTTTTGTAACCGAGTAAAGGTGCGCTTTTGGAGCGGACTGTAACGGATGTAGACGAAGTGACGCCGCGTTAGCACCTCAATGCAATCGGCGCGGCGACAAGGCTCTTGACCAGTTAACCATGAGTTACACGCATCTGTATTCAATGGCGATGGCGAAAAAAACTTTAACAAAATACTTTTTTTAAGTCTTGCCAAAATGATAATTGTTGGCAGCGACAAAAGGAAGCGTGAACCGTGAAACCCCTAAATTGCAGGGATAATGACGGACTATGTGGTACACTACCTATATGTCTTCCGGTAGATTACATCTAGAGTCAGTCTATGCTAAGTTTCCTAGATTTTGATAGCACAAACTGTGAAAGTAAACGTCATAATTTCATAGAAGTTTGACGTTTAAAATAACACTTTCAAGTTTGACAGTTCATTTGTTGAGAAAAGATAACGTGGTTTGATATATGTCTCCGACCACTTCCCATAAGGGATAAGACCAAAGCGTCAGCGTCAGTGTCGCCGCAACTCGTGCGCAATATAGGAAAAGAGTAAAGAGTTTCTCTACCTAATTTTTCAACCTCAAACATTTTATAATTGTTATTCGGAATTCAAAATTTGTGGCCGAATATCGCTTGCCCCTGCCCCTCCTTCGACTCCCTAAGTGCCCTTCCGGTGATTACTCGGGGGTGAGCCTGAGAATCGGGACCCGTTTATCGCTCCTTGTTTTTACACTTGATCCGCTCAAGTTTTTTGTTCAAAGTTGGACTGTATGTACGTTTCTAAAGTATGTCCGTCTCGCTTTTAACCTTAGTCTAACAGAAGCACACTGCACGGTTAATCAGTATACATTGACTCGTCTGCTGCCTGCGGTGGGATACCAACGTGTACCTTAAAGCCTGGGTACACGCACCTTTCGCTGGAAAATGTCGTCACGTGTTTATTGTGAAGATGCGACCTTGAGACACCCTTGTCATTTATAAGCTGGGAGGGTTCTGCTTTACCTTCGACGAAAAAAAAGAAGATGACCAGGAGTTTCAAGTAGGTACAGCCGACGCTGTAACTATGCGCCTACCTATCATATCATATCATATGCAAGTGAATACTGTGTCTGTCTGTATACCTGTGAGTATGTTTGTGGCTCCATAGCTCCCGAATGAGTGCGTTTTTAGGGTTCCGTTGTCAACTAAAGAACCACAATAGTTTCGTCACGTCTGTCTGTCCGTCTGTCCATCTACGGCTTAGCTCAGTGACGGTTGGTAGTCGAAAGACTAGAAAGCTATAATTTGGTAATTTTTCTTTAAAGACTTTTAAGCAAAATTAAAAATTTTTTTTGAGCATTCATAATTCAAAAGTGGTATTTTCTTATAAATTGAAAGATATGTCATATAGTACAGAAAAAAGTGACCAAGGCCCCCAGTGCCCAGAGCTGGGATTGGGATCAAACCAGCGACCTCCTGCTTTCGCGGCAGACGCCCTAACCACTAAGCCTCCCGAACACGGCGACCACAGTCCGAAATTTCCTAAGTATAAATAAGCAATCCTTTCTTATTTTTGAAAAGCTTAAGGTGCGTTCACGCCATCTTACAGCTCAGACTTACATCTAGTGCTGTCCTTCTAGATAATCTTTACAGATTATTTTAAACTAGAACCGCGCGGCCGCCTTGCGGGACGCGTCGTCAAGACTCCGGAAACGGGACGTCCCGCAAAATAGCGGGATGGTAGGCAACCCTAGTTCAAAAGCAACATCAGCACGCCTACCACGAACTCGCTAGTTGGCATTGATGGAAAAACCTCATTGTCACTCTAATATGCAAGTGTGACAAAGATGGAGATACAAACCTGCAATCGCTCGATTTTCGTGGTACAATAAGGCTAGTTCAGAGGGCTAGGAGTAGAGGTTTTATTATCACTATAATCTTATTAATGTGCAATAAATTATGGATAATTTATTGCCTTATGATCCCGGCAGTATGTCCGGTACTTAGTACTCTATGACACACCCAGGGTTAGCCACATAACCCGAAGTTAAGCGTTGTTTTGTATGGAATCTGACATCTTAACTCGAGGTTACCGGCTAACCTTGTGTGGTTCAAGTGAACGTTTGTAATCAATCTTTGCCACTAACTGTAGATGTAGGTGGGTAACTGCGTAATTTTTGAAATCAAAAAGTGATATTTAAAAGATTCAGATTCATTTATTTCTCAAAAGTGGTAATACTTTTGAGAAATAATGATTTTGCATGAAATGAAAAATTTGTTACTGAAATATGAATACAACTAATACAAGTTGAGGTCATAACTAATCATAAGTTGAAAATAAATTGTAGGTAGGTGCCTAACAGCCTACAGCCAACCAATGAGGATTACCGCGAATCGATTATCCGCTAGAGGCGCTAGTGGAACGCGGGTCCTGCGGGAACATTTCAAACGTCACTTTGACAGTTCTCTCATACTGACACAGGACCCACGCATGAGTGGCGCCGCCTGGTGAGCGACAATACGGTAGCTCCCAAAGAAGTAGCTCCCCTAACCAACCCTGCCTAAGCTCCCCTGGAAACCTAGACCACTACAGAGGCTACCAAGGGACTTAGGCTCAGTTGTATATGTAGAAGCGACTCAGTAGGGCGTCAAAAATCAAAACCCGTTATTTTTAAAAGTCGTTGAATAAACCTTATTCGGTATGGAGAGTACCTACGATTAAATTTATTGCTCGTAGTACAGGAAACACCCGGTATTAGGCAGTTCCTATTAACGTATAAAATAAAGAAACGTCGAATTTAACGGAAATAAATTAGAACACTGTGTATGCGCATGTTTTTAATAAAAGTTACTAAGGTCCGACCGAGACTTCTTTTTGTTTCGGCCGAGGCCGAGACCAAGACTAAATTGAATTCTCGGCCGAGACCGAGATTTTGTAATATATACGAAATAACACGCATTTTCCATAAAAAATATATGATAATCAAAATCAAACTATTGTTTAATATAGGCAACATTGAAACGGTACATTGACAGCCAAATTTTGTGAAAATAAGTCATAACTTGCATTACGCTGACACGATACACTTTATAATTGGCTTAAAATACTGGTGAGCTGAGTACCTACCCACCAAATTCGCAAAAAAATGTGAAGAAGGAAGCTTCGGCCAGGGCCGAGAATCTCGGCCCTTTGAGGCCGAGAGCCGAGATCTCGGCTCGATTTGTGGCCGAGACGACCGAGACCGAGATCTCGGCCAGACCTTATTGCCTACCATTTTGTCGATTGTTGATAAATTTCATTTCTAAATGTATGTTTGTGCGCATTGTCGGCTAGCGACAAAGTGGTACAGTCGGTGCCCTCACATAAGTATCCACCCCACATATGCAAGCGCGTAGCGCGGGTGGATAACTGGATACTTACTCGTATGTGAGGGCACCGACTGTACCTGTTACTAATAAAAGAAGCGTTCACATATGTGGCGTTATCAGGCTACAGGTACCACATTGTCGGATGTTGAAAAGGTTGATGGTTGATTTCTAAGTTTTTATTTTATTTTATTTTTTAATGAAAAGGTAACAAACGAGCTGACGAGCCGCCTGATCGGAAGTGGTCATCGCCGCCCATAGACATAAGCAACAACATCGGAAGAGCCACTCATGCATATAAGTGATTATTTATGACAGACTGACAGTACAGCCTTATTGATAACCGACAATGTGGTACCTTTAACCTAAAAACGCCACATATCTCAGGCGAGTGCTGAGTGCTGAGGTCGACAATTTTTCAAACATGGCGGTCCTCACAGATGTTTTTGAACTTGGCATGATTTCGAGTTGATTTACCGGGTCAACCATTACTTGCGCAAAAGCATAATGTCACTTAAACGTATAAATAATAAAGACTGTCAATCTCCCTACACAGTTGCATGCCTAGCGTGCCTTTAGGTACTTCATTTTGTTTTATTTCTTATAATTGTGTAATATACTTATGTTATACGTGATAAAGGGTCTCTTGACAGACAGACGAACGCACTCATAAAAAAAGTACAATGATGAAAAAAAAAACAATGATGAATTATTCATTGTACTTTTTTTATGATCCCTTTGTGCAAGTTTTATGGTTTTAAGGGTTCCGTACGTCAAAAGGAAAAAACGGAATCCTCTTAGGATCGCTTTCATGTCCGTCCGTCCGTTCGTCTGTCTGTCAAGAGACCCTTTATCACGGGAACGCATAGAGGTAGCAAGTTGAAATTAAAACGGTCTACGTCAACGCAATCAAAAGATACGGCCGTTTATTCAATTCAATTCGATTCAATTAATTTTTTTCGTAAGCAAGTCCATATTTGTTAGTACAAAAAAACAATTAAAATATAAGTTTATGTCGTGTTTCCCATACATTTGCAATGGGAATCCAAATGTATAGGGTACTTCCCGTTGACCTAGAATCACAAAATTAGGCAGAAAGCAAAGAGCTTGTAGTACAAGTACAGGAGAAAATTCGAAAACCGTAATCGCCGCTCAATAAGAGCACCTACCGTTTATACGAGTATATGTGTATGCTTCAGTTTGTAAACTCATGTTAGTTAATAAATATAACAAATAAAGTCCATAAGTTAACTAATTTTCTGTGGAGTTTTTGAGGGGATTATTACACGGAGAGTAACAGTTTTTACTCTATACTCATCTCTGGGTAAAGAGAACTTGGCCTCGTTTTTAAAAGTTGCTTTTGGGATTGCTCGTATTTTTCCTGTTCACATCCCAGAATGTAGCTGTATTTAAGACTTTACTCCTTTAATGCTCATAAATATAGTACTTTGTACGGTGAGATAGAATGAAAATCACTTTTTTTTTACTTTTACTATAATGAAAGAGATGTCATATTCATATACTAAAGAAAAAGTGACCAAGGTCCCGGTTTTGTCATATTCATATACTAAAGAAAAAGTGACCAAGGTCCCGGTTTTTTTTTTTTAGTATATGACATCTCTTTCAATTTATAATTTATATATTATAGTAGTGTGACTACTTAAAAAAACACAAAAACATGAATCAAAACATTTATTACATTTAATAAATGATTTGATTCGTGCTTTAAAAATGGTTTTACTATAATGCTTTGTATCGCAGTTTGGGGATGGGACCAGTTTCAATTTGTTGAGGGGCACGTGACCAGTTCTATGGCGTAATCTATGGGCTGTTATGACTAGAGTCAGTCTATGCTAATTTTCCTAGTTTTTGATAGCACGGACTGTTTAAAATAACACTTTTAAGTTTTACAGTTCATTTGCTGAGAAAAGATAACGTGGTTTGACTCTACCCGACGACCCAAATCAGCATTCAGAAGGCCTAGTATAAAAATTCTACGACATTAACTTCTCGACCGCGTTAGCGTATCGAGAGTTCAAATTATGTTTGCCGTTCATTTAAATCATCCGGCAACTATATTTTGACCCCTCGATACGCTAACGCGGTCGAGAAGTTACTCGTAATGTCGTAAAATGCTTATACTAGGCCTTCAGGAGCCATTGGATCCGCGGAGGCTCACTGACTCTGACTTCGATATATTTTAGTGTACGGACTAGTGACAACACAGAGCCGCCTATGCCCATTTGGGCTTGTACATAAATTTGCCGCCAGACACCCTGTACTTAGAGGGGAAATTGTACGTATGGAAACTCCCCTCCCTGTCCCTGCGATTCTTGAAGCATGGGCCCAGTTAGGGCATTTCAATAACTACAATATTACAACAATGTGTCTTAAGACGCATTAATATTTGCATGCTTTTTTTTATACTACGACGGTGACTGACAAGCATACGGCCCGCCTGATGGTAAGCGGTCACCGTAGCCTACCGTACGCAGGAAAGAGAAGCTTCTGTACTTAAGTACTATATTACTTATTCTTTTTTTTATACTACAAGTATACGGCCCGCCTGATGGTAAGTGGTCACCGTAGCATAAAGGACGCATGCAACTCCAGGCCTCCAGGGGTGTCACATGCGCGTTGCCGACCATTTAAAAAAAAGGAGGATTCGCTGTGTTGACAGTTGAAGGGGCAAGCTTTGCTCCATGGGTCCCCAGCTGTCAACAGAGTGAATCCTCTTGGAGCTCTGGCGACCTTACTCAGCAACAGAAACACAACACTATATGAGTAGGGTCTAGTGTTATTTTCTGTAAGGTGGAGGTTCTTCCCCAGATGGGCTCTGCTCCATATTTGAGCGAGACGACATTCGTTGTGCTGTGCCCTACCACACTAAACGATATGCATCCGCTGTGCCCATACCTGTGCGTCTACCCGTCTACGCTTTAAAAAAACTGGTATACCGGTTCACTAGATACATGTAAACATCCTTGTTTATAATTAACTATTTTATTCAACCATAAAACTATACATATCTTTCTAGACTTTCCAATGACGTTACGTTGCATTGCCGATTGGTTGAACATACAGGACAAAGCAATATATGACCACATATTCATTCAAAATTATAATAACATTACGGATACAGTGGCGCAATTATATATTTGCCGCCCGTAGGCTACTCGGTGTCAGCACCTCTAACCGTGCCACAGAATAAATAATTACCGTGCCTCGCAGTTGCCGATTTGCCGCCTAAATCTGGCGACTTGCCGCCCCCTAAAATTTTGCCGCCTCCGACTTTAGCCTACTCAGCCTATTGGTAAACCCGCCTCTGTACGGATAACCCTCTCGTATTTTTACTCGCTATGCGTGAAATGTTTCGGACATTATCAAGTGTAAGTACTATAAATACGTGAGTGTTATTTGTAATTTTATTGTAATATTACTATGTGTCATTCAATGTGGATTAACGCGGGTTGATTTGCCGCTAGGGGCGCGCCCTAATGGAACGTGTGGCGGGAACATTTGAAACGTCACTTTGACGATTCTTTCATATGAACACAAGACCCACGCATGAGTGGCGCTGCCTGGTGAGCCACAATACGGTTATACGGTAGCCCCTAATGATTGGATTGGTACTCGATGATACTCGATCAATCAATGCATCCCTTTCATTGTTGAGTTAAACCATAAAGGAATTAAACAAAAGACAACATGTCAACAAATATAACGGAGGTTTTCCCAAAGGGTTATTTTATAAAATGTATGGGTTGCTCTTCGCTGAGGGTATTTGCGTTTTGCCTCTTGCTCGCACCTAAGCAAAATGCAACTAGTGCGAGCGAGTGTAGTGTAGTCTTATGAAGTTATGATGCACCTACACTACTGCCTACAGTCTATATACAGGTTAGTATAATTATTATACAGGATCTTAGTTTCTTCAAAATAGGAGTATATAGGTTCTTTACGACTTTACGAGGTTGAATCCTTTGGAGTTACAGGCATCCATGGGCTACTATAACCGTACCTTACCATCAGCCCGTATGCTTGTTTACCACCTTCGTGGTATTGAAGAAAATATTTCCCCAATTTGTTGTTTCAAAATTAGTTGATCTTCTGAAATGTCAGGTCGGCGCTGTCTTGCACATATCCAATAATGATTTTCCGATGAGGGCGTCGTAAACGCGAGTGACCTGGTCAATGTACCAGTTCTGGTTACGTCACGTCCTCCGACACACTGCCCTGCTGATGAAACCCGCCGTTAAATATAGAGGAAACAAAAACAAGTTAAATTTAGAACCTTTATTGATTTGATTGGCAAATCTGCATTCAGGACTATTGCAAGATTTCGTTTTCTAAAGATGAGATTTTATTATGTTGTTTGTAAATGTGGTTAGTTTGGCTTAGCGCCTGATATTTTTATCAATTAGTTGTAGTTCGTGTAAAGTATTTAACGACAGGAGTTTTACTTTATCCATTCATTAGTTATTCACGAATTTTAATAAACTACTTTGACGATATTGACTGATACATGTTTAATAATATTATTTATTTTATTTTATTTATTTATTTCCACACTTACAACTTACACTTATTAATTTATATTAGCAATGTTTTGTGAAATATACCTACTAAAGTCTGGCAAACCGAGTCAGACAGTAGATTTCTTCTATTTGTTTTTTTACTACGAAAAACACGGACCCAAGTAATAAAAAATAATCTACATCCTATCAAACTTGGTTTGCCAGACTAGTAGATATATCTGTACACTCCTTTCTTGAAGACTACCGCACAATAATAAACAACATCTTCAAAGTCTGCCTGTATATTTCAATTTATATAATTTTGTCGGTAACATTCATTCATTTCGAGGTTTGGGCATTATGTTTTTATATCTAAATTGATATAGTTTTTTTGTCGTACACTTACTACGCTCGCTGGCTTGTCAAACTACATACATATTAAATCTTTTGAGATAATAAAGTTTCTTTCACCACAAAACGCCTTTAGTTGTTCACGGTTAATCTTGAAAAACGCCCCATGTCGCGCAGCTGACAGCTGTCACATCACGCATCTGTCAACACGACGTCACTGCCTGCATTGGCACTATTGGCAGTTCGCGAACAAGCAAGTAGTTAAGTTAAGACTTAAGGACTTCAGGGCTCACTCGAGTCCACCTGTGGCTTAATCTTGTGTAATCATGGGAAGTCACCACAGTCACGAGGAGAAGGACGAGAAACAGGAAAAGGCGGGAAGCGGATTAAACACGCCTCGAGCTGGTTCGCGGAGAGGAACCGTCACATCTGTGCCAAGATCGGGTTCCGGAGGTGATATCCAGGAACCGGAGAAGCCACAGACGTCCATGGTGCCCGTGGAGAAGCTCGGCAAGGTGAGTAAGTTGAAGATCGTGGCCAAGGCCGATTCATGGTTGCCCTGTCACCGCGTGACGGAGACTGATTTGTTTGCTTTACCTCATAATAAGTGACCTCGGTGTAGTTAATTATTAAGTCGCTCCCCTCATTACGGTTATTGACGTCTGAGACATTTTCGCGTTTTAGGATTTAGGCTTGGCTAGTGTGTAGATAGTCACAGATAATTGTGAGTGCTGATAATAGTGGCTATGAGGAATGTTTGTAAACAATCGAGATAATACATAGTTGCTAGAAAGTGTTTATTTACAAATAATAATGTATTAGCTAAGCTTTTCCAATGCAACTTAGAAATACATGAAATTAGTTCTAAAAATAAATAATTAAAATCAGTAAAATTCCAGAATAACTAGAATTTTTGATTAACTGTAAATATTACTTATTGTTAGCTTTATCACCTAAACCAAAAATGAGCCACTTTACGGCATTTATTAGGTGATAAAGCAAAAAATAAGTAAATTGAAATTAAATATTATGTATATTAAAATACTTATATCGGGTTACTCAAGTCAATAAAGTAGAGAATAGCTTGACATGTTTCGGAACAGTTTGTGTCCCTTATTCATGACTACATGAGTCATACATAATATGTAGGCAAAAAGTGTTTTTCCACATTATGTGCCAAAGACCAAAAGTAGGGGAATTAGTATGACCGCAATAATAATATGGTGGATTATAGGTATATGAAAAGGATTAGAAAACACAATCTCCCCAATGTGGACGCTGCTGGACGCTCTGTATTTCTATAAAGTAGCAATGCAACAAAATAAATTTAATAGAAATATAACTTTAAAAAAACAATACACGTAATTTAAAAATAACCAGAATAAAAAATCTACGACTATACACTTACGCTAGGGTTTAAGCTAGGGCCGACAGGTACCCGGCGTAAATGTGCCAAAAATGCTACTGGCGTTTCCACGTTGAATAGCGATTGAAATTTGCTGCACTAAATAGGAACCTGATCTGGGATCGCCACTTTTTTCGAAGATTCTATGTCCAAGATTTGCAACTAAGTAAGGACATTATCAGTCCTCTATGTGGTACACTACATGGTACAAAAGGAACGCTTATGGTGCGACTCAGTCTGTCTGTCTTTCACACCATTAAAAAGTTATCTCAAGAACTACTAAAGCTACTAATTTGAAATTCAAAACAGTTATTAAAGTTTAATACAGACATTGAGAGAATTTATCATTATTTTTATTTATTTTCTATTAGCCTGATAACAGAGGGCAAAAATTAAAAGTTTAGTTACTAGGTCATGTGAAGTGGGGTATCATTTGAAAGGGCAAAAAATATGATTGTTTTACACTGATAATTATTTGAGTTATCTCCATAGTTTATGAAGTTTTTTTTTTACACAATTTTACATTATCATAAATATAACAGGAAAAATCTTATATTATGATTATTATTTATTGAATTAAAAAAAAAAAGAGAAAATGTTTTATTGGAAAAATAACCTCGCATATTAACTCTGTGCCCTGAAAACGAGTGATCCCATGTGGCGATACATGGATCTAAAGTCAAATTTCTACTTTGAGATGCAGCAACTAAAAGTTTTTACATAAAGTGGAACCCTTGTTGGTGCACTTAGGCGGTTTTTTTTTCATGTTTAGACTTTAAATTCTGAAAGGCCATGATGTAATGTTTTATCGTAGATTTCCACAACTCACTCACACACTATATTGAACCAATTAAGACTTAAAACACTTAACACATAGCCAACCCATTGTAGTCCTTAATGAACAGAACCGAAGGTTTATATTGGTATAAATAAAGTGTTGCGCAGAAAACTAAATAAAGTCGACATGTGTGTTGCTAGTTATTATTGGGATGAGAAAATCGAATCAATCACTATTTCAATAAGGTTAAAACCCCACAGGGTCTGTACCACGGAAATCGAACGATTGCGGATTTGTATCTCCATCTCTGTCACACTTGCATATTGGAGTGACAAAGAGGTTTTCCCGTCAATGCCAATTTTCGATGGTTGTGGTAGGCATGCTGATATGATAGGTCAGGAAATTTTCTCTGATCTGTGTAAATCAAAATGGGACAGTGAATGGGATATGCAATTGTGCATTGCGCACGAATCATTTTCCAAACAAAAGTTTTTGCAACTTATGACGCATTTCTTAATATTTGTGTGTTATTTGTTCTATTTAGGCCCACTTGCACCACCCAGGGTTAGCCACTAACCCGGTGTTAAGCTGTGAAATGCCATACAAAAACACGCTTAACTCTGAGTTATACGGCTAACCCCGGGTGGTGTAAGAGGCTCTTAGTGGATCACATTTTAAGTTTCCGCAAAGTTTACGATGTTAAGCTAACATGGTCTGACTAATATCTAAAACGGGATAATTACCATGTACGACTAAAAACTCGCAGCTCGTCTGTCTACTCCGTGAACATGGCGCTTGCAACAGTGTTGAAATATCGGGTGCTCAATAAAACAAACATACATGGTAATTATCCCGTTTTAAATATTAGTTATCCGCAAAGTTGATAAAATTTGTAGAATTATCGTGATTAATGTCTTTTTTGTGCTTTTAGGGCTCCATACCCAAAGGGTAAAACGGGACCCTATGACTAAGACTCCGGTGTCCGTCCATCTGTCCGTCTGTCACCAGACTGTATCTCACAAACCGTGATAGTTAGACAGTTGACATTTTCACAGAATGTTTCCGTTTCCGCAACAGTCAAGTAGAAAGATATGTGTACAGCCAAAGTGCCAAAAATATGTATACAGGACTCTATTGCCTGAACATTAAGGTCGTTTATACAAATTTTTGCAATTTGCCTGTGTTCATATCTTTGTAGTTGACTGTACTACAAAACAGAATTAAATTAATATACAGAGTGAAAAAGTTACATTTATTTAGCTCCGTAAACAACTAGCAAAAAAGTGATTGCAAAAAACCAGGCAAGATTTTTTCATATCTAATGTTTAGTAAATAATTACATAAACAGTCGCGACACTGATTAAAGGAAAGATAACGAACGATAACGCTTGCCCGAAGGGTTGCCAGATACGAATTTCATATTTCGTGTTCCTAATGTTCCTAACCTAGATACTTAAATTAAATTAAATTAGCATTTATTTCAAGCCCGGAAATATTAGATACAATAAAAATACTTAAAAAACTATGTTAGTGCTTAAAAAACTATTTCATCATACAAATGATTCACCGTTACTGGGCTTGTGTAGCCCACAACAGTGCATAATGTACAGTCATCCAATTGGAACCCTAGGCCACTCTAGAACCATGTCAAAATAACAAGCAGTAAGAGATTTCTTACAATCTGATTTATAGCGTCACTATGACATGGTCCTATACTGGCCTAGGGTTCCAATTGGTTGACTGTACGGACAGTCAATCCTGTCCGCAATCATAGCAAGGATGGTGTTGGGGGTTTATCAACACCCTACCACGAACATCGAAAATTGGCATTGAAGGGAAAACCACTTTGTCACACCAATTGCAAGTGTGACAGATTTGGAGATACAAATTGAAAGTCAAGTCCAGTACGGACATGTGATACTTAGTTTTCCTGGGCTTTTTCCGCAACTCGACATCCATTGTGCCTTTTTTGCGTGGTAACGAGGTAGCCCTATTCCAACCATCCCAGCCTGTATACTTCTACCTGTCTACAGTCTAGTAGAATATGTTTTGTTGTTTTCTCTTCTTCCATGCAGGCTCTGTACATAGGACTGTCCGTTTTACCCATGTTGTATAGGGTTTTGTTTAGTAACGTGTGTTGTGTCCGGTAACGGACATGAGATGTGATGCGATCACTCGGTAAAAGTCGCTCTTAAAATATAATAGATATAGGCAAACAAGCCCCTGGGCGCCCCATAGCTACCTGCTGGAGAAACCTAGAAAAACTGAGTCAAGAAATACTCTCGAGAGCAAATGTTTCGGGTCACTATTTTTTTTTATAGCTAGGATCAAATAGAGCTTATTAAAGTAAGTAGCTTGAGCTTATTAAAGTAGTACTCGTTTTCACAGGGTAAGATGATGACGTCATTGTCTTAACCCTGCCCTTCTGCGCGCTGTAAAGCTGACTCTAAACGTAGGGTGATGGTGTTAATAAACGCGATTAATCCGTTCTAAAGTATTTAATATCATTAGAAATTCTAAATTATAAAACAATCCCTGTACTGTTTTTTCATGCTGTTACTTCACGTCAAGAATTGGACTAGCAACCCTACTTATTTTATAAATTGAAAGAGATGTCGTATACTACAGGAAAACTGACCAAGGCCCTCGGTGAGCAGAGCTGGAATCGAAGCAGCGACCTCCTGCTTTCCGCCCCTACCTTGGTTCTTCATGTCAACCTGGCTGTGATTCTAGCGATACTTTATTTTATTTGCGCATCCTACTTATCATAAATTATTGAATCAACCTAACTGCAATCTGTCAAGCTCGCGACTAATGTGTCCTTATCTTATTCCTATCTTCGCAATCTGCGGATTATTAGCCTGATTTATTTAGTTTGTGACTATTGTGTTAGTGAAACAGTGCGTTTCTTTATTTGATTACAAAGAAACATAAAAGAACAATTACAAAAAACGTAATGTAACGAAACGTAGGGTCATGGTGTTAATAAACGCGATGAATCCATTCTAAAGTGTTTAATTTCAATGAATAATCTTGGAAACAAGACGATATTAATACAAAAAACTCCCAAAATCGTAGAAAAATCACATTGCATCATATCAACTATATACTTAATAATTTCTATTCGGATCTGATCTTTTCGCGATATATACCCGACGGGTAGACTTTACGGAGATCGACGGTAAAATCGTAGACTTGGCTTAAAGGGGAAGTATTTACTATACCCTTCTGGATCCCCCGGTCCTCGCTTGAGGACATAAGATTAGAACATAGATCGTTTCCGAACGAAACTGTCAACTTAATAAAATAAACATCGAATCTCAGATGGCAAATCAGCGATCAGTGCGGCTTAGACAGAAGTTATAATCGATTTAAAAAAAATATCAGCTTTGCCAGAATCGATACCTCCAGGATCCAGGAGAATACTATTAGGTCTCAATTATCGCATTTGAGATATTAAATGGTCAAATGAAACGTGAATAAATGTGATTAAATGCCTCTATTAGGGTCACTTGCACCACCACCCGGGGTTAGAGTCAAACCATTTTATCTGTTCCGAGCAATGAACTGTTAAACTTTAAACTGTTATTTTAAATGTCAAACTTCTATGATTTTTATTTTATTTATTTTATTCCTCTATGAAATATTTTCAATCAAGCAAACGGCCCGCCTGATGGAAAGCGATCACCGTAGCTTATAGACGCCTGCAACTTCAGGGGGGTCATATGCGCGTTGCCGTCCCATTAAAATCTGTTCACTCCTTTTTTTAAGAACCCCATATTGTAGTCTTTCGGAAAAACCTCGGTAGGGAGCTCATCCCACAGCCGGAGCGTCCGCGGGGGGAAATTTCTTTGAAACCAGCTCAGTGCGCGACCATTTTGGTTGCAAGGTGTGTGGATGAGCGCTCCGTCGATGGCGAGCGGTGCGATAGTGAAAACTGGACGTTGGCATCATGCCAAACAATTCTTCAGAACACAACCCATTGTATAGGCGATATACACACATAAGGAGACAAAGTCTCTCGTTAAATTAAGGGTTCAATACCGACTGTGAGTTTGGGATCGTCGACAATTCGTACAGCCGTCAAAGGGTCCAAGCTGGTATCCAGGTGCTCCTGCCCAAAGGTGACAGCTGTACTCCATATGGGGTCTGACTTGCGTTGCGACTTATGACGTTTAACTCAACACTTTCACAGTTTGTGCTATAGATCTAGGAAACTTAGCATAATATTGTCTTCTGTTACCGCGATTGTTATTCATTGAAATTATTCGCATTCTCTCAGTCATCATCTTAACCCTGTGAAAACGAGTGCTGTAAAGGGCTCGAAACGTAGGATCATGGTGTGAATAAACGCGATTAATCCGTTCTAAAGTGTTTAATTTCAATGAAACTTAGCATAGACAAACTCTAGCCACATAATCTGGAGTTAAGTGTTTTTTTGCATGAAATTTGACAGCTTAAATAACTCCGTTTAGTGGCTAACCCTGGGTGGATCGCGTGCACCTTAGTATTTTTTTGTATGAGTTAATATAATACTTGTGTGTATTCGAAGTAAAAAAGCGATGGATAGTTGGGACAAAGTCCGCGTGTACTTTCGCGCCAGAAACCTGAAGTTCTCCATCTTCGGGATACAGGAGAGCAGGATCAAGAAGAGGAAATCCGCCGCTCCAGCTTGCAAGGTTATTCTTTATCTATATGCGTTACATAGATTTGAACCTTAATGCTATTACAACACGGTTACTTTTTCATCTAAGTATATTGTTACATTGGCACGCGCACAAATTGGTAGCTCGAGGGCCTGCAAACAAACAGAAAGCATTATTTTTAAACAGAAACTTCTGCGACGGTTACGAAATTTCACGGAAAGAAAGAAAATGGAAAACAATCGTGGCCTCGGGCGGGACTCGAACCACTGACTCCCACTACTCTGAAACTTAATACCTACAGTGCGACAGAAAAAGGTAGAAATCATGTAGAAATTAAATAAAGTAAATATCATTCTTCTCGTAAACAAACATCTGTCATATCCCCATATATTTGTTTAACATTTTATATGCAAAACTAAGTAAGTTCGGTTAGTTAAAATACACATCTGGTCTAGCTGTAATATCACCAATAGTGAGTAAGTCATGTTTCGATATAAAATTACTATTCAAAACGAGATATTTACTATGTATATTTGTTTTTGCGAGCTCTCGATATTTCGTCCACTGTTACAAGTGCCATGTTCACGGTGTATCTTATTTACTGCGAGTTTTTTTTGTGTACACCTTGAATACACCTGTATTTTTCTTTTTTAGTATTCGATATGAAAAGTAGAGTGTTTAACACGGGATACTCTTGGTTAATAATCTCCTATTTATCATAGACTGCGTTATAAATACAAGCTTAGGTATGGGACAATATGTTAATCGACAATAATGTTGTTTTCTATAAACGGGCACGGAGGTCACATATGGTATGGTATAGTCATGGTTTGTCGATCAATGCCAGGAAAACTTTGACGATTAGCTGCCAAATGTTCGATTGTCCTACAACAATAAGAGTCATTTGAAAACAAATGAGTTACTAGTAGTTTACGAGTATGTAACAGTGATATAATAAAGGGTTCTTAAAACTTGAGGGTCGCCGTTACAAAACGGGACGAAGTCGAGTTTTGTAATAATAGACCCGAGAGTTTTAAGTACCAATTATGAGCTGTTGCATACGCTAGTATTTCTACGACAGCTAAAATAGCGTAAAAAGCAAAACCTGGAAAGTGGCAGAATAGGGAAGATGTACGGTAAGATGTCGCTTTAATAAGAAAACTTTATCTCTTGTTCACAGCTCCTCGCGCAAAGATCTCAAAAAGAAGATGGAGTTAACGGCGTCACAGAAAAATCGTTTACAGTGAGTATTAGATATACCGTACCTATCATGATAATTTTAAGAGCTAGAACCAAAATATATGTAAGAAAAAGACCACCTCCGACAGAGGCCAAGGTATTGAACCCGGGTCTTCATCTTACGCGGCTATACATTATTAGTCCGGTTCCAAATTTTCAACGCCTGTTCCTTTGCGACCAATCCAAAAAAAACACTTTGTTGCAGAAATACCTGTTCCCCATGTACCCAGAACTGGCACATCAGTTCTACGCGTACGTCCACAAGGTGGGCAAGTGCAAGAACCAGCACATTCCGTTGTCCACCTTCAGGGTGCAGTGCGAGAAGATACTGGCCATGCTTGATGACGCAGCCATCATAGAGACTTACGTCAGGTATCTTCCAAATGTGACACAACGTGGCATGTGCAAGCACCAGTACATCCCGCTTCTACCTTCAGGGTGCCATCATAGAGGCTTGTCAGGTTCAGTCAACCAATTGGAACCGCCTAGGCCACTCTAGAATCATGGCAAAATGAGAAGCAGTAAGATATTTCTTACACTCTATAGGGCCACTATGACGTAGTCCTACAGTGGTTTCAATTGGTTAACTGTACATTCCAGTTGTCTGCATAAGACTGGATTAGACCAAACTTTTTAACCAAGAGTAACGCTTACTCTTGGATACTAATGTCAAAATCCCATAGTAATTTGACGTTACTATCTGAGAGTGAGCGTTATTCTCGGAATACTTGTATTGAATTTTGTAAAACGCAGCCTAAGTCGCATAACACAAGGGGTGCATTGTGCAAGCACCAGCATCCTTCAGGGTGCAGTGCTAGATACGAAGGCTCAGATTAACATGCAATATTGAAATCACAGAATGTTCTCCGTGGACGAAGAGGAAGAAGGAACAGTATCAGCACCCGCGCTACGGGCTCTCCTGTACACCAGCTACAAACTCTCCATGGACCATTACCCGGACGGCCCGCAGACTTGCTTAGCGGTATGTTTTAGGGCCAACACTAGCTGGCGCGGGTGCCCGGAGCGGGTGCACGCGGCGGGTGGATTTAGCATGGCGCACCCGCTCCGTGGGCCCGCTTCACTTAGCGCTGTTCATACAATTTCTTAGTAGACGGGCGTCCGTTCCGGGTAATCCGCGTCAGCTAGCGGAGGCCTTTAACAGCGAAACATTATTACCTAGATTTGGAAAGTTAATGACCGAGTGAGCAAAGCGAGCGAAGCGCATTCGTCTCAACTTGGGCAGAAATGCTTTCGTGTGTCTGTCCATTTGTTCAAATTCAAATTCAAATCATTTATTTGTTCAACATAGGTGTGCATTACAAGATGTTAAAAATGTTTTTGTATCACTATGTCGTGCCGTTCTCCTCTACAGGTCGCATTTATCAACCAATTCTTGTGAAATTTTGTAAACAAATTTGCTGATTACATTAAATTATTTTTGTCGATTAAGTTTTTGGAAATTTTTAAAATGGCGAGTATTAATACAAAGGTCCTAACCACCATAGACACCAAAGGCACTTACGACCTTTGACGAGTACCATCTCGCGAGGTCTTCAGCTCACATAGCCACAAGTTTTACCCTGTGGCAGTATAGGCTTTTCTAAGTTGTCCGTTCAAATTCGGGGGTTGATGTTGGTTTTTGTTTTCAGATAAACAAAGTTTTGAACTCGGTTGTGAACGGGTGCTTTAACAAGAAAGACTCGCACTCGGTTGGGTTCGTGGTTCGCTGGCTCGAGGAACATTGTCATCGTCTCATCTTCCCCGTCCACAGGTGAGGCTTTTGGGAGAGGTGTGGGCACAGCGGATGCATATCGTTTAGTGTGGTAGGGCACAGCACAACGAATGTCGTCTCGCTCTAATCTGGAGCAGAGCCCATCTGGGGAGGTACCTCTGTACCTGGGCCACCTGGTGAGTCAATATGGTAGCTCCCGGCGTGATGTAGCGGAGAACAGGGTGAGCTGGGGTTCTTTTGTGTTTTTATGTAAGGTCAGGAGCAGGGCCCTCTGTTTCACCTCAAACTGTTTTATTGGATCTTTTGAGTGCGACGTGTCTGTTTTTAGCCTTTGAGTTTTAATCCAGACCGTGTAGCATTGACAGGCCTACCCCTCTGCCGAATGGGTATGTAGTATCATGCTCATTGTATGGACTGGCGTTTATATGACATAGCTATTTGTACGTTACGTATGAATAGCTCTACATTTGACGTGCCACTCCCGCGCAAAAATGGGCAGTTGTTTTTGTATAGAAAATGACAGACGTTGCCAGTCTCACTGATTACCAAGCCCCCCCCCCCCAGTCTTAAACCCGTCCTTCACTTCCTTACCAAGTAACGGAAGTGTCAAAAAGAGATTTATATATGTATCGCAAGAGGCACGTAATTAAGTTAGACTTACGACATTTGAGAAATCCACTGCCAATTTGAAGGCCGCTCCAAACTGTTGACATTTGATAGTTATCGTAGTTCTTCCATGATTTAGTTATTCTTCCGTGCTGATGACAAAGTCAAAAGATTTTAGCTGTCGGGGTGATTCTTAGCTATATTTGGTCTACGACTGGCTTGACTTATTGTATAACAGATACTGCGTCCACATGCTGGCCACGCGGCACCGCGACATCTCCCTGCACGTGGAGTCTGATGGGGCGGGCGCTGGACTGGAGCTGGCGACGCCGGTGCTGGAGCGGGCGCGCGCCGGCGCCGGCAACCTGCTGCCGGCCAGCGGCGCCTGGCTGCTGGCCGGCACCGCCCCGCCGCTGTACAGCAGGCCGCTGCAGCCGCCAGCACCGCCCGCTCACGGTTAGTATACATAGTAGTTAGTAGATACCTGTTCAAAATGAATCCGAAAACCTGTTTCTTCCAGATCGCGTCTTGCTTGGGCTTATTCGAATCAGAATCATGATCTGATTCGATCCTGATAATAAAAAAAATCCTAAAAAAATCTCTTCCATTACGTCACGTTTCAGTATGGACTTACTCGTAATTCGCGTGGCGTAAAGGAAACTTAAGTTTTATATCGACATTCAGACAATTTTTTTATTATCAGGATCAAATCAGAACCATGAGGATGTGAGGATATCCTCAGGAGATGCAGGGGATGTTGTCTGTCGTCCGACAGGTGAATGACGAGCCCAGACTGGTCGGCCATATTTGAGTCGCTTAACTTCAAACTTGGCTAAATACATCTGACAGATTATGCCATTTCGGTATTAAGAAAAGGTAATAAGGTAGATATTTGCTGAAAGGGTCGAGTATTTACTCAAGTTTAGCTACAGTTATGCGACATATTTATAACCGTATCATTGTGACGTTTCGAGAAGATAATGACTCCGTTCTAACCTGTGACATCGAGTGCTGTAAAGGACTCGAAACTTTGGTATTATGTTGTTATTTTACGCATTTTTTTAAATGTTTCATTTTAATGAGAAGAAAATATCATCAAGCTATTTTGTTATAATTTGGAGGTGTTGATGATAATATCTTGTGCTCAACAGATATAATGGCCTCAACAAGCGACCCACAGAGTAAGTTGGGCTGGTAGGCCCATGTGAATGCGGCTCATAACACTATACGTATTGCATATCACCTGTGGCTAGCACTTGACTTTAACACATTCAGTGCCGCATACCCGACTATCGGGTATGTGCGTTCCCAGACCGGACGACCCGATAGTCGGGACCTTTGTGGCGTGTGGCCTGACGCGGATCTCTTGCTGGGCTAGGTGGTAATGAATCTGAATGTTAATATACTTAAACCGGGTTACTCACGTCTATAAAGTCGAAAATAGCTCGACATGTTTCGGGACACATGTCGAGCTATTTTCGACTTTATAGACGTGAGTAACCCGGTTTAAGTATATTATTATGTCTAATACTCACGGGAGTTTTCTATTTAAGAATCTGAATGTGTTAATCTATGACGGATCACCAGTATAAAACTCGCTAATATTTGTATACAGTATGTATCAGAAGTCGGAACGAAAGGCAAAAAAAACCCGTTTATGTTTAGATCATAAGTATGAGCATGGTACCTAATTCATCAAAACTACGACAGTTTTTACGTATGGTATAAAATATATATTTATCATTATTGTTTTGCACCTCCCCTATATTATGTGTTAACGATCTTATAAAACACATCTCTTAAATTAGCAAATTACAGACAGGCGTCAAACCTTATTCACGTCTGGATTTTTACCTATAAACATTTAACACGCTTGCGCGTTGCCTATGACTACAGCCATTATTTAAATAATTACCTAGGCTACTTATAAACAGTACTCACAGCGCATGTGCGTTGACATAACGACGTCAATGTTGATTAGTTGCCACTAGCTACATATCAACCGTACGCAATACGCATGCACTTTCAAAAATCAAGGATGTTACAAAAAACATTAACCGACTGCAAAAAGAAGGTCCTTGAGAAATTCATTTAGTAATTTTATGCCATAAAACATGTACAGAAGCACGTAAACTGCACGTCATTACAATGTACTCGAGTTAACCATCGACCGGTTTTAAGGGCTGTTGTGATACATACTGGATGTTACAAATAGTTTATTCGGGTATAAAATTTAAAAAACCCGAGCCCATGAGCTTTTCCATTTTTCTTTTCCTTCTAACAAATTTGGTATCGTTCGCAGATTCCAGACGATGCTGTTTAAAAAATAAAATAATATAAAAGTTTTAAATTGGTGATCGGCACAACTCCTTCGAATGTTAGTTTTCTATCAATAAGCATGGCCGAAATTAAGCTAGATAATTAATTACGTAACTGGTGACCGAAGAGCTGGTGGCTTCCTCGCACAACGTACCAGCATTGCGATACAACGTGGAAATGCCGCCAGCGTCCTAGGTACAATGCCTAGGTAAAGGTAGATAGGTAAGTTACACTTACTGTATATATATACAGAAGGAAGAATTTAAATTAATTGCTTTGAAGTTACGAAAATTAATTATTTAGCTTAGTAAAAAAAAGATTCCTTAGAATGTTAGATTTATAATTTTAGTGTGATAAAAAATTAGGCAAACTGGAAATTACGAGAGCGAATGATTCTATTTGTTTTCTAAAATAAACCATTCCATCTCTCCATAAACCACCTTATTTTCGATGTTTAGTCCTACTAATTAATTCCTGGTTTATATGATACAATTTTATATTACCTATTATATTATTTCGTTTCTTCATTTATGTTCTTAGATTAGGTCCTTATAATATGGTTATAAAACATAAAAAAATACCAATAAACATATTATAAGGAACTTAACCTAAAGTGCCGCCGGCAACGGGGCAGGGCCCAGGCTGCTGGTGGTTAGGGCCGCAGAGAAAGGAACCGCCGGACTATACGCGCCGTGTCCAGGATTACCGCCTTCTGCATCTGACCCTTGACCCAGCCCCTTAGCGAGAGTCTCTCAAGATGTTGGTCGAGACTCTTCGCTATGCTTTATCTCGTCAATAAAGTCGAAAATAGCTCGACATGTTTCGGAACGGTCCGTGTCCATTATTTATGAGTCATGCGTCTGGCCGCGGCGGCTGTTCTACGCACACTCGCGACGTTATGAGTGGCTCCTCCCGAACTGTGTAGGTATCTAATAAAAAAAACATCCTTTTCATTTACTAGCTAGTTTTGATGTTGTGATGTGTTAGTTACTATTAAGGTTATAACTAGTTGTTAACTGGTATGGTAAATTAATTTTGTATTAAGCACAGACGTCTGCGAACGAAATTTACAATTTTATAATTGAAAGAAAAATTGAAAAATTCTCCGCTTCGAGCGGGATTTGAACCCACGACCTCTTTGAACACCGGTCAGATCGCTCGTCCAATTGAGCTATCGACGCCCGATCGACCCCGGCGAATGTTTCCACTATTTATTTCATTTGCTTACACGCCTTAGGGAGACGCGTAGCGACATCTACCGAAAGTGTTAAATACTTGTACGGCATCGATGTTCTAATGGACGCTCTACACTGCGGTTATTTGCGTCTTGCCTCTCGCTCGCACCACTTACATTTTTCTTCGGTGTGCGTGACAGGCAAAACGCAAACCCCCGATGTGCGGTGCCTGCTTAAGACATTTTAGAAATCATCGATAACAATGCGCTACCCCATACTAAATTAATTGTCTATTAAGCAGATACGGTTTTTTTTTTAATTTACAGTTTTATAATTAAAAGAAAAGAACGCAGTGGGTTCAAATCCCGTTCGACGCGGAGAATTTTTCTATTATTCTATAAATTATAAAATTGCATAAGTATGGTGCTTGTATGCAGCGGGCGCGCTGGCGTCGACGGCGTGGCTGGCGCGCTTGGTATGTGCGTTGCCTTCACACTGGGCGCCGCTATACAACTCCAACGAACACGGGCTAGGAGCCAACCGGTTCCTCCACCATACACTTAACTACAGGTACGATTATTATTAACACTTTCGCAACCAGGCAAAATTTCGAACAATACCCCAGAAACCGACAGTACTCGCTAGTCGCGACGTGCAACTCAATGCCGCGCGCCGCGAACCCGCAAGGCGGGCAAGCGACGGACGTAGCGAAGACGCAATGTTTGCCCGCCTGGCGGGTACTTTGGCGTCGCGTGTAGGTTATGCTTGCCCGTCTGTCGGATACTTTGGCGTCGCGTGTAGGTTATGCTTGCCCGCCTGGCGGGTACTTTGGCGTCGCGTGTAGGTTATGCTTGCCCGTCTGTCGGGTACTTTGGCGTCGCGTGGAGGTTTATAGCTCTTGCCCGACTAGCGGGTACGCCGGCATCTGAGTAAAGTTTACGAGTGCCCGTGTGGCGGGTACGCGGTGTCGAAAGTGTTAACTAAGAGCCCGTGCAGACAGAGAATGGGAACTTGTCTTTGTGGGCTCTAAAACGAGACTTAACCGCGTTGAAAATTACTTTCAACGATACGCACTGGGCCGTACTGGCAGGGTCGCCATGTAACATTGAACGTTGAAGGAAACAACTTATTAAACTGACAGTGATTTTTTACAGTTTTATAATTGAAAGAGATATTGAGACTTTCCCCGCTGCGACCTTTCTGAACACCGGTCAGGTAGCTCTGCCAATTGAGCTATCGACTCCTACTCGGCGTGGGCGAATATTTCCACTGTTTCTGTCATTTGTTTACACGCCTCAAAGAGTCGCATAGCGACATCTACCATAAGCGTTGAAGCACTTCCGAAAATCATCTATAGCAATGCGCTACCCCATACTAAATTAATCAAGCAGAGGCGTATGTTTTAATGATATTAGCTTGTACACCATGTTTTTTATGATAAATTCGACATGCTGATTTGTACGTTAAATAGGAGTTGCCTGATATATCGCTTTTAGTCATTTTTCATACAAAATAAATGAATTTAACATTGTAAATAGTCCTTTAGGGATGCACGAAAATGTGACATTTATAACAGAGATGAATGCTTATTACAACAAGAAAACATCCCTTACTTGGTAGACATGCCACCAATTCGCCCGAAGCGCTTTGCTTCTTCTTTTCTTATGCGCTCTGCCAAGGAGTGGAATTCTCTGCCGGCGTCTATATTTCCGTGCACATATAACCCGACAGCCTTCAAATCAAGGGTGAACAGGCACCTTCTGGGCGAGCTCGCTCCATCGTAGGCCGCGTCTTTGCCCTCGGCTAGTCTGTGGCCAAGAGTGGGCCCATTTGTTATATAAAAAAAAAAACACAAAGATGACGTCGAGCGACCACGGAACCTTTTGAAATATAGTACATTACTGCAGAGGCCGTGAAGTAAGAGATTGCAGGACGAGTTTGTGGTAGGATTAAACAAGTCCTGCAATCTCTCTTCCGGCCGAGGTTTGTATAGTGCTTTTCTCAAACATCGTAAGGAAATATTAAATATTAAATAACTACTAGGTAAATAGGTTATTGTGGAAAAAAATGTTTAATTTGCCACCTTATTATTTTTTAAATATGCAATTTGAATGAGCTATTCGAGCACCAAGTTTAACCGCACATAAATATACAGTGGTCGTTGGCTGTATGTAATTTTTACTTTGTCAGTTTAGTGTTACGCAAATTAAAAAAGTTAGAGCAGCGGACAATAATGTTTCGTTCATACTTACGCCATACATTACTTCACGGCCGCCGGCCAAGAAATAAATGGGGGTAGCCGTAAACAAGGAACTTCATGTCTTTATTTTGTGACATAAATGCATACATTTACGATCATGTTTGAGAAAATGTATAATGTGGTCCGCAGAGGCCCGACGCTGGTGGTGGTGGCGGGTGGCGAGGACCTGAAGGTGGTTCTGGCCTGCCCACAGGAGTGGCGCGACACGCACACCTACTGGGGCACAGCGGACTGCGCCCTCATACAACTCTTCCCCACGTAAGAAGTCGAAATTTTAGTCAAGTCAAGTCAAAGTCAAAGTATTTATTGTATGTAAGAATTAGGTTACATGTGATGGTGACATATATCTACAGTTATACATTTGTCAAGTCAAGTCAAAGTCAAAGTATTTATTGTATGTAAGAATTAGGTTACATGTGATGATGACATATATCTACAGTTATACATTCAAGTCCACACACAGTACAGTCAAGTCAAGTCAAAGTCAAAGTATTTATTGTATGTAAGAATTAGGTTACATGTGATGGTGACATATATATACAGTTATACATTTGTCTCACTACATCTTTACCTTTTCAGGTGTACATACATTTATTATTTATATACCATTATTTATTATTGTCTACTAATTACTACATACAAAAGACTTATAACACATAATACAATAGGACTCATGAAAGTTATGTGTAGTCTAGATATTCATTAATGCTATAAAAACATTTTTCTATTAGCGATACCTTTTAGGAACGAAATAGACGAGTTTTTAAATAGACGATAACTATTTCGTTCCTAAAATTACGATGTCAGTAAAACTGCCATATGCAAAATTTGTCATTGCATTGCTTTCATTTTCAATCTATATTTCGTTACAATTTTTGTTTGATATTACGTTTGGAAAATTATATCGTGTACTTTTACATAAATAGGTACAGTCAAGTGCAAAAATATGGTTCGACATAATCGACTCATAAATATGGTACTACGCTCTTATTACACCGGCATAAGGTGCTATGGGACATATTTTTGAGTAAGATGTGCACCACCATATTTTTACACTTGACTGTACTTAACTACTCAAGTATATGTCCCAGTGTAAAATTAAATAAAAAGTATTTATTTCAGATGTTAAAAATCCATAGTTGGTTGTTATATATGTTAAAACAATATTAAAAACTAAAAAAAAAATGAAACTTAAAATTAGGTGTTAAAAAAACTTAAAATAAATAAAAATTAATTTTCGCTCCCCGTTACAATACTGACCGAGTATTTTTTTTATACTACCGACGGTTACAAACAAGCATACGGCCCGCCCAATGGTAAGCGGTCACCGTAGCCTATGGACGCCTGCAACTCCAGGGGGTCACATCATAATCATCAGCCACCGGTATGTAATTTTTTTTTTCTATTTTATTTTGTTTTTTTAAATATTGCAGGTTCTCAATAGTGGAGCATGCGCCCAAAATGATCTACCTGAACACATCGATCCGCGGTTATCCGAAAGGCCTGCGCGCGGGCAGCGACCCGCGCAAGCCGCTACTTATCATTGACGAAGGATTCGATAAGATGACCTTCAATGGAGTACCTTATTCTTTGAGAGCTATTGAGGTTAGTACTTATATCATTCATATTCATTTAATCCATTGTTATCATGTTCATTAGGTCATAAAGGTCTTACATTTTACTCTTAGTCAGTACATGATACCCAGTTAGGGCATACAATATAGGACATGTCAGGCACTTAATAACTAGATTTATAATAATTATATTATTTACTTATATCTTTAGGAACCTTGTGGTCCGTTTAGCAACTAATCCCAACGGGTCTAACGCGAATTTACTTATTTTACATAAATCTCTGTTTTGACATTTTGCTGGGACATCAGTTAGCCGCGACCATGACCAGTGAAACCTGTGTCGAAACGTTGGTAAATAAGGTAAATTCGCGTTAGACCCGTTTAATAGAAGGCCGGTTGGCGTAGTTGGTAGTGCACCTGCCTGCTAAGCCGATGGTCCTAGGTTCGAATCCCGGTATGGGCATTTATTTGTGTGATGAACACAGATATTTGTTCCTGAGTCATGGATGTTTTCTATGTATTTGTATATTATATATATCGTTGTCTGAGTACCCGTAACACAAGCCTTCTTGAGCTTAGTGCGGGACTTAGTCAATTTGTGTGAGAAGGTCGTATAATATTTATTTTATTATAAAAAAAATATATGTTTAAATATGAGCCTTCATCATCATCATCATCATCATCATTTCAGCCGAAAGACGTCCACTGCTGGACATAGGCCTCCCCCAAAGATTTCCACAATGACCGGTCCTGCGCCACCCGCATCCAGCGGACTCCTGCGACCTTCACCAGGTCATCAGTCCACCTTGCGGGGGGCCTACCCACGCTGCGCCTTCCGGTACGCGGTCGCCACTCGAGAACCTTTCCGCCCCAACGGCCATCGGTTCTACGTGCAATGTGCCCCGCCCACTGCCACTTAAGTTTAGCGATTCGGAGAGCTATACCGGTTACTTTGTTTCTGCTGTGGATGGTCTCATTTCTGATACGATCTCGCAGAGAGACTCCAAGCATAGCTCTCTCCATTGCCCTTTGAGTGAAATGTGAGCCTTATTTTGTTATAATTCTATGTTTCAGGTATGGGGTTGCGGTGACCAGGCCTCCAGAGAAAATCAACTGGAAGTGAAGAAGTGGCAAGTGAGGGAGGCCGAGAGACAACGACAGGTAACACTAACTTACACTAATAAATATTACGGGGAAAAGGTATTAGTTGGATAGTTGACATCAAAAATTCTCTAACTAAATTTGCCCCGTTGACGTCGAGTGAAGTTTAACGATCATTAAGTATACATAAATGGATTCACTACATAGTATAAAACAAAGTCACTTTCTCTGTCCCTAATTCCCTATGTATAAATAATAAATAAATAAATAAATAAATATTATGGAACAATCTTACACAAATCGACCTAGTCTCACGGTAAGCTCAATAAGGCTTGTGTTGTGGGTACTAGGCGACGATATATATAATAGACAGATACATATAAATACTTAAATACATAGATACATCCATAACTCAGGAACAAATATTCGTGATAAACACACAAATAATTGCCCTGACCAGGATTCGAACCCGGGACCTCCTGCTTCGTAGGCAGGGTCACTACCAACTAGGCTAGGAGGCCGTTAAACCGTTACCGGCCGTCCGTTACCGGCCGGCCGTTAGGCCGTATGTATGCTTAAATCTTTAAAACTACGCAACGGATTTTGATGCGGTTTTTTTTAATAGATAGAATGATTCAAGAGAAAGGTTTATATGTAATGATAACCCGTGCAAAGCCGGGGCGGGTCGCTAGTCATAGTGATAAACGAAACTGTCTACTCCCAGAAAATGTCGAGAAACTAATGATAATAACTATTTACTCTTATCACTACCAGAAACCCAATCAACTTTCATATGCCGCTGTGTGTACTGACGTAGATTTCGAAGAAGACATTGCAGCATCTAGTTCTATATAAATTTTACACAGCACGTATTTTATATTAATTAAATATTTTATTTATTTCATCTTCTATTACACAACTATCGAAATCGATAAAAAAATGTTTACAGTACATATAGTGCTACATTACCGCACTAGTGCGATAATGAACACTTTATGTACCTGCGTCAAAAATTAAAAGAGCCATATGTATTGTAAAACGTCGTACGATACATGTGCGAAAAGGTAATTCGCAACTCGTGTCGATTTGCGAATTACCTTGTTGTTTGAATTGAATTGTTTTATTCTATCTCCTCTTATTGCGAATTTTCTCCTATTCGCACTTGTATCGTAATGTACTATTTCAGTCCTCCGGCCGGTAAGCGCCACTTTACGCAAAACTAAATTGCCGCCTGCCGGCTCCGTCGGGCTGAAAAATAGTATACAAACCTCGGCCGTTAAATGGGAAAGCCCCGGATCACATGTTAGTCGACCTCGGCTTCGCCTCGGCCGACAATTACATGCGTTCCGAGACATTTCCCACTAAAACGGCCTTGGTATGTAATCTACTAATTCTAACTCTACTAAGATTGCGACAGTCTTTTGTTTTGTCGTGAAAATTCCGAGCTTCGCCAGTGACCCACGTATTGACTAAAACAATGTGAGTGTTATCCGTCATTTTATAATAATGTTGTATTGGTTTAGACGACCGGTTGGCGTGTAGTGGCCTTGCCTGCTAAGCCGATGGTCTTGGGTTCGAATCCCGGTAAGGGCATTTATTTGTGTGATGAACACAGATATTTGTTCCTGAGTCATGAATGTCTTCTATGTATTTGTATATTATATATATCGTTGTGTGAGTACCCGTAACACAAGCCTTCTTGAGCGTACTGCGGGACTTAGTCAATTTGTGTAGGAATGTCCTGTAATATTTATTAATTGATTTGTTTTTGTCTTCTGTTACCGCGATTGTTATTCATTGAAATCAAACACTTTAGTCACAGAACTGGAAGACCTTAGGGAGGACTTTCTTTGAAAAGATTGAAAACGGATATAAGAGGCAAAATGGGGTAGTTTTTTTGTCGCTTCTTTCTGCTCCATAAGCCAGTTAGGGAAGCGTTCGTAAGTTGTATGTATGTTAATCCTCACAGGGTTCATTTTTTTTAAATTGTACAATGCCCTTCAGGCTATGTATTACTAGCTTTATAAGACCCTCTGGGCATTGTAGACCAACCTTTGTTTTTATTTTTTAAATGATTTTTATATTTATATATGTAGGTATGTAGGTTTGCACAAGTAACTTTGTTGATTGACGGGGAGAATTCGCATTCTCTCAGTCATCATTTTAACCCTGTGAAAACGAGTGTGGTAAAGGGCTCGAAACGTAGGATCATGGTGTTATTACGCGATGAATCCGTTCTAAAGTGTTTGATTTCAATGATTTATTTTTATTTTATTGGTTGCAGGTGAAGTTATCAGCTGCGGACTGGATCGAGCACCCGGACCGCTACTTGCTGGAGCTGGCGGGGCGCCCGCAGTACAACAACTCGGCCAGCTAGGGGTCGGGCCACCCTCACACCCGCCAGCCGGCCACTTGACACACGGCTCGAGTTATGGTTCACTTCACTGTATTACAGTGGCGGCGCGTCGACATACATATATTCTTAAGCAAGCCGGGGGCAATATAATCTACTTTTCCTTCAAGATCTATAAGAAAAAGTGCTGATTTATATTCCACTAGGCAAGCCGACAGGAATCGAGTTCTATGGACGCACCGCCACTGCTGTATTATTAAGATACCTTACGCCTTTGAAAAATATTTTAACTCAAAATGACGAAACTGTATGTGGTTCTTCAAAAAAGGAGTGTACAAGATTTTTATGGGTCGGCAACGCGCATGTGACTCCCATAGAGTTGCAGGCGGCTATAGGCTACGGTGACCGCTTTTCATCAGGCGGGCCGTGTGCTTGTTTGCCACCATCGTGGTATTAAACTGTAGCTAACTTTAAACAACTGTTTAATATATATGATTCTCTGATCTTAATTTTAGGTAGGAAGAGCCAAATTTGAATCAATCTCATATAATAATATATATGTGGAAAACCTGATTTTTTACTAAAATTTTGTAGATTTCGACTGATTTTTGTATCGATATTTCTCAATAAAAATTCTTAAAATAGTAAGATGTAACTATGTAAGATAAAATAAATTAGTATGATTTGCGTTAAATCACACCGAAAATAATACTAAATGTATAAGCGTTTTTTAAAGAATAAGATATTAAGTAACCAAATCGTGACTTAATCGTGTTAATACTTTGGAGGGAGGGAGGTAAGAAAAGAGGGAATCGAATAGATCCTAATTAAACCTTCTATGGAACCTCAGTGGAGTTCGTGAACCATCTAAGTTAAGTAGTACTAGCTACCAGTTATAGTAGGGTTACTAAAATGTCTTAGTACATCGATGCCGTAGTGTTTAACACTTTCGGTAGATGTCGCTACGCGTCTCCCTAAGACGTGTAACCAAATGAAAGATAAAGTGGAAATATTCGTCGGGGTCGATAGCTCAATTCGCAGAGTGATGACTGGTTTTCAGAGAGGTCGCGGGGAATTTATCGTCAAATCTTGGGATTAGTTGTCAAATCGGACCCTAGGCTCCCTGGGCCGGGAAAACGCTAGGAAGGTCTTGTGCCTGTGTTAATACAAAGCCTTTGTGAGTTTACGAGCTCAGTTTAAAAGATTCAGACTATACTATTGTCGGTGACTGTACTTGTTTCTATAATGATTAATATTTGACTAAAGGCTACATCTTGCATATGCAACAGTCACGGTACAGCATCAAAATACACGTAGAGTAGACACTCGTATGCGTACGTCTCGATCTTGTAGGTCCGTTAGAGGCGACGTACTGCAAAAAGCGGTGTGGCCTATCTATATTATAGTATCATTTGAGGATATTGGGCGTTACGTAAGGGATCGATGGCACAAGCATTTCAACGTTCAAAGTATGAAGATGTGATTATCTGTTACTACATTGAGTAGGTGTAAACTATTTAATGGTAATTGTGTAATTTAAATTTTTGTGTAACACTCTATGTATAAATTATAAATTGAAATAGATGTCATATACAAAAGAAAAAGACCAACACTGACAGAGGCCAATCCGAGGATCGAACTCGGGTCTTCAGCTTACGCGACTAACGCCATAACCACTGGGCCAATTAGTCTCACCGAATGCCGGCAAATTTCTCGAGTATATGCAATCTTAGTAACAGGCAAGACGCCCGTCGCCATTTTCTAAGTACAAGTGACGTTGCTTATTACTTCCATCGAAACCACTTAGGGGTTCCGGTATGGCGAGAGAGATGGCGCTGTCATCAATACAACTTTTTGTTTGAAACAAATCGAATTATTTTATTTATAAGCTGAAGCTTTTTTATTTGTAAGCTGAAACCCGAGTTCGATCCTCGGATTTGCCTCTGTCGGTGTTGGTATTTTTCTTTGGTATATGACATCTATTTCAATTTATAAATTTCAGTGTGACAGAACAAAGTGGCAACATCATAGTGCCGTCCCATTTTCTTACATATGTTGATTTGAAAGGGACGACACTACGATGTTGCGACTTTTTAATTGCTACCTTTTCCTGTCGCACTATAGTTCTTGTATTTTACCAAGACTTTATCGATTAATAAACTGTAACGACGATGTTTAATGACGCCTAGTATTTAATTTACTTTTATTTAGCATGCGTTGATCGCATTACATATATTGGAATAATTATATACTTAGAATTTAAATACACGGAAGTTGGAAGTGAAATGATTTCAGCGCCATCTCTGTTGGCCTACGTTTAACTTCACTGGCAAATTCACGTAGCGCTTTTTATGTAACTATTTTATTAATTTGCTGTTCAAACATCTACTGATATTATAAATAAGTATAGTGTACGCCATTAATCATATTTTTTAACGATATATTCGAAAATGTTCTCAATTAAATCGTTTAGGATGTAGTAAGTCATATTCATTTCAATAATTTTATGGTTTAACTCGTTTATATGTGATTATTTTTAAAGATGCTTTGATAAAATGAAAATGCCATAAAGATTTATTTAGAAAATGAAACTTATGGACCAGTGACTTATCAGTACCTTTTACTAAAACACATTTTCTCACTACGCGCGATGTTTTAAGAGCATGTGAAAAACACTATGATTTAGGGAAAGAAATTGGTAAAACATTGTATAGACATTACCAGTAGGTTACCGGTTATTTTCAATACAAAATTAAATATATGTCTGACCGAAGTTTCGGTTTCGGCCAAAAACCAGCCAAACCTTTCGGCCGCGCCGAAACTTACAATATCGTACTTTAAGTCGGTCGGGCTCTGCACGGCTGGCAAGATGACATCATATGATAATGATACAATTTCAATCCGAAAAAAGTAAATTTGGACCTTAGAGATGTTTCGTTATTTTTGTTTAATAGTTTATTCAATAAATAATTTTTATTACAATTACAAGTCAATAACTTAATCTATCTACAAAAACTATTGCCTACCAAAAATCCAATCAATTAAATTACCAAATATACATATACATCACAACTAAAAACTAAACTAAAGCCCATTCTGTGCCATGCCTGGTCCAAAAGTCCCCATCACGCTCGCTTTTCGTTTCGTTATTCATATATTTGAAATAAGAACGGTTCGCTGACCTTTTGCTCTTTTTAATCACATGTATCAAAGGTTCGGTTTCGGCCGAAACTAGAATCTATACCGAACCTTCGGTTTCGCAGAAATCATGTTTAGCTGGGACACTAATAAATTAGTAAATATAAGCGAGCTCAACTATTAAATTATTATGATTTTAATTGTTATTGGATCTGGGCAAAAGTTATATTCGGCCATGTTATTGTAATATTGACTAAGGAGATCACATTGGATGCGATTCGTACCGCAGTGAGGGACAGCGCTATACACTCGCGTATTGTTGTCTCACTCGCATTCAGTGTGACATGTACGTAATATTAATTATTGTAAATAGATAGTTGCTCAATATAAATGATTCCATTTGAGCGTAAAATGTGGCTGGCTGTTAAAAAAATAGCATGCACAGTCGCCATCAGAAATATCGGTGCAGCCAAGACGCTCACAAATATCTGAACTCGACTCAATGGGAGCTACCGTATTGTCGCTCACCAGGCGGCGCCACTCATGCGTGGGTCCTGTGTCAGTATGAGAGAATTGTCAAAGTGACGTTTGAAATGTTCCCGCAGTACCCACGTGCCACTAGCGCCCCTAGCGAAAAATCGACTCGCGGTAATCCTCATTGTCGAGGCGTTAGTGCTTATTCACATATTTTTGAAAACCTCGGGCGTTCCGATATATCTAATGGCGGCTGTACCAACGCTGACCATTTATAATCCCTATCGCAACGACTAGGTCTAACGATAGTCAGTTAAAGATGTTGCGGTTTGTACTGGACTCATGTCTATACGTTCTCGTTGACTTCATTGTAAAAATATGCCTAAAGCTAGTACATGACACGTTTTTTAAGGGCCGATTATTGCCGACCCCGGCCCCTCCTTCGACTACCTAAGTTCCCTTTCGTTGAGACGGGCGAGCCGAGAAAACGTGTCAAAGTTGTCAGGAGTGTTAAAGTTTTTAAAGGGTCGGCAACGCGCATGTATCTAACATCCCTGGTGTTGCAGGCGTCCCTAGGCTACGGCGACCGCTTACCATCAGGCTGGCCGTATGCTTGTTTGTCACCGTCAAAAAAAAATAGTAACTTTATGCGGAAATGACACTTTTCCGCATAAAGTTACAATTTTTTTAGTACCGTAAAACAATCCAACTACGGTCCAACATTCATTCTAATATCTTTGTTTTAATGTGATTATTATTTTAAACATATTTTAGACCATAGTTGTATTACTAGACTATGGTTAGGTGGTTTTACGTACGGTTAGCAGAAGTAGCTAAGCTTGCTGTGTTCAAAAATATCTTATTGTTGTGACATGAGTCCGACTAAGCTAAGTTAACATCGATTTTGTTAGCACAGACTGTTAAGTAAATGTCATCAAGTTTTCAAATAGTTAAAATAAAATGGCTTCTATCCAGTGGGAAAATTTCGCCAGTATGTTAAACCCGGTGAAGTTGGCTCTTAGAGCGACGTTGTAAGGTTGAGACCTTGCTTGGCAA
Source organism: Lathronympha strigana (assembly GCA_949128165.1). Classification (NCBI taxonomy): domain Eukaryota; kingdom Metazoa; phylum Arthropoda; class Insecta; order Lepidoptera; family Tortricidae; genus Lathronympha; species Lathronympha strigana. The sequence goes on from OX421920.1 coordinate 399,839, forward strand.
AGGACAGGTGTCTTCAAAAGCACGAGGAAGCCTGACCGATTGATCACTAGTGTGATTAACCTTTTCCACGCCAAAGTATATATTGGCACCGCAGGTTCAACGCCAATGACCGATATATCGGTCACAGACCACAGAGTAAAATAAACCTACACTACTACACAACTCAGTTTTGACATTTCGATGACGTGGCGTCTGAGTGATTGCTTGTGCGTTTGACAAGGCGTCGAAAAGGTTAAAAGCATTTCAAAAGTGATTTTTCATTTGCTGCACCCTTTTCATTGGTTCACTGCATAATAAACTGTCAATATGACACTAAACAACTATAAACGGGCAAAAAAACAAAAACAATTCTTGAGGCGCCCGCGCCATCTTGAGTGTCAACCGGTAGTCCAACGTTTAAAAAAAACCCTTGCGCAATCTCTCACGTCAAAATCGATGTAAAAAAACCCTTGCGCAATTAAACTTAGCTTGGCTCTTTATCGCTCGAAGTAGGTATGTCAAATTTTCGATCGTTGCAAAAACACTTAAGAGGCCATCAATACGATTTGTACGGAAAAGCAACAAAAGCTGATTTTTGACGTTGTACTACGAAGAAACGGTCAACTGTATGTGAAAGTTGCTAACTATGTTTGATAGCTCATTTCCTAGTATTAAAAATTTCAGCTTCTAATGTAAGTAAAACTCAGTGTTTTAACTTTTACTATACAATTACTGGCAGTTGTTTTCAGAAAAGCGCGCGGAGACAAAAGTTTGACTTCAATCTCTTTTAACACGATACATGAAAACACATGTTTTTTCGGGTTGATATAATATTGTAACATGGTTTTATTTAAACTTTCGGTCCCATATTCCAATTATTTACACAGATACCCAACTACTTCGATTTTGAATATGCACATTTTTCGATAAAAATACACTGCAAACACAGGGATTCTCGCAGTAATTTTGACAAAATATTGGGATGATTTGTATACAACATTAAAGTTTATTCTTTTAAGCTCATGTTGAAGTCGAAAAATACATATTTTTTTGAATTTCCGTATTATTTTTTTAAATATTCAAATGGTGTATAAATTCCGATGCGCGCGGGCTGAGTCCTCAGTACCGCGCGTGCGCTCGTAGAGGTAGGACCTGTGCTGTTCTCTGTGGACTGTACAATATGTTTGTTTTGTTGCGCTAGGAAGTGCTGGAAGCGTTTGGGAAAGTAAATAGACCGCGACCAACCACTGACGAAAGTATTTTACAGTTTTGATTATATTATAGACCTGTATGAAATAAAAAAATCTAATAATTTTATCGAATGTCATTGTACCGCAACCAACCCTTCTTGATACTTTAACCATCCTTCGTAACCCACGCCCTGGGCTGTCATATACTTTGATGATCTTTGATCCCCAATAAGTACCTCCTTCCAGCCCTTCCTACATTAGAGCCCGCGAATTATGGGGCGTGGGAACAAAGTTTTTCAATTTTTCAACTGACGAGTGAGTAGCAAGAGTTAAGAGGGACAGTATGGAGAAATGTTATTAGGGTGACGGTACCCATTATGAACACTTTAAGCTGACAGACACGAGTTATGGACACTTCATTCTTAATTTATTATTAATATCATCATATGCTTGTCAATTGGTTGACACAAAATAAATGTATGAACCTTATTTCCTCATAATAAAAGTGATTGTTCGTTACTGGTTTCTTGACCATTACTGGTGCCACCACCCTAGTCAGGGATAACCATATTGCTATATGAGCAAAATCCGGAAATAAACCCGCTAAGTGCGTGTCGGACCACGCATAATTGAAGGTTGTGTACCGTTATACGATGAAAATATTGTGCAAGAATAAAGGCATAAGTGCCTTCACATATCAAGGCACTTAACTGTATTTTTGTAATTATAGTTTTTGGCAAAAAAGGCTTAACCAAGTTTGTTCAAAATAAAATAATTTTCCTAACTTCCTGAAGTTTTCACATTTTTAGGGTTCGGTACATCAAAGAGAAAAAACGGAACCCTTATAGGATTACTTTGTTGTCCGTCCGCCCGTCTGTCTGTCCAGTCCAGACCGTTTATCTCGGGAACGAGTAAAGGTTGCAAGTTAAAATTAATACCACATACACAGGTCTGCAGTCTCTTGAAGCTGCAAAAAAACTAAACCTTTACATCAACGCAATCAAAAGATACGGTCATTCCCATACATTTGCAGTGGGAATCAAAATGTATAGGGTACTTCCCGTTAACATAGAATCACGAAATTTGACAACAAGCAAGAACTTCTAGCAAAAATACAGGAAAAAATCCGAAAACCGTATAACTGCCGCACACTGAGAGTTCCATGCCACTTTTGTGCGGAGCCCTCGGCGGGCAAGTCCGACTCGCACTTGGCCGGTTTTTTAGACCTCCCGATACTCGATTAACCAAATTTTTGTTCAAGAAGCCTTTAAGTTATTTCTAAGGACCTATCAGATGATGTGCCACAAGTAGATATTTGACAAAAAAAACTGGAACTCAAAAAAATATAGTGCTTTTAAAAATAAAGTTGATTAAAGTGAGTCAGAAGCATTTTTTACTTATTACCATTTGTTTCTAGCGAAATAACACATCTATCACCCACGCCGTACATTTTGTAAGTATTACCGTTTTACGTCTATAAGTTTTCTTCGGTTTTGCTTTTAACACATAGAAGACAAATATGTCGTCATGTTCACAAACAAGAAAAGTATTTACTACCGTAAATTTCAAAAATCGACTTAGTTAAGTTTTATTTTTTACTTTCTACCTACTTCCGGAAGAAAAGTTTTTAGGACTTTTGCATATATTATCTATAAATATCCCATTCGAACGTAATTTGAAAATATTAGGCTATTATAATTTAATGTCTGTGAAAACCGTATCTTTCCTGGGTTAGTTTTCAAGATTCGTCGATCGAGTTCTTACGCCCTTGACAGATTGCAACAAGCAATGCCAAGTTTGTTTCCTTTTATTCGAATAAACATTACAATATTTGTATATTTCGGGTTTTTTTATGTACTTACTCTAACATCCGCATCCCTATCCGTGAATGTGTGCCTTTTGATATCCGCATCCGCGGATGTCACAAATCCAGTATCCGTAACATCCCTGTCTAAAATATATCCAAATCACCATCACCCACCAAAATCAATCACCAATACCTATTAGTAAATAGGTATGCTTAGAAATGTACCACTAACAAATTCCTATTCCAAAATAACATCGGATACTATTTAGAGACATTTGACGTTCGAATAAAAATATTTTTAATCTTATGAAGTTATGATGATACAAATTAAATTTTTTAACACTACACCACGTACGCGAAGTAATAGTTGATGTTCGGACGCAAGTATCAATAATGTTTGGTCCGCGCGTCAAGCTAAAGGCCTTGCGAGTTGCGACGGTGCTACATACTATGAAATCTATGAATGAATGCTCGCTCCCGTTCGCACTAACCGCACCTGCTATGCTGTTCGAATAGGATGGCGATAATAAATTTGTATTCCTGATTGTAGTGTGTGTCCGCACACAGATGCGTGTCGGCCGGCGCGCAACTGGCGGTAATAATATTGAAATGCGAGCGAGCGGATTTTGTTATAGGACTCTTAATTGATCGTTCCTAAATTGCGAGCCATAACTTTAAGTCAACTAATTATAAATGTCAATGATTTAAATATAACACTCATGTAAACGATTATTATTGTGTTTAGTTTGTAGAAGTTTGATGGTGGACCAAATATTATCATTATTTTACTATCCGAACAGATTTAAGTATTGTTCCATTATACTCTCACTTCGTGGTTTGTAATCGCATTGCGTCACTTTCATTTAGGGCTGCCATCCGTCCGGGTTTCCCGGATTTGTCCTAGTTGGAGCCCGTCCGGGGAATGTCCCGAGCGGATTTTTAAAACTATCCGGGATAAATTCGGACATTTTTGGAATTGAAGTGAATCCCTAGCAAAATAATATACCTATTTCTAAATTTAAATTGGTTTTGGCGAGGACGCGATTTCAATGAAATTTCCGGGATTTTTAACTTTCTGCCCGGTTTCGGCAATGTCCGAGATGGCAGCCCTACTTTCATTTAACATAAGTTACGCACGCGCATTCGGCTGCAGCGGGCGCGCTTTTACGCTGCACTACGCGAGTGACCGTTAAAATGACGTCCACTTTAAAGTGTAATTCGTGTAATATTGTAATAGATGAATTGTTATCGTATATTCAGAATAAACTCAGTGTTTCGACGGAGGATACTCTGACGAGAATATGCAAGTCGTCCTTTTCTTCAATGGAAATTAAGACATCGAAATCATTACTGTTTGAATCCATACCAGTTAGTCAACGTAAAATTATAAGAAAAGGGGATGGCAAGGAACAACGCGATTTGGAGGACATTATTAATGTCTTTAAAAGTACGGACCCGGACGTAATGCCTATATTTGTTGCTCGAGACCTGGATAAGTTACCACCTTTAAGTTATGACCACATTGATGTTTCTAAGCTATTAAAAGACCTATTAAAAGTTCAAGCTGAAGTTACCGACATGAGATCCAGGTTTGCAACAGTTGATCAAGTGCAGGAAATACAAATAGAACTTGATACTTTGCGGCGTGCACCATCTATTATGGATTCATATTGCAATATAAACTCTCGGCGCGGCGCTTATCGCGATAGTGGTCCCACGGGTTTTACTCATTTAAATGTTAGTCCCAATAGCCCACCATTTCATATTAATAGCTCACAACGGGACATAAATAGGCATAATACGGAACAAAGTCAAATATTGTCGCCGTATAGGGAATGCAATTCACAATCCTTGAAAGAGGGTACGCCTGAGTCGCGCGGTAGTGCAGCTGCGGCGACGACGGTTGAACTTGAACGCGCGATGACATCATCGAGCGAGATAACGAAACAGCTAAGCGCTGGGAAGTGTTGGCCCGTGAACAACAGCAATGCAAACAGCGAATGCACTCAAATGAGTAGTGAAATGAAAACTCTTGCAGATATCGTAAAGACTACAGTACACGGTGCAGGCTTAGAAAATGGTTCTGGACAGAAGAATTCCAACGGGTGGAAAAAAGTTGAAAGTCGTAAAACCATAATGAAAAAGCGTCTTATAGGTAAACGAGGCATAGCGAATGATCCTAACAGTAACTTCAAAGCCGCTGTGTTGAAGGTGCCAATACTTATCACCAACGTGCACAAGGATACGGCTGAGGACGAAATTGTCAACTACATTCGGGACAAAACACAGGAATGCGTCAGACTTCATAAAATTGCAATAAAAAAACACAATGACTATGACGCGTATAAATTTTTTGTATCACAACACAAGTTGTCATTGTTTTTAGAAGATAAGCTGTGGCCCGAGGGAATCATATTTAGACGTTTTGTGAATAATAAGCCTAGGGATGGTATGATCCCTGGACCCGGAAACAAATCAAGTGATACGTAAAGATAATAAATAATATGGATATATTCGTAACTACAAACCAAATTGTTAGCTTTAACTGCAAGAACGTGAAGCGCTCTGTTGAGAGTATTAGGGAGATATGCAAGTCCTCCGATCTAGTTGCTCTTCAGGAAACTTGGTTATTACCGGGAGAAATATCATATTTGAACAGCATAGATGACGAATTTAGCACCACGGGAACGTCGGCGGTTGACACTACCGTAGGCATGTTACGTGGTAGGCCCCACGGTGGAGTTGCCCTCTTGTGGCGAAAACGCGTCTTTCGTGATGTGTCTGTATTAAACTGTGATAATCCACGTGTTTGTGCTATAAAGATAACTATTAATATGTGCCACATATTGGTTGTAAGTGTGTACATGCCTACGGACAAACATAGTAACCTAGCGGAGTTTACGGATTGCCTCGGTGCGGTGAGTGCCATTGTGGATAATGCCAACTGCGAGTCTGTCTACATACTCGGTGATCTGAATGCGCACCCTGGCGGTTTGTTTTTTAATGAGGTGTCAGACTTCTGTAGAGAGCGCGAGTGGACTATTGCAGATACCAATATTTTGGGATTGTCGTCGGAAACATACACCTTCATAAGCGATGCTCACGGATCAAGACGGTGGCTTGACCACTGTATAGTGACTGAGGCTGCGTTGGGCTCTGTGGTGAATGTGTATGTTGACTACAACACAGTTTGGTCTGATCATTTTCCTTTGTGTTTACAACTTGACTTGGGTGTAGCTAGGCCGAAGAATAATACTAATGTGCTTGCCTGTAATAATCTAAAGATTAAATGGGGGCACAGAAATGAACATCAGATTAGTCAGTACGGAAAGATTTGTCATGATTTGTTAAAAGTAATTGACTTTCCTGAGGAAATGCGTGATTGCTGTATCTAGGTCTGGTTTTTGTATGAATGATGAGCATCAAAATATAATTTGTAATTTATATGTAAGCATCGTGGCGGCTCTCAGGCAGGCTGCTTTGCAAAGTTACCAGGGCGAGAGTCTCAAAAGAAAGAAAAAGCGTATTATTGGATGGAATAGGCATGTAGGTGAGGCTCACAGGCAGGCTAGATTAGATTTTCAGATTTGGGAAAATTCCGGGAAACCTTCCAAGGGACATCTGTTTGAGGCGATGTGTACAAGCCGTAGAATATTTAAGTCCCGATTAAGATGGTGTCAAAACCACCAGGATCAAATTAAGATGGACTTGCTTGCGTCACATCACTCGGGAAATGACTTTGGAAGTTTCTGGAAGACTACTAATAAATTAAATCCTGCTCCTGGCTTGCCAGTGAGCGTCAATGGTGTAACCGACCCTGTTCAAATAGCTACATTATTTAAAGACCATTTTGCAGTGAGGTCGCCACTTGGACCATCCTCGTCGTTGCTCGACACTAAGTCGAACTGTGACGACCCATTACTTGAAGTTACCAGTAAGGATGTGGTACAAGTGCTTAAGCAAATGTCTGGAGGGAAGTCACCCGGTCACGATGGCCTTAGTGTTGAGCATCTTCGATACGCAGGGCCGCATTTGCCTAGAGTGCTCGCAATGTTTTACTCGCTATGTCTGCGTCACTCATATTTGCCTACGGAATTGATGAGAACCATTGTAGTGCCTATAGTTAAGAGTAAGGTGGGGGATATATCGGATAAGGCAAACTATAGACCTATTTCCCTAGCGACAATTCTGGCTAAGGTGCTTGACGGATTGCTTAACATCCAGTTAGACAAATATATGAGGCTTCACGACAATCAGTTTGGATTCAAACCCGGACTATCGACTGAGTCTGCCATACTGGGCCTTAAGCATGTCGTCAAGTACTACACCACACGAAAAACGCCTATTTATGCTTGTTTTCTCGACTTATCTAAGGCTTTTGACTTAGTAAGTTACGACCTGATGTGGAAAAAGCTAGGGGAGTTTAATGTGCCGGTCGAAATAATTAAAATCTTTAAATATTGGTATAGTAACCAAATAAATAATGTTCGATGGGCCGATAAGCTCTCTGAGCCTTACAGGCTGCAGTGTGGAGTCAGACAAGGTGGATTGACCTCACCGAAGCTATTTAACGTTTATGTAAACGCGTTGATCGTCGCTCTCAGCAACCAGCATGTCGGCTGCCATATAGATGGCGTGAGTGTCAATAACTTGAGTTATGCGGACGACATGGTGCTGCTGAGTGCGTCGGTCTGCGGGTTAAGGCGCTTGCTTAACACATGTGAAGAGTATGCATCTAGCCACGGCTTAATATATAACTCGAAGAAGAGTGAAGTGATGGTATTTAGGTCGGGAACTAGATTACCAGATAATGTGCCCCCAATTCGGTTAAATGGGGTTGAGCTTAGTCGTGTAAGGCAATTTAAATACCTTGGCCACATACTTACAGACGACTTAATGGATGACGCTGACATCGAGAGGGAGCGTAGGGCGCTGGCAGTCAGAGCGAATATGCTGGCTCGCAGATTTGCGCGATGCACGAGGGAAGTTAAAGTTACACTCTTCAGGGCGTACTGTACCTCGTTGTATACGTGCAATCTGTGGGCATGCTACACACGCAGATCTATCAGCGCCTTACGCGTCCAGTACAACGATGCGTTCAGGGTGATGTTGGGGTTGCCACGCCGCTGCAGTGCTTCGGGAATGTTCGCGGAGGCGCGCACCGCGTGCTTCTTCACCACTCTGCGCAAGCGGTGCGCGTCCTTGCTCAGCAGAGTGCGTGCCAGCCCGAACACCATCCTGAACATGATATCTAGCAGGTTCGACTGTTATTACATGAATCACTGCATGCTGATACATGTAAACAGAAATAAAAAATAAATGGATTCATTGATGACATTGATTCAATTTTTTAAAATGTGAACTCTTATCTTTTTAATTTTAATTTCTCATATTATTGTAAATAATTATTGTGGACCTATGTAGTCTTGAGTGAAATAAATAATAATAATAATAATAAAAACCACTAAGGCCCACTTGCACCACCCAGGGTTAGCCGCTTACCCGAAGTTGAACTGTCAAATTCCATACAAAAAAACGCTTAACTCCGGCTTATGTGGCTAACCCCGGGTGGTGCAAGTGTGCCTAAGTAAATTGCTGCATTAAATTAACCCGGCTGTGCTCGTAGAAATTTTTACTAAGTAGCAAAAGTCAACTTTGACACTTTCATGTAAGAGGAGTAGGTATCGGTCCTTTCGACCCAGGCGCGAGTACTGATGGGTTAAAAAAAATATCGTACTTGTCTATGTTCGGAGTAGAATCACAAAAAAGGCATCATACACTCAAGACATTTTTAAGACTTGGTTTCAATCAAGTTATATTTTAGTTATACCCAAGATATGTTATCTCATATTGCAGGATTTGGGGTAAATTGCCAAAAAACCCGTTACAAATGTCCGTGTATATGAGGCCTAAGCTTTGCGTCACTGTAGTGTAGACACGGCTTATTGCTCCGGTGCTCTTTAATGCCTTTGTATAAAAATTAAAATGATTAATAAAGTATTTTAAATATACATTTTTTTTCATTTATTTTACCAAATCTCTCAGGAATAGGTAATCTTCTTAAGTACTAGTCAAGTCAAGTACAGAGGTAAGATAGCATTGATATTCAATAAAATAATTATATATTTTAAAGTCGTAGGTATAAATGTTTCTCTATACGAATGTCATGTCTGTCTTTGTCTCTTTGACTGTTTTTTATTATCTTTCAGTACTGTCAAATCGTATTTGCTCCCGCGATAACAATATATGCTCATTGCTTAGGATACGTAATACACACTCATTAAAAATTACCCTCATATAGATTTTATTTTTGACTACCCACGGAATGAAATATCAAATGCTGAGGATTGTGACATCAAGTCATTCCCTTGAAGACCAGATTCCTGAATGTTTTTATCCTCGCCAAATGCATTGTCTTGTACCAGATCTGTTTTGTATCTCAAACAGATAGGTCACTCTAATTTTCCAACAGACCATTTCTTTATAATGGATTAGGTACTTTTCCACTTCTTCTTCATTCTCAACCTCATTTCACCCACTGTTGGGTATAAGTCTCCTCATAAGTATGCCATCTTTTTCTATCCTGGGATTTTTGCATCCAGTTCTTTCCAACCACTGGCTATGTCATCAGCCCATCACGCAAACTGTGCTCCAGAATTCCAATGTCCAAGCCAAGGTCTCCACTCAGATACTCGTTGGCTCCATGTGTCATCTGTTGTATGGCTTACATGCCCGGCCCATCTCCATTTTCTCTTGGCAATGACCTGGGTGATGTCGGAAAGTTTGGTGCGCCTTCGGATCTCAACATTTCTGCATTGATGCGGTCTTGCAGTTTAATACATAGCATGATACGCTCCACTTTTCCACTTAATAAGGTTACAAATCCTTTTAGCAACTCATCATCATCTTCAGCTAAACAGAACAGACGAAGAGTGATGTACAATGACTAAAGTAAGTATGTGAAGTCCCTATGAGGGGAATATTCCAAAGAATGGTTCACCACTAGTTCAGACAAAGAGTGGGTCTTCAATTTCTTTTTAAATCAGAATGTCGTTTGCTAGAGTCCAACTAAAATAAGTTTGCATTGATTTTGACAGCTCAGCCCGAAAGTGTTGAGTAAATGTCATAAAATCATAGTAATTTGACGTTAAAAAAACAATTGCTCAGTATAATACCAAAATTGATGCAAAATTAGCTTGGTTTGACTCTTATTTCCTTTGTGCTTGTTTTTTGTGCCTCAACACATCTTTTTCTTGATGAGCTCTTAGAATGTCTAAAGGTCTGTGTTGTTGAATCATTTACTTCTCCATTGGCTTCTATTGCCTCTGTTTCTTCAGTTTTGATGGATATTATATCAACTTCAACCCAAAAGTCGGTTTGTGTCGAAACATCTGTAGTGCATGTTTCAGCGGTACATGTTGAATTGGACTCGCCCGGAAGATACTTAGTAGGTAATGCTTCTGGCTTCAGCTGTGGTTTCTGTGTCATCATTTGTTTTTCAAAATGTGCCGAACATACAAAATGACTATAGTGCTTTAAGTTGCTTTTTTCTAATAGGTCTGTTCGATTTACGATTTCTAGCCATCTCTTCCGTCTGAAAAAGTCAAACTACTATTTTGAAATATGTTAATAGTAAATTTAAGACTTAGATCATTTTATTTTTTATGCTCACCCTATAGGTATACAGTTACAGCACTAGTTGGCTAGCTGGGCATTACAGTTAAGACGAAATATAAACACCCTGTTTTTATTGATTGACTTTGTTAAAAAAATTTTTTTTGGTAGGGGCAGACTTAAAAAGCATTCGATACATATAAGTATATATCATTAATAATACTTAGTAGGTATATCGAGAGTATTTATTTGTCTACTTACTTCTCCTCGTCTCTCGGAAGGGAAAAAAATGATAAATATCTATTCCTTTTGGAGTTTCTACACCCATCAACGATGCAACATGTTCGTGCTGCACACTGCGTGTTATCTGACCGAGGCATTATACTAGCTACTATTATAGCTTACAAAAATGGAAGGAATTAAGAATTTAAGAAAGTGGCAGCCTTCACGGATTTGTGCCGTAGAAGATACAAGATACACGACAGTGACAGTCGAATCACAGTCAGCAAGTCTACCACGCACGAACATCGAAAATTGGCATTGACGGGAAAACCTCTTTGTCACTCTAATATGCAAGTGTGACAGAGATGGATATACAAATCCGCAATCGTGCGATTTTTGTGGTACTAGCCCAGTCGATGTCGTTCCGACTCCGAGTTCGCGCGGAGAGTTCCATACCATAGGATCTTCGTATGAAGATAATCAGCATAAAAAGTGTGGTACTGGTATCAACTGAAGACATATTTTAGAGTTAACTTACTATAAAAAGTATATATATTAACTGATTACTTCTTACCGGGTTTAATGTAATGTAAATAAATGCAAAAAAACTTCTTATGACAAGGCAGTATGGCTTAGTGCTTTAGTCTATCTAACCGATTGAACATTTGTCAATTTTGACATTGACATTCCGACTGAGATAATAACATAACCTTAAACAAGAAATGAATTTATTATTTTTCTTCGTATTATCTAGTAGTACTTTAATTATGTTTTACCATTAAAATGTTAATAACAGTGCAGTGAATAAAACCATACAAAAAAAAATATTTTCTATAATTGTAACTTTAACTTTTAAGCCGTAACTTTTTTATTTTGAGATAGCATTCTTTTTTTGTAGGTCTTTACTAACTTCTTAGATAATTGCTTAATAAACACTTCGCTCACTGTACTTAACACTGTCAGCATACAGAACGTCAAGGGGTGTTGTAAATGAATAGTAAATTATTTGTGCTGAAAAAAAGTTTGGACCAGTTTCGAGTGTACAACTTGTAACAGTTGTACCCATGGCGGTGTACGCTGCGCACTTGACTCGGACGCTGCAAGGTACACCCTCGGTGTTCCAAGTTGTGGCACAAGAGGCACTTGGATCCACTGTGAAGCCTGCTTTTGGGAAACTTGTAGAGGTAAATTTGTAATTTTAATCAAAACATTTTGGGTTCTACTTGTGTTCTCCTGTATTCCTTCTTTTACTTTACTTTATTAGTTCGTAAGGATTCTCCATATGGTTGGTAAACTGTAGAGCAGGGTTTACAACCTTTTGTAAATAAAGGGTGAATGGTGCCTTGGCTGGGAATGATACCTTGATAAAAAATAAATCTGGTGAATTTTATTTTGTTTATACTTTTTTTTACTTTGAAGTCTTTCTGTTGTACTATTTTCTTTTGATATGGTTTCTCGCAGAAACACATATTATATATATTTACACAGCTTTTGATAAGTCCCACCGAGTTTCTTGCCGGTAATAATCTTCTCGGGCTGTGGTGTAGGGTTAGAACCGGTAGTAGCTTTTTTTTTGACGTTCATAAGTGCATTATATTGGGCCTAAATTGAAAAATAAAGATATTTATCATTATCATTTATCATGACAAAGTACCATGATGTGTAATTTCTGTTATTACAGTATTTGGCAACAGTATACCCGAACCGACTGGGCTGGTGCGAGCGCTGGTATGATGAGCTCTTCCTGTTGTTTGACGGGTTTCTACAGTACCACTACCTGAAGCATTATGGTTAGCATATTTGACTGCTTTTATGTTACTTTTAGAACAATTACTTCAGTTTTGAATGATTTCATGCCAGTAACAATATTAATAATTGTGGGACAGTCTTAAACAGATTAACTTTATCCCAAACTATCCCAGAGTCGCAAGTTCGATTCTCGTTCGAGCCAGTGAGTTCCCATTTTTCTCTCTAAGAAATTTGGTATTGCTCGCAGACTTTTCTGCTTTATAGTACTTTATATGGTACTTAACCTGTTTATAAAGCCATTTTTTCCCTGGGGCAAACTCCCGCCTTCTCCTGTGTCTTCGCCGACACAAAATAATAAATAAACAAGCCTCTGCATATAAACAATAACTGTTATCTCAACATCAGCTGCGTCATTTTCGGAGAGCTTTTACGGTTTGGTGCGCGCGCCGCTCTCCACGAGCGGTGAGTTCCACTCCGGCGCGCGCCTGCCCCGCGCCGCCGAGCTGGGCTCGCTGGCGGCACTAGTGCTCCTGCCGTACTTGCGGGACAAGCTGGAACAAGCCGTGGCACGCTGGAGAGACGAGCATGAAGACGGGACTCTGGGGAAGGTATGTAATGTTTCCAAATAAAATCCCGAATACCTGATTTTTAGACATCACTTATTTGGGCTTATCTGATACAAAATGTCCAAAAGCCATACTTACGGGACAAGCTGGATCTGGAACAAGCCGTGACGCGCTGGAGAGACGAGCATGAAGACGGGACTCTAGGGAAGGTATGTAATGCTTCCAAATAAACTTGATTTTTTGACATCTGGACTTACTTGGGCTTATCTAATGCAAATTGTCCAAAAATTCCCATACAAAATTTACGTTTCCATTACGCACTCATAATCAGCTCATACAGAAATGATGTACTTTTGTTGGGACATTTTTTATTATTATAAAGTTTGAATCAATTCGTGATTCTGATGCAAATGAGCCCAAGCAACAGATCTGAAAGAATTAGGTTATAGGTGTTTTTTTAAACGCTCATTGATCAATTTTGGAACTAATACTTCCCCTTCGTCCATCGAGTCGTCATGTTCGAGGGATGTGACTACCACAAATCGCTTTGCTGTAGTACTATCTATTCTAGACGAGTTTTTGCCTTCCATTGCAACGGATCCAGTCACTATCCGGCATACGACCTATCCGGCTACATATATTTTTGTTATCCGGCTAAATACTGCATAGTGAATTAGCTCAATATTTAATAATAAAGTTTAGAATCCATCCATCACATTAGAAAGTAATGTTGGTAGATACGAGTTTGAGTATGTATATGACGTTATGATGGTATGAAAAATAAATTGACCAAATAGTACAATTTGGCAAATGAATTCTTCCAGGGTCACACAGCAACAGCGAAGCGAGCAGCCATCCACGTGTACTCCACCATCCACCTGGTGACGTCGCTGGCCAAGCTGGTGCAGCTGGCGGTCTACCTCCGCGGTGCCGCCAGCCCGACGCCTTCGCTGGCGGTCCTGGGCTTGACTCTAAGAGACGCTCCTCCTCAAGCACAGGATGACACGTGGGGGGATCTGGTGAGGAGTCTCGTGGCGGGACAGTTTGGGTGAGTTTATCCCTTACTAGGCCTGCGCTCTTGCTGGTGGCCCTAGGGCTGACTCTGAGAGACGCACTTCTTTAAGCACAAGATGATACGTGGCGGAATCTAGTGAACGTGTCGTGTTGGGATAGTTGGGGTAAGTTTATTTCTGGTTGGTTTCAAGCTGGTCCAACAGGCGGTATCTTTAGCCTTGCTGGTGCCTTAGGGCTGACTCTAAGAGACGCACTTCTTCAAGCACAGGATGATACGTGGGGGGATCTGGTGAGGAGTCTCGTGGCGGGACAGTTTGGGTGAGTTTATCCCTGGTTGGTTCCAAGCTGGTTCAACAAGCAGTACGTCTAGCCTTGCGCTCTTGCTGGTGGTCCTAAGGCTGACTCTAAGAGACGCTCTTCTTCAAGCACAGGATGACACGTGGGGGGATCTGGTGAGGAGTCTCGTCTCGGGACAGTTTGGGTGAGTTTATCTCTGAACCAAGCTGGTTTAACAGGCGGTACCTGTAGTTCTACGGTCTTGCTGGTGCCCTAGGGCTGACCCTGAGAGATGCTCCTCCTCACGTACAAGATGATACGTGGGGGGATCTAGTGAGGAGTCTCGTTTAAAGACAATTAGATTTATAGACATTTGAATGTCACCAGAAAAATGTATGAGAAAAAATTGTGTATTTAATTATCTGGTCACCACTGTATGTCGGACTTAATTCCAATTTACTTAGCCATTCAGTTGTTTGTATGTATGTATGTTCATATGTATATATGTATATTTGTTTGACGATAAGTCGAGTATCGTTGATCGATTCGTCGTGATATTTGGTAGACGGTTAGATACAAATAATTTGATGGCTATGATTTTTTTAGACGACAAAGTGGTTTACAAATGTCTGAACTAGGATTCCCTGTGTTTCAGGCAGCAAAAGGACAATATTATTATTATTATTTTTAATTATTCACTTAATTATAAACTATAAGTAGTACACAATATATCTCTTAGCATTTTAATAGAATAAGTTGGTTCTTAATTAAGTATTAAATATCAAAGTACAGTAGGTTATCATTTTACAACTGTTAGTAAGTTCTCTGTCTCATCGTACGTCATTTTTTGAAGGGCTCGTTGTAGAGTATTTTTACAACAGACATAGCTTAGTGGGTATATGTCTAGTATTGCATTTAACCTATTGTATAAAAAAGGGCCCGAAAATATAAAAAATCTAGATAAAAATACATGTCTTTTTTGTGAAGATGACTAAGATATAATTTTTAAGTTCTAATACGAGTCAAATCATTAAAGGGGTTGCCGTGATTAGGGGTCGCGAGTAAATTCTGAGCGAACCACTAGTAATATGTGATGTGTATGGTGCAGAAGTGCCGCCGTGACGTTCCCAATGCTGGGCAGCTTGGTGCTCCGCGGCGTGGAGTACGGCGCCTTCGCCGTGCAGCTGCTGCGCTGGTGGGAGGCCCGCGCGCCGCTGGCGGACCTCTCCGCGTGCCCGACGCCCCCACAGGTCCGACAAATATCCTATCATGTATCTTTCATATAAGACAAGGGGCATGCGCTCAATGAGGATTACCGCGAGTCGATTTTCCGCTAGGAACGCTAGTGGAACGTGGGTCCTGTGGGAACATTTCAAACGTCACTTTTACAGCTCTCTCATACTGAAACAGCATGAGTGGCGCCGCCTGGTGAGCGACAATACGGTAGCTCCCATTCTGCTAAGCGTCATAGCGATGTTTCAAAAACTGTCTCGGTGCCGTATGTCATTACGGTACGCCTGATTCTAATAGTAATTGGTTATGGTTCTATAATGCTTAGCAGAACAGAATTGCGCTCGGTCCATACAAAAACTTGCTTTGATCTAAGAGCCACAAAACAAAAGACAATCGATTCGACTTCGCGTTATTTTGTTATGAGAAAGATCATTCAATCATAGGGGGAAGAAATATAGACGGAGAGCCACGGAAATAGGTGTATAATTTATAGAGCCATGAAGAGGGCTCGCAGTGTGCGTAGAGCAGTCGCCGCGGCTACACGCATGACTCATGAATAAGGGACACGGACTGTTCCGAAACATGTCGAGCTATTTTCGACTTTATTGACGTGAGTAACCCGCTATGAGAATTTTAATAAGCCATGAAACCGCTCTAGTTCGTGTGCCATATTATCATTATTATTTGATCGGGCGCCTGACAGCTGGGTACGATAGTTGCTCTTATATTGTTGATAGTATGGGACGCGAACCTAGGGGTTTCGACTTTTCGAGGTTCTATTAATTGTACACCTATTTCCGTGGCTCTCCGTCTATATTTCTTCCCCCTATGATTGAATGATTTTTCTCATAACAAAATAATGCGAAGTCGAATCGATTGTCTTTTGTTTTGTGGCTCTTAGATCAAAGCAAGTTTTTGTATGGACCGAGCGCAATTCTGTTCTGCTAAGCATTGTACAAATGTCATACAGTTGACATACAGAAGGCAATCATGGTTTTTTGACTGCCGTTTAAAGGAAAATTAATACTCCCAAAATTTATCCATAACTGTCATACATCCGCCATTTTGGATTGGCGGCCATTTCATGGCCAATTGCTGTATAAAGGAAATTTGGTACCCTCAAGATATACCAGTTTCTTGGTTGAGTTGTGCCCGCTCGGTCTTTGAAGGGAGCGTTCCCATCTCGTTCAATTGGTCAAAGGAACTAGTTCGGTCTTTTAGGTCTTTAGTTCGTTTAGTCCAGTGCGAATTTTGACGTCTGGGAATGAGTACCGGGGTTTATGTATGTACAAAGCGCGGAACTAATGATTCGTATGAACGTTTTAATGGTTTTCGCTCCGTCTGAACTGAACTGAACTAAAGACCGAGGACCGATTTAACTTTTTGGCGTGGAACTAGTTCCTTTCGGTCCGTGTTGGGATTTCATTCCTATTAGTTCTTAGTTCCTGACCGACACAAGCCTATTTCTTGGCTGGTCCACGGACTAAAATTTGTAATTATGGTTTTTATCCACAGCGCGATGCCTCATTAGAGCGGTGGCAGAACAAGTGTCCGGTCTGCCTGCAGCGGTGGAAGACTCCCACCGCACTCCCTGTCTCCGGGTATAACTTTTCCTCTCTTTTAACCCTACATGCAATATTAGATTGTGTCACAAGGAATCAAAATCCCAACGCATATTGAATCCCGAACGAAGCGATGGATTCTAGGTATAATAGAATCCTTCGCTAAGGGAATCGAAGTAATATGTATAGGATACACGGTGCCCGTGAGCATTGCAAGAGATTTTAACAGCGTATTCCTGAGGCTAAAAGAAACAAAAAATGTCATATATTTATGTCATTTTTTTATATCTAAAAATTGCAATAATCTCAGAAACTAACTAGCCCTAATCCAATGTGAGAGATTATTGCAATATTTATTTAAACATAATTTTACCTCCACTCGGTAAATAACGCGTGGAATGTGATAATACTACTATGTAGTCTAGTCTAGACATGATTTTTGACAGACTTCAAAGTGACACTGTGATGTCTTTGAAAAATTCGGCTCTACCAAAAAATTTCTAAATAAAATTTACTTACCATGTATCAAAGCATATAAAAAAATAAAAAAAAGGTTTTTTTTTGGTCGAAATGACCTCAGGAATACGCTGTTAAAATCTCGCAATGCTCACGGGGTGCATAGTAAAGTAATAAGTAATTAGTAGTATAGGATTGTGAACCTTATATCAAAGGCGTAAAGTACGAAATACAATGGCAAGCTGTGCGGGTTGCTTTAGCCAAATAACGGACGGCAGTTTTTTGAGCTGCGGTACCTGCCAAAAAATTTACGATCTTCTCTGCGCAAATGTCTCCAGAGATCTGTACAGCTGCATGGAACCTGCCCAGAAGAGTGCGTGGACGTGTGAGGAATGCAGGAGCAGGGCAGATTTTGTGCCTAGGACTGATAACACGCCCGCGCGTAATGTGAATATGTGCCGTGGCTCGCGGGCCCCGGCCGTTGTGAGCCACGTCGAGCCTTCTGAAGACAGCTACATCATGGACGTGTCCTACACGCAGCACAACATCACGCCGCAAAATAATGGGCTGGACGCGACCCATGTCAGCGAAACACAGATGCTGGTCATCGAGCTCCGGCTTTTCCGCGAACAGCTACAGCTGATGGGCCAGGAGATTCGTGCTCTTCGGGTGTCGCTGGCCGGGCTGACAGCCAGGATTGATGGCTGCGATGGCCGCATTGACGCGCTCTGTGCCCGTGTCGAGGCGTTGGAGAGCAAGCCCCAGCCGAAGGACACCGCAGCTGAAGAAACCATATCGCAGCTAAGGTTGGAGCTCAACGACCGCGACCAGGAGCTGTTGGCAAATGACATCGAGTTTTCAAGTGTTCCGGAGACCAGAGGCGAGAACGCGATGCATGTGCTAACAGCTTTAGGTAATAAGTTAGGGGTCCAACTCACCGAGAACGACATTGTTGACGCTACGCGTGTGGGGCGCACGTCTATTTTAGAAGAAGGCGCCTACGGGCCTGCAGGTCGCCCACGACCGCTGGCGGTGCGCCTGGCACGACGCGCCGTTAGGGACCGACTGCTCCAGGCGGCGCGCGTGCGTCGGGGCGTCACTACGGAGGGCACCGGCATCCCTGGTCCGGCGTGCAGGTTCTATGTGAACGAGCGGCTGACTCCCCAAAACCGTCGTCTCCTATACAAGGCTCGGGAGCTGAAGGAGCAGCACTCTTGGCGATACGTCTGGACTAGGGATGGCAAAATCTATGCGCGGCAGCAGGCGGGCGCGGACTCGCCACGACATCGTATACGCACGGAGTTAGATTTAGATCGTGTTTTTGGCTCACGATAGGTTTGTTCACTATGCTGGCTTATCTGTACTTTTGTTAACCACTATTGTTGTATATTTGTCACTATCACTGTTGCCGCTGTCCACTCTTAACACACTAAAACAATGTAAACTACATTCAAATAATACATACACACGTAACACTTATTATTTTAATTTGAGCGCAAACTTTGAACCTTTCAGTTTTACACAATACTCCAGTTATTTTGTACAATGTCACGCCAAAACACATTCATGCAAAACTAACCTCAAACTCGACCCTCATTTGTTCACTGCGCTTAGCTACTACTCAAAACCGGTTCTATCCCGCTGCCCGCTTATAATAATATTTAGATGCAATGACTCGTAATCAGTTACGAATTGGTTTGTTTAATGCGGGTTCTCTTGGCACAAACCATGACAACTTCATAGCGACCTGCAGTCGTTTGGATATGGACGTATTATGCATCAACGAAACTTGGTTGAGAGGACGATGTGATGAGTGTCGGGCGCCTGTAATCCCTGGGTGCAGGCTTCGCCACTCCCCGCGCCCACAGGGCTCCCGTTCGCGGGGCGGAGGAATTGGATTTTATTTAAAAAGAAATGTCTCTGTACGCAACCTGCCCCACCCCGTTGATCCCAAACACAAAATGGTAGAACAAATGTGGATATTTTTTTTTGTACAGCTAACAGTGCAAGGTAAAAAAATAGTAGTAGGTACAGCGTATCGACCACCTTGGCAGAATGTTGACCTATTTTTCGACGCCTTATCTGACACGATTAGCTCAATACCTAACTATGACCATTTAATACTTCTGGGTGACTTTAATATCAATTTATTCCTTACCAATGACATTAAAACAACTAAGTTTAGGAATTTTTTATTTAGCTTTAATTTATCACAAATAGTCACAGACCCAACACATTTTACAAATACCAGCCAAACATTGATTGATGTGGTCTGCACTAACTTAGCCGCCAAAAGAGTACTTACTGAGCATGTGGGTTCACTCTTTGGGCACTGTATTGTGGTGTGCGACTTCGCTATAAAGCGGGACAAACCTAGGCCCTATACTATACTGCACAGGCCTATTAATTACATAAATCTACCACTATTTGATGCTGATATGCGCAGTGTGAGGTGGGATTTGATGTCTGCGTTGACTAACGTTAATGACAAGGTGGAAGCGATGAGCAGGCACATAGTCTTTGTATTTGACCTGCATGCACCCATCAAAACATCCATAATAAAAAAACATTCATACCCTTGGATTACAGATACTGTGAAACTGATGATGCGTTTGCGGGACCAGGCTGCCGCAGAGTACCATAAAACGGGTTCCGAGAATAAAAAACTGTATTATAAGGACCTAAAGTCAACAGTAAATAAGGCAGTTTATGATGAGAAGTCAGCTTACTTTAATAACAATATAAATAATAAATTAAAGGAGCCAAAAGTGCTTTGGAAAAACCTTAAATCTAATATTTTGCCATACAAAAATAATATCCCATTGCCATCTACATTCCAGGAACCTAACTCAATTAATAAGCACTTTTTGGATTTGCCAATTGAGTCGCAAGTATCAATTTCCCAGTTGACTTACTTCGAGTTCGATAGGCACAACAAGTCTGTGTTTCATATTGAACCAGTCAGCCCCGACAATGTGCTAAAAATTATTTCAAAACTTAAATCAAATGCCGAAGGACATGACTTAATTAATTTGAAAATGCTACTGATGACTTTTCCATATACTGTAGACTTACTGACTGACGTGATAAATACTTCAATTTTGACATGTACATTTCCTGACTCCTGGAAGGTGGCTATCGTGCGCCCTCTGCCGAAAACTGATAATCCATCTGCATTAAATGACCTCAGACCCATCAGCATCTTACCATGTATGTCTAAGATATTAGAAAAGGTTGTATGCACACAACTAAATAGGTACATTGAGAGCAATGATATCTTACCAGATGTACAATCAGGTTTCAGGAAGGGGCGCAGTACAGTAACTGCCCTGCTTGATGTCACCGATAACATCCTTTGCTCACAGGATAGAGGCATGTGCACACTACTGGTATTACTTGATTTTTCTAGGGCTTTTGACTGTATTAATATTGACTTGTTACTTTCGAAATTAAGCTATTATGGTTTTGATGACAGTGCTCTGCGATGGTTCAATAGTTATCTTTGTGGCCGGTACCAATATGTGAAGTTGTGGTCAAATGATGGGTCAACTAGGGTTTCTGAAAAACTGGCTCTGAACAGAGGTGTTCCGCAGGGGTCAATACTCGGCCCAATCCTTTTCATTTTATACACAGCAGACATCAGAACTCGTATTACACACTGCAAATATCACATCTATGCCGATGACACTCAGTTATACATTTTCTGCAAACCATCCGAAATTGACAGCGCTATACAAAAGCTTAATATTGACCTAGCAAGTATAGCATCATGGTCTTTAGACAATGGTTTAATGCTGAATCCGTCTAAAACCAAATACATGATCTTTGGCACTAAACATCAGTTGAACATTATTAGACCAGCCACATATGTAGTGATATCAGGTGAACCCATCGAAAGAGTATATGAAACTCGAAATCTTGGTTTAATTATGGATGGCCAACTCAGATATGAGAAGCATGTCGCTGAATGTGTTAGAAACTGTTTCTATAGGCTCAAAGTACTCTATAACATACGGCCTTTTATCAATGAAACCTTACGCACTCAGCTAGTTGAAGCACTTGTTCTATCCAAATTAAATTATATGGACTTAGTATATGGCCCATGTCTCTTAACTAAAACAAGACGACTTATCCAGCGGGTACAAAATGCTTGTGCCCGTTTTTGCTATAACATTCCATCACGAGCCCACGTCACTCCATTTCTCAATAAGCACAGTATCCTTAAAATGCAGCACCGGCGTAAGATTCATCTGGCGTGCCTTCTTTTTGGTGTAGTAAAATACGAAACGCCGCCATATCTCTTTAAGAAGTTGACATGGATGTCCTCTCGTAGGTCACTCGGGGCGCGTGATTGCAGTGTACAGCTAATGACACCAAGGCATGCTTCAGCAGCGTTTCGGGGGAGCTTCAGGTACATGGCAACTAAATGCTGGAACAACCTTTTGCCCCCACTTAGGAACCTGCAAAGTTTATACAGTTTTAAAGCCAAAATAAAAATAGTCACACTACAACACCAGCGGCAGCAGGAGGATTTAATACATGACACAAGTTGCTTCTAATGTAATAAATTAAAAGTAACTTGTGTCTTGTGCCGTGTGCCTTGCCAATTTAATGTTGTCAATTTTATCAACTTTTTATAATAATAGTAGGTAAGTTGTAAGTTAAGTAAAGTAATATCACACCTGCTTTTCCGTCCTATTTCTGTCACACAGATTTTTTTTTCATTTTGTTATGTAGCTGACGCAAATGTGTCCCTCATTTTGTCTCGCATCACTATGCACGTGTGGTTATCTTATCTTATCTTCAATATGTTTTATTTTTACCTTCTTTTCCTCTATGTATCTTGTACAAACTGACACTGATTACTTGGATAACTGGAAAGTTTTGGACAAATCATATGGAAGTGATCATTTTCCCATAGTTTCGACTATACTTAGATCTTGCTCTTCTCCTTTAATATCTAAACCTCTTCTTAAGTATAAAACCGCCCAAGCTGACTGGGCTAATTACTCTTCCATATTGGAGAATAAAATAAAATCTCTTCTTGAAGTTAATGACGCTAACTTTTTGGAAATGTATTCAGAGTTTACTAACTGCATTCTTCAGTCTGCTGATGAATCTATTCCAATAAAAAATGTAGAGCGTAATAAGATTCCTTCTCCTCCTTGGTGGGATGCAGAGTGTACAAATATTATTAAAGAACGTAATCTGGCTGAAAAAACCTACTCGCAAAGTTTAACTATGGAAAACTATTTAAATTTTAAAAAAATCATGGCAAGATCTAAGAGGTTACTTGCAAAGAAAAAAGCTGAAGGTTGGTCTAATTTTTGCAAATCTTTATCTCCACGATCTCCATCTGCATTAGTTTGGAGAAAAGTAAAGGCATTTCGTAGAAGCCAAAATTATAACAATTCCTTGTGTAATGATTTTGAAATTTGGCTACCGGAATTTCTTGACAAACTATCTCCTCCCTTTGTTCCAACTGTTGACCTTTTTCCCATAGCAAATATGGAAATTCATAACTCAGATAGAATGAATGATCCTTTTTCTTTCCCAGAATTATTATGCGCATTAGATCACCTTAAAGACTCTTCTCCTGGTATTGATGGAATTCCTTATTCATTTATAACACAATCTTCTAGATCTACTAAAGAATATTTTCTCAAAATTATAAACCATGTTTTTATTTCTGGCACAGTCCCAACTCCTTGGAAGACCCAACTTGTAATTCCAATCTTGAAACCTGGTAAAAATCCAAAGGAAGCCTCGTCTTATCGTCCAATAGCATTGTCATCAGTCTTGGCAAAAATAATGGAGCATTTAGTTAAAAATCGTTTGGAATGGATATTGGAGAATCAGAATTTATTAGCAAGGTCACAATTTGGGTTTCGTAAGGGCTTGGGCACTGTAGACAGTCTTAGTATACTAACAACTGATATCCATTTAGCTTTTAGTAATAAAGAAAGTGTTGTTGCTGTATTTTTAGATATAGCAGCAGCATATGATAGTGTCAATCTCTCCTTTCTCAGACAAAAATTGGAGCGGTTAAATATTCCATTAAGACTAATTAATATAATATGTAACATGTTTATGGCTAGATTCATCTGTGTCCGAACGAATGGAACTGTACTGCCTCCCAGGTCAGTCTGGAAAGGTCTTCCCCAAGGATCAGTCCTTAGTCCGATATTATATAGTCTCTATACTTATGATTTAGAATCTACAGTGAACTGCTTCTGTAAAATATTGCAATATGCTGACGATATAGTTTTATACAAAAATTCTTCATCATTAGATGAGTGTTCTTCTTGTTTAAATTCAGCTTTGTTTTATTTGAGAGATTATCTTGACTCTCATGGTCTTTCACTGTCTATTCCTAAGTGCAATGCTGTAGTTTTTACTCGAAAAATGAATATTCCCCATATATCCCTCTCCCTGGATGATGAGGAAATTTTATTTGTGGACTCAGTAAAATTTTTAGGTGTTATTCTTGATTCTAAAATGACTGGTAAATCTCATCTAGACTATATTGCGAATAAATGTGAAAAGAGTGTTAATGTGTTACGATCACTATCTGGGGTACGGTGGGGGGCTCACCCATACTCTCAGAAAATTCTTTATAATGCGATTATTCGGAGTCATTTTGATTATGCGAGTTTTATACTGGAACCTTGTAACATGAAAGCGTTAGGAAAACTGGATAGAATCCAGGCCAAGTGTTTACGAATTGTGACTGGTGCAATGAGATCTTCTCCAACAAACGCTTTACAAGTAGAATGCCTAGACTCCCCTCTTATAATCCGTAGACAATATTTAGCAGATAGATTTTTTTTAAACATAGCCCAATATAAGTTTCATCCATTATTATCAAATTGCAAAGCCTTATCAGATATATCTACTTCATCCAAATACTGGCAAAATAAAGATCTACCCCCTTTAATCAAGTCTTATAATAAATTTTCTAGTACTAGCTTTTTTAAATATGAAAAGAATCCAATTTTTTGTTTTGATTATGACACTCTCATTTTTCAACCTTCAGTTATTCTTCACTTAGGAATTTCTAAAAATTCCTCAGATGCTAATTCTGAATTTAACCGAATTATGGACAGACATTTTGGGGGATGGCTACAAATTTTTACAGATGCTTCTAAAATGAATTCTATAGATTGTGTTGGTTCAGCTGTTTGGATTCCCAGATATAAAATAATTCTTAGTTTTAGGAACCCACCCCAAACTTCTACATTCACGGGTGAGGCGGTTGCTCTGTTTGAAGCTGTATCATATGTTCGATCTCATAATCTTGAAAAAACGATTATTTTAACTGATTCTTTGAGTTGCTTGCAAGACTTGATGAGCTTTCCATTTCATTCCAAGGATAACTTTTATTTAACCTTAAAAATAAAAGATAAACTTAGAGAGTGTCAGTCCGCCAATTTAAAGGTTGTTTTGGCATGGATTCCCAGTCACACTGGTATTGTGGGTAATGAGGTAGTGGATGAATACGCTAAATCTGCCATACAGCAGGGTTCTGTATATAACAACAAATGCTTTACTCGTGATATAAGATCCTCTGTAAGATCTCTGATGTATGAAAAATGGAATAAGTTGTGGCAACTTTCTCAGAAGTCTAAAGGTGCTTATTACGGGAGTCTGCAGCCAAACATCCCCGTCAAGCCTTGGTTTTTTAAGAACAGGGGACTCTCAAAATTGAATACCTCGAATATTATAAGATTACGCCTCGGTCACATTTGTTCCCCGGTTCATTTGGCCAAAATGAGAATAAGGGATGGCTCGCTTTGTGAATGTGGTCTTGACGAAGGCACTACGACTCATATTTTGTTGGAATGTCCGAAAATCCGTCATGCGTTATACGATTGCCTTCCTTTTGAAATCAGTCGTCCTGTAAATATTAATTTCTTACTTACTTTAGTATATACACCATTCTGTGCTATTCTAAATAAATTTCTCAGCAAAAATAAATTGAAGTTGTAAATAAGTTCTACTTTAGAGTTGTTTGTATATATAGTTAGATGTAATAACCGTATGGTACTTTGTTAGTAATATATTTAAACTAAGTTGTTTGTGTATAGTGTACATAATTATTTGTTGATAGTTCAATACTGTAGTTTGTATATTAAGTAGTTTGTTTCATTTTAGGTACTTGGGAAATTCTACCGAACACCGTCTATCACCGTACTACGAAATAATTCACTTGCCGTGTCTTATCCAACCTTGACATTGGCAGAATCATCAAGGCCTTGATGGAGCCATAAAACAAAGATTGATTGATTGATTGATTGATTACTTGGATAGTGTCCTTTCATCCATTGATAAACTGCGTAATTTATAGTCACTTTGTAAGTGGTTTTTCATTGTTACTGGTGTTACAGATGTTTTGCACGTAACTAATGTGAATTATTTATCTTTTGTATTATAAATATATAAATCCTTATTATCGCAACGTGCAATTTATGTCATTGGAAATTTGTGACTTGAGTTGTGTTGTCACTTGTCAATGCTGCAAATTCCATATATACCGCTCGCGTTGCGTTCAGTTTTGTTAAGCCATGTTTACACGTTGCGATCGTGGCCAACAAAATGGGCTTGCCAGAAAATCAGCGCTGTCCTTCGGGATAGCATTATGCTGAGGCGAGTCCATTTCGTGGTAAAAATATTCTGTTTTTTCTTTGTTACTTTAATGTTTTCTTGTATTTCTGATTTTTACCATGAATAAATATGATTTGATTTGATTTGATTTGATTTGATTTAGTATACCAGACCATTTACGGCTCGCTCTCTGTTTACGGCCCATTATCCAAAAAAAATCACGCTTATTAAATAAGTGTCAAATTTTGACCTATGCATTTCTAGAAACTCAAACCAAAGCGCGTTGGTGGTCTAGCGGTAAGAGCGTGCGAGTTTGAACCCGAAGGTCCCCGGTTCAAATCCTGCTCGTACCAATGAGTATTTCGGAACTTAAGTACGAAATATCGATTTGCCAATCGCTTTACGGTGAAAGAAAACATCCCCGCATACAGCGGACTAATCCCAATAAGGCCTAGTTTACTCCTTGGGTTGGAAAGTGATGGTAGTCGCTTTCGTAAAACTAGTGCCTACGCCAAATCTTGCGATTAGTTGTCTTGTCTTGCTGAGCCGTGGCATAGGTGGGGAAAACGCTAGGAAAAAGAGATTTCAAGAAAATATTGTCTTCTGTTACCGCGATTGCTATTCATTGAAATTAAACACTTTACAACGGATTAATCGCGTTTATTAACATCATGGCCCTACGAAACCTCATCATCTTAACCCTGTGAAAACGAGTGCTGTAAACGGCTCAAAACGTAGGGTCATGTTGTTAATAAACGCGATTAATCCGTTGTATCGTGTTTAATTTCAGATATTTCGAGAAACTCGAACCGTGACCTTGAGGTCGGATTGGAAGTGGTTGACACGTCACCTGATGATGGTTGCATTATTGCAGGTTGATATTCTGCTACACCTGCATTTCGCGCCACCTGCGCGCCCACCGCGCCTGCCCCGCTACGCGCCTGCCCGCCAACGAGGCGGACCTCGTGCGGATGTACATCGATTAATTCTAATCGAATTGTCCGAAAAGAAAATATTGGGTGAGAGAATGAAATACCAGTGGAGTTTTTCTGAGTGATGTACACTCGAGTTCATAACTGGCAATTTATGAATGAGTTCACTCATGAAGTGCTCATGCAATTTTGAACGCGATAGTACATGGAAATTTTGGTAATGTGCACCATTTTAATGAAAATGGGTCCTCGATTTACCATACAAAAAAAAATACAGTTTTGTAACGGCCCATACAAAATGTATGAAAAAATGCGTCACAGAACAGACCAAAAAAAACGGGACACTCTTTTTCTTTTTTCAAATCAATGGCACTCGTGATTCTGGTTACAAAAAACCCAAAACTTCATATATTAAAAAAAAAAGGAAATGGTACCCTATTTTTGAAAATGCCCATTTAACTGTTATTTTTAAGCAGAAATGTCTGCGAACGTTACCAAATTCCTCAGAATGAAAGGAAAAGTGGAAAAATGTATGACCTCGGGCGGGACTCGAACCCGCGACTCTGAGAAACCAGAGGGGGCGCCCCTAAGGCGCATATGAGGGATATGGTGGAGAAATTCAGGGTCACGGGTGTGGTCTCGGTAGCTCAGTTGGAAGAGATGAGCTGGTATCTCAGAGTCGCGGGTTCGAGTCCCGCCCGAGGTAATTTTTCGCACTTTTTCTTTCTGATATTTTATTACATTTATTGGTATTTAAATAGTTACTAAATAATTAAAGACTGATTATTATGTGGGCTCTATTTAATTGGGATAAGGTTTAGGATAAATTGTTAATTTATTGTAGGTAGAGGTTTATTTTTTAATTATATAAGATAATTATGAAAATGGCGTTTTATTAACCCAATTATTATTCTGCATTTAAATTATTAATACTTAAATAAAATGCCGGTCATGATTTGAAAGTAAAACTCAAATAAAATAACGCGTATGATTGCTAAGATAGTATGAAATTCGTATTTTGATAAGTAAAACATAAAACTTAAGAGAGGTATGGGCACAGCGGATGCATATCGTTTAGTGTGGTAGGGCACAACACAACGGATGTCGTCTCGCTCAAATCTGGAGCAGAGCCCATCTGGTGAAGTACCTCCATCTTACAGAAAACCGCAGTTTAATAACAGTAGACCCTACTCATAGTGTTGTGTGTCTGTTGGTGAGTAAGGTCGCCAGACCTCCAAGAGGATTCACAGTGTTGACAGCTGGGGACCCACGGAGCAAAGCTTGCTCCTTTAGCTGTCTACACAGCGAATCCTCCTTTTTTAAAAGGGTCGGCAACGCGCATGTAACATCCGTGGAGTTGCAGGCGTCCATAGACTACGGTGACCGGCCTCAGGCGGGCTGTATGCTCGTTTGTCACCGTCGTGGTATTTAAAAAAACTAATTTTAAAATACATATACTATTTCACGGTCAGATATTCTTTGTTTTATACTCAAACAAATATCGCCCGATACCTACAAATATTTAATACCATATGTATAAAATAATTATTTTACTAAAACTAGTGAATCTGTAAGAGTGAAGTAAGACTTGGGGTTTTAATTGAATAAGTAGGTATCAACATTATTATCTAAGTATTACTTTTATTTTAAAATTTTGTAATTAATATTTTAAAACAATAATACAAAAAGTTACATACTTTAAAAACACTAAGTACTAGTAATCAATATTATGTTGTGGTAAAAAAACAAATAATGGACCAAGCATTTACTTATTTCTTTTAGAATCTGCGCGATATAATTGGCCTCGCTATTTGTTAAGTTTATAGCTCTAATACGTAACAAATAGTTCCTCAAGGGGCCGAGATCCCGGGACAATCGAGTAATGACTAAATGCGGTTAAACGTGTTAGATGCACACTTCTTCGTTAGTTTAGTGCGGAATTAAGCTATAAATATACGAGTAACACATTAAACAACTTTTAGCAAACAAAAAACAAAGAAATATTCAAGAGACGCACCCGCCATCTTAAGTATAAAGTATAATGTCATTATAAATTTACTAAAACGGGGCTTAATCGTGTATAAACTTTGGAAACAAACCTCCGACGTTTCAAGGGCGACATTGCCCCCGTGGTCCCGGAGAGTCTTTCTCCGGGACCACGGGGGCAATGTCGCCCTTGAAACGTCGGAGGTTTGTTTCCAAAGTTTATACACGATTAAGCCCCGTTTTAGTAAATTTATAATGTGTGAAAATCGTGAAAGTTTAAATAAAGTATAATGTCCTTATAATATAATATTTATTTATAACTGGAAGTCACAAAGTGATTTATATGTTTTGCTTATTTAGTCACTTTTCAAAATTTGATTAGGTACAGAAAAAAATACATTTTTTATATAGTTTCGTCACTTCGCATATAGGTACACAGTGTTTTTGAGCAATTGTTTTAATTTCAAGTTATTAATTAAGTTTGTTTCTGAAAGATATTGATATTGTAATTAGCTCTATTTAGAAGTTAATTACTAATTTAATTTTATCTCATATGGTATTTGCAAGTGTGTTAACGGAGTATTCGAGACATTGATCTGTCATAATTGTCACTTAGTAACGTTAATTGTAATGCCCGTTTTACATTAGCGGTTGAGGCAATATGTAATTATTTTGTATGAAAAAATATAATTTAATAAAATTAGGTATGTCATTCTGTTTTTTTACTGATACTAAGCCACATGAAGTTAAAGCAAATTCTCAAGAACACTATGTATACTGGATGTATTTTGGGTCATGTATAGGAGTAAACGGGGTACTGGGGAGGGTCACATTGAGTTAATTTCATTATGGGGACAACCATGAAATCGCGAAATAAATAATAAATAAATAAATCTTACACAAATCGACCTAGTCCCACGGTAAGCTCAATAAGGCTTGTGACGATACTAGACGACGATATATTTATAATAGATACTTACATTACATATGAATACTTAAATACATAGAAAACATCCATAACTCAGGAACACAATATTCGTGATAAACACACAAATAAATGCCCTGACCAGGATTCGAACCCGGGACCCCCTGCTTCGTAGGCAGGGTCACTACGAACTAGGCTAGGAGGCCTTTAATCTCGCGCAATTAAGTATCAATTAACTCATGATTAGTTTTTTTTTTGCGATTTTGTTGTTGTTTCTATTATGAAGGCTTAGTGTGAGCCAGTACCCTGTCCACCTACAACAGCCAGTATTTACAAATACTCAACTCCATCGGCATGAACGCCTTGTAAGTAAATATGCGCCATCTGTCGGCCGTTGGCAGCAACTAGAGCGATACGGGGCGTCGCGCTCCGGTGCAGCACGGGCGCGGGCGGGGCGGGGGGCGCCTTGTGCGCGGGGGGGAGGAAGGCCACGTGCCGGCGCAGCGCCGAGCGGGTCGAGAAACTCTGGTCGCCGTATATCAGGCCCGGGGAGTCGAGGACCTTCCATGCCACGCTGGTGTCGAAGTACCCGCCTTCACCCTGGAACAGGTCAATGGGTTTTCTAAGCCGAAATATACACGTGTCTTGAGGTATAATAGGGATGACGACTATAGGTTGAAAAACTTTTATTCTATATTTAGATCCTGGTCAGGGCATTTATTTGTGTGTTCATCACGAATATTTGTTCCTGAGTTATGCATGTTTTTTATGTATTTAAGTAGGTATTTATACGTATATATCTATTATATATATCGTCGTCTAGTACCCACATCACAAGCCTTATTGACCTTACCGTGGGACCAGGTAAGATCGTCCAATAATATTTAATAATTAAATTAAATTATTATTTATTTCAGAAAATAAAATTTCCATAATATATTAGTAGCATATTATCGCTCTTAACCTATGTTAGTGACTATCTATGTACTTAAGTGTATTTTAACTATTTTTAATAATACATTTATTTATTTATTTAGTCCACCAGTTAATCTAGAATTATTTGACACGTGTTTTTTCCTGTTTCAAGTTAACTAAAACTGACGACAACCTCTGTATTATCAAAGGACCAAAGTGGAGGCTTGTGACGTCACTACTAGGTAAGAATTGTACCTAATAGTGACGTTACGCGAAACTTGAACGTACTGTATTTTCGTCGTTTTAATTTGACAAAGTAAAGAAAAAATACGTGTCAAATATTTTTTAATACTCCAACCGACAGACATTTTTTTTGTGGTCTTGCTTATTGACGTATTTTTCGGTTCACAACAGGACTTATTTTGATTAAAATATCTGTTTTGCTCGCGGCTATACGGGCAGTACTTAGCCATCGGAGATAGCCAAAACGTACATACAGGTTAACTGGTAATTCGTTCAATTCCTTGAGAGAGGTATTTATATTGGTCATAATAAACAACTTTTACTTATAATATTGTCTTCTGTTACCGCGATTGTTATTCATTGAAATTAAACACTTAAGAACGGATTAATCGCGTTTATTAACACCATGATCCTACGTTTTGAGCCCTTTACAGCACTCGTTTTCACAGGGTTAAGATGATGACTGAGAGAATGCGAATTCTCCCCGTCAATCAAACGAGTCCCGTCAAACGAGTACTGTAAAGGGCTTGAAACGTAGGATCATGGTAATTAAACACTTTAGAACGGATTATTAATCGCGTTTATTAACACCATGGGGTCATCATCTTAACCCTGTGAAAACGAGTGCTGTAAAGGGCTCGAAACGTAGGATCATGGTGTTAATAAACGCGGTTAATCCGTTCTAAAGTGTTTAATTTCAATTAACTTTTACTTATATTACCGCGGGTGTGGTCTCGATAGCTCAGTTGGAAGAGCGATGAGCTGGTATGTCAGAGTCGCGGGTTCGAGTCCCACCAGTATGAATTTTTCATTTTTCTTTCTAAGAAACAAGAACTAACCTCAAACGAAGACACGGCATAGTGGTTCCCTCTCTTGGCGGTGACCACGGACACCAGCGAGCCCTCCTGGTTGACGATGGGCGTCCCGGCCACGTACTGGTTGGCGGACTCGAAACTCGGGGCGCAGCGCCACTGCGCCAGCTGCCCGTCGCTGGACGTCAGCAGGATGCGCTTGCTACGGTTTATGAACACCTGAAGAACAACCCTGTTTTAACTTGCTGACTAACCCGCGACTTCGTCTGAGAATTAGAATAAACTATAAATTGAAAGAGTATGTATACTGACTCACAACGCGCGTTTATATTGCAAAAGAAAGCCCTGCGCGCTATAGTAGGAGTATCAAGCGACACCTCGTGCAAGAACATCTTCGGGGAGTTGGGAATACTGACGTTGCCTAGCGAACACACATGCCAGGTGGCGCTGTACACCCACAATAACCTACACCTATTCGTAAAGCGCGGCACGAACGAAAATCACGCGCTTCGTAGCAATAAGCATAGTTATCGCCTGCTCACTCCTAAGCACAAACTATCAAAGTCTGAGCGATCGCCATACATTATGGGCCCGTCTGTCTACAATAGACTGCCCTTAGTAGTCAGAAATGCAGCTTCTACTTATAGTTTTAAAAGCAGACTACGAAAATGGCTATTGCAGCTAACTCTGTACAGAACTGAGGAGTTTTTTGATTTGCCGTGCACCGTGCATATAGTTTTTTTAATAGTTGTACAATGTATCCATTTTGACATGTAACTTTGGAATTATCAATAATTTTTTGTATTTTGTATTTGTACTACAGAAAAAGTGACCAAGGTCCCCGGTGAGCTGCGTGCGTAGCCAAGATGCCAATCGCTCACGCTTAATAACGTATCGTAGCTACCTCTCTATATCACTCTTCCTTATTAGTGTGACAATGACAGTTGCGTTTCGTTAGCGACTGAGCTGACTTGGCTACGCACCCAGGGCTGGGATCGAATCAGCGACCTCGCTTTCGCGGTAGACGCCCTAACCACTCACGGCCGTGATCGGGTAGCCCGGTGTCACGCCTATTGTGATAAAAATACGTGAGTTTTAGGGCGTTTTTTTTTTGTACAAAAACCATTTTAGGAAAATTTAAGAAATTTTATTGTTTTCTATTCAGAATCGCGGGCTCTTTCAATCCTAGTAGGAGTAGTAGAAAAAAAGTGTCCCAAGATTTGTTTTCCATTTCGCCACCATAATTTCATTGATTTAGTATGGCGGTAGCGTCAATGGAAAGTTTGAAATTTGTATGGAAAATTTAGGACACTTTTTTTCGTCTACTAGGATTGAAAGAGCTCGCGATTCTGAATAGGAAAAAAATTAAAAAAAATTAAAATTTCCAAAAATGGTTTTTGTACAACAAAAAATAAAAACGCCCTTTAACACTATTAACCCGTTTTTATCCGAGCGAGCGAAGCGAGCTGCGTTTCAGCTTGGGAAAAAATGCTTTCGTGTCTGTCGGTCCATTTGTTCTCCTCTACAGGTCGCATTTATCGACCAATTCTTCGCGTCGCTTGACCTTTGTGGCAATACCAATTACCAGTACCATCTCACAAGGTATAAAGCTCACAGAGCCACTAGTCAATATTAACAATGACGGACCTTTTCAGCCGTTGTCTCGTCGAGTCGTACAAACGCGAGCTCCCCCAGCGGAGCCAACACGTCATCAGTGAACAAGCCACAGTAGTGGTGCGTTGTTTTCGCCCGCTCGATCACCTGTGACAAACATAATAAAAAAAATGGAATGGTTTATTGGTATAAAAGATAACACTATGATATGAAACAGCGGTCCCCAAACTAGGCCGAGCCTGTATCTTGGGAACCATTGAGAGACTTTAGGTATACAAGTAGGTAATTTACATTGTTAACGTTACTTTTAATTGTAAGTAGTCGATTTGTTGTTTGTTAATAGATACAGAACTCCCACTTCAAAAGTAAGAAAAGGAAATGTTCCTTTTGATATGCGCTAAGAGGAGGGCTGCCATCTCGTACATTACCGAAACCGGACAAAAAAGTTAAAAAACCCGGGCGTTTCATTAAACTCGCGGTCTCTCCCCGGACACTAAAGAAATCAATTTTTAATTTAAAAAATATATGCTTTTGCTAGGGATTGACCCCGGACGGGCTCTAAACTAGGACAAATCCGGGGAAACTCGGACTAGCTAAGAGTATCTAGTAGGAGTGAAGTCATTAAATGCTATTCAATGGAGTACCCATCATTTGGAAATGAAGTGACTTCAAACATAGTTAGGAGCGCGTATAAATAAAGAGGAACAATTTATTTTTCATTTTTAAAACAGCTTTTCTTTTGTAAAAAAAGTTTTTTTTTCAAATTTAAATTTTTAGATATTTTATTAAATATAGTTTTCCGTAAGTTACTGAGAAAACACCATTTCAACCATATGTGCCTTTGAAAATTAAGGAGTTTCCTTGATTCCTCATGGATCCCAACATCAGGTCAGTATCAAATTCCTTTGGGACCAACTGCTTAAACCAGAGCACGAAGCTTGGAGTAAACGGTGAACCTCCTTTTTTGGAAGTTGGTTAAAAACAACGGAGAAGGCGTAAGCGTTATCACTGCATGAAAGATTCTGCTCAAATAAGTCACAATTGAGTTCTAGCTTCTACTTGTCACTAGATGGCGGTAGTAGTACCTATTTTTCTGTATCACAATGTATGGTATGTACACCCGGTAAGAATCTTGCAAATATAACTCGACTCTGACAGACTGTTATAATTGTTTTTAGTATTTTATTAGCTTCTATGGTTATAAATTCATATTAATTTATTTACTTCCCTTTGAGATAATTCATTCATAGTTTTTGTGGTATATTACAGTGGACCAAACTTTGTATACTTTATTTAGTACTAATAAATAAAATAGTGGTTCTCCCCAATCACCTGCCAAATTTCAAGACGATCCGACCAACGATACTCGAATTGTCGTCGAACAAATATACAAGCACACGGATTGTCCTAGTAGACCGGGACTCTATCATTTATGCGCTCCGTATATTACTTACAAATTTTTGTATTTCTACTCGTCACTAGATGTCGCTAGCAGTACCTATTTTCGGTAGTGTAAACACGAAATTCAAAATAGTAAAAATGCTACCAGATCCGACATGCATTTTGGATAAAATTACATTTCGACCAAGCATTTTTCGTTACTTCAATAAGTAGCCTATTACGTATTTTTTAATTTTAATAGGTGTCTTTAGTTCTACTCGTCACTAGATGTCGCTAGTAGTACCTGTTCTTCAGTAGCACAGTGTATGGGGTAGACGCTGCCGAAGCTTGCAAACTTGCGACCCGCGCGCTCATGCAGCTCTACCGGTATAGACATGGACTCCACTAAGCCTTTGTAAGCTTCGTTCACTGCTGTGCGTTTTGTCATCTTGTTAACCTAAAAAAATATAAAAACAACTTACTTTTATTCTTTTCATAGTTTAGCCAACAATTCATTAAGAGTCCCGTATACTTTTTTTACGATTTTGCTCAACTTTTTGATACTAGGTATATTGGAGCAATTAACAAGAATTCTGTTAGTGTTTAACAGAATTCTTGTAATATTATGGACGATAATTTCAATTCGAATGGAATGTATGGACTCTACTTTTTTGTTTTTCGGTCTTTAATAATTCATCTAAATCTGAGGACTGTTTCGCGATCTTTGCTCGAAGAGGTAAATACTTTAGGGTTTCTGATAATCAAAATAATATAAAACCGATAGAAAATGAGTCTTCTAATGAATAAATGGCACACTGTTTTACACTTTCATATATTTTTATCTAATAAATGCTAAAAGCTAGAGCAAATTTAAACAAAATGGCCAGTTTAGTTTTAGTTTTTCCGAAAACACATTCTTACAGAGCTTGTTATGCGAGGTGCTTGATTCATACAATATTGTATCTTGATTTTTTATTATTTATTTTTATAACAACTCTTTTATTTTCATACACGTTAATTGGGCATAAAATGAAGTTTATTTTTGGATCTTTATTTCATGAAATATATTTTAAACAAAAAAATGTAATCTAAATATCTGCAAAATTTTCTTACTTACTTAAGTATTATTTAGAATTAGGACCCATTTAAAAACACATATACCGGTTGGATATCATTTTGATTATCAAAAAGCAGTATTTACCTTTTCGAGTAAAAATTGCGAAACAGACCTCAGATTTAGGCAAATTATCAAAGAGCGAAAAGCAAAAAAGTAGCCCATACATTCCATTCGAATTGAAATTATCTACATTATTAAAAAACGAAAAAGAAAGTAGTTCATAAAGTCAGACAAGCCAAGCGTCCCATTTTTTCGATATTAAAAAATAGGGAGGCATAAAAATAAAATAAAATAAACTACTGCAGCCTTGGCTTTTCGGTTATACATTCCATTCGAATAAAAATTATGTAATATGCTGAAACACTAACAGGATTTTTGTTAGTTGCTCCAGTATAATATATATACCTAGTATCGAAAAGTTGGGCATTATAGGCAGTAAAGTCAAATACCTAACTATACCGCTCTCTCTTATTAATTTAATTATACAAGTCAAAAAGCCGGTTAATCACCATAATCATATTATTTTTAGGTATACATTATTTTCAGCACTTAGCACTTGGCAGTTTAAGGCTGATCCCAAAAAATGTAAGTTTATTTATTTCCTACTAATGTGAATGCGACATTTCCGCGTGGAGTTTCTGCGAAAGCAATGCGTTAGCCAGTTCACGGTCGAAACAGTGACATCTTGCGGACGATTTAGGAATTACGAAGTTTACATCAGATTTATAATAGGACATAGATACGCAAAAACGTTCCAACCCATATCAATTTTTCATTCTAATTAATACCATATTTGACAAGTAAAAGACAGTAATTAAAATGGCAGATTCAAGCGTCATAGAGCATGATAACTGAAGTAATATTGTCTTCTGTTACCGCGATTGTTATTCATTGAAATTAAATAGTAGAACGGATTAATCGCGTTTATTAACATGACCCTACGTTTCGAGCCCTTTACAGCCGTCCATAGAAAATCAATAATTTAACTTATTGAAAAGTTTTTAAAAAATTGTTATTTTTCCTTTTTATTGTTATTCATTTGTGACTTTGTTTTGTGTATAATTATAATAATTATGGATGTACTGTAATTTACGTGATGAAATGAAATTTTATTTTGTATATTCTCAAATTAATTTTACACTCTAACTTCTGTGTTCAGTTTTAATCAGCGCTTTTTAAAATTGACACTGATGACAAAAATTTAAAGAAAATTGTTTAAGAGCCGGCAGAGTAAATTTAACAAAAACGACAGTCACGGTTAATGCTGTGACTTCCACAATTCTTCACAAATATATACAAGATGCTTGTAATTATTATCTCAAAGAGTGTATCTACAATATTCGTATACTTAGAATCTAAAATATTGTGCAGTTTAGTAAATATGTCTACGTAAAGTTGCAGTAAAATGTAGTAAAACGCGTGTCAGCGTTTAGATAAAAGTGAATGAAAAATTATTTGGTCTATTTTTGAAAACCAATTGCATTCAATCTCAAATAAATAAGGTACAAAATTCGTATAGTCTCATTTCATAATACTTTTTCGTTAATTAATTATGATTTTTTTAAAACGTCCTAAAAATCCGCCATACAAAATTACTATGGAATCTGATCGTTGAAATATAACAAGTGAGCAACACCCGAAATAGTCAGTCGGCCCCGAATGTTCGAAGCGACACCACGTCTCTCTGCGGAGCGTCTACGTCTTGAAATAAATCGATGTTCTTTGTGTACGTATACTGCGTTATATGTAGCAAAACGGTATAAGAATTTTTTTACCATTTTTTGTGTTTCCAAAGGAAATAGGCAATAGCGACCAGTTCAAAATGAATGACATACATGGTTAGTTTCGTTTATACCTCATATGTATATAGTGTCACTTGGACCGTAGAAGATGTCCAAGGTCTGATGACGGAGTAGAAAGGAGGCCACCGGAACTCAGGAAGTAGTTGATGTAATACCCCCGTGTTTGGACTCATTTGTATTGTTTTGGAGAGCACTTGGATCGTGAGTGGTGTCCAAGGTCTGATGATCGAGCAGAAAGGTGGCCACCGGAACTCAGGAAGTAGTTGATGTAATACCCTCGTGTTTGGGCTCGTTAGGTTTGTTCTGGTGAGCACTTGGACCGTGAGTGGTGTCCAAGGTCTGATGATGGAGCAGAAATATGACCACTGGAACTCAGGAAGTAGTTGATGTAATACTCCCGTGTTTGGACTCATTTGTATTGTTTTGGCGAGCACTTGGACCGTGACTGGTGTCCAAGGTCTGATGATGGAGCAGAAAGATAGCCACCGGAACTCAGGAAGTAGTTGATGTAATACTCCCGTGTTTGGGCTCGTTAGGTTTGTTTTGGCGAGCACCTGGTCCGTAGATGGTGTCCAAGGACTGACGATGGAGCAGAAAGGTGACAACCGGAACTCAGGAAGTAGATAATGTAATACCCTCGTGTTTGGACTGATTTGTAGTGTTTTGGCGGGACTTGGACCATGAGTGGTGTCCAAGGTCTGATGATGGAGCAGAAAGATGACCACCGGAACTCAGAAAGTAGTTGATGTAATACCCCCGTGTTTGGGCTCGTTAGGTTTGTTCTGGTGAGCACTTGGACCGTGAGTGGTGTCCAAGGTCTGATGATGGAGCAGAAAGGTGGCCACCGGAACTCAGGAAGTAGTTGATGTAATACCCCCGTGTTTGGGCTCGTTAGGTTTGTTCTGGTGAGCACTTGGACCGTGAGTGGTGTCCAAGGTCTGATGATGGAGCAGAAAGGTGGCCACCAGAACTCAGGAAGTAGTTGACGTAATACCCCCGAGTTGAGGCTCGTTATGTTTGTTTTGGCGAGCACTTGGACCGTGAGTGGTGTCCAAGGTCTGACGATGGTGCATAAATATGACCACCGGAACTCAGGAAGTAGTTGATGTGATACCCCCGTGTGTGGGCTCGTTAGGTTTGTTTTGGCGAGCACTTGGACCGTGAGTGGTGTCCAAGGTATGATGATGGAGCAGAAAAGTGGCCACCGGAACTCAGGAAGTAGTTGATGTGATACCCCCGTGTTTGGACTCATTTGTATTGTTTTGACGACCACTTGGATCGTGAGTGGTGTCCAAGGTCTGATGATGCAGCAGAAAGGTGGCCACCGTGACTCAAGAAGTAGTTGATGTAATACCCCCGTGTTTGGGCTCATTAGGTTTGTTTTGGCGAGCACTTGAGCCGTAGGTGGTGTACTTTCTTGTATTTTGCAATAAAGGTAAAAAAAAACAAACCGAACGGGCCCAAACACGGGGGTATTATATTAACTACTTCCTGAGTTCCGGTGGCCATATTTTTACTCCATCATCAGACCTTGGACACCACCTACGGCCCAAGTGCTCACCAAAACAAACCTAACGAGCCCAAACATGGGAGTATTACATCAACTCCTTCTTGAGTTCCGGTGGCCACCTTTCTGCTCCATCATCAGACCTTGGACACCACCTAAGGCCCAAGTGCTCACCAAGACAAACCTAAACAGCCCAAAAACGGGGGTATTACATCAACTAATTCCTGAGTTCCGGTGTTCATCTTTCTGCTCCATCATCAGACCTTGGACACCACTTACGGTCCAAATGCTCGACAAAACAAATTTAACGAGTCCAAGCACGATAGTTTTACATCAACTCATTCTTTAGTTCCGGTGGTCACCTTTCTGCTCCATCATCAGACCTTGGACACCACCTACGGCCCAAGTTCTCACCAAAACAAACCTAACGAGCCCAAACACGGGGGTATTACATCAACTACTTCCTGAGTTCCGGTGGTCATCTTTCTGCTCCATCATCAGACCTTGGACACCACTCATGGTCCAAGGGCCCGCCAAAACAATACAAATGAGTCCAAACACGAGGGTATTACATCATCTACTTCCTGAGTTCCGGTGGCCACCTTTCTGCTGCATCATCAGACCTTAGACACCACTCACGATCCAAGTGCTCGTCAAAACAATACAAATGAGTCCAAACACGGGGGTATCACATCAACTACTTCCTGAGTTCCGGTGGTCATCTTTCTGCTCCGTCATCAGACCTTGGACACCACTCACGATCCAAGTGCTCGCCAAAACAATACAAATGAGTCCAAACACGGGGGTATTACATCAACTACTTCCTGAGTTCCGGTGGCCACCTTTCTGCTCCATCATCAGACCTTGGACACCACTCACGATCCAAGTGCTCGCCAAAACAATGCAAATGAGCCCAAACACGGGGGTATTACATCAACTACTTCCTGAGTTCCGGTGGCCATCTTTCTGCTCCATCATCAGACCTTGGACACCACCTACGGCCCAAGTGCTCACCAAAACAAACTTAACGAGCCCAAACACGGGGGTATTACATCAACTACTTCCTGAGTTCCGGTGGCCATCTTTCTGCTCCATCATCAGACCTTGGACACCACCTACGGCCCAA
The DNA here is from genome assembly GCA_949128165.1 of Lathronympha strigana. NCBI lineage: Eukaryota > Metazoa > Arthropoda > Insecta > Lepidoptera > Tortricidae > Lathronympha > Lathronympha strigana. The sequence continues at coordinate 440,470 of OX421920.1, forward strand.
GTGCTCACCAAATCAAACTTAACGAGCCCAAACACGGGGGTATTACATTAACTAATTCCTGAGTTCCGGTGGTCATCTTTCTGCTCCATCATCAGACCTTGGACACCACTCACGATCCAAGTGCTCGCCAAAACAATACAAATGAGTCCAAACACGGGGGTATTACATCAACTACTTCCTGAGTTCCGGTGGCCACCTTTCTGCTCCATCATCAGACCTTGGACACCACTCACGATCCAAGTGCTCGCCAAAACATTACAAATGAGTCCAAACACGGGGGTATTACATCAACTACTTCCTGAGTTCCGGTGGCCACCTTTCTGCTCCATCATCAGACCTTGGACACCACCTACGGCCCAAGTGCTCACCAAAACAAACCTAACGAGCCCAAACACGGGAGTATTACATCAACTCCTTCTTGAGTTCCGGTGGCCACCTTTATGCTCCATCATCAGACCTTGGACACCACCTACGGCCCAAGTGCTCACCAAGACAAACCTAACAAGCCCAAACACGGGGGTATTAAATCAACTAATTCCTGAGTTCCGGTGGTCATCTTTCTGCTCCATCATCAGACCTTGGACACCACTCACGATCCAAGTGCTCGCCAAAACAATACAAATGAGTCCAAACACGGGGGTATTACATCAACTACTTCCTGAGTTCCGGTGGCCACCTTTCTGCTCCATCATCAGACCTTGGACACCACTCACGATCCAAGTGCTCGCCAAAACAATGCAAATGAGCCCAAACACTGGTGTATTATATTAACTACTTCCTGAGTTCCGGTGGCCATATTTCTACTCCATCATCAGACCTTGGACACCACCTACGGCCCAAGTGCTCACCAAAACAAACCTAACGAGCCCAAACACGGGAGTATTACATCAACTCCTTCTTGAGTTCCGGTGGCCACCTTTCTGCTCCATCATCAGACCTTGGACACCACCTACGGCCCAAGTGCTCACCAAAACAAACCTAACGAGCCCAAACACGGGAGTATTACATCAACTAATTCCTGAGTTCCGGTGGCCATATTTCTACTCCATCATCAGACCTTGGACACCACTCACGGTCCAAATGCTCGACGAAACAAACATAACGAGTCCAAACACGATAGTTTTACATCAACTTATTCTTCAGGTCTAGTGGTCATCTTTCTGCTCCATCATCAGACCTTGGACACCACCGAAGGCTCAAGTGCTCGCGAAATTCAAAGTAAAGAGCCCAGAAACGGGGGTATTATGTCATTACCTTTCTGCATCATCATCAGATCTTCGATAACACCTGCATCCTAGTTTTCTCAAAAAAATGAATGTAACAAATCCAAAACGCACATGTACATTTTTTACTATACCAACTTCATTAGAATATCATTTAGTTTAATAATATCGTACAAAATCTCAACTGAATTTAAGACGATTTTATTCATCGTTGGCATCGCAGGACTACAAAAATGTCGAATTTTAAGTTACCGACTTTTGCCATAGCAGTGATGACGGGCCGACGGCGTAGTAGTGTGCGCGCGCACGCACACAGATAGCGAGTCACGCTCGGCGCGCTAAATGCCGTCCTTGGAAAAAGGTTGGTGCGCTCTTAATGTGACTTTTCTTTATGAATATGGGGTGAGGAGTATGTCTGAGTATTAATGTTATTAGGGCAGCATAACGTTCACTAGTTTCGGCTAGTAACTGCGCCATCTAGTAGGTAATTAAAGAAACTGTTTTTTTTTTACATTACTCCCTGATTATTCCACATGTATCATGCGTTTTTATAAAGATATATCTTTGCTATTTTAACGAGTATAAAATGATGATGGTGAATAGAGGACCATATCTTATTCTCAATATAACCTCGTCCTGTCTAATTCTCAAGTAAGAACGTTCTGATTTATTTATTTAAACTTTATTGCACAATTATATTAATGTACAAATGGCGGACTTAACGCGATTTAGTAGTTCCTGCCCCACTGTTTTTTATAAGGATGAAAATTGTGCCCAATTATTCATATTTGGCAAATATGTTATATATAATAATTATATAAACATATTATATGTATAAGGAAGGAGTCCTTATATCCTAAAAATAATATAAAAAACCCTTGTCTTTAACATATTTATTCGCAAAAATTATCTTTAGGCACGGGCACATCTATGAAGCAATATAATTTAAGTGTGCTTCAAGCGAGCCAACAGTAAGTATCCGTACTACGCCGAAGCCAAGAGTCAAGGTAATGATTTTTTCCCCGGACTACGCGGAAGCCAACAGCCACTACCCTGACTACGCCGAAGCCAACAGTCATTACCCAGACTACGCCGAAGCCAGCAGTCTATGTATGTATATTTGTGCAGAGTGTTCCACTCTAGCGTCGAGACTACTACACCAGTTTCGATGAAAGAGGTGTCAATCGATTCGTTTTTTTGGTGAGGGGATCATAGGCTATATTTAGAGTCACGCATTTCAGTACGTTCTAGCTTAAATAATTAAACTCGATATTTCATGCTAGATAAACCTTTACGGTTAGTAATAAACGTACGCTTACCTAGTAACGTGCTTATTGACATCGGAGAAATAACAAACATATATATATCTCTTTTTGACACTTCCTTTACTTGGTAAGGAAGTGAAGGTCGGGTTTATGACTTTGATGTTCTCAGTTTTGACGGGGGATGGGGGGCTTGGTTAGGCCCATATTACACATATCTCTAACCATAGATTACATGCCGTCCCATTTCTTTACTTTGCAGAAAAAGGGAGGCATATGTTTTTTTTTATTATTATTTATTTATTACCTTTAAATGGGGTTACATTCTTAGAAGTATATGTCCCACAAAGCGGTTTTCACATTTTGACTGTGGGATCAGTCTCTTATTCTCTAACAGTATTTACGTACCTAGTTAGTTACTAACTTAAAAACTATTTATAAAAAGATCAAACTTTTTAGATTTAAATTTGGCTCTGTTAATCTCCTTTTTTGATATCTGCCGGCAAGCAGTTTAGAATATAGGGTAGGGGTTTCCGTAGGCACCTATCACCATAGAAGTTGGTTACCCTCGGTACAATATATCGGTAGATCTATGATCAAAGATATTTGATAATGTAATATCGACCTTACTGAACCTTAGCTCCATTCCATCTTAGTTTGCCTTCACTTTCCATCTGGTGTAACTAGTGTCTTCTTATTCTTTTAAATAATGGCTTCTGTCCGAGCGTTGGACAATTTTGCCAGTGTCACGTATTATTATTATTTTAGTATCTTATATAAATAGAATAGTATATTGCCACTTGGGCGACGTTGTTCGGTAATTGACCTCGCTATATGTTTAGCTTAGTATAGCTATAAGACTTAAAATATAGCTTCTTAGGGGGCCAAAATCCCGGGATTGCCGCTTGGTGAAATGGTGACTAAAGGAGTGACTGAACTTACACATTGGCAAGTGATGGGGCAGGTTCGATAATCTGAATCAATAAAATAATGAAGTTAATTATAAAAACTTGAACTGTTCGTTATTATTAACAAAATCGTGTACAAAATAATTCAAATTTACCCCCGACGTTAAACTGGTCGTACTAAATTACCTAGTAAGTCGTCTCTGTACTGTTCAATAATTGTCGTCCTCCTATCCGATCAAATAGATAAAGAACATCTAATTACATAAAATAGAACTCATTCATTGCATTTACAATGAATAAATTATCTCAAGATTATTCATAAGAGAAGAATTTTATTTTGACTAATTAATAATTATGAATCGACTAATCAACATCACTATTTTAGCTTGCCCCCAAAGTGAGTTTAGATAACGGGGTGTACACATTAAACAACATTTTGCAAACAAAATACAAAAATTATTCCAGAGCCGCCATAGCCATCTTGAGAAACAAACGACAATCCCGTAAATAGAGTCTATCCCCGGACAGTCAATTATTTAAAAAAATGACGTGACAAATTATGTAATAGCTGACGTTGAACTTAATCTGATAGGACGAGTCACCGATATGATAGAGGTGAAATATGACTGTTTGTTTTCACTCGTATACATACTCAAATCAACAATATAGTTTGGAAAAAGAAAACAGTTGGATTTTCTCTGCATATTCACAAATCAGAAGAGATCCTTGCCAAACCATGAACCTATGCCTACCTACCTATAACTTGCAGTGTAAACATCTGCAAATAAAAAAAAGGTAGTGTACTTTTTCTACGGGAGAAAATGTCAGTTCCCACCCGCGTTTTCACCCGTCCAAAAGTATATAAACACGAACGCACACACTTTTAAGTGTGGACACGCCCATACAGGTTAGTACTTAGGTTTAGGTTTGTAACTTGTGTGATCATCAAGCGATCTCATGATAAGGCCTAAAGTGGCAATAGCAACTCTCTCTAAAGCCCTATTCGAGTGACATTTCAATGCGAATTTCCGTGGAAATTACAATATGACATGTTAATGACGTAGGGAATATGAAGTGGATATGTCAAATGTCATTTTAGCACGTTTTAATAGGTCTCCAGCATACGGTTTTTGAAGTTTCAGGATTATTTTATTTTATTTTATTGGCTTCTTTTACCGCGATTGTTATTGTGTTGTTAAAGTGTTTAATTTCAATGATTTTATTTTTAATCGAACTTTGACCAGGCCTGTCCCACTCGCGCGTGTAGGTATCGAACTGTAAGTACCCCTTGCTAGGGGCCAAATCAGTAGGGACTCACGGGCGAGCGGTGACGCACGCGCGAGAGTTGTTCGTCGCATACCTACGTACTGATTCGACCGCCGTTACAGAATTTTATTTATATTAAAATAACTAAAGGGCGGAATTATTCAAGGCCTTTGGGTAGGTTCATCAGGCCTGTTTCAATTAAGGTACCTATCTAAGTATGTACCTATGCCTAACTAGTTGCACGCAAATTTATTAGAATTAAACCTACATACCACTTAGACATATCTTAGGTTTATTCGAGCTAAAGTAGAGCAATATAAAAAGGTAGTAACTAAGTATTAAGATTATATTAAAAGAAGACAACATTGATATCATCATAAAAGGAACGAGTTACGCGATAGAAAGAGAGCGCACTTTACGTGAATATAATTGTAGGCATTCAGCGTTGCGCGGTCGGAATTTTAACTTAGTATTATCGTAACATGAGTCGTTATTTCTTTAAACGAGTTGTTGGAGAGGGATTTTTGTACTTGTACTAATATGTATTCTGTGCCGTAACGAAGATCGTAAAGTCTATCTCCGTCTCTGTCACTCGACTAGTAAGTGTGACAGAGATGGAGATAGACTTTACGATCTTCGTTACGGTTTGCGGTCACACGCCTGTTATGTTTTCGGTGTTATTTACCTAAGTAGCTGCTAAGTGTAATAATTTATGCAAGTAGATATACCACGCGTGCTATTTAATATTTATAATTCGCGTATTCTGTGTGTGTATATTATTGGATCAAGGGTAGGTACAAGATGCGTAGGTGATATGTACATTGAAATATCTTATTGTCGCCGAGGCGGACCGTATGCTTGTTTGCCACCGACGTCGTTCAAAAAAATGACAACCCTATCTTCGGCGAGGTGCGGAGTAATATCGACCTTCGCGCCGGGCAATAGAACTCAATGACAGCGCGGCTCGCGTGCGGTCCGTGCTAATAATAATTAATAGGCACGTAAAAAGGCGGCATTCGTGAACATCAAAACAGAGGGTCTTCTGTACTTGTACTATTATTTATTCTGTGCTTTGACCAAGAAACACTTACCAAGTTTCTCCTCAAGCAACTTTTGTGAGTGAGAAAGAGAGAAGAACATGAGAGAGAGAGTCCTTTTCTTACGAACAAGGTCACTTGTCATGATTTTTGACGGTCTTGTCAATCAAAAGTGTAACCGACATGTAGGATGTCACTAAGAGCGAAATTTCAATGAAATCACATGTCAATTGTTAGGTTTAATTTATTACTGATACATTGCGTGCCCAATTAATTAGTATGTTTTTTTTTTATTTTTTAACTAGATATGCTAATTTCAGTTCATTAGGACTTATAGGTACTTTCAGCCCTTAAAATTAGTGTCGTTATGAAAGACACTCACTGTATACGACACTATCATATCTTTGATAATGGATCTATATGCCTTCTTTTTTCTTCACATGGTGATCAGATCCATGATCAAGACGTATGATATTGATAGTGTAACAAGGGCCTAAGTCATAAGTGAAGAAACGCATTTTAGTGTAATTAAAAAGTTGTAAGTATTAAGTAAAAGACTAAATTCGAAACGCACCGGTAACAACAATATCACCGTTGGAATTCAGCATGCATGCCTACCACAAACATCGAAAATTGGCATTGACGGAAAAACCTCCTTGTCACTCTAATATGCAAGTGTGACAGAGATGGAGATACAAATCCGCAATCGTTCGATTTTCGTGGTACTAGGCCAGTATTCAGTTGACACAAACAGATATATTTACGTACCGGTAGATAAAGATACGATAAGTTTATTACTCCACTACTACTTATATAAGTAATAAATTAACGCCTGTATTTTGTAAATGGACCTAAACTAAACCTCAATTTTAAATGGCACTTTAACTTTATCCATAAACTTAGATAGCAAATTAATAAATTGTATAGTTTGAACTTTTTCGGTATAATATCTGTAGAAAAAACCCAAGTCTATCTAGTTTTATCAATAAACTTTATCATTAATTCATTGCAAAGCACGGTTCATAATATAGCTATTAGACAATTAATGAAAACTATGATAAAAAGTATCACATGTATTCTGAATAGGGTAGATATAGCAATTTTGGTATACTTTATTTATTAGGCACGTATATTTAAGTAAATAAGCAACATGAAATCGTGCGCAAACGTATATCACCATTTATTTATAGACTTGGGGGTTTTCTCTTTATTTAAGATTAAAAACTCACCTTTATACTTTTTAGCTCAATGGCGAACTAGTTTTTCTGGATTTTGTTTCTGAGACTACGTGTGGCGTCGGCTGAGATTGATAAGCAACTGTTATCAGCATCTGATAGACGGGCTGTGTCCCGATCCGTTCAAGCCGAATTTACCAATTAAGTAGCTTTATAATCGAAAGTGTTTCTTACACTTGGAGTAGGTACGATGAAAAAATGTTTTTTTACCGGAAAAAGACTAAAACGCACATAGCTATAAGAATAAGGATGCTACCGAATATAGTACCCGTACCCACGTAGCACAACGCATTTTAAGAGTTAAGAAACTGCTGTATGGTAGCAGTATAACATTTTTATTTTATTTCCAGGAGTTCTCTAAATGTTTCATGAATTCCACCATCAGAATATAATTACAATGAAATGGAACTATCTTCAAGTTATTTCCTTACAAATAAAAGATGGATGTCTCAAATTGGATGATAGAGCTGGGAATTACCAAGCAGTTCCACTTTGCCTTTACTTTACAATAGTTTTTTTTTTTACTTTAAAATAAAATACTTGAATTACCCATTGTTTTCTACTTATTTGAACATTATCCAAAAAACACCATGAAGGTAATTACCCAACTGTAGAACCTCCAGACAATTTTTCGCGTACTATTGTTAAGTAATGCGACGTAGAGGAGAAAAGCCAGGCAGACATATTTCGTGAAGGCCGGTACCTACGGTCGGCTCCATAAATATAAATTGAACAATTAGCGCCAATATTGACTGTATTTTGCTATGCCTCTTTTTTCTTTTCTTTTGAATATTGACTTTGAAAAATTACAAGTTTTTAATTTTTTCTGAATTTCTCGATTTCCCGGGATTTCTCGAAACTGATTCTGGATAATATAATACATTGCATGCCCCAGTCAAGTAGTCACCCCACAGCTCGTAACACATATGTGAGAACACAGGTCAGAAATATTCTGAAACAGCTGCACTAGTAACTAGATATTTATTTTTCAGTTACATTGCCGCCATAATGTTGACGGGCGCTAGTAGTATTCGAATTTTAATCAATGACAAAGGAAGATTAACACATACGCATAAGACTAAAACAATAAGGCTATTTGTTTAACTACTAAGTACTAAACAAAGTCATAACATAATTTACAAAGCTAGGTACATCAGGCGAATCAAGTCTGTTCCCTTTTATAGGAAAGCAGATTTGTGCCACCCTTCCTATCTAGTAACTGAATAATCTCAGAATAAAAAGGCTCTCAATTGATCTTGGCACGAATTTGGAGCTTAAAATGTGCTTTTTTTTTAGTAAAATTTAGTCTTGGTTGCTTTTTGACAAGGCTCATTCCTAAAGTAACTTTAGGACAATCGCGCCTTATCGATAACCGAAAAAGTGGTAGGTATACCTTTATACTTTTTAGAAATGTCACAAATGTTTACTCTCTTGCGTTTCCAGACTATTTGGAACACTGAATGCTAGCTCGGTAGCTTACCTACTGAGTTCAAGGGAATGTTTCATCATAGAGGAAATATAAGAGGAGGTACGTATGTAAGTAGTCTGTGGTTTCATAAATCACTTACTGACGAGTTATGTTGATAGTCCGGTGTTTGTAATTGGTGCAATTTAATTGGCCCTATAAATATTTAGCTAGGTAACTTACTTGTCATTTTGTTAAAGTATAACTTACCAAGAAGTTCGTCGCTGAAATGCACACGTCTCAACTCAACTACTACTAGGTACGCACGAAGTCTGACAACAGAACTGGATATTAACTTGATATTTACTATAATAGTAACGTTCACAATGACTAATAAAACTGACGCACTGTAACTACAACTACAAAACGATTACAACATATTTTGTAACATTTACGAAGAACGTCTCACCTCAAAATTATAGTTTAAAATACAATCCGAAAGTCAACATCATGCTTATATAAGGTAATTTTTTAGAATTGTCTATGGCCGCTAGAATCCCCGGTGACAGTTCGCATTGAGGTAACATGCGTGATGCATAGATGGCGTCACTATCGTTAACGCATTGACAATAACTAGGGCTAGATGCTAGATTTTCTACTGGTTCCTAACTGGCTGGAACCTGTATAATCTATGGGTATTTACCCTAATATTATCCATCAGATTGTTAATACCCACTGTCATGGTCGAATTTTAAATAACTTTTTGATTTGTACGTTTTGTAGCGCGTTGTATACACTATATACTCTTACGCTATATTTAGGAACATATTACACTATACCGTATATGATCATATCTCTGACCAGTTTATATGCCGTCCTTTGTCTTCACGTTGGAGAAAAAGGAAGGCATATCGACCTATGATCAAAGATATGGTAATGTAATTATGGGCCTTTAGATACTTAATGGTAATATAACACAGCACGATCCGTCGGGGCCAATCATCGGGGGTACCTTGCGCCTCCCTTCCCCTGTCTCATCTCCCTAGGTTCCCTTTCGTCTATTGTCCGGGCGGATGCAACTGATCGACTAGAATTACTGATGAAAATGAATACTAGCATAAAAGGGCAAAATCCGCTGGATTCCGTCTACCTAATCAATATTTATATCACGCATTTTTTTGAGGTTTTTTTTGTATTATTTAGGTAAGTATAGAGGTACATAAATATAATCCTGAAGGTAATTATATAAATGTCTTTTCTATACCACGACGGTGGCAAACAAACATACGGTCCGCCTGATGGTAAGCGGTCACCGTAGCCTATGCACGCCTGCAGCTCCAGGGGAAACTATAGTAGTAGTATGTAGTGTCTGAAAGTAAAACTATAATTGGACCACACTAAGTCTTTCTGCCAATTTATACGTGAAGTGTGGCATTTTCAAACAATGTTACTGCCAAGTGTCGCAAATCAGTGGAAAGTTAGCGTGACCGCAATCTATTTAAGTTTTATTTGCTGTCACCGTAGAATTGTGAGTACCGTTAGTTTATAAACTAACGCGCGAGATTGTAAACAAACGGATAGGTTCATCATTTCAGCCGAAAGACGTCCACTGCTGGACATAGGCCTTCCCCAAAGATTTCCATAATGACCGGTCCTGCGCCACCCGCATCCAGCGGACTCCTGCGACCTTCACCAGGTTATCAGTCCCTTTTGTGGGGCTTAATACCCACGATGCGCCTTCCGGTACGCGGTCGCCACTCGAGAACCTTTCCGCCCCAACGGCCATCGGTTCTACGTGCAATGTGCCCCGCCCACTGCCACTTAAGCTTAGCGATTCGGAGAGCTATATCGATTACTTTGGTTCTGCTGCGGATGGTCTCATTCTGATACGATCTCGCAGAGAGACTCCTAGTATAGCCCTCTCCATTGCCCTTTGGGTGCCTTTGAGCCTCCTTATGACGTTCTTACGGATAGGTTAGTTTATAATATTCCCAGTCAAATTATAATCTGTCGGGAGTTCACAATTTAACGCCATACACTCCGTTATATACCATTAACGCCTCTGTTACATAGTCCATTGTGAAGTGAAAATGCTTGATAAACAGGAAATCAGAGCGAGGGACTTCCCCTGATAATATCCGCCAGGTTTTTACTGAAAACTGCCAATCATTGGCACCTAATTTATTTTGGTATGAATACTGCTGCTGCCATAATATACCTAATATTGGAAACTCGCAATATCAAATTCTAATGCTATATGCTGAGTAGGGTCCATTTTGTGATGCACACACAACTTACTTTTTTATATTGTTTTGTCTTTATGTCTGTTTATTGTGATCGTCACAAATAAATTTATTTCTTTCTTTTCTTTTCTTTAATGAGCAATAATGAGATAGGAAATAGAATTGCCGTCAATATTTACAACTTAAAAACGATAAATAAATAAATATTGTGGGACAATTTTACACAAATCACCTGTTACTAAGACTCGAGAAATTCGCCGGCATTTCGTTAAGACCAGTTGGCCTAGTGGTTATGGCATTAGCTGAAGACCCGAGTTCGATCCTCGGATTGGCCTTCGTCGGTGTTGGTCTTTTTCTTTAGTGTATGAAATCTATTTCAATTTATAAATCACCTAGTCCCACGGTAAGCTCAATAACACTTGTGTCATGGGTACTAGGCGACGATATACACGGTGCCCGTGAGCATTGCGAGAGATTTTAACAGGGTATTCCTGAGGCTAAAACACACAAAAAATTTCATATTAAGTGCATTGTATTAGGGCTAGTTTCTGAGATAATTGCAATTTTTATTTAAACATAATTTTACCGCCACTCAGTAAATACGTCAGTAAGTCAGTAAAAATCATATGATATTTTATGTTTATTTTAGCCTCAGGAATACGCCGTTAAAATCTCTCGCAATACTCACGGGCACCGTGTATATAATAGATAGATACATATAAATACTTAAATACATAGAAAACATCCATAACTCAGGTTCGTTATAAACACACAAATAAATGCCTTCACCAGGATTCGAACCCGGGACCTCCTGCTTCGTAGACAGGGTCACTACCAACTAGACTAAGAGGCAAACGATGTAAACAAAAGGTATCACATGTTTTGTCACTGTTTCTCCTTATATTTTCACACTACCTCATCAAACACCACTGAAGACGTTCACTACTGATATGCTCGTATTATTGTAACATACAAAACGTTAAGATAAATAACTTAGTCTTGGAGATACCTTAAACAACCCACAACGCAGGTTTCGTCAACTCACAGGAGTCACAGGCAATATATCCACCACAGGTTTCGTCAAAAAGAAAGGTACTTACGCCTTGAGAGAGATTGCATTAAAAATATTAAAGTTAGGTTATTACGAGCAATATAGCGGTCTGTATACATTGTTAGGATTTAGGAAGGTGGATAGACAGCGATTTTAAGTATATTGTATATCAAGGGCATAAATTAACCCATTTTAGCCGAGGCTAATTTATGAGTCCAAGTGCAACGAGGACCAATATGAAATATCCGTGGAAGCTTGTCATGCTTGGGCGCCCCTCACAGGCGGCCCCGGCGAGCACCGGACGCCTACAATTTTACTTCATGCTCTAGAGCATAAAAAGCGGTTTTATGTCGCTTGGCCTCGACTTACGAAGTTACGAGTAAAGTCGAATTTTTCGAGCGACAGAAGTGAAAATAAATGAAACCTCTTACCAGACTTACCAGATTTATTTCCCATACCCGATACAACCCTAGTAACATAAGAGACAAACCTTAATGATTTTAGAATGAAAATGCGCCCATGAAAACCAAAACTAACTAAAGTCTGACAAGTCAAGGCTACAGTAGAGTTTTTTTTAATTGTGTGCGTCCCTTATTTTCGGTATGAAGAAAATAAGGAGGCATATAAATTTAGAAAAATCTACTGCAGCTTTAGCTTGTCAGACTTTACCTACTATTAATTAATAAGCAACGTTTTTATTTCATTTGTACTTAAGATAAACATAAAAAGTTATGAGGAGTTAATATGTAGAAATGTACTTTTATAACAACTTATAAGCGAGCGAAGTCTCAGAAGGACGCTAGGTCTAGTAGGTACTAGGTACCTAACTTATTGTGACAGTTATAGTAAAAGGTACGTACTTTGTCGATAAGGCGCTAATGCCATAAGGATTCATTTAAAAATTAACCTTATCAACAAAGTGGTACCTTTTACTAAAAACGATTTTTAATAAACTGATTTAAATAATATTAACAGGCACTCAACTTACCATGCACAATGTTGGCACGACGCTAACAAATAAACAAAAACACAATTTTAGCATCTCACTATTTTATACAACTTTTGCAAGAAACTTCGATGTATCCACTAGCGCTCGAGTACGATATTGACGACCAATAAACTATGACAAGACAACACTATGCCGCTGCGTAGAAGATTTGCATGCTTACTCGTACCACGAATTTTACGTAACCGACTGTGAGATTCATTAAATCCCCGTCAATTCAACTTCATTGTTAGGAAGTTGTACACAAACCGCTATACTGATCGTAATAAATAACCTAATTGAAATTAAACACTTTAGAAGGGATTAATTGCGTTTATTAACACTATGACCTTACGTTTCGAGCCCTTTACAGCACTCGTTTTCACAGGATTAAGATGATGACTGTCATTAGGGTCATGGTGTTAATAAACGCGATTAATCCGTTCTAAAGTGTTTAATTTCAATGAATAACAATCGCGGTAACAGACAATATTACGTAATAACCTAACTTTTATGTTTTTAATGTCTAAGATTAAGTTATTTATCTTAAGTTTTGTATTGTATGTTACAATAATACGACCATGTCAGTGAACGTCTACAAAGATGTTTGATGAGGTAGTGTGAAAATGTAAGGAGAAAAATTGACGTATGTGATTCTTTTTGTTTACATCGTTTGTAAGTTCTATTTGAATCTCGATCCCTCCTCCACGCTCAATAAACGCTCATAAAAATTTAAAAAACCGGCCAAGTGCGAATCGGACCTGCGCACCTAGGGTTCCGTACAAACTTTGTTGCAATGCAACTGCAGCTAGTAGTGACGTCAGTCCCATGGAGGTATCAGTCAGATTGGGTCACTCGTTTGCTCGGCATAGAGATCGTATGCGAGTTTGTTGTACTTACCTTGATATTTTTTATTACGTAAACCGTTTTTAGGGTTCCGTAGCCAAAATGGCAAAAACGGAACCCTTATAGTTTCGTCATGTCCGTCTGTCCGTCTGTCCGTCTGTCCGTCTGTCCGTCTGTCACAGCCGATTTACTCGGAAACTATAAGTACTACAGTGATGAAATTTGATGGGAATATGTGTTGTATGAACCGCTACAAAATTATGACACTAAATAGTAAAAAAAAGAATTGGGGGTGGGGCCCCCCATACATGTAACTGAGGGATGAAAATTTTTTTTTCGATGTACATACCCGTGTGGGGTATCAATGGAAAGGTCTTTTAAAATGATATAAAGTTTTCTAAAAAACATTTTTCTTAAAGTGAACGGTTTTTGAGATATCAGCTCTCAAAGTCGTAAAAAGTATGTCCCCCCCCCTCTATTTTTATAACTACGGGGTATAAAATTCTAAAAAAAATAGAGGTGATGCATGCTAATTAACTCTTTCAACGATTTTTGGTTTGATCAAAGTATCTCTTATAGTTTTTGAGATAGGTTGATTTAACTGTAATTTTGGTTAAGTTATTGTGCTTACACTGAAAACGATGGCTGAACCTTATAAGTTTAGGCTCCATTCACCAGGTGTATAAATTGACATAATAAGTTTATTATATTTGCTGCTACGGAACCCTTTGTGCGCGAGCCCGACTCGCACTTGGCCGGTTTTTAACTTTGTTTAAAAGTTGGTACTTACGCATATCATAATTATAAAATTGAAAGTAAAAAAAAGTCTCAAAATAAGTTCAGAAAAGTTTGGCTTTTAAACACGAAAGAAAATGTTTGTAAAAAATATTACTTAACAGATTGCCGCAGCTCCTCTAAGATGTATGGTTGTCTAATTACAGGAAGTATAGCTTTCAAAGTTTCTGACAATAAATGCATCTCTATCTCTCTATCTCTATGTCTCAAATTTGTGAATAATAGAAATGACAGATTTTTGAGATTAGCAAACTATAATCCATAGCTTTATTTAAGTAAGTAGTAGGCTGAATATATCGAGCTTATGAATCTAGAAAAATGTGTTTAGACTAATCGACATTGCATATATGTCTTGCGAAAAGGAGACAAGTTCAGGCGAAATATCAGCGGTGGATGTAAAAAATGCAATAATATCCAAGGTTTACAGCCTTATGGATATCTTTTCGCTAACTACATTATAATGATTAATTTAAAAATGACATGTCAACGTATTTATTGGCCACGCTGAATATATCAAAGAATAAACAAATCAAAACCATTACTGATAAACAGATTTTATGAGCACGTGACGGAGGTTAAGCCGTGTCAAGGGAAACTGTGTCTTGAATCAACGCAACAAGAGCGCAGAAGCGGCCCGCGGGGAATCCCCGGGCATAGAGCAATAGACTTGACTAGACGAAGCTTTCTTGAAAGTTTTTTTTTTAATTTCTTCTAACGTGTGTTCCCATTGTTTTTAGTTAACTATGTTCAGTTTGTTTTTAGGTAAATAGGTAGTTTATACATTTAATATTGTGATGATTTTCGAATTATGGGTTTTGTACCAGTTTGCAGTTTGGTTGGGATTTTGCTGACGTCAAAGAGAATATAAATAACTTTAGGAAAAATTTCCAGGTCTGTCAAATTGAGGTCGAACGAAATAACGCCCATATTATCTACACTGTAAGGTATATGATATGATCATATCTCTGACCATAGATTACATGCCGTCCTTTATCTTCACGGTGGAGAAAAAGGGAGGCATATAGATCTATGATCAAATATATTTTATAATGTAATATGGGCCTAAGTAACTAACAATAGTGTGAAACCTAAATGGATTAAAGTTTGTAAACATTATTGTATTTATTGTGCAGTGATTGACAAAAGTGTAGAATTCAACTTGTTTGAGACTAATATTAAATCTGGCTACAAAGATACGTAAATAGTTTTTGCTCTATAGGTATATTTATAAGCATTTTGTGACAACTCAAGGAACTGAGAGATGCGCAATCAAGGTTAATATTAACAAAATCAACTTTAACGAATCATTTCACATATCAAACTTCGTATAGGCGACGCTGACATTAAGTAGGTACTGTAAAGGTTTTACCTTTACATCCGCCTTGGTTTGTTGGAAGGACTGGCTTTTTGAGTAAGTATTTCAAATTGAGAACTCTAGCCAGTGCTGTCACACCAAGGGGACGATTGTTGATTGTTCATTCCGTGCGTGGCAGCCTACACGTAAGGTTCTGTTTGCGATAATATATTAATACAAAGATTGTTAACTATCCATAAAATTTGTATTGCACCTCACCACTAGGCCGAACCCTTTACATGGTGGAGGTGTGGGGTTATACAACAAAAGCAGGAGCGGATATCAGAGGTCATACTTCAAGGACGGAGGCAGGAGGATACATAGGTAAGTTGGAATATTTACTTGTTTTTCAATCATAATTTAAGGGATTTTTCCCCACTGCCACAACTATTACTAACGGCCAATTGCACCAAACATGTTGCATTAGCCAAATAACCAGGTTACAGCTAAGCGTTTTTTAGTATGGAAATGGAGAGCTAACTCCGGGTTAGTTATCTAACTCTGGTTGGCGCAAGTGGCCCTAAGGGATCTATCCGAAATTTTTAAGAAAAAAAGACAAGTTTATAAAAATAATTACTTTACAATTTAATTCCTGTAAACCATTAGTATACACTATACATACATGTTGTATACAATAAATCTAGTGACGTTAATATAAATTATAAATATACCGGGTGGAACGGCTCGACGATCCTTTCCGCAAAAGGGGGATTGTTTAGATTTAGTACTGTATTTCCTCTAAAGAAACTAGGCTCTTATTCGTAAGCGTTTTTAAGTTATAGGCAGTTAACTTTTGATGCAAAATACTGCAAGTGACAACCCTCATTAGGTTCAATAACATTTAACAATAACACAAAGGTCAGTGACATTTACCAAAACAACATTTCTACCCCATAATATTTCCCAGTCAATATTACAATTGTGTGAACTACCCACTTACAATAATCTAACTAACCATAGATAAATTAAGACTAAGGGCAGTTATACATGCAGACTCGTAGAATTGAAAATAATATCTTCTGAAGCCTTTATTTTTATAATTCAAATAAACATGTTACTTTTGCATTTATTTCCATACAAATCGGTTAACCAACAGCATTTTCTAGCTTCCACGCACCCCGCCTAGTATGCTCTTCTGGCGGTGTATTATGGGCTTTATGAACCTATTTATTGTAACTGCCCTTAGTCTCAATTTCTCTATGGTTAAGTTAGATTTTTGTAAGTGGGTAGTTTGCACAATTGTATTATTTTGTTTGGGAAAAATATTAATTTTTACTCAGTCTTACCCGTGATAAAACAGTGACGCAAATAAATTGCAAATTACGTGATAAAACCTATTTTCAAAATGCCCTTGGGAGCCCGCGATTACCTAAATTTGCTTATGTTATACGGGGAGTGTAATTATAATGCCGCCGAGACGTTACGACGCTATCGACAAAGATATCCTCCACCACACCCAACTAGCCGTATGTCAATTTTACGGGCCTTTGATCGCGTGGCAAATAATCAGCCCATAGTACCACAAACGGGCCAAAACGACCAACGGGGAGGAGGTGTAGTTCACATTGCACCAAGGTTTGAAGAGCGAGTGCTGCGGTATGTCGAGCAAATTTTTGTAAACATAAAGTGTCACATTACAGTTACATGTAGGTATAGTACATAGTAATAGCAGGGTTGTCACTAAGAAGAACATTAATTAATTTTAATATTTTTACTGATTGTTCGTAACAAAAATATAAACATTACTAATCGATTCTCCTTCACTTAAACTAACCCCCCTTTGCGAGAAGGATCGTCGTGTCTTTCCACCCTGTATAATGATAAAATTCATTAAGCAACATGTCATGGTCATAAACTTACAATGGTCATTAAAAGACTTCATCATAGTAGAGAGAGAGTTTAAGGTCATGATGTGTAAAAATGGAAATTTTGTGAAATCCATTCAGATTTAGTTAAACTGTGTATAGTATACCTAGGATGGCGGCACCAGTAACGGACAAGGGAACAGTAATGTACATTCAGTCTTAGTCTGAGGAAGTAAGGTTCACGCATTTATTTTGTGTTAATTGTCAACCATATAAATATTAATAAATAAATAAATATTATACATTTTTACACAAATTGACTAAGCCCCGCAGCTCAAGAAGCCCAAGTAGCAAACAAGAATAGTGATTAAATCTTACATATCTTAACTTTATCTTAAATAATAATTAGTTAAATTTAAAACGACTCAATTTAGTCATTTTAATCTTAAAAACTAAATAGTTTTAAGCTACTCCTACTTTAGCAAGTTAAGAATACCTTAAACCTAGTTAAGTATGCTAAAAACTATTTAGTATTAAGTATGTCTACAGTTAAGTCTAAAAATGCGTATTTTACTCAACTCAGATTATTTGGAAGCTCACTTAAGACTCAATGATATAATTCAAGTATTAGTTTAGAATTGCAAAGTAAAAACTGATTTTGGTAGATGAACTTAAGATGATTGTAATACTAAGCTCTATTGATTGGGTTAATGAAGACTATTGTATTCAATTTTTGCTAAATTTAATAAAGTTTAAGTGAAAATAGGTTTAACGGGACGTTTTTAACCGAACTAGAACCATTCAAAGATACCCGAAATAAAAAAATATATTTAAAAAATCGTCAAATTGTGTGCGACCAAGTGCTTCAAACGTTACCAGTGCGATGCGTGAGACTTCGTTAGTAGTACCAAGTACATCTTCGAGTGATACTTCGGTATCATTATGCAGGACTGGGTATGTGCCGATTTAGATATTTTAGAGTCGTCGGGAGCATTCACATTTATTAGCGAGGCGCATGGATCCCGCCGTTTTCTCGACCACTGTATAGTAACTAAGGTCGCATTACGGCATTACCGAGTGTTATTGATGTTCATGTTACATACTATGTATGTTGGTCTGATAATTTTCCACTCATAGTAAAATGCAAATTGAACGTAGCGAGGAAAATCACTAATGTCAGCTTGGTTAATAAATAATACAAATAAAGTGAAGTGGGGACAAAGAAATGTCCACCAAATAACGGAATATTTGAAAATTTGTAATTTAAAGTTAAAGAATATTGATTTTCCTACTGAGTTTCAAGATTGTTGCGGTAGGTATTGCGACAGTATATGTCATAGGAGCCTTGTTGACCAACTGTGTACTGTAATTGGGGCTCTATATGTCATGCGGCTACTCTAACACATTTAAGTAATAAGTATTAGTGGGCGTAAAAATACTTTAGCCGGATGGAACAAGCATGTGAAGGAGGCCCACAGTCACGCCAAAAGAGCGTTCAGAATTTGGGAATGGTATGGGAAACCGGGCTCAGGGACGGTGTAATGACATGTTGGAGGCGCGTAAAGTCTTTAAAGGAAGGTTGAGGTGGTGTCAGAACCATCAGGACCAAATTAAAATGGACCTGCTGGCATCACATCACTCTAGTGGAGATTTCGGGGCCTTCTGGAAGGCCACAAATAAACTTAATCCTAAGAACGGCGTGCCTGGGAGTGTTAATGGAGTTTCAAATCCTAAAGAAATAGCTAACTTTTTCAGAGACCGGTTTAAAATTAGTTCGCCCTTAGGTCCTGCATGTCGGAATATCGAATCTGGAACTTTAACCATACAAGATGGAGTGCGGGGTACGCCAGCGAGGGTTTGAGCTCACCCTTGATGTCTATACGTATGATGTACGATGATATGTTGCTACTGGCTCCCTCCATTAGTGCGCTTCGGAAACTTTTTGCCATATGTGAATCCTACGCCTCCTCACACGATTTGCTTTATAACGGGAAGAAGAGTGAATTTATGGTTTTTAAGGCTGGTAACAAGTCCCTGACGAGAGTCACTCGCTTCAAGTATCTCGGGCATATTGTTACTGACGATCTGAAGGACGATGCCGACATAGAAAGGGAACGGAGAGCATTATATTATTATAACTACTTTGAGCTAATATTGAAAAATCCTTATTTTTTTTATAATTTCACCATAATTTTCATACCGTACGTATAGATAAAAAATGAATGATTAGCTTAATGTTACTGTAACTACTTAAATAACATCAAGAATAATATTGGCCGCTCAGATCAGTAAAATACCACACTGCAACATTCAAAAGTTCAAAAATAGAATTTTGGCCAATCCTATGTTAAAAATCTGGGAGTACACCGGGAATGCACAGCACTGCGCCGGGCGAGGCTATTATATGAAGTTATGATTCAGATTCAGAATTCAGATTCATTTATTTCTACAGTGTATTACATGATTTTGCATTACAAATTAAAAATTCGTAATTGAAATATGAATACAAGTTGAGTTAGCCAAAATGTGTTTTCATCACAGGACATACAGAATGAATATTATATACCTATTATAAATTTAATGGCTCTTCTTGCATAAAACTTACCGTAAGTTGGACGACAACTTGCATTCACTAAGTCAAAACTAAGGATTCTATTGAGTCCCTTTAAGTATTAAGTAGAACGGTTTTTATTATAAGTTAAGTATAATATATCTAAATCGGTACTTCTCCAAATCCAATGTGTCTATACTTTATCTAAAGTAACCTTACAAAATCAGTATCGTTTAAAGTCATACTTCGCTAAGAGTAATAAGACTTAACGCCATTTTACACTTGTAATAAATAAAATAAATTTAAAATTTCGATGCTGATTCTTAAAAAATAAAGTTCATTGAAGTTAGATTTTTGTTATATCAATAATAATTGCATTTATATCTCAAATACATTTACAGAAAAGTAGTATTCTGCGCTGTATATAAGAAAATTTTCATTTTGCAACATAATATTCCAAATTTTAACTGTTTTTTTCTAGTATTTTGTAAGCCCGTCTTTTTTATAGCACTTTCGATCAATTCTACACGACAAACAATCGTGCGTTGTAGTTTTTAAATACCTACAAGGTAATAAAACGGTATTTTATAAAAATAATAAATAGTAACATAATCGCCATTTTGATAACCTTCAATGAATTCTCTTTTTAGTAAAAGAGTTAGCCATGTTTTCTCAAATACATCTAAAATACAATCCATGAGTAAAAAAAGGTTTAAAATTTTCTTTATTAAGAGAAGGTCGAATTTGTGCAACTCAGTGTTAATAGTTTTAAGTCAGTATTGTAGATATCTTTAAGTATATTTCTTGGTCTTAAATCAACCTTCAAGATATCTTGAAATCCAAGTTTAGATATCTGTAAACCCTCATTCTTAAGTAGGGTTTAAGTTTGTCTAAACAGAAGTATTAACTCTTTCTTAAAATTTTCTTAAATACTGTGCCCACTTTGTCTTAACTGAGTCTTGGGGGATATCTTCAAGATATCTTCAGGGACATCATGGTTTTAGCCAAGACACCAGCAAGAATTTGTCTAATTGTCTTCAAGATATCTTCAATACCTTTTTAAGACATTTGATTGCTACTTGGGAGGCTTGTGTTACGGGTACTTAGACAACGATATATATAATATACAAATACATAAATACATAGAAAACATCCATGACTCAGGAACAAATATCTGTGTTTATCACACAAATAAATGCTCTTACCGGGATTCGAACCCAGAACCATCGGCTTAGCAGGCAGGGTCACTACCAACTAAGCCAACCGGTCGTCAAATGTCAATATGATACATAATTTAAACTTTCGTGAGTCATACTGATATTAAATTGCAACGGTTAACACTTACGTATTTTTATCACAATAGGCGTGACATGTTTCTACTGCATCGGGCGTCGGACAGACAGAGTGGTGTCACCTTCGCGGCTCGGGCATCACATCAGGGATGACAGAGTGACACCACTCTGTCTGTCCGAAGATTGCTGCCCGATGCAGTCGAAACATGTCACGCCTATTGTGATAAAAATACGTGAGTGTTAACCGTTTAACCGTTGCAATTTAATATTAAAACCATATGATATTTGAATTAAGAATGAAGTGTCCATCATTGGTGCCGTCACTCTACTTACACACATAGTTTAGCTAAAACTGAATGGATTTCACAAAAATGTACGTGATTGGATTTTCCATTTTTTTTAATTTACAAATAAGTGCTTCTAATATTATATGAGCAAATTAATTTAACATTTTTGACTCAGCAAATTGGCAGTGTCTGTAAAATTCAACATTCAAAAAGATATTCTTCAAGTAGGCGTGAAGGGCACTTTTACAAGTCAATAAGCATTACATTAAAGTTTTTATATGTACAAACATTTAGGTACAATATATAGTGACAAGAAAAGTAAAATCTAAATACTAATAATTCAACAGCCAATCCTGGGTAAACAATATAAAAAATAAATTGACTAAGTAATACACTATGGCAAGAGATATGTTGTCATGTCACTAATATATTTAAGACAATCAGGTTTTATCTTATGCTTATTTAATGAACTATTTAAAAAGCTGAAAGCCCGAGTGTTACTCCGGCTTCGCCTTTTCGAATATAATTTTCACATCTCTGTTTTAAAAATAATTTATATTTTATTAATACGAGTAAGTACTCAGTTATGATTTACCTATACATTGTTTAAATTTCCAAGTGTATTGACACTATTCACTCCTCAACCCAAAGGTTGTCTGGAAGAGATCGCTTTTTAGCGATAAGACCGCCTGTTGTCTACCAGTGTTTATAATTTAGTGCTTTTTTTCCTCGCGGGTGAACAATAAGGACTAATTGTATTGTAAAAATAATTGTCTCAATTATACACATTACTAAGAAATTAATATTTAGAATTTTTAAGTAAAGCCTTTATAATACCCCTTATTTAGCCTTTTTAACGGCCTCCTAGACTAGTTGGTAGTGACCCTGCCTACGAAGCAGGAGGTCCCGGGTTCAAATCCTGGTCAGTGCATTTATTTGTGTGTTTATCACGAATATTTGTTCCTGAGTTACGGATGTTTATATGTATATGTATAAGTATTTATATGTATCTATCTATTATATATATCGTCGTCTAGTACCCACAACACAAGTCTTATTGAGCTTACCGTGGGACTAGGTCGATTTGTGTAAGATTGTTCCGATATATTTATTTATTTATAATAACTTTAACTAATACGTTACTGGTTCGCCCCGAACGTGAACCCAGGCCCCTACAGCTCGACAACCCCTTTACCGATTGAGTCATATTAGAAATTAACATTACATTTCATCTAACCGACTGCCAATTTTCAACGATCCGATAAACGATACTAGAGTTATCATCGAACAAATGATGGATCCAAATATGGGAGAACTAAAACCGTGTCTCCTGCGTCACCGTAGGCTCCTATACTCCTTGTAGACAAGTATGACGTCCCTGTCGGTGGGCGGCGCGCGCGCACGCTCCATGCGGGCCGCGCTGGTGGCACATGTGCGTGGCCTTAAGGCAGGGTCCCGGTATAGCAGCTTGTGACGCCGCATACCGACCAGAAGGATGAAGTGGCCGGTGAATGAGCCGCCGAAGCACCGTCTGTGTGGCAAGACCTTTCATTTGAATTTATGGTCTCAATTGTATATACCTAAATGTTTAGGATACCTACTAATAGCAAACTATAAGGTATACTAAGGCAAATAATTTATTTCTTTCCTTCTATTTTTTGGGTAGAATTGCGGTAGTTTTTGTAGTTTAGGTCAGTGATTGACGGGGAGAATTCTCAATCTCTGCCATCATCTTAACCCTGTGAAAACGAGTGCTGTAAAGGTCTTGAAACGTAGGATCATTGTGTCAACAAACGCAATTAATCCGCCCGTGAAAAACAATCGCGGAAACAAAAGACAATATTATGATATGTACGAGTAGATTTTATATGTCTACTAGCAGTAACGCCGGGCCGTGACGCAGGTGACGTACTATGGCGTCCATTGGTGGTCTTCGACCAGCTCTATGCCTGCGGCGATTGCGTCACTATCGACAACACCGTGACGTTCTATACCGTTATGCCTCACCTGAAGTCCGCCTTCAGCTTGTTTGTGTTTGCAGAGATCATAGGACAGCAGCCCTCCGTCCACCAGTAGTGACGCCGGGCCGTGACGTAGTTGACGCACTATGCCGTCATGTCTCACCTGAAGTCAGCCTTCAGTTTGTTGTGTTTACAGAGGTCACAGGACAGCAGCCCCGCGTCGACTAGCAGTAACGCCGGGCCGTGACGTAGTTGACGCACTATGGCGTCATGCCTCACCTGAAGTCAGCCTTCAGTTTGTTGTGTTTACAGAGGTCACAGGACAGCAGCCCCGCATCGACTAGCAGTAACGCCGGGCCGTGACGCAGGTGACGCACTATGGCTTCCTGTCTCACCTGAAGTCAGCCTTCAGTTTGTTGTGTTTACAGAGGTCACAGGACAGCAGCCCCGCGTCGACTAGAAGTAACGCCGGGCCGTGACGCAGGTGACGCACTATGCCGTCATGTCTCACCTGAAGTCAGCCTTCAGTTTGTTGTGTTTACAGAGGTCACAGGACAGCAGCCCCGCGTCGACTAGCAGTAATGCCGGGCCGTGACGCAGGTGACGTACTATGGCGTCCATCGGAAGGTGGCCTTCTACCAGCTCTAAGCCTGCGGCAGTTGCAGCATCGAAGCGTTGAGACACGCGAAGAATGTCCTATAAAACATTCTATAAATATTCAACAAGATAAAAAGGTTGTCTCACTCATGTCTATCTATGATTCTCTGCATCTCCTTCTTCCTAGCATTTTCCCCGCTAATGCCATTGCTCAGGAGCCTGGGGTCCGCTTTGGCAACTAATCCCAAGATTTGACGCGCTAGTTTTACGAAAGCGACTGCCATCTGACCTTTCAACCCAAAGGGTAAACTAGGCCTTATTGGAATTAGTCCGGGTTTCTCACGATGTTTTCCTTCACCGAAAAGCGATGGTAAATATATGGTATGATATTTTGTACATAAGTTCCGAGCTGGCAGGATTTGAACCCGCGACCTTTGGATTGAAAGTCGCCCGCTCTAACCGCTGGACCACCAACACTGTCTGATATTTTAGAGATTTGGCACTCTTGGCAGTTCCAATGTATGAAAATGCCACATGTAATGTTAAACTTAGCGAGGTCCAACTATAGTCTAGCTACCCAACAAATGACAGAGTGTCCCAAGACTATGGTACATGATGGGAAAGTACTAACGTAGATAGCATGTTTAGCTAAAAGACTTTATGATATTTTTAAAAGTTAAAATAATTGTTTAATTGACTTTGATTCATGCAAGTATTTACTTTGAATAAAATGATTAATTTCAATTTGTTCCTTTCATTTAAAATACTATGTTATTTCAGAAGAATTATTATTTTTTGTCCATTCTTTAGATTGGCATCATAAATATAAGGATGATTTTTCACATTTAAGTCGGTTTGATTCTTAGACTAAGCACGTCATTTTTAGAATATCTTTGAATGCAGTTTTTAATAACATAAAGTATTCTTTCAACCAATTATCCCATATACAATACTTAACATGTTGAAGGACACTATTTTCAATTAATGATTATTAGCCATACATTGTAATTCATACTGTCTGTCCCGCAACGTGTTAAGGTAATTTTCCCTCATGTCCTATAGTCTTGGGACGACCTGTATATACACAGAACTCACCTTGTCCATGATATTCTTGTAGTAGTTGTGTTTTCTGTGTGCCTCGTTCACTCCTAGCATGGTGGTGTGCATACAGTGACGGAGTCCAAACCTAAAGTCAAAGATTATTAGATTTAAACTTGGGATGCTACAACCATAAAAAAATTACATAAATTATAATGATATTATTAGCCATCAGCTTCAAGCAGCCAACTTCAATCAGCTTCCAGAAGACAATAATAACTTCTTACCATCTGCCTCTTAAATAGCAGACCAATAGCCATTAACAAAAACACACAGAGCGGCCTTAGGCCCCTCTGCCAAAAGAATATGCAGATAATGGACTGACACGTCTATTAGGTACTACGGAAAGATATCCGTTTGAACTTTCCATTCATATTATTTTTAAAACCTATTTCAAATCTACTTACTTCTTCAACAAATAACACAGATCTATCGTCCAAGTTATTTGTCCGAAGCCCTCATCTTTGCAGATCTGCTCGAAATTGTCCAAGAGCTGCTGACGCTGCTCCGGGTCCAACAGCATGGTGACGCAGGCCACTCCGCAGTCCCAGGAGTACCGTTGTGTGAAGTGCTCCAACTCATGCTCCGCATACACTGCCAATTATAATATATAGCCTTTATTGTTAACCAACGAGGAAATAAAAACAATATAAATTAAGCACTAAAATATAAACACGGGTAGACAACAGGCGGTCTAATATAAATATAATAGTTAAATACTGGTCTAATATAAATAAAAAACTTTTTGTTTAATACAATACAATACAATACAATAACTCTTTATTGCACCTCAAAACAACAAAAATAACACAAACTGGTATTACACATGAAAAAGAGGCAAACAACAGGCGGTCTTATCGCTAAAGAGCGATCTCTTCCAGACAACCTTTGGGTAGAGGAGACACTACACTAAGAAAAGTATACATACAGTAGGTGGTGCAAAACTGGAAAAAGTATTATGTGAGAACCAAAAATATATGACATAAACAGAAAAAACAAATCTACAAAAAAAAAGAAAACAAACACACACACAAATTACATATACAGATTTAATATTCAGATTTAAAGTATAAAAAACTGTTTTTACTTGGAATAAATAATAAAGCCAGCACAAGAGTTAAAATTGTTTATAAACAATAGTTTAGTTTACTTACCATCTTCCGCCGAAGAACCCATGCTACCTGAACTTTGTACTAAAGTAACATACATTAATAAACTCATTTTTGTTAGTCATAATATAATATTTCACCGAAAAGATTCGGTTTGACCTCTTGACGTTGACTTATCGGTATTCTTTGTTTATTGTTCCGGTTTGCGTTCGGTGAGATTTTGTATCGTTTTGCACAATCGATTATATGACTAAATATTTTCCACATTTTTCTGATAACCAATTTATCGTAGAAATTAGTAAAATTAATTCAGTAACTAGGGTTTATATGATTTTTTGAATTGTAATAAAGCATTTCAAGCACTGATAACTCACTCGATACAAGGCGTGTAATGAAACGTTTTACCTAATGTCACATATGCGTTTTGCTACTCCATAAATAGTTAAAACTGGCGTATTATACAGAGCAGAATTTAAACGTAACGTAACTGTCAGAGACGTCAGAGTAACAGCTGACTCGTGCACCGTGTGTTGCGACTGTTGCGCGCTGATATTAATTTATTTAGGATATAATAAATAAGCTGCTCTTAGGACACAATGGCGTTAAGAAATTCATTTTTAAAGCTAACCAAATTAAAACAGTCATGTCACATGCCGCGGCTACGAGCCCTTAGTACACAGACATCTGAAAAACCCAATGAAGGCGAGAAATCCAAACAGACTCATTTCGGCTTCGAAACAGTCGATGAGCAAGAGAAGTGGAAAAAGGGTCAGTATTATCATCATTTTTGTAATGTATGTTATTCAATAAATCGTAAAAAGTAGTTCGTCTTACGGCAACAGCTGCTAAGCTTACAGCGTAGTTCCAGCGCCAGGCAGTTCAAATTCTTATTACTTATAGGTAATTACACTCTGTTACAAGTTTCTCAATTAAAGTACTATAATGGTGCATGTAGATCTAACAAGTGTGCCACTCTCAAGCATGCCTGTGTTGCAGGACCTGCTGCAATGTGAAGCAGATATAATTATGTAAACACTCACTTCTCAGTGTGAACAAGTTTCTTGAACCCTCTAGGAATATACTTCCAGAAATACTCGGTAAAAGATGTATTTTTCACATTTCAATAATTAAAATCATACTTTGATTATTTTCAGTTCACAATGTATTTGAGACGGTGGCTGAGAAGTATGATGTAATGAATGATGCCATGTCACTGGGTATTCACCGGTTATGGAAGGACATCTTCATGCAGCGGCTTGCCCCCACGCATGGAACGAAGCTCCTAGATGTGGCTGGAGGCACAGGTATCTACATCTACATCTACATGGTGTTGGGTTCAGACTTTCACCACCCCCTTGCTTCCTGTTGTCTAAATTGACTGTGGGATATTAATTTGAGGAGTAAGTGGTCAAACCCGATAAGTTGAGCAAACAGTTTATGAAATTTGAACTATGGGCAATTTTCGCAACATTCTTAGTCCAATAAATATCACAAATTCATCTAGACACCCCTTAGTTCCTAAAAGTGTCACTGAAAGTCTGAAACTGAGTAGTGGCTCTGCCTACCCATTTTGGGAATATAGGTGTGAATATGTATGTAATCAAATCAGCAATTTTTTTGAGTTTCTGGTATTTGTCCCATAGTAAACCAATTGGAGAAGGGTCTCGCAGGACAGATCACAGTGGAAGGAGTTGGAGGAGGCCTAAGTCAACCGGCACGCCAAACTAAGAGACATGCTATAAATAGTCTCTGACCCGGAATAAAGGGGCTTATTATTAAATACATTAAGTATTTCATATCAATCATATCAAACAATTTATCAATACATTTTTTAAAAACATTGTACAAGGACTACAAATTATTATTAACTATCTCTCTTAGATACCACAAAAACTTATTCAAGTATTTATTATGAAGTTAAGATATTCAATTGATTTGAGGGACTGAATTAGAAAAAAGTTAAAAAAATATAAATGACATTGTATAAGGAATTACTTAAAAAAACCTGTTTAACCAGTTTTCGGAACGCCTATCCAATCCATCGCCATTTTGTTTTGGATTTCCTAGTCATCTAATTCATTAGATTGCTGTTGTGTATTTCAGGAGACATCTCGTTCCGGTACATCAACTACTTGAAGAACCTGGGGCCCGCGCCGGAGGGCCGGCGGAGCGCCGTCACCGTTTGCGACATCAACCAGGCCATGCTCGACGTAGGGAAAGTCAGGGCGCAGAGGTGTGTTGGATTCAACTGTATTTACTAAAGATAGCATGTTTCTCGAAGTAGGTAACACAATAAGTTCACCTATTTTAGCGACAATGTTTTTTTTAATACTACGACGGTGACAAACAAGCATACGGCCAGCCTGATGGTAAGCGGTCACCTGTAGCCTATGGACGCCTGCAACTCCAGAGGCGTTACATGCGCGTTGCCGACCCTTAAAAAAGGAGGATTCGTTATGTTGACAGCTATTTGCTCCGTGAGTCCCCAGCTGTCAACACAGTGAATCCTCTTGGAGCTCTGGCGACCTTACTCACCAACAGAAACATTTCGTTTTAACCCTTTACCAGGCGAAGGGATATATTCCTCCCACATCTTATGTCGGTTACTGTACTCAGGTTTTAACTCCAAGCCTCCTACAAAATATTTTTACAATCCCTGAAAATAGTATTTTATGATCTTCATTCACAACGCGCTTCTAAATCGCGTAACACGATATCTTTTGCAGCCGTTTAAATCAGTAAACTACGGAGAAATTCGAACACTTTCCTTAATTTCTATGAAACAGAAGAACATAGGTCGAACAATTATTTAATATTTTGTAGATTTTGAGTGTTGAAACGTAATGTAATCATAAACATTGCTAAATATTCATGCATTATTGTGTCATGTATCATGCATGCAGTAGAATTAGGATGTAGGTTGACATTATCCCATGGCCTTATTAGAGTTTAACTGTGCGGGAGCTATTCTTCCCATGGCCCGGTAAATTGTTTTGTCATATCATAAAAACTCACGTAATTAAAAAAACTGTTTTTGTGTTCAACCTAGAACGAATTCATGTACCTAGCTATAAAATCTCCGTGTTTTTCTTAAATTTAGTAAAGTGTTCGGATTTGTTAACATACCAATAACACTGGTCAAGTGGATTTAAACGGCAAAAGATACATTATTGGATTTTGAAGCTTGCCGTGAATGAAGATCATAAAATAATGTTTTCAGTGATTGATATAATATTTCGTAGATAACCGATATAAGATGTGGGAAGAATATATCCCTTCGCCTGATCAAGAATATAATAAGACAAAATCGAATATGACAGTTAATTACTTAGACAGGCGATGGGATAACCGTAACCCACATTTTTATTTCTGGTTTAAAGGAACATCTCCGACTTTCGTAAATAAATACATTTTTTACAAGTCGTTCAATACGGTTGACAGTATATATACAGTATGTATGAAGACACGCTAGTTCTTAAGGGCCTGGTAAAGGGTTAATAGTACATTACTGCAGAGGCCCTGAAGTAAGGGATTGCAGGACGAGTTTGTGGTAGACGACCGAGTCCGGATTAAACAAGTCCTGCAATCTCTCTTCCGCCCGAGGCTTGTATAGTGCTTTTCTCAAACATTGCGAGGAAATATTAAAATTAAAAAAAACAACTAGGTAAATAGCTAATAAGGAAAAAATTGTTTAATTTGCCACCTTTTTATTTTTTAAAGATGCCATTTGAATGAGCTATTCCAGCACCATGTTTAACCGCACATGAACCATATAATTTGTTTTTTTGAATGTCGCAAGTATCTAGTGGTCGTTGGCTGTATGTAATTTTTCCTTTGTCTGTTTAGTGTTAGTACGCAAATTAAAAAAGTTAGAGCAGCGGACGATAATGTTTCGTTCATACTTACGTCGTGCATTACTTCACGGCCTCCGGCCAAGAAGTAATGGGGGAGGAGCCATAAACAAGAAACTTCATGTCTTCATTTCGTGACATAAATGCATACATTTCCGATAATGTTTACAAATACAAATCGTTTATTTCCTTGAACAAAACAATGAACATAAAATACAGAATTAGGCACTGACAAAGGAAAAAGGTATGGGCACAGCTTAGCTGGTTTTAAGCCCATCCAAGGTCAATCAAAGAGGGAGAAATTACAATTTAGGTATAATAAGGCAATGAATAGAATGTAGGTACACAATAATTTAATGTTTGAGAAATAGTACATTACATACCAAGGCCGTTTTAGTGGGAAATGTCTCGGATCCCATGTAATTGTGGGCCGAGGCGAAGCCGAGGTCGACTAACATGTGATCCGAGGCTTTCCCATTTAACGGCCGAGGTTTGTATACTATTTTTCTGCCCGACGGAGCCGGCAGGCGGCAATTTAGTTTTGCGTAAAGTGGCGCTTACCGGCCGGAGGACTGAAAATAGTAATTATAATCGTTTTGTGTGTTTAGGCAAGGCTACACGGCGGAGTCTTGTGGCGTAGACATGGACTGGGTGTGCGCGGACGCCGAGCGGCTGCCGCACGCCGACGACAGCCACACCGCATACACCATCGCCTACGGCATTAGGAACTGTACACACATCGATAAGGTACTGTGGCATTATTTAACGGCCTCCTAGCCTAGTCGGTAGTGACCCTGCCTATGAAGCAGGAGGTCCCGGGTTCGGCTCCTGGTCAGGGCATTTATTTGTGTGTTTATCACGAATATTTGTTCCTGAGTTATGGATGTTTTCTATGTATTTAAGTTTTTATATGCATCTATCTATCTATATATATATCGTCGCCTAGTACCCACATCACAAGCCTTATTGAGCTTACCGTGGGACTAGGTCGATTTGTGTAAGATTGTCCTGTAATATTTATTTTATTTATTTATTATTGCGATTAGGTACTATTTAAAACAGGGCATAGTTGCCATGTATATTCGTTTTCTCCCGATATCTCCAGTCACACCGAGAACATGGCGCTGGTAATTGCCGAAATATCGGGAGCTCACAGAATAGTAGGTAAATTGTGTATTGTAAGGGTGGAAAGCAAGAAATCACGACTAAGTGTGCATTAAGGCCCCAAGAAATCACGACCGAGTGTGAATTTAAGCCCGAGTCAAAGACGAGGGCTTGTTTTAGTACGAGTACGTGTACCGCCAGTGATTCATACAATGTTTTTCATCACATTTGCGAGAAAATAAAAAAAACTTACTAGGCAGGCATAATTATGGTTATGATCTTGACTTTGACGAGTTTGACGGTACAAGTTCTTAACATATTCGCTAAAAACACCTAGTTACGGAAAACTGTCTCTAACATAGTAAATTATTTATTAAATCGATTCAAGTTTTTGAAAATAATTCGCAAATGTCAGAAACTGTATATTTTTGGTAAATAGGGCGTTTTTATTTTTTGCTGTAGAAAAATTATTTTCGCGAGCTCTTTCAATCCTAGTAGGAGAAAAAAAGTGTCCCAAGATTTGATTACCGTTTCGCCACCATCATTTCATAGATTTAGTATGGCGGTACTGGCAGTAGCGGAATGAAAAGTTTGAAAAATGTATGGAAAATGTAGGACACTTCTTTCTTTTAAAAATTTACCCAATAGCGATATCTTTTTCTTCTTTTTCAAATTAACTCCAAAAATTCATCCAATGGGTTATAGTGTCATCCACTGGGCGGTCTACCTTAGAATACTTTTTAGTTTTATTAGAATGTGTTACTGGGTGAGTTTACTTGCGTCTAGAAGAGAGAAGATGTAACAATGTAACGAACACCGAATTCCAGTGTTATGTAGCTGTATGATCAGGGGCTGAGGCCACCACTGCGTACCTCATCTTAAGAGGCCAGTGGCCGAATTGTTATCATTCAGACGTCTAGATCTCAATATTGAAAACAACTAGGTATCTGATATTCATACACATAAAACTTCAACATATTTCCCTCAAACCGGTAAACGTGAAAACATGATTTTTAACAAAAGCCTCGATACTTTTATTTTTCAAACATAGGTCCTTTTTTACATGTTTTTGGTTAGAACGTCGAAACCCTTGAATTTATTAACACGATTCTTAGTTAAATAGTTAAGTAATTACTAGTTCTTAAATCTGGTAAAAGCTTTTATCTACAGAAATTGTAGTTTACGTGTAAACAGCAATTATCTGATTATGCAGTGTATTTTGACGCGCCCGCCTACTATCGCCTTTTCATGTTTCGCGTGCTCTTGCAATTAGGTCTATCCCGCTCTCTTTTGCTCGCATATGTGGACTCTTAAGTCAGTGATACAATTTTTAAGAGGTCTATAATAGACATAATGTTTCAGGTGTTGGAGGAGGCGTACCGAGTACTGGCACCTGGAGGCCGCTTCATGTGTCTCGAGTTCAGTCATCTCCCCAACGAGGCGTTACAGTGGTGAGTTGCCTACATTCCTTTGTTACAGCTAGCGCGCCAACTGGACTTCGAGCTGAGATGGGAACTGGAAATTATGGCCTGATGGCAAAGGGGTCGTGCCAGTCCCCAGGCCATCACGATCATTTGACCTACGAGTCCAATATAATGAGTTTAGGATGCTGTTGGGTTTTCCGCGCTATTGCAGTGCGTCAGCCATGTTCGCTGAGCCTTTACGCGGTTATAACGGATCGCCTCATTGGCAAGCAGGGCGCGGGACAGCTCCAATATCATCCTGAACACATTAGCTAGCCGTTTAGACTGTCCCTCACTAAAATACTTATAGACCTACATGTCAGGGCCCACACTGCGCAACGTAAATAATGACATCTTACAATTACTATTTGATTATGATTTTTTGTTATTATTCTTTATTATGAGACATACTTTGATTTTATTTTGTGGTTGTTCATGCTGTTTTTTAGTTTTGACATCTGAATCTGAATAGCTTATTAATATTTTGATGATATATTGTAGTAATTTTATTTATTAAGTTTCTTATTTTAATTTTATTTTTCTATTGTATGTGTATATGGGCGACCTGTTTGAAATAAACAATTTGAATTTATCAGCGTTGTAGTAATAATAATTCTCCAATTTTTCATCTATACAGATTGTAACGAAATTCCCGAACGATACTTCAACAGCTGATAGGTCAATAACCCTGAGTACAAACGGAAAATTTTCGAAATTTTTTTTTCATTTGTATGGAACAGCTGAT
Source organism: Lathronympha strigana (assembly GCA_949128165.1). Lineage (NCBI taxonomy): Eukaryota > Metazoa > Arthropoda > Insecta > Lepidoptera > Tortricidae > Lathronympha > Lathronympha strigana. Next base: position 473,943 of record OX421920.1, read on the forward strand.
CGAAAATGCACCTATCTCCTTATGAAGTGATTTTTTTATCGAATTTCGATTATGTAGATTGTGTTGCAAGGGATCAAATGGGATGATATATTTCCGGCGAGGGCGTACATTGAATTCCGAATGAAGCGATAACTTCTTCAATAGAATCCCGAACGTAGTGAAGAGGAAGCGTTTGTATCCTGAGCGTAATGAGGGATTCAAGCGTTAACGCCCAAGACGAAAATAATTTTGATACCGTGTGACACATACTGCTTCTCACATCAACTAAGAGGAAATAAACAAAGCGAAAACAGCATCATATAAACACCACGATGCCACTAGTTAATGCCCGAAAACGTAAAAATGTGTAGTCCTTGAACAGAAAACTGCCACTTTGATCTCTCCTAGCTTGAACAGAAAAACCCCTTTTATGAATAGGTGGTGTGAAATAGTACATTACGTAACTAGTGCGGTAAAACAAAGAAAGGCCGAGATCGCAGATGTTTGGGACCCGAGCTGCAAGCGAGGGACGTAAATATGCGATCAAGGGCTATTACCTCACGTGTTAGGTACATCATTTTATGCCTGAGCATTATTATGCATCATTTTAGTGAGGTAATAAATAAAGCTCTTGATCGCATATTTAGATACGTCCCTCGCTTGCAGCTCGGGTCGCAAACATCTACGATCTCGGCCTTTCTTTGTTTTACCGCACTAGATAGGTAATGTACTATTATATTTTGAGGAAAGTGAAGCCATCTACTGACATCACTAGCAGTCGAGTTAATTTGTAATGGATGTCTCTGCAACCAGGTTTATACTATGCCCGAAGATATCTATACAGTTAATATTTAGCGCACATTATCCGATTCATGCAATTTGTTCCAATAAGTAATTGATTGGAGTTTGTTTGCAGGGCGTACGACCAATATTCCTTCCAGGTGATACCAGTGTTGGGGCAGCTCATCGCGGGCCAGTGGCGGCCCTACCAGTACCTAGTTGAGAGCATACGCCAGTTCCCCAATCAGGTTAGTACGTTAACACTTTCGACACCGCGCACCCGCCACGCGGGCACTCGTAAACTTTACTCAGATGCCGGCGTACCCGCTAGGCGGGCAAGAGCTATAAACCTACACGCGACGCCATGTACCCGCCAGGCGGGCAAGCATAACCTACACGCGACGCCAAAGTACCCGCCAGGCGGGCAAGCATTGCATCTTCGCTACGTCCGCCGCTTGCCCGCCTAGCGGGTTCGCGGCGTACGGCATTGAGTTGCACGTCGCGACTAGCGAGTACTGTCGGTTTCTGGGGTATCTGGGGGTCTGTGGGGTTCGAAATTTTGCCTGGTTGCGAAAGTGTTAATGTACTTTTCATAATTTCAGGAGAAGTTCAAGTCCATGATCGAAGACGCGGGGTTCAGACAGGTCACGTACGAGAACCTCACCTTTGGGGTCACCGCCATACACTCAGGATTCAAGATCTAAACACCTGGCCGGATCCGTTGGAGCACAATGTTGGAATTACTTACCCAAACTATTTCCCGATGACCATAATTTGTGCAGTCAAGTAACGATTATCGATGTGATTGGCGATACAGATAACAACAAATTTTTACTAAATTTCACACTGAGTTACGAAAATTCCATACGATTTCGTAACTCAATGGAAAAAAATGTGGGACATACTGGGAAATTGGGTCTATCTTGAAGAGAATAAGGAACTTTTCCTTCCTACCAAATTTCATTCAAATCTGACGCGAAAAAAAAAAACGACAACAAAATAAACATCCGCCGATTTAAATAACTGGATACCCAATCAGCCGAATTAAAACGACGCCATCAATGTTGCAGCTGCGACACTTTTTTTTCATAGTCTTTCTTGTTCGGAATGTTACGAGGGGCGTTCAAAATATTATATATAAAAGAGGTTGTAAAACATCAATACCGAGAATATTTTGAACGCCCCTCGTACGTTTCATTAAGTGGCAACAGCCTATGTTTTAAGTGTGTGTGTGTGTGTTTTTGAGTGTTGTTAGTTCTGTGTAAGAATTTGACAGTTAATGCTTTTTTCAGTAAGCCCTTTATTTTTAAGCAGAAATAAATAGCATTTTTTTTTAAGTCTGCGAACGAATACTAAATTACCTGGACTCGAACCCACGACTATCTCAGAGCTGGTATCTCAAGAGTTGCAGGTTCAAGTCCCGCCCGAGGTCATTGTTTCACTTTTCCTTTCTTTCTGAGCTCTTTTTTGTACGAAACATTTATCGTTTGTATCATCATCAATGCAAAATTGTTCGCTACTGTAATTTATTGTCATTTTTGTTCTGCTTTGTCTATTTCTTAATAAGTTAATGTCTATACGCGACCTTTTTGATGGTCATGACCGAATACTAAGAACTGACTGTTCGTAGTAAATCGCGGTTTTCATCATCATCATCATCCTATTGCAGTCCACTGCTGGACATAGGCCTCCCCAATTTCACGCCACTGTATTCGATCTTCGGCTGCTCGCAATCGCGGTATTATATCCCATATATAGCGCTAGCATTAGCTGACGCAGTAGATATCAGCGACATTTCAACCGCTCTTGAATAGATATCGGTGCGTTCTTTCAAAATGCAAGTTTGCTCGGAGTTCGGAGTATTCGGTTCAGGGTTGCTAGCGCCATCTATTGAACCAATATGAATGAAATATTACCGCTGGTAGTTAAGAGCCAAATATGGCGCTAGAACAAAATACTTAATTTCGATTCGAAAATGTAATAAGTAGTCATTAAGGAAGTCATTTTGGGAAGTGGCAATTAAAATAATTGTAGGAAGTCTATAAGTGTGTGGATAGGTGCTTTATGTTAAAAGAAGTATTTCCTGTATTTGTTTTGTTACAAATAAAACGGCAAACATTTTTAAAAGGAATTTATTGAGTCCATCAAACTGCGTCGGCACTTGGAATGCAGAACCTAAATTACATGTACATAACATACGTTTGTGATACTTTAATACCTATAGGGCCTCGCCTAACGCTCGGCCGTCTAACATACCTCCCGCTTGCTCGGTAACACGCGACCAGTCACACACTCGGCGAAGCATGCTGGTTAACTGGCCATACATTACAAGAATTTATAGTAACTATAAATTCTGCGCAGTTATCTCAATTTGTAGCAAATTTTTCCGTCTTTGCAACTTATCAGTGCGATTTATTATTGTTACCATAAATCGTTTAGTGTGTAGCCAGCTTTAGGATTAGGGCGGGAAGCGACCGCTTCGGGGCCTAGTGCGGGAAACATCGACAAGCAAGTGTTAGGATCGCGTAGGGCGAGGGCGAACGCTATACGCGAATGGTACATGGGATTTTTTAGGCTGGTAGAGCTGTGGAAGAAAGCAGCTGATACAGCTGATAGATTGAAATAGAGTCCGTCTATGCTAAGTTCATCTATTTTGATAACACAGACCGTAAAACTAAACGTCATTATTTCATAGAAGTTTAACGTTTTTAAAATAACACATTGAGTAACACTGCTGTTTCCGCGATCTCCCGTTGAAAGCGAGTCTTGTTTTACATTTAAAGTGTATTCAACCTTGTCGTATCGATTGCTCCTCGATTACAATCGTCAATTAGTGCCGGTACGTGTCACGGCAGAGTTGCCGCCCAAGAGCGTTGGCGCCCCACGGGAAATGTATTCTTGGCCGCATGTCAAAAAGGCCAAGGCACTAACATTGTATCATGACCTTATCGATTTAGATCGCGTATTGACACTTTATAATCGATTGAGCGATGTAATATAAATAAATAACAATGACTATAACGGCTGATCATTTGAGAGGAATCTAAATCATAACATTGTGAAATGACAGGGCATTGAACTAGTTATAATGGAACCTCGAATTTATTTAGCCGGACTAATAATTGGGTCACATTTAGAGTAGTAGCAATCAACAGTTATAGATGTAAAAAAAAACTTGTTATTTGTCATTATTTTTTCTCGAGACCGCTTTGTAATTTTTTTTTTAATCTTTATTGTTTTCAAAACAAAAAAAAAAGGGTTCCGTCACGTAGTGACGATGTCACCCTCGTTGATGAGATCCAACTAAAATAAATGTTTTGTAAATCCCATTATACCAACCGTGTATCGCTGACTAACTGCTCTGCGCCGGCGTCGCTCCAAAACGAATTCAACCAATCAATACAATTTACAGTACAGAGCTACACCCTGTATGGAATGCGTTTTAATCTTATTCTAAAGTCGCTATAAGTTAACTTTGTCCATAGAGACGATATTCTTTACTTTCAAACCTCGGAACTAAAACCCATCAATATTAAAGGTTAATTTAAACATTCCACCCACCAAAAAAATGCTTAAGGCTACATCGAACATTCCGCCCACCAAAATAAAGATCATAATACTAGGTTTCTTTTAACTTGACGCGACTAGTAATCAGTGTCAGAATAGCTTTGAAAAATAAAGTAGATACATAAAGTTCAGCTATATGACACTGATTAAACACATAATTTACATCAATATATTTTGGAGTGACGCCGGCAAGGATGACTAATACTTAAAAATATTCTTAAATTCATTGGTACACATAATTTTACTTAAAACACATCAAATATGAAAGTTTTCAACAAACGTTAAAAAATGCAAAAGCATCACAATGAAGTCTAATTAGTTTTTTAATGATTGTTGATAATGGCAAGGGGAATTGTCCCCAGCAATAATTATTGATAATTGGATGTAATATTCAATTGTTTAGTAATGGAGGCAGACCTGCAGGCTTGGACGGTGCCAAGCTCTGCGGGTCTCGCCTTGTTTAATAGTAGCTTAATGGAGGTTGCTGCCGAGTTGCAAAAACGCCATTTAAATCTAATGACTTAGGTAGCTTGAAGTCACTTTAATGGTGAATAAGCTGTGAAGCAGCTTGGCCCTTGGCGAGACACGTCTACACAGGTCGAACAGCTTCGTCGTAGCAATTTTCTTGCGAGGCGGCTCGCTCTGTGTTGACCTGCCCAATAGGAAAGTGTGAGCAAGTATGTGATGAGACATTAGTGTTAAAGGACGTCGGTGCAACGTTGGTCCCTCGCCCGCGCGGCCCGAGCGTGCACTCAACAGTAACAATAATTGGCAAAAATTTCAAAATCATACCCAAAGATCCGTGATCCTGGTCCGGTCCATTCCGATCCGATCCGTGCACGATCCAAAAGTTTTTTAACACAAGTCCGAGATCCAAAAAATCCATCCAAAAATCCCAAGATCCGATCCTTCGGTACGATCCAAAATATCCAAAGAGATCCTTCGGTACGATCCAAAATTCCAAAGATCCGCGCCGAGTGCATCCTATCCGCGATCCTATCCTCATCCAGCAAGCAAGCACTCCGAGCCAATCCAATCCACAGTGGATGAAACAAAAGAAAATACTTTTAGTCATACAAATCGTCATATCGTCGCGAGCTGCCTCCTGACTGACTATATCAAATCATTTCGTCTTGAGAAATTCGTTACGTTTGCAAAAAAAAAAATTAGTTTCAATCAGTCAATTTTAGACAAAAATAGGTCACTATCAAATTCGAGGCGCTCTTTTCGAGCTGCCATTTTCGTCCGTTAATTTCTTATGATATTTTAACGGCTTATCGCAGTTGAAATATCAGGTCAACGGCTAAGTTTAGTCTAGAGTCAGTGAGGAGGCTTCCCGCTGTACACATGAAGGTAATCTTATTCTAGTCGCCGGGTCGCCGCCGCCGCCGCCGCTCAACAACCAGGAGGCGCCATATACAATACCTGATAACATTATCACTGTCAACTCCTAACTATTATATCAAAGTCCCGGGTGCTGTTTAAGGGATTACATGAACTGTTAAAGCATAATAGAAAACTAGCTAATGACAGCGAGTTTTTCTTTGAAATCAGTGCTGTGTGTATCTACGTTACTTAACCCTTTGTACGCTAGACGGGGAAGTAATGCTGTGCCCCGGACACAAGGCGATTGCGAATATTGAAGCGATATTAACTTTCTTTTTATTGAACTTCCCGCGAAAGGCCTGTCGCCTGCAATGGCGAAACTGTCCGCTGTCCGCTAGTCATTGGCAGTCGCGGGAAGACTTTCCGATGACGACAGCCGACTATAGCGGTCAAAGGGTTAAGGAAAGAGCATTTTAATGAAATAAAGGGTGAAAAAAGAAAGACATACATGACAGACAGACCCGATTATCGGTTTTTAAACATAATGCAAATAAGGCATTTCGTACATGACTACTGTATTTTATTGAAATTAAACACTTTAGAACGGATTAATCGCGTTTATTAACACCATGATCCTACGTTTCGAGCCCTTTACAGCACTCGTTTTCACAGGGTTAAGATGATGACTGAGAGAATGCGAATTCTCCCCGTAAATCAAATAAGTTACTTGTGCAAACTACCTACATACAAAAATATAAGAAGGGGGAAGAATTCGCATTCGCATCATCTTAACCCTGTGAAAACGAGTGCTGTAAAGGGCTCGAAACGTAGGATCATGGTGTTAATAAACGCGATTAATCCGTTATAAAGTGTTTAATAGAATAATATTTTTAAGTTTCTACTTTTACGGTAAATGAATACTACAAGAAGGCTTAGTATCAATTTTACTCGTCATATTTGACATTTACTTCTCGACCGCGTTAGCGTATCGAGAGGTCAAAATGTGAAAGTAGCCGGATGATTTATATAAATGGCAAACATAATTTGAACTCTCGATACGCTAACGCGATCGAGAAGTAAATGCCAATACGACAAGTAAATATTTATGCTAGGCCTTCAGAAGTTATATGAATAAGCAATATAAGCATATCCTTAAAATGCTCTTCTATAATTAGTTGTGCTACTTATATGAATGATTAACAACAGTTTTAAGCATTTATTGGTTGTTTCTTTCTTTATATTTCAATTGTTTATTTGTTGTTAAAGTCGTAAAATTAAAAGTGCATTTTAAGCTCAGGAAACGTTACAAGTGAAAAAAAAAGCTATAAGCATAGATTACAAAAGCAACCTACTAGTTATAAAAATATTGAGATGTGGTATTATATTAATACTACATAACTAGATTTATTTCGGTAAAATTGTGAAAGGAGATTTATAAATAAAAAAATATTCATCCTTTTTTAAAGGGTCAAACCTTAGGAAAAAAAATGGTTACTATCCACAGATATCGTTAACACAGTAGTGTTGTAAATTAGAGCTAATTTTGAGTCTTAAAACCTCAAGGCCTGAAGACTCACGAGGCTCACGATTCAAGGCCGTGAACGCGAATTCTTGCAACACTGGTCGTAACTTGTGAAGAAAACACAAAAACAGTCATATATATAAGGTGCTACTTTATTAGTTGCAGAATTTTTTGCAGCTGATAGTACTCGGTTCCTGGAGTAAATTTAAGTATTAAACATTATACCTTTTAAGATGTTTTTTTGGAGAAAACGTTAAAACAAATTTGCTACGTAAAAACACCCTGTTAATGTGATCAGTAAATGAGAACTCATTGAGCAGATTCTAGTATCTCTTTTACCTACCAGTTAACTGTAACTGGCCACTTCACGTCGATAAATCTCGACCATAATGACATTTAACACTAACTATTGTTGACATGAGTGATATGACGGATAGTGTTAAACGTCTTGTCAGTGAAATGCACATGATCATTCTTTTTAGCCGAAATTATAATTTATTTTTTTTGTTCGGTAAATGAAAACAAAAGTCATATGAAAAGATTTCATAATTTCTATTTAAAGTTAATTGTTTTAAAGTAGAGTATCACGTGTTCAAATATCTGCAACTAATAAAGTAGCACCTTATATATTACTAAATTTACTAAGTTTTGAAGATTTGTGAGCCTTTACGCATACATACATACATACAATATTATATTACAGTGAAGTGATCCTAAATTTTGTAGCAATTTCGGTGCAATATTGTTGCGTTAAAGAGTGTCTGAATTTGTATACTTTATTCTAGCTGTAAAATATATGTTTATAGAAGTTCTTTTATTTCTACTATGCTGCATCGAAAATGCTAAAAAATGTACGATTACTGGACAACGTATTTAGGCTTCGTCAGACTAGCGCGTGGCGTTAGCGGTGCGGCGCGCTTTGCCCGCTCGATACTCGCGCCGAGCGCGTTGGAAGCGGGGCGCGATAGGAGCGTTCAAGCGCGCGGCGCGCCACGCTCGCGTCCCGCTCACGCCACGCGCCAGTTTGACGAAACCCTTAAGCTTGGTAGTGGTTAGTGCAATGTTCGAGTTAACAATTGTGTCGTGTGTGTGGGTACGGTACCGACCTGGCGTTCAGTAGTCGCGGTCGCGCTCCCTGGACGGCTGCTCGCGGTCGCGCTCGGCGCGGGGGCTGCGCTCGCGGGAGCGCGCGGGCGGCGAGCGCGAGTAGGAGGAGCGCCGCACCGGCGAGTACGTGGGCGAGCCGCGCCGTCGCGGGGAATACGACCGAGATCTACACAAGGAAACGTCTGTTTTCATATCCATCTCTAAAATCGACGTCAATCGAACTTAACGATGTAAACAAATGGCACCTATGTTTTTCTCAAACATACTCAGAAATGGTCGCAGTTTGTTCGCAAACAGAAGATGTAGTGTCCAATTCTCTAACCGCTGCGTCCGCGGCCAGCTGAAGCGCGAACGCAGAGGACTAAAATGGAATTTATGTGGTTAATTTTACTCGTAGGAAGAAAATGGCCGACTGGCCCGGGGACCTCGCCCCACACGCCGGCGTCGGCGCGCCGCGAATGTTTGAGGAAATCACTGTATCTCCCGCCGAGGGACGAATACGAGGTCTGCTGAACGACCATTACAGGGTTCGCTGAGGGACGAATACAGGGTGCGCTGAGGGGTGAATACAGGGTGCGCTGAGATGCGAATACAGGATGCGCTGAGGGGCGAACTGAGGAGCAAATACAGGATGCGCTGAGGGGCGAATACAGGGTGCCCGGAGGGACGAATACAGAGAGCGATGAGGGACGAATACAGGGTGCACTGAGGGACGAATATAGGGTGTGCGGAGGGACGAATACAGGGTGCGCGGAGGGACGTATACAGGTTGCGCGGAGGGACGAATACAAGGTCCGCTGAGGGACGAATACAGGGTGCACGGAGGGACGAATACAGGGTGCACGGAGGGACGAATACAGGGTGCGCGGAGGGACGAATAAAGGGTGCGCTGAGTGACAAATGCAGGGTGCGCGGAGGGACGAATACAAGGTCCGCTGAGGGACGAATACAGGGTGCGCTGAGGGACGAATACAGGGTGCGCTGAGGGACGAATACAGAGTGCGCTGAGAGGCGAATACAGGGTTCGCCGGGCTGAGCTCGGCATGCCTCGCCCCGGCAACCACCTCATCAGTCGATCCCTTACTTTCCGTCCCTCGCCAATAACGTACTATTGACACTGTTTCTCCTTGCATTTTTACACAACCTCGTCAAACAACACTGAAACCATTCACTACTGAAACGTTCGTATTATACAAAACGTAAAATAAATATATTACTAAAAACTTTTGTTTACTTCGTTTGTAAGGCTCTATTGACAGCAATTTTACACACTAAATTTAATATAAAGACCATCACCGTTAAATTAACCACTCTTGAAAACAGCACTAAATTAACCCTTAAACCAACCACTGACGTACGAATATGGTACGCCGTCAAAGTCGTTATGACGTTCTGTGAGAGTTCAAATTCGGCTACCGCAAAAACATTACGTAAAACGGCCTGTGAAGTAAATATGTCTCAGATCCCGCGTAATTGTCGCCCGAAGCGAAGCTGAGGTCGCCAAACATGTGATCTGAGGCTTTCTTATTTACTGGCCAAGGTATGTACAGTATTTTTCTGCTTGACGCAGTCGGCAAGCATCGAATTTGTTTAGCGTAGCGGCCAGCAATTAGCTGCTTGCCGGCCGGAGGGCAGAAATAGTACATTACATACCAAGGCCGTTTAAGTGGGAAATGCCTCGGATTCCATGTAATTGTCGGCCGAGGCGAAGCCGAGGTCGACTAACATGGGATCCGCGGCTTTCCCATTTACCGGCCGAGGTTTGTATACTATTTTTCAGCCCGACGGAGCCGGCAGGCGGCAATTTAGTTTTGCGTAAAGTGGCGCTTACCGGCCGGAGGACTGAAAAACACATTAAATAGCAGGTTTACCTATATCGTTTTCAGTCTGCAGGTACGACACTGTCAAATGTCAAATGAATATTCATGATAATAACATCTATTTTATTGACGAATATCAACATGGTACCTTTATCAAATTCAAACCAAAGAACATATTACAATCATAGTCATATTACAACAAAACTGAATTAAAAATATTAAAACCCATTAAAATGCCTGAAACAAGATAAAACTTCAAACAACTAAAAATAAAATAAAACTACTTCAAATAACATTAGCCAAAAACCGCAACCACATTAGACAAGCCAATTAGTTTTAACCTGATCGACGCCGTGTCAACAAAACAAGATGTCACCCACACGCCACGTCATTCATGTGTCATAGAGGTAAAAATAATAAATAAGGAGAAAACTGTCAAAAACGTTAATGGGTGAATCAACTTTTATTACTCTGTTGGATTCTATAATTTTGACTTTTTGGATACATATTAGTTATGTATTCTGTAGCATTAGATCTAAGACTGTTTACTTAACAGTCTGATGACTTGTGGTATTTATATCATAAATATATTATATTTTGACGTTTGGAGGCCTTTACACCTCCAAATCCTATTAGTATTATTTTTTGACAATGGGGACCGTTTACATCTCCAGTCTTTATTTTGACACTTGGGGAGCCTTTACATCTCCAAATTTTATTCGTATTTTATTTTGACGTGGGGGGACCTTTTACATCTCCCACACTTAATTTATTTTTAACTATAGAGACTATACATCTCTTGTACATATTACACATTTATTTTTATATTCTTTACCCAGGTTTTGGCTGTTGTATTATCAACATTTAGATTATAATTTTACTTCTATATATTGTAAATGTTTGTACATACAAATGCTTTACTACTAATAATGCTTAATGCTTTTTATACTTATTGACTTGTAAAAGTGCCCTTGAGGCCTACTTGCAGAATAAATTTTTGAATTTGAATTTGAATTTAGAAAACTCATTATGAGGGTATAAAAAAAAATCTTAATTTTTTTTGCGGAAAAACTTAAATTATTGGCATAAATTGTATCGTACTTGCTTGTAATAAAATGGCAGTTACAAATCCACTCCGTTACTTTTCTATTTTAAGAAGTCACATTTTTAAAATAATTCGGATTTAGTTCAGGTCTGATTTAAAAATAATATATCTATAGTAAAATACATTTAAGAATAATATATCTTACTTAGTTGTATCCATCAAAATCGGTTCCATATATTATATTGTTTTCTGTTACCGCGATTGTTATTCATTGAAATTAAACACTTTAGAACGGATTAATCGGCTCAAAACGTAGGGTCACGGTGTTAATAACGCAAGAGAAAAAAAATGGCATCGCCAGGGAATGTTTGATATTATTATCTGGTGTTACTGTAATGTTTTAATAATGGAAAATGACAGTAAATCACGTATTAATAATGAACGTTTTATTAGTTACTTTGCTGCACTAATAGGCAAGTAAGTAAGTAAACACTTTATTGCACTAAACAGGATATACATTAACAAAATGGAATTAATAGAAAAGGCATTCTAGACGTTAAAAAAAATGACGCTCACTTTCAAAATAAAAGCTTACTAAGTACCCATTTTTTTTCGAAACAAAATGCGCAAACCATATTTCTAACATAAACCCCCAAGTTTTTTTCTTTCTTTCGTTCAAAAACTTGATTCACCCTAATAACACTCTACTCACTCTATTAAGAGACCGGTATACTCTTTTATTATTTTGCTCAACTTTTTGATACTATATTGGAGCAACTAACATTGAATTGTGTTTTTGGATACTAAATAAAAATATATATTTATCATGACCCTTTTTTTGCAATACCAATACTTTATGCTATGTTAGCAATTGCAATTTATATTAAAAAGTATACCGGACTCTTAAGAATTCACTGAGGTTCACATACATTTGACAAGATTGAGTAAGGAAAACGAGCCGAAAGAGACTGACAGTGACACCCCCGTCTCTTTTTGTTGCCATTGAAAAATAAAAGAATATCTGTGGTAGTCTTTTTGTTCGAAATTCGCACAGAAATGTATTATATATATAGAATACGTTACAGTGTTTTTAATATTCTCAAAACATTACTACTGAACAATTAAAGCAAAATAATAAACAATTACGTCAGAATATTTAATCAATGCTAATTTGGCATGGCAACCAACATAGCGGCCATTGACCTCGAGTGAGACCTCTGTTCCTTTCTATCAAACGGACAGGTGACAACGTCGCAACTCTGTCGGCTCGCTTTTCTGAGACGAAGTGCTTCTCATATTAAACCTCCATGGCACGTGTAAGTATATGTCTTTGTTGTCAGAATTTATAATAGGGATGACGACTAGGTTGAAAAACTATTATTCTAGTTAGTCCGTCAGAAAGATTATCCAAAACTATTAGACATGTATTTTTTCCTTTTTCAAGATAACTAAAATTGACAAATATGAAGAGCGTCAAAATTCCGTGGTTGGGGCTGGTGACGTCACCTGTGAGTAAGAATCGTACTCAATTGTGACGTCACGCGAAACTTTCAAGCGCTGTATTTCCGTCGTTTTTCATTTGACGAACAAAAGAAAAAATACGTATCGTATATTTTTTAATAATCTAACAGACGGACTAATTAGATTTTTTTTGTCGTCTCGCCTATCTTGGTCTTTGGTGATGGTCTGGTGCCTATGTTGTCGTCGTAAAGGTTATAGACAAACAAAATACCCCGTAACCTGATAAGTAATAGTTGTTTTACCTTTTGTACGTGTTTTATGTACTGTTTGTCTGTTTCGTTGTTTGAGTAAAGGAGTTATTGTATTGTATTCGTTGAGTATACCAACAAACAAACAGTCTCACCGTCCACGCACATACCGTATCAGTTCCATCGGAGGGAAATAGATATCGCAAAGTTCGTAACTGTAGTTAAAATAAAATATTTCAAACCATGCATTAAACAAAACGTTGCGACTAGTATTTTTGATATAACCTCCATTTTTAAATCAGTCAATTTTATTATAGGTATCAGTAAGTATCAAAAGGAAATTGGAATTATCCTAACCTACAGGGCCTAATGGGAGCTACCGTATTGTCGCTCACCAGGCGGCGCCACTCATGCGTGGGTCCCGTGTCAATATGAGAGAATTATCTAAGTGACGTTTGAAACGCAGGACCCACGTTCCACTAGCGCCCCTAGCGGAAAATAGACTCGCGGTAATCCTCATTAGCTCTCCTATTCCACTGCCCATTGGTAGTGCCCATAAGGGTGGCTGCCTCATCTCACGGAATGGCAACGCCAATACGCTGAGTGAGGACCAAACTAGCCCTGACCAGCATATTGTTTTAATAGTTTGTAGATAATAATTTATTATTAGCAGGGCCCGAAATTTTGCGTGCGATTTTTGAAAAGTCATGGGGAGAGAACACCAATGTTTATCGACATATCGGTCATTCACTCATAGTTATTGAGATTAATTTATCCTTAATTAAATAACACTTGCATTCTTGCAAGCAAATACCTACTCAGGTTATCAACTCTTTATTGATATCTATATCCGATATCCCACACTGGCACAAATGTTATATAACATTAGAACATAACATATCTTTCTATAACATGATAATGTCACGTAACACTATCCATGTGACCAGGGCTTGAATACCGGTATTATCTCCATACAAAAGTACCGGTATTATTTCGGTTCTTTGCCGGTACTTTGATTTTAAATTTATTTTTGATGGGGTTATCTATATACGAAGATGTTACTTAAATGCATGATTGAGTCCTCCAAAAAGAGCATAAATAAATCTGAATATTGGGCAATTAGGAGGGTATTCAAACCTTAATCAGTTGGTATTTCATTTATACATATAATTTTTATCATCATTGACTATTGAAAAGAGTATGTATCATCGGAAATTTTTATGCACAATTTTTTGAAGACCCTAATAAAAAGCCCTCGATGTATCGATATATCGATAAACATTGGCGTTCTCTCCCTACCACTTTTCAAAAACTACACGTAAAATTCCGGGTCCTGATTATTACTAAAACACCATTTCTTAAAGGCCGCTTGCATAATCTAGGGATTGCCAAAGCCCATAGGTAACCGGTAACTTTAAATACGCTTACGAATAGGTATAGTGCATAATGTTTAGTCCTCGGATATTATCGGGAAACGCTCGTTACATCTGTCATGCTACTTCAATCGACCTCGGACCTCGGTACTTTTGTTACTGACTCTGATGGAAATAGCATGACACGTTCGGGCGTATAAAAATAATAACAAAATAACTGGGCGTTTTTATTTTTTGTTGTAGAAAAATCATTTTTTGAAGATTTGAATTTTTTTAATTGGGTTCTATTCAGAATCGCGAGCTGTTTCAGTCTTAGTAGGAGAAAAAAGTGTCCCAAGATTTGTTTTCCATTTCGCCACCATCATTTCATAGATTTAGTATGGCGGTAGCGCAATGGAAAGTTTGAAAAATGTATGGAAAATTTACGACACTTTTTTTCTCCAACTAGAATTGAAAGAGCTAGCAATTCTGAGTAGCATATAGATAAACTTTTCCAATTTAGAAAAAAAAAAATTACAACAAAAAATAAAAATGCCCAACTACGGATTAGGGGCTAACCCTGGGCGTAAGTGGGGGTACATGGAACATATAATGTGACGTCACGCACCTGTCCCGGTCGCCGCTGTAGCGGTCGGCGCCGCCGCCGTAGTCCTCCTTCACTCGTATGTACGACACCTCGCCCTGGAGAAAACATTTGTTATATTATTGACCTCCACCGAGCGTCGAAAATTCCGGAAAATAACAAATTTTGAAACTTTCGATTTCTTACGTATTTTTATTTATTTAAACTTTATTGCACAAAATACAAAAAAATATGTACAAATGGCTGACTTAAAGCCCAATGGCATTCTCTACCAGTCAACCATAGGGCCAAACAGAGACTTGAATAAAATGGTGCAAAGGGATTCTCCCTTAAAGGTAATAATATCGAAATAATTGCAAAGCAAACTGAAGAACATTATATATATTATTATATATAATACACAGAAACACAGATAAAATAATATAATATACTACTACATATTTCCAAGATGCACACTATACAATAATGATGGACACTATGGAAACTCTTCTTTCAGCAGGTGCTTACGCAGCATCCACTTAAACGCACTCTTACTTGAGGCTCTTATTTTTCGGGTTTTCTTTACAAATAAATAATGGTACTATCACCGTCACTCTTTCAGACTATTTCAACTGTTTCTTCCTCGATGTAGCCCCTTTGTAGGTTCAGCTAAACGCCCAGTGTACAATATATGAGACCACATATTTTAACGTAGTCAACGCCCACGCACTTCAAATATAGAGGGATTTTTGAAGTTTCTGTAACTGTTTGAAAGATTAAACTGACCTTGACCTTACACACTATTGATTACTTTGTAATTCGATAGTTTTTGCCTAAACTTTATTATAAATATCATGCTAATTCACTATCCGATATCCGGCCGGATACTATCCTACCATCCGGTATTCGGCATAGTAAATATCCGGTGCATCTCTACTAACTGTCTCTCTTTTCTGTGGTAATATTTAATGAGGTGTGCAATAAAGAGTTATTGTATTGTAACTCTAAAACAGTACGTACCTCATGGCTCCTAAACCGCGAGTCGTCCAGCTTCTTAACGGCATACTTCATGTCTTCGTGGCGGAGGAATTCCACCACTCCGGTGCCGTCCTTGAATGTGTCAGCGAAGCACACGTCACCTGCCTCGCGCATGTGATCTTTCAGGTCCTACAAATAGTACCATTTTAATTAGAAATTTAGAGAATGCTATCCGGGTGTCAGTATCAGAAAAACCCGGGTTTGCGGGTATTTAATCTTAAAAAACCTGGGTAGCATTCCCTAGGTATAACCACAACATTTTCAATCAATTAATCGCGTCATCAATCTTAACCATGTGAAAACGACAACGCGTGGCGTTAAGAGTTCGAAACGTAGGGTGATGGTGTTAATAAACGCGATTAATCCGTTCTAAAGTGTTTAATTTCAAAGAATAAGATAATATCACAAAACACTTCGTTCAATGTAATTTGAAACTATACATGACGTTTTTCTCTTTTAAATAAGACCTTATTCTATGCCAGTTCTATGTGTGTATTGTGTGATTTCATACAACATTTTTCGTTTGTAGATTGTCTTATCTTTACCATACAAATAAACTTGATGTGATTAGGTTTTACGAGTGCTTTAAATTCAAATTCAAATTTTTATTTGTCAGAATGCAGTAACAATTGGTCTTATACTAAAAACATAAAAAAAAATCTGTGCATTCAGCATGCAAGCATACGATTTTACGATTGTAAAATTAATTAGTTTTTTAATGGCTCCACGTTATTGATCATCAAGTTTCGTACAGAAATAGGTGCCAATGACTGGTACCTACATATCATATTTCGAAATCAGTGGTCACTTTTTGGCATTCACTCCTCGCTGATCCAAGCAAGGTGGATTGGTCCACATTGTAGAAGACGTTCACATAAATAATAAATATTTTGGGATAATCTCACTGATTAACCTAGTCCCTAACTAAGCAAAGCTATATACAGTCAAGTGTTAAAATATGGGTGGACACATCTTACTCAAAAATATGTCCCATAGCATTCTATTACATTGTAATAAGAGCGTAGTACCATATTTATGAGACGATTTTGTCGATACGTATTTTTGCACTTGACTGTACATAAAAAAAGTCCATAACCCCGGGGACAGACCGTCAGGTGACAAGCAAACATTACTAATTATAGTGAAATAATTCAATAAAAATCGACCTCCTTTATAAAGCATAGAAGGACCATTAATCATGCCAGTTTAAAATCTGTCACTATGAAATAAGGTTTTATCATGGTGGTAAATATATTTTTGCTCAGTTTTATGAAGGGTTAATAGATGTACGGTTCATTATCGCTATAAATTTGTGGTAGGAGTGTGACTTGCTTGTCACCCAACGCAATATTCTTGATAACCAAAACTAAATGCCCTGACCAGGATTGGAACCCGAGATCACCAACAAGGCTATCGAGGAGAATGTTAAATCATATAATTTAAAGTTTCGTGAGTCATACTGACATTCAAATTGCAACCGCCGTGAAGGTGACAACACCACGTCTGTCCGACGATGTCTGCCCCATGCAGACGAAACATATCACGCCTATTGTGATCAAAATCCTCCTCCTCGCGTCGCATTCCTCACTGCTGAGGGTCGTGAAGTCCCCGCGAAAAACAACTTTCCTCTGACGATGTCCCGCCATCTTCGTCTGTCTTTGGCTTCGTGAAGCGCGACGTGTAGCTGCACGTCCGGGGCGGATCGGACTTGATCTGACCACCTTGTTGGACTACGGCCTCTGGGTCGTTTGCCATCAACCTTGCCAGTAACTATGAGTTGTTCAAGATTGTGGCCTTCCTTTCTGGCAATGTGACCGAAAAACTCCAGTACTCTACGTAGGCAGACAGTTGAGAGTCTGGTTTCGATGTTCAGCTCGCGTATAAGATGGATATATTTGTGCGAAATGCAGTCCACGGATCAAAATACGTGAGTGTTAACAGTTGCAATTTTAATGTTAGAATGTTAGATGCTCACCTGCCAGGAGCCGGAGGGCGGCAGGCCGGTGACGAGCACGCGGTACTCGGAGCGGCGCGCGGGCGGGCCGCGGCCGGCGCCGCGCGGGAAGCGCTCGGCGCCCGCGCCGCGGGGCCCGCGCCCGCCGCCCCCGCCGCGCGGGAACTCCACCCGCAGCCGGTACCCGTCGTAATCGTACCCGTCGCGCGCGCGCACCGCGTCCTCTGCGTCTCTGCAAAACAGATACAACTTCAACTTGGGTTCTACTTTGATCTGTTAGGGATGTGTCTGTAAAGAACCAATAGAATCACTTCATTTTCTATCTACACTGCTGACCAAAATAGTAGTTTATGCAACAGTAATATAATAAGGGTTTTTAAAACTTGAGACCAACCAATTATGAGCTGTTGCAATCGCTAGTTTTTCTACGACAGCTAAAATAGCGAACAAAGCGAATTTAGAAAGGTGGCAGAATGTGGAAGATGTCGTAATACAAAAAAAAAACAACAGTGCTCATATATTGTATGAAAATCCATAGAGCAGTGTTCTTATGGAATGGCATAGACAACGTTATAATGTATACTTTTTTAATATCGTTAGTCATCTAATGGGCGAGACGACAAAATATACCTACTTACTACGTCTGTTAGATCATTAAAAAATATACGACACGTATTTTTTCTTTTGTTCGTCAAATGAAAAATGACGGAAATACAGAGCTTTAAAGTTTCGTGTGACGTCACCGCTAGGTACAATTCTTACCTACGGGTGGCGTCACCAGCCCCCCACCGGCGTCAAAGCTCCGGCTCTTCATATTCGTTAATTTTAGTTATCTTAATATTGTCTTCTGTTACCGCGATTGTTATTCATTGAAATTAAACACTTTAGAACGGATTAATCGCGTTTATTAACACCATGATCCTACGTTTCGAGCCCTTTAGTTATCTTGAAAAACGAAAAAAAATACATGTCTAATAATTCTGGATAATCTTTCTGACGGACTAATTAGAATAATAGTTTTTCAACCTAGTCGTCATCCCTATTGACAGATAGAAGTGCTGAAGTAGAAAAAATATTCTTATTTTCTCTACAAGCAGATCATGACCATCATGTTCGTTTGAAATCCAGACTGAGAATTTTTTTTTTACTTGGCATAGTATACAATTTCCAATATATGTGATTGTTTGTAGGGTTCCGTAGTGTACTAGGAAAGTAGGAACCCTCATAGTATTGCCATATCTGTCCGCGGGTAAGCTCAGTGACCTTTACGTTAGTGCATGAGAGCTGATTTTTTTTACAAATATACATAACAATCACACCAACAGTGGTAAAATAAAAAGTGGAAAAACCTTTTTTTAGGGTACCTCCCCTACACGGTAAATGTTATTTTTAAACCCTAAAGTGTGAGGTACTGACGGTATTGTTCGATAGGTTTTTGAAAAATAATAGAGGTTTGCAAAAAACCTATTTTGATAAAGTGAATATTTTCGGAAATCCCCCCCTTCCTTAGAATTTAATTTATTTTAACACAAGTAGGTCTAAGTGTGCTTATATATATAATATCACCATTTACGAGCAAGAGTGGTGAAAAATACATAATATTTCCAGTGTAAAATAAAAATGTTGGCCTAACATTATTTTTTATCTATTCCTCATACTAAACAATTTGGTAGGTATAACTAATTCATGCGACACAAATAACTAAGCCATTATCAGCAACAACTTGTTATCAGCAGTCACAAGTGTACTGATATTTGCGCAACTGTATTTAACCAATTAATTAAGTGCAATATTTATTTACCAAGCCAATTCTCTTGTCCTTATACTATAACATTGACTTAACCTAGTGAAGTGTAATTAACCTCCATGAAGGTTCATAGGTAATAAATGAAACAATAGCTTAAGAATTACACAATAATATAAATGATGCATTTTTTTTTAATGTTGTACCTATAGTCTGTCTGACAGTACAGTAAAAAAACTATATGCTACCATTTTTTTTGGAGTGGCATTAAAAGCGTAATAAAAAGACAGACAGTATGACTCTCTGCTGACAATGCACAAATTAATATATTTCCTTTCAGACTATAATATATCTAAGAACCATTATTTTTAAGCAGCAAATTATACCAAATTTCTTAGAAAGAAATGCAAAATGGAAAATATCAGGAGCCGGTTGAGGTCAAGATAAGATGTAATTTATTGTTTAAACTGTGTGCATTCACATTCAGATGTCATAATAAATAAATAATAAATATAAATAAATAAATAAATATAAAAAATCCAACAGTTTTCCCATTTCGGAGTCGTACTATAATAAACTGAAAACTAAATAAACATGAAACAATCTCAAAAAGATTTCATTAAAACAATTCTAGAAACCTAATTCATGTGCATAAAATATTCATTTGAACTATAAAAACTCTTAACTAATAACCACCTAAGAGAGCGTGTTTTTGAACTTAATCCCGTTTAGCGACTTTATGTGTTCAGGTAAATGATTATAAATATCAATTCCAGAATCGTATATGCTCTTCCAAGTCATGAACATTTGTCGACTTTTACTTTTTTACGAACACTCATATAATAATTTTAATAGTCATTGACTTATTAAAAGAAAACACACAAAGCAGAAAAAAAACGTCGAAAATGTGGGTTAGAATGACATTAGCGAACTTGCATTGATAAGATAATGATACAAACGTTAAATGTTTCGTACGAAAAAGAGGTTAATGAAGGAAGTGTCAAATTTATACACTGCCAAAAGTTTATAGGCTGTTTTTCACTTAACGAAACGTCACATTCTAAACAAGACTATAATTATGAAAAAGAGTCGCAAATGCTGCACTTTTATGGCGTCTTTTTTTCGGCTAATTGGGTATCCAGTTCTTTTATCCTATATCTGTGTTAATTATTAAAACCGTAGCCTATGGTTAGTTACGCGTTGCCGACCCTTTAAAAAAAGGCCCCAAAAGGGTCTTATGCATATTAGGGCATGCAAAAAACGGTATTGGATCGTATGACAATCCCGGGATTTATAGTGAATTTATTTATAGTATTGTCCCACGAATGCATGCCCTAATGCATATTGATGCTGGATATTAAAATGGGATAATTGATAAGGCGCTGCTGTGGCGCTTAACCCATTTCTCTTTTCATCATAAACATAGAAAAGGTTACAAAATGAGATTCATACAAAAAAGTTACCTACCATTAAGACCAGAACAGCTATATTGATCATGTGTATTTAAATTTTTGCCATGGCAAATATCAGGGTAGTGGTGGTCTTAACCTAGGTCCCTTGGTAAAAACATTCTTCATAAAATCAATTAACTGTTGTGTATGTTGGTTTGGTATACTATATCAATGTTATTGGGACCATGACCCATGTCATACATAAACTAACACTATTGAATTACAGTAGTGGTAGTTGATTTCAACTGGTCAAGGTTATGTTACCTAGCATTTTTGTGACAAACAAACATGTCATGAAACATTGCTAATGTTGAGTGGTTAGGTAGTTTACTTACATCGGTTTACCATTTGTCATGTAAAAATAAAGTTTGGCTCATTATAATTCCAGTGCCTTGGGTACACAAGACAAATAAAGATCTTGTTAATGGTTGATAGGGTTCTCTAAATTATCGTCGAAAATCATACCAAATATCACTCCCCAACCAACTTATTGCAGAATTTAATTTCGCCGAGAGATCAGTTGCCAATGCCAATATTGTATCTTTAACATATAATAATGGTAAATGATGCTATACCATGTGAATCATCAGCGAAAAGTAGTTTGACAAGTGATATAAATCTAGTTAAACCCTTAATTTGATAATGTACATGGTGATGTACATACTCTTTGACCCTCTTTTTGTATTTTTTTTCTAACCAGAATCATTAGAACTATTGAGCGCCAAGGAGGCTTGACTAGTTTACTCACGACCAATCGTTATTTTGTCAAATTAAGGGTTGACATGTCCTATATGGTTTGCCCTAACAGGGTATCATGTACAGTCGCCATCAGATATATCGGCGCGTCCGAGGCGTGCAAAATATCTGAACAAGCACTCTAACGCCTTGACAATAGAGGCGTGTTCAGATATTTGTGAACACCTCGGACGCTCCGATATATCTGATGGCGACTGTACTGACTAAGACTAAAATGTAAGATCTTTATGACCTAATAAACATGATAACAATGGATTAAATTAATATGAATATCTGGCAAAACTAAATTCGGCAAAATGGCAGGATACCGGTAATCTTTATAACAATAAACAGTAGAAACTTAATAGATGAGTCATGTCCTGACTGATCATTTGGCTCACAAAGCTATTAACTACATACAATAACTGAACTTTTTGCTTCAAAGTGGCATAGTAAATAAAAATATTGCAACTTCATTTAGTTTTCATGTCTCCATCATTAGCTAAACCGGTAGTTGCAATACTGACTTTTGATCCATTAAATTAGCATTTGAATTAGGTAGCGATGTGTAAATACCATTACGAGGCCTCGAAGTTTAGTGTATCGATAATGATGATAAATACATCGATTTCACTAAAGATAATGATAGTAATTTGTATATCCTTGGAGATGGTGTTATTACTGTAGTGACGTATGAATATATCATCTATCTATCTTCCTACATCTACAGTAATAAACTAAATCATGTATGTAGCTACGCTATATACCTAGACTAGTTCGGTTGTCAAGTTGTGGGCTTTAAATATGTAGGACACAAACAATTCACCAACTGACACAAGCTAAATATAGCGGGACTTACCTCGGATCTTCGAATTCCACGAATGCGAATGGGGGACCTTTTCTATTTTTCAAATCAACGAATGTAACTTTGCCGAATTTGTAGAAGAGATCTTGAATGTCCTTTGTCCTTATGTCTGGAGGTAGATTTCCGACGTATATTCTGCATTCATTTCTGTTGCCACCACTTCCACCGGACATGATTATGATTTTAGAAACGGGGTTTCTTCACTAAATCGTGAATTAATTAATAAAAACTTAACAGCGTAGCGCCGCTTCGGCTTGATCGGCAAATTTGACAAATCAAGATGGCGTCAATGAGTTATTTCATGAGGAAAGGGAAATGTTTGTTTTCGTCCACGTGTCTATGGTTCAAAAGAGGTTTGATCAGAAATAACCGAGTCCTGCTGAATAAAGTTTTACCAATTATTCACTTTTATTTAACGTACTTTTATTGAATATATATAAAATAGGCTTATAAAATATATTTTAAGAAAAAAAACTCACATTTTCACAAACAGTCCTTGAAATACTAGCTGGTTACAAAGTTGAGAAACCTTGAGAAAAGAACGCAACCATATTTAATTTTTCGAATTGTCTTTGAATTTAGAACGCCCTCTGCCGCACACAACAAGAGATCTTTGCTGAAAGAAGCCTGTGAAAGAATCCTCTAGAGAGTAGGCATAGAATCTCCGGTACCAAAATCTTTGCGTGATAATTCGTTCGTTTTTCCGAAGCAAATGTAAGTAATTCATTGTTTATATTATTTTTTTAGCTTTACAGTGTATTTGTGATTAATTAATAGTGAAATATTCGTGTAGTTTGTTCTATTCACAAAATGGTGCATGAAAGTCTGAATGCGGATGAACATGTTTTCACCTTCGTTCGCAAAAAAGGTGCAATAAAGTCATTTTATTGATTTAACTGTCGTGTTTCCATAGAAATACCTTTCTACGTAGTGGATTTTCTTTATCTTTTTCGTATAATGTTGAGTAACATGTTGGCGAATTAGCTTAGCGGTGGCAATTTTCGCGATTTCATATTGATGACTGGCCTTACTGCTAGTGCTTCTGTTCGAATTAGGACAAGAAAACCATCTAAGGCAGAATCAGAGACCCAGTACAGGTAATTTGATTAGAAACGAATGCGAAACTACGCAAAAATTCAAAATATGTGTCTTATTTGGATGTTATTCGGCGCGCATACTTAAGATATTTCGTAAAAGGCGCGCTGGATCCAGAGTCCCGGGTTTCGCGCCTGACCTTTAGTTAAAGTTATTTATAGCTGTTATTGAACATAAACAGTCCTGTACTCATCGTGTGGAAAATCTATTGATTGAATGTTAGAAGGGTAGGCGATAACCTTTGCTCCAAGTCTATTGACAATGTCCATCCACGCGTTTGAAATAGATAATCTTATTTATTTCTCTCCTATACTAAGTTCCAGCGTTATCGTAAAGGAACGCTTACACTAAGCAATTTGGCGAGCGATTTGGCCAGGCAGCAATCATAGGCGTTGTGCGGATGAATCCATCAAATCCACGTCAATTTATTGGATTGCCAGTATTGACACTCGCCAAAAACGTCGCCAAGTGGCCTCGTGTAAATGTACCGTAACTAAAGGGCAAGGTCAAGCATTAGCACTTACCTGGGCTGCACACCTGATTTTCGCAGAACATCATCAGAGCGCGCGCGATACAGACATCAGCCGCCTTGCCTGATTAATAAATTAAAATCAAACTCAATTTATCAGTGCCCCGAGATTGTGCAGTGCGAGCAGTGAAATCTTAAACTTTGAAAACTTTACAGACATACAACTGACAAGATGTGTGACCGCAAGGCGGTGATCAAGAATGCTGACATGAGCGAGGAGATGCAGCAGGATGCTGTGGACTGTGCGACGCAAGCACTCGAAAAGTTCAACATTGAAAAGGTACCTATGCTTAAATTGTTGTTACCACATAGATAACAAATTTCCTTATTTGTGGTTAGTGGTTAGAAGTTCTCATGTGAAAATCTGTAGTGCCTATATTTGATTCTGATTTTTTGGTATGATGATTAATCTCACAGTAAAAATATTTGATTTTGTAATATTAGCTGCAGAATTGCATACCCAAATTATGAATTCTTTCAGTTTTTTTTAATTTACAATTTTAAGGTAACTTGGTCATTTAAGTATAATATAATATTATGTATAATATACATGGTAAATACCCTGATTTAACCCTAAATAGGGCATATGTTTTGTCTCATGTTCAATTAAGGGTTAAATATGCAGCCTACCATAGGTACTATTCTCTCTATGGTTTTATGTTTAGAACCAGGAAAATCAAATAGGTTAATCAACTATTTCTTTTCACTACTTGCCATAGTCACATTTAAAATCAGTTGTGGCATTTCAATTCACAAAACATAAAGTTTTTTGGTAGTTGGGTATATTTCCTATCCATGATTGGCCATCTACCAAGCATGTCAGTAGAACATACTACAACGTTTCTTCTAACAAACTGTGCTGCATTTGTCCCCTGGCTGACGGAACAGACGAACAACAAGAAATAGTTGATTCACCCTAATGTATTTTTCGGTTACTGAAAGATAACTGGTTGTTTAATTCCAGGATATTGCTGCATTCATCAAGAAGGAATTCGACAAGAAATACAACCCGACGTGGCATTGCATCGTCGGGCGCAACTTCGGCTCGTACGTGACGCACGAGACGCGCCACTTCATCTACTTCTACCTCGGCCAGGTCGCCATTCTCCTGTTCAAGAGTGGTTAAGCCCCTCCCGCACACTTTGCTCTAAATTTTTTGTTGTTAGGATGCAGTATTACCGGGCCCGCGTGCCTCGCCTCCTGGGGCCACATCGGGATAGGGCGGGGGTCGCTTACATTCCTACCATCGGGTTGTACCCATGTCATTAGTTAGCGAGGCGATGCGCGCGAGCTTGCATGTGTGTGTGAGAGCTTGTATGGGCCGCCGGTCGGGCTCCGTCTCACCCCCGCTCGGCAGTGTAAATGTACTGTGTTTAGCTTAACTTAAGATTCAATATTGACTTGTGGTAAACATTCACTTCTAGTGTATATTTATATTAAAGAAAATTTTAGTTAATTATTCCTAGACTTTAGTGTGAAAGTCATATGTTAGTACCTAACTAAATCTATTGTTTACTTTCTTTGTTGATACATTCACTGGAGATATTTTCACTACTTCTATTATTAAACTTTCTTACAAACCACACCAGCATGTTTTATTTTGGACATGAGCGCCAGGCTAGGACTAGTTTGTTTGTTTGTTTGTTTGTTTGTAAGCACTTTATTGTACACAAATATAGTAAAAATAAACATTTACTATTCATTACTACTATTACTACTATTACTATTACTATTATTACTATTATTTACTAGTCATTAGGTCTGATATTTATTTCAAAATAGGCATACAGCATAATGGTATACACCAATGCAAACCATCAAACATACAAAAAACATATCAAACTTAACACTAACTACTACTTTTGACCTAGGGCATGGCTAAAATAAAACCTAGTGTTTGTTTTTTCCTCTAGGTTCCCGGTTTCAATTCTAGTCCGAATTAACCCCTCCTGAAGTGTTGCCAAGTTTGGCTGCAGTGGGTCTGGCACTAAAGGATTTTCCCTATTTGTATATATTTGCTTATTGAGTGGTTTTATAATCTGAATCTGCGTATAGTGCGTATGATAACTGATAAGGATCCCTGCGTGGTTCAAATCTCGTTTTAAATGTTAAGTGATATGATAATATATCATAATCATAGAGATAATAATATAATATATACATGGGCCTACGAAACTCCGGATATTATGTGGGGCCTTCCTGCAAATGTCATATTTTATAGCGATATTTGTATTTCGTTTGAGTATGTAAGTATAGAAGACAACTACCGTCAATGCTGTAAAATACAGTCGAGTTCAGAAAAAATATCATTTCCAAGGCCTCTAAATATCTGTACACTCTTAGGACATTAGCAAGGTGTTTACATATTATGCATTAAGCTGCACAGATATTTATGAACTCTACTGTAATAATTAAAATGAGTAAGTAGACAGCAAAAAACCTAAACAGCGTAAATTACCCTTAGGTCGCATGGTCCGATTGACTAGTCCGATCAATCGGAATACGAATAATTTTTTTTCCTGTTGGCTCGATTGATCGGACTATAAGGACTTCTCAAATCCTGTCAGTCCTACTATCGGAGTAATGGGATTTTAAAAGTTCGTCTAGTTCGATTGATCGAACCACGAGAGCTTGAAAAATCCTCATAATCCGATCACACAATTTTTATTTTTCCTGTTTGTCCGACCGGTAGTTTTATGGTTAATTTTGTAATCTACCAACATCTCAAAAGTGTTTTCTCCCTTTCGACGCAGAATTTTACTACCACGAAATAGTGATTTCGATGGAATGATCTAACAAATAATCTTAAGAGCCCTTATTCTCTAAAAACCGCTCATGGATTTAGCCCGTTTTCGGTGTGAATTAGAATTAGTAAATTTTATATATTGAAATAATAGGCATATTCTTTGATAATCGTTTATTTTTACTCTAAGACAGACGCTACAGTGATTTGTGCTAACTGCAGAACACTCTTATGTATTTGTACTGTCTGATATGTGAATTTCGTTGAAACTCGTGACAGCAGTACTAGCGTTAATAATAGAGTCCCAGTTTTCGGCATCCATATGTTCGCGGCACACTCGTGAATTTGGTGGCAGGTAAAAGTCTTTGTATTTCGATAACATCATGGCTTTTTGCAAATATGGAATCTTCCTCTAGACCGCATCCAACGGAGAGCAGCTCGAATTGTCAACTGCCAACGTATTTCTGATCGGCTTGATCCCTTGGCGCTGCGTAGAGATGTGGCCTCACTCTGTATTTTCTATCGCATGTATTATGGGGAGTGTTCCGAGGAATTGTTCGGATTAATCCCTGCCGCTTCTTTCCGCCATCGCCCTACGCGACAATATTTCCACTCTCACCATTTAGATGGTTGGCAGTCCTCAACTGTGCGCTTTTCCCGAAACTTCCTGCCTCGCACAGCTAAACTGTGGAACGAACTGTCGCCAGCGGTGTTTCCGGACCGATACGACCTTCAAACCTTCAAGAAAAGAGCGTACTCCCACCTTAAAGGCCGGCAACGCACTTGCGACACCTCTGGTGTTGCGGGTGTCCATGGACGACGTTAATCGCTTACCATCAGGTGATTCGTTTGCTCGTTTGCCCCCTATAGCATAAAAAAAAAAAAAAAAAAAAAAAAAAAAATCGGGAGTAGGGTAGAGCGGGGCACATTGAGCAGTTTTGGAATATTTTCTTAATGGTTTGCGCCAGAAAAATGAAACTCGCTTTGATTGCTAGGAAATTTATCTGGCTATAAATATCCCCTGATAGGTTTATTGTATCGTGCATTATTTAGCAACTATTTGCTCTAAACTAGGGATGTTGCGGATGCTGATTTTTTGACATCCGCGGATGCGGATGCGGATGCGGATGCGGATATTAAAAGGCTCACATCCGCGGATGCGGATGCGGATGCGGATGTTATGTAGGTACATAAAAAAAACCTCAAATATTAAAATTTTGTATTAATTATTGAGAAAAGGACAGTTTAATATTTAAACATAAATATAGGCAAGTTATAGGTACTTAATAAACAATAACTTTGCTGCCTTTTCCGGGTTAAGAAGATTTCTCAGCGGGTCATAAATAAGGCCCGCAGCACTGAACAATTGCTCACTAGGAACACTGGCTGGCGGAGGTGACAAATACCTTTTCTTGATCACGATCGTCAACTTTAAAATAAGTACAAATTGCACTTTGCGACGGCGGCGCCATTGTCTTTAACCGCCGAACGAACCACTCAACACAATTAATCAAATCACTCTTCACAATGTTTATTTACTTATTAACTTCTCATAATACGACACCTTTCGTCCTACAATAGCATGTCAACACTAAAATCAAAATAAACAAACTCGTCATTTCTTGTCGCTATCCTTCAAGGACGCAAGAGCACTATCGACGAATCAGGAAAAAGTAACAATATTCCTATTGAGTACTGGTGAAATTGCCTACCTTAACTAGCACGTGCGCCATTAACGAGACGTTCCTGCATCGACTTGTTCCACATCTGCATCCGCATCAGCTCCGCATCGATTTGATGCGGAGGCGGATGCGGATGCGGATTTTGAAAATGATGCGGAAGATCCGCGGTTGCGGATGCGGATGCGAATATTCGCAACATCCCTGCGTCTAAACTAATCAAAGTCAGAATTGCTCAACATAACCCTATAGCGAGGTAAGTTGAGCATAGGTATGGGGTAAATTGATCAGAGATAGAGATAACATTTATCTGATAAAGTAATCAATTTTTTTTTCTATTTACTCATATAAATTTAGTTACACATATACATAATAATCAAACTCATAATCAGAATTCTTATATATCCGAAATCAACGTTCATTAGTAGGTAAATACTTGTCACAGAAGTTTATGTGACATTAGTGAAATAGATTCCCCTCACTTGGACCTAACTTTCCGCCATTAGGTGTTCCCATGTAGCGTGAGTAGTTTTTGAGATATTGCGATTGCCCAACTTACCCGCCTGCTCAACATGCCCCTTCCTACCCTACTTCAACCGCGTAGCAATCGTGAGCTTGACTTAGCAAAATATCAAGTCTACGGTTATGTCCGATCAATCGATCCAACAGTAGGGTTTGCATTATTCGTCCAATTTTAGTATTCGAATAATACGAATACTTCGATTTTCAATATTCGAATATTCGAATATTTCGAATAAAACGAATATTTTTGAAAGATAACTCAAAATAATGATTTTAAGTTGTTTAATTGTTAAATATGTAGGTATGCTTTATTCCTTTAACATTGTTACAGGAACAAGGGCTATTGGTTGACAATTCCTAATGTTGGTATCTAAGCTTTTCCCAAAAAAAATCCCGAACACCTCATTCTTCCAGATCTGGACCTTCATGGGCTCATTCAAATCAGAATCACGAGCAGATTCGATCGTGATAATAAAAAAAATACCCTAAATTTCAATATAAAATTTAAGTTTTCATTACGCCATGCTCAAAGTAAGTACAGACAAAAATGTGGCGAAATAGAAAGGATTTTTTGTGGTATTTTTTTACTATCAAGATCCAATCAGATCGTGATTCTGATTCGAATGGGCCCAAGCGAGTCAAGATCTGGAAGAATCAGGTTTACGGATTTTTTTTTAAAACACTACTCTACAGACTACCCGCAACGGCCGCAACACTTCAGATCCTTTTCAACCATAACCTTATCCACGTGTTTGAGTTAAGCAAATAAATAAAGTCTATTTTTATTTGAATCAGTTTTGTAATGATACTTGTTAAGACTGCAAAATATAAAATGGTATGGTAACAAGTAACAATGCCTAGGCAGCTAATTAAATTTTAAATGACGCGGCTTAGCTTAAGTTCACGTAGAATAATTGGTTTACTATAAATCGCTAATATCTCAGAGTCAGATTCAGATTTATTAATTTCATAATATAGGTAGATTACATTATAAATTGCAGGCATGTCAAGATCTACAAGTATTCATATTATGATCGTCAGAATAGGTATAAGAGTATAAATCAAATCATTACAAGATATAAAATTTCATACAATGTCACAATAGTATCTCCTGTAGTGGATCGTCAAAATCTATCTAATTCATTCATAGAATATAATGGATTATCAAAAAAAAAAATGTCTTAAACCTCTAAAAGTAATAAAGATCTGAAGAGTGTAAACTCAATCAAAAATTGGTGCATGCCGACTGTACTGTGTATAATATACATGTCATTGAAATAAGGCACTGGGTGTGTAATTACGGTATGCACGAGAAATTTAAACTAAGAGCAGGATCTATTTCTTGTGCAGTGTGTTAAATTAAACGGCATTCGACAGTATATATGTCTCGCTCCTGCCAGAGTAGTGGTAGGAGCGAGACGGACTTACTTTTGAATGCCGCAGTCGCAATCGAAAACAGCTCATGGTACGTACATAGGTAATGGTTGGCTTATTGAGCTTTTAGGGTTTCTATTTATTTCAGTTATAGGTAGTTTCACGAGAGTTGAAGTGAATGATTTCACACACAGCTACATAAAGTACCGATTACAAAAAAAGTTAACGAATGGAATTAACGTTTGTGTCAATGAAAACACTACTGGATATATTCATTGGTATATAAACTTTTTGGTCTATTTTACAATTCACTGTAGAACTTGCCATCGGTACGAAAAAAGAACAGTACTTCATTTCAAAATCTCGATCTCATTACAGGACAATGTTGTTGTCTGACTAACTTAACTCTAGTGAGACTACCTATAATACTAATTAGATAGCTGGTAGCCGAATTCGCAATCCTTTTACCAATTATGATACGATATTTGGGTAGTTTTAGAAGATTTAATTTTAGGCTTCAATGAATTTGGGCAAATGAAAAGAAAAATAATTTAATAAGAATTAGTCTACTATTAAAACGGTTTTTTTACTTCGAATTTAAATCTGTTTCCACGGAGTTCTTAAAGTGAAATACAATTAAAATGGGCATTTTATTATAGGTTTTCGTAAAAAATAATAATTTCTGAATAAAATTGCACTATTCGAAATATTCGTTTTATTCGAATAATGAGTGTTGTAGTATTCGAATAATATTTATGGCGAATAATTCGAATATTCGAATATTCGAATATTCGAATTGCAAACCCTATCCAACAGGAAGAAAAAACGACCTCGTGGTTCGATCGATCGAACTAGGCGAACTTTTAAAATCCCATTACTCCGATAGTAGGACTGACAGGATTTGAGAAGTCCTTATAGTCCGATCAATCGAGCCAACAGGAAAAAAAATTATTCGTATTCCGATTGATCGGACTTGTCAATCGGACCATGCGACCTAAGGGGTAAATTAGGGCACTTGACGTCAGAACGTCACAAAAATGCCACACCGCATGCAATTCATAAACATGGAGGTAGGTATTTTGGAGTAGGTACAGTCGAGTTCAATATGTACTTACTACCACGGATTAAGTGTAGTTTGTATGTGTTTGGTCAGTTATTCGTGTCTGTAGGGCTAGGTAGTCTTAAGTAGGAACCCTACTGCTAAGAATCAATAACAGCATAATGTGACGTAAATAGGTAATCGTAATGGGAGCTACAGTGTCGTCACTCACCAGGCGGCGCCACTCCTGCGTGGGTCCTGTGTCAGTATGAGAGAATTGTCTAAGTGACGTTTGAAATGTTCCCGAAAGACCCACGTTCCACTAGCGCCCCTAGCGGAAAATCGACTCGCGGTAATTCTCATTACAACAGAAATTTTCCCAGTATAGAGTAGGTAGCTAGACTAGGGACTGATTGACCTGAAATTGGCGACAATACTGTAGGTTATGCGATGACAATGCATTCATATATACCTATACAATACTACATTACCGCACTAGTGCGATACTGAGCACTTTATGTGCTTATGTCAAAAATTCAAAGAGTCCACGTTGCGAATAGGAAATATCGCAATTCGTGTCGATTTAAAATACCTACTCCATTTGGTCGTGTTTTACTTTATCGCCACTCATAGCGAGTTTCCTCCTTTTCGCACTTGTATCGTACCTACTATTATCATTGCTTATCAAATATTATGCTGCAACATCGTGGACGAATAAAAAAGAGGATTGACATTTTTACTGATTTCAAAATTGAGTTTTTTTTAATTTCATCCATTTTTTGAACGGAAGTACCTATGGTCCAGTCCATTGAGTTATTTTGACTAGAGAATAGAGAAATAGCTGGTTCTTCAAAGTCCAGGTTCTTCGATATGTTATCCTTCACCGAAAATAGAGTGCTAAATTAATACGGTCGGCTTCATAAATACAGGGTGTAATCTTTTACGTGATACAAAATTATATATTCTGATTCTACTCATGATTGCTAACAACTTTTTCTATGGGAGGTCGATTTTTCTTCTGCCGAAAAGAATAATAGACCCCCATAGTAAAAGCGTCCGATAATTTGACACAATTTGTATGGAGATGTCGATTTTGAATTTTTGTTTTCGAAGTTGGTCCCATAGAAAAAGTTGTTAGCAATCATGAGTAGAATCAGAATATATAATTTTGTATCATGTAAAAGATATGCATCTGTATTAAATTTTGACGCTTCTTCCCCTGTAATGAGTTTCAAAGTGTATAGTTATTTATAAACGTGACTGTACCGGTATTGTAAATATTATCGCATAATGGAATCTAATCCCCCAAGTCAGCGGGCTAAGCTTAATACGCTACTGTTTTGTGACATGAAGAGGATGTGATTCCGTAGAGGATAGTTAGTGCAGGGCCGATGGCTGCAGATCCAGAGGGCGATTTCCTCTGCGTTGGACCGACCAGGTAAAGGCGCTAACCCAGTCTCTCAATGAGTGCGCAAGGCAAGCTTCCACCAGCGACAGATAAAGAGCGGTAGAATCGGCCTTAGCAGAGGTGGAAACAGTGGAACCAAATCTACTTCTTTTAAACAATGGACAATTTGCCAATGTCAAGTAGGTATAATAATGGCAATGACCCTGAGTACGATGCAAGTGGAAAATTTTCGAAATTCGAATTTATTATTTTGTATGGAGTTAGGTACATTTTCGATCAGCTGTTCCATACAAAGTAATTTTTTTTTCCATTTTCGAATTTTTTTTCGCTTGCATCGTACTGAGGGTCATTGACTTTATCAGCTGTTGAAGTATCGTTCGCTACTTTTTTACACCTTGTATATCAAAATATCGTATTGTATCACAAAACAGAGAGACTAATCTCTCTGTTTTGTGTATTGTATAGTAAATTCATACTCTTACATTGCCACTTGACTTGGGCGACGTTGTTCGGTAGCTTGCCTCGCTAAATCGTGAAATTTATAGCTAAACGTTACGTACTTAGCGTGCGGGGTCCGTGATCTTGGGACAACCGAGTAATAACTAGAAAATGGTTGTTCGTCATTAGCTGCACCCTTCTTCGTTAGTTCACTGCGCAATAAGCTGTCAATATTAGGCATATATTAAACCACGATTAGGAGAAAAAAATATTTGTACCCCTTGGTCACTTTTTTTGTGGTATAAATGTAAAATGCTGCGTCATGTGGGGTATCATTTGAAAGGGCTAGATTTGCACATTCTGAACCCTTTTTTATAATTTTTAACAGTGAACTTTTTGTTTTATTAAAGATAGTAAGTGTAGAAAAATACGGAACCCTTGATGCGCGAGTTCAGTTCGCACTTGACCGTTTATTAAATGTTATAACTGTTATAAGTTATTGAAATACAACATACAATAAGAATCCTGAAATTTGAACGTTATCATTTATCAACGAGCCACAGTGGATATAAAACAAACCGCAGTCTTCCACATCTCTACAATTTTAATTTTGCGCGCGGATAATCCATTGAACTAACACTTAGTAGCACTAAATTTCCAAGCGGCATAGACAACTGCGCCACCCTTGGCTGTATTATTAACTTTGTATTATGTTTGCGGTTACCACCTTAATTCTACATGTAGACAAATTTGGAACTAATATCGCGTCCTATAAAATTAGCAAGGAGCACAGATAGTGGCGCCATACCGATCTGCACATGTAATTTTGTATTTGCATTTGTTATTTTGTGGACATTTTGGAGTGCACACGGTTTTTCAGTGGTATAAAATGGGGTTCTTTAGCCATACGGTACCATTTGGCCGTGGAACGCGGCTGAAAGAGGATTCTGTGAAATTTAAATTATTTATTAATTTATTTAAATTGCTGACAAATATTAAGGTGAGTGCTTTTTTCTCTAACTCTAGTATTGTTTTTGTGTTTGCAATTAACATGCCAAGCGACATAAGGAGGTATAATCTCCATACATACAAATCTTAATCTTTTAAAATGTTTTCTATATATTTTTAGTCCGCACATTTATATTATTCATAGGTCTAAGATATTTTATAAAGTTTACCACAAGATATTGATAGATAGCGATCAAAGGGATAGTTCATAAGACACTTGTTACATTTATATTTCCTATATATGTGCTACCTTCCAACTAACTTGTGAGTTGTGCAATAAAGGGATTACTTTTTAGTACTACATTATTTAAATACGTACAATATTTACTCTATAATATGAAGAAATAAACCGTAAATGTTAATATTTAATATGGCACTTAGCGACTTCTTTAACAATCATTTAAATAGGAATTTAGTAAATACTATATACCAAGCTACGCTATTCGTCACTAGATGTCGCTAGTAGTACCTAATAAAATCGCATCACTCCACCATCAACCACCATGTGAAGTCTGTCGTTGCTTTGGAATTTTCTTATTCATTTGTTTTTCCTTCACTGTGTCGATTGTGTTACGTACCCAAAGGGTAAAAAGTAAGACTCCGCTATCCGTCCGTCTGTCTTTAAATATATTTTGTTTATAATATTGTCTTCTGTTACCGCGATTCTTCTGTTACATCATCTTAACTAGGGAATGCAGTACCGGTACTGTTTAGTAGTACCGGGATTTTTGGTACCGGCCAATGTTAGAACCGGGATTTCCCGGGATTTCCCGGTATTTTCGGGAGTAGGTCAAAAGTCTGATGATTCTTTAGTTTCTAAAGAATGCTGGACTTTGGGTTGTTTTTTTAATAAAACGACCATTTTTATTAATTTTGCCAGGCTAGTCCAACGTGTTTTAGAGTCGCTTGTTAAGCTGTACTCTCTCTGGAAATCTGCAACCACATACTTTTGTAGTATATCGTCGTTTTTAGTAGGAGATTCACTTTTAACTTTTGAAATCGTCCACTCGTCAAAAGTTATTTGAAAATGTATGTCCATCTGACATTAATTTTTGAATATCAGTAATCGCTTTCCTTTTATTGGCCTCTGCAATAATAATATTCCTTATCGAATTCGCTGATTTCGGTAAGGTATGGCCAGCCTTTTTAAATAGCAATCTAATGTCTTCGGACTCCACAAATACTTGGAATGGTGTCCGTCCATACGAGAAACCATGACTTCCATTGAAGTATTCTGTGAAGACTCATAATCATAATAATCAGTGAGTTTTCTTTTTTTCTTGGAGATTTCTTCAACAGTAGGAGGATTTGCAGGTGTTGGCATTGGCATAGATAATGTTGAAGGTATCATAGTTGGATCGAGGCTTTGCGCGCCCACATTGATATTAACTCCGTGCACGCTTTTTATGGGATGCCATACTTACATAAACTATGTTCACTAGCTGTATTTAGCAAACACCATGAGGGCTGTCTTTTAAACACGCACAGTTCGCCAAAAACACCAGTCACCACACACTATAACAATACTTTAACGGATTGCGTTAATGACCACTCAATGACTCAATGTTTAGTAAAAATATTTAAAATTGCATTACGCGCTTGGTTGTTTTCGATTGAACGTATTTTGCTTAGTATATTTCTCGCTATCTGAATTAAAAATATTAAATTAATTTTTAAATTCTAGTCTAGTAGTGTAGTTATAACGATTTCCCGAAAGTCCTGAAAGTACCGGGATTTTCATTGTACAGTCCCGGTATTCCCGGTTCTTTACACGGTTCAGAATCCCGGGAATTCCCGGTACTTTCGGTACCGGTATTTCCCGGGAGCAAACCCTAATCTTAACCCTGTGAATGAGTGCTGTAAAGGGCACGAAACGTAGGGTCATGGTGTTAATAATACCACATACACAAATCTGCGGTCTCTTGAAGCTGTAAAAAAACCAAATCTCTAAAAGATACGACCGTATGTGTTGTGTTTAATTTTAATATATTTTGTTTGACAGCACCATGAGCGGGAACAAGCAAGATCTACTGCTGTTCTTCGACCGGCCCACGGAGCCCTGCTTCATGCAGAAGGGCGAAGAGAAGGCTATCTTCCAACTGCCTGATCACTACTACGTATGTACATATTCAGTTTTTTTATCATGTGGCCCAATTTCCCCACGGCGACAGGTGCGACAATTGTCAGCATCATTATTACTGGTATTACAGGCGTCTATGGGCTACGGGCGCCGCTTACTATTATGCTGGTTGTATGCTTGTTTGCCGCCAACATGTTATTTCTAAATAAAAACATCCTTATTACCATTAAAAACGAATATTGTGAAGAGCTCTTGACATATGTCGCAAGAAACACGATATATGTCACGAAATTCCGACACAGGATCATTCTCATGTCAAAAACTACCGACAATTCTTTAAAACACTTATAGATGTCGTGACAATTGTAAAAAATTCTTCACTAAGAAATGGTCTATTTACTGACGATACTTTACAATTTATAGAAGCGGTGGCAAACAAGCACACAGCCCGCGCGATGGTGAGCGGTTTCCGTAGCCAATGGACGCCTTTAACGCCAGCAATTCAGTCATTTTAGGAATTGTCACACTTGTCAGCGTGGTGAAGGAGGGGCAGTAGCATATATAGCAGTGGTTCGCTCTGAACGTGAACCCACGACCCCCTATATATCGATAATCTCTCGACGGATTAGACTCATATTTGGACTTAAAAAATCAATTTATCTCATCTAACCACCTGCCAAATCTCACGACGATCCGATCAATGATACTCCAGTTATCGTCGAACATACATACATACAAACATACAGACTTAAATAGTAAATAGTACTTAAGCTTTTTCCCCATACAAATGCCTGTTAATAGAACTTTGTAGGCATTAGGCATTTGTGTAGGGAAAAAAAATAGCAGCTTGTGGGCGTGTCGGAATGATTTTTATTATCATCATACAGTTTATAGAAAAAGGGTTCCCTTTCATGTGCATAAGGCGTGTTGTTAGATAAAATCAACACTTATATCTCTTAACTTTTGGGTGGTCCCGAAAAAACCAGAACATTAAAATCACCGTCAATGGAACTTCCTAACCATGTAAACAAAAGGCGTCACATGTTTTGTCACTGTTTCTCCTTGTATCACACTACCTCATCAAACACCACTGAAACCATTCACTACTGAAGCAGTCGTATTATCGTAACATACGAAACATAAGATTAATAAGTTAATCTTGGAGATTTCATTAAAAACTTAAAAAGTTAGGTTATTACGATCAATATGACGATTTGTTTACTTTGTTAAGAAGTTCCATAGAATGTTTTTGACACATAAAGCATCTTGTAGGGCATACAAACACTAGCGTTTTCGTCGGCGTTATTTTTGTACAATATACACGACACGCCGCGTATACGCGCGTGCCCGCTTCGATACTAAAACGATAATGTGCCAATGCTCTTAGAGTTTAAAATTATACGATCACCAAAATCAGGGGATTTCTTTTAGACGGACAAATACAAGAACGTGTCAACTCAGCTGGAGAGCAAGTTTGGCGAGGGATCTGGCCGCTCCATCCCCGTCCGGAACATCGCGCTGCCGGACCTGACGCTGCCGATGCAGCTGCCGTACTACGACCAGTTCTCGCTCTTCGTGCCCAGACACCGCCAAGTAGCCGGGAAACTTATAGATGTCTTCATGAGTAAGTTGTGCACCAGTCCAAGGTCCAAAAACTGAATAGGGCCAACAAAACAGAGCACATAAAGGCAGTGAAGAACAACGATGCGAAGAATCCTGAAGACCAGTTATGGACCAATGCGCTTATATACTTTTTTTTTCCTTAATTTGATGTTTGTCACTGTGTAGTAGCGCTGCTACATAATGTTTCAAGCGAAAGGAGATAATTAAGAGGGTCCTATTTTCGTTCAGCCATACCGTAAAATAAAGCGATAATAGCTGAAAGTGGCGTAGTCAGAAAGTGGCCTTACTTGAAAGTGACGTCCTAAGAATGTGACCTTCCTCGAAAGTGACGTTCCAAGAAAATTACCTACTTCGCCAAAATAGTCGACAACCAAGGAAAAACCTTACACCTTTCATGATCAATTAGAGTTATCGTGCTTTAGATGTTGGGTCTGATTGGGTCTGATGTCTGATGAAACATCCTCTTTGATTAAACTTTCAACTAGTTTCAACCATCCGTTACTATTATATTTAGGCTTCCAGCCGTTCCATCTCCGTTCGGAACGCTGCCTATGCAGCTGCCATACAACTTATTGATGTCTTCATTAGTAAGTTAAATCAGGAAACCAGTGCTCTTACAAGCTGCATGAATCTTCCCTCGTTTTTAGATAATAGGTATAATACTTACGACGTTTCAAAAATATTCGTAGAGGCCGGAACTAAAGTTACTTCTCATTTTGTCCGTGAACCGTAGGTACTGATGTACCTACTTAAATACGGGTCTGCCTCGTACCTCCACCTACGTGTCCCTCTGGTCTACCATTTTCTCCCTTCCGTAAATAACATTTTTGCATTCTACCTTTTCCACAGACATGCGCAACGTCGCAGACCTGCAATCTGTGTGTTCTTACTGCCAACTACGCATCAACCCGTACTTGTTCAACTACTGTCTCTCCGTCGCCATTCTGCACAGGTAGGCATGAACCTAAGGCCTGCTTGCTTGCTGTATTTACCACAATCTATTTCTTTTGTAGATGTCATGAGGAGTTGACGGAATTCTTAACCTCAAAATGGACTTACATGGAGATTTTGGATTTTGCATACGCTACCACCAATATCC
Organism: Lathronympha strigana; assembly: GCA_949128165.1. Taxonomy (NCBI): domain Eukaryota; kingdom Metazoa; phylum Arthropoda; class Insecta; order Lepidoptera; family Tortricidae; genus Lathronympha; species Lathronympha strigana. The sequence continues at coordinate 513,157 of OX421920.1, forward strand.
CAATAGAATATACTTATTGGGAACATTAATACCTTTAACAAAAGACCAATGTAGAAAAATTAATATTAACTTAAATTAAAAATAACTATAAAACTAACAGCCCCGGCCTCAAGAATGCTGGCAGAATTTCCTCGCTGAATTGCTATACTTATTCGTTGAGCGAGGTAGCTGCCAGTCTTCTTATCCCCGGTGAAGTCGACCAGTCGTTTGGCCAGGTCTCGGTATAGACCTTGGGCCGCTGGACCCTACGGACCAAGGGCCTCAACGTAATAATTAGAATAGAATTATTTTTTCAGGTTAATGATCTTGGTTGTCATGTTGATCAGCTACTAACTGAAGGTTTGCGTTTCAGGCCAGACACCAAGGGTTTGAACATCCCCACGTTCGCAGAGACGTTCCCCGACAAGTTCGTGGATCCGAAGGTGTTCCGCAAGGCTCGGGAGACCACCACCGTCGTGCCTGATGGCGCCAGGGTATGTGATGTCCTATAATGTGCGGTTTCAGAGGAATTTCCTCTCGCGGACTACGGCTGCGGAATAAGCTTCCTGCCGTTTCATTCCCAATGGACTAGGTATAGGGTTCTTCAAGGAGTGTAGCCAAAAATTTTCAATGGGTCGGCAACGCGCATATGACACCCTCGAGTTGCAGGAGTTGTCCATATACTACGGTGACCGCTTTCCATCAGGCGGGCCGTATGCTTGTTTGCCACTGACGTGGTATAAATAAAGAAAAATGTGTCAAAAGTTTTCGTAAACTATAATTCCAAGAATGGATCTTGTGAAAGCTTAATACTCGTATATAATAGTCTTGTGTAAAAATTATCTTTGTAATTGTTTACAAACTTTTCCTTTAGATGCCAGTAGTAATCCCTCAAAACTATACCGCCTCCGACACGGAGCCAGAGCAGCGCGTGGCGTACTTCCGCGAGGACATCGGCATCAACCTCCACCATTGGCACTGGCACCTGGTGTATCCCTTCGAGGCTGCTGACAGAAACATCGTCAACAAGGATAGGAGAGGAGAGCTGTTCTATTACATGCACCAACAGGTCATAGCCAGGTACGTCCATCAGCCTGTGGCAACTGGTCTACTCTTTCAAGGCTGTTGACAGAAACATCTCTAATAAAGAAGAAGGGAGCTTTTCGGATACATACATATGCAGATCATTGTCTCCTCTGAGAGCTGATACCTCTACGAGACTGCTGAGCATCTTGAGCCATAAATAAGGCTACCAATTTAAATCCATAACTTGAACTCGTATATCCTACAACTGTTCTACTTCCAAAGCCCTGAACTCAAAACTACATTCCCAGTAATTTCCCTGACGGACAAATTAAGACAAATCTGAGGTTATTCGGAGATTACCCATACTTGAACTGAAAACTGTATTTGACATAAACTAAATATTTTGTAATATAAATTTTTGAATAATTTTTCTTTTTGTAGATATAATATGGAGCGTCTCTGTAACAATTTGCAAAGAGTGCAGCGTTACAAGGACTTCAGGGCTCCAATCGAAGAAGGGTACTTCCCTAAGCTGGACTCGCAGGTCGCTTCCCGCGCCTGGCCTCCAAGGTAACCAACCAAGCAATAAGAGTTTATCCAATACTTTATAAGAATTCTGCTATATTACTTTATAAAATCTCCATCGCTGGTCTTCCCAAGCTGCATCTACCAGTCCGCGCTACTCGAGAACCTTTCTACTCCAAAGGCCGTTCATCCATCCGTCAATAAGATCATTGCTACTTGCGGCTCTCTGAGCTAAGTCGAAGATTTTGGTTCTCTTACGAATCTCATTTCGCAATGATCTGGTTCAGTTCGCGAGGAACCATTAATTAGAAGCAGATGGGTCACCAACTCACCACCCATCTGCTCGTCGGTCGGTCGTTTGGTCGTAGCCACCGCATACGATCGAATATTGTGGAAATCACAGGCCTGTACCAGCATTGGACTGGATCGGATTGGTTTATGATGACTAATAAAATCATGTTCCACAGATTCAAGGGCAGCACAATCAAAGACCTGGACCGCCCCGTGGACCTGATCCGCGCCGACGTGTCGCAGCTGGAGATTTGGCGCGACCGCTTCATCCAGGCCATCGAAGACGGCGCCATAGACTTGGTTAGTTTGAGTATAAGTAAACTGGAGAGCATTCGATATATCTTGACAAAACCGCAGCTGATGAGACTTTCATTTCCATACAGGCTTTGGCCCGTGGGAATGTGGCACACCAATATAATAATATGTAATTAAACAATAGGTAATATGATAGGTCTCTAACAATGACCAAAAAGTATAGGAACCTTATCGTGCTGACTGTTGGTCAAGATGTCTAATTTTAATTCGTGTACTACCACTTCTCCTTTAGACAGGCATATTTAATACAGGTCTAAGTAATGGGGGTTTCTGAATCAAGAGCGTCAGTTAAGTATTCTTCCAAACCTAGGTGAATCTACCTCACAAGTATCTATGCTTTCTTACGTCTGATCTTTATTTGTACTCTGTAGATGCCTTCACAAAATGACTGTTACATAATTCATGCCATTTCAGCCCAGCGGTCGCAAGCTCCCTCTCGACGAACAGACTGGCATCGACGTGCTGGGTAACCTGATGGAAGCGTCAGCTCTGAGTCGCAACCCCGCCAAGTACGGTGACCTCCACAACATGGGACATGTGTTCATCTCCTACGCCCATGACCCTGACCATAGACATCTTGTAAGTAATTCCTTGCCACGAACTGCCCTCTGAACGAGAATATCAGGCGCTCCGCGCTGAGGAAAGAATGATGCCGGGTGTTAAAGCTACCTACAGAAGACATGGCACCCACGACTGCCGACTGACGACTCTGCCAAGAGTGTAAAGGAGCGAAAGAAGAAGAAGAAAGTAATTCCTTCCCTCACATAGAGATTTCATCTTAGCGTAGGTAGTTACTCAGGTGGCATAGCGAAACAAAACGAAATTTACATATTTCCTAACGCGAGGTCACGTCTGATTTTGCTACGTCATGATTTTGGGTTCCACCTCCACCAGTCCAGCGATATCTGGAGCGTTAAAAGTCTGCTATATGTAAATTAGTGTGATAGAATGTTTCATCTTACAGGAACAATTCGGCGTGATGGGAGACTCTGCTACGGCCATGCGCGATCCGATCTTCTACCGCTGGCATTCCTACGTTGATGACATCTTCAACCTGCACAAGGCCAAGCTGCCGCCGTACAGCCCAAAACAGGTACCTCAGTTAATATGTCAATACTATCATTAGTTTAGTATGAATATAATCAGCTTCTGTGGTTTCATATACCTTGAAAACGATGGTGCCGCCAATACCTCAGAATCAGAATCAGAATCAGAATCAGAACATTTATTTGTTTAAACATAGGTATTGACAATACAGGTGGTAAATTTAGGTTTTTGATCACTATGTTTTACCCACAAAATGCGGGTGCACAAATTTAATACTTACGTAACTAACATGCTGCATGCATACAATGGCAAAGTATGTGTAATTTATACAGTAAACGATTAAAATTTTATACAGGAAAAAAAAATTGTAGATGTCATGAGCAATGATTAATTGATAGTATGCATTTTATATTGATAACTTAATTAATAATAATAATAGTTCGAAGTAATAGTAATGTCATTAATTGTTTTAATTGTCAATCTAAGTAGCTATTAAATTAAGTAAAGTATGAAAAGAAAAAATGCTAACAATACAAATTAAGTAAAGTATGAAAAGAAAAAATGCTAACAATACAAATATGTCACTTAACGTGATATTACAGCCCAAAATGTTAGTGCATAAGAATTTTTCAATATTTTAGGAAGTCATTAACTGAATAGTAGCACTTTTGTAGGAGTAATTCTGTCAGTTTCTTTTTGAAATGCTTTATGTCTAGTTTCAGAATATCATTTGGTATCTTATTATAAATGAGCGGAGCCATTTTCACAATATTTTTATCAAAAAGAGCTGTTTTGCCTCGTGGGACCATTAACTTGCACAAGTAAGGCTGGAGAGACTCGGCAATGTGTAAATGCTATGATGGAGGCCACACTGGCCGTCATTCCACGGTCCTTCCAATGGTCCATTCGACATGACGCTACCCATTGGATCAGTTAGAACTGTCAGTGTGTGGGAGTGGATTGGCATGACTTATGCCAGTTCTAACTGATCCAATCAGTAGCGCTATGCTCATCGACCCTATATATCGTCCAATGGGCATGAGCCCATTGGACGATATATAGGGTCGTGGATGGCCACCATCCAAATTCAATGACACATACATGTTTTTAGCTGGACTTCCCCGCTATCCGTGTATCCTCCATCAGCTTGGAAGGCCGCGCCGGCGCCAACACGATCGCCACGCAATGGGAGCAGAGCACCGTGGAGCTCTCCAGAGGTCTGGACTTTCAGCCAAGAGGCAGCATGCCGGCCCGCTTCACTCATCTACAACATGACGACTTTGTCTACAGGTAAGTAGAAGGCTAATGTCAAGCGCTAATAAGTTACCAGGACTATAAATTGAAAGAGATGTCATATACTACAGAAAAAGTGACTAAGGCCCCCGGTGAGCAGGGCTGGGATCGAACCATCGACCTCCTGCTTTCGCGGCAGACGCCCACAATTACAATTGTAAGTTACCCGGACCTTAAAGGCACTTTGCAGGATTTCTTCAAAAACATTTCTTAAAAAGATTTTTAGAAGGTTCAAAGGTTCAGGCTAAGCACTGATGTCCTAGTGATCCAGAACCAGATGTCCAACTTTCATCAAGATTACATGTCCATACCACCGTTGGTGCCTACTAATGAAATTGCTCGTTACCAACTTGCATAAGGTAGAAGCATTATTCGAGATTGACTAGTTGGTGTTCGGTGACGGAAAATATCGTAAGGAAACTTCCACGCTCATTCATAAACAGACATAATTTATCAAAAGGAATTTTTAACCCCTTTGGGTCATGGAGTGAAACCCGCGGGTTTTTACATCCAAATTATTCCAAATGTCACTTTTGGTCGAATCGCACTGCTGTCACTCCGGGAAGAAATGCGAAGGTACTCGTATATGTTACACCTCCTACAACAAAGTACTAAGCAACATTGTCGAATTGAACGGATATAAAAATCACGGTGTATAAAGTAAGTAACAAGGAAAATAATGTTGGCTGGCGTACGACAAGTGGTAATGATAAATATCTTTATTTTTCAATTTAGGCACATTACAATGCACATATGAACGTCATAAGTAAATTTTCACTTATAAATTTCACTTGTCGGACGCCAGTATAACAAGGTCTGCATCTCCTGAGGATGCCTCGTAGAGAGGCGAAACACGTGTCGTTTCTATTATTGGTGGTTGTTTGTTATATTTATTACCATTAATTACATGCAAAAATACGCAAGTAGGTACTCGTATAACGGGCACTAATTGACTAGCACGTTTGGCGGAATAAATAGCAAAGTAACAATACTTTCGTTGTTAATACGGAATTCCGCAAAGTAACGCCTGATTCAATAAATTACTTATACAGTAAGTATAAACATAAATTGTTACATCCCACAGCATCGAGGTGAACAACACAAGCGGCCAGTCGATGATGGGCACCGTCCGCATCTTCCTGGCGCCGGTGGCAGACGAGAGCGGCCAGCCCCTAACCTTCGAAGACCAGAGGCGCATGATGGTAGAGCTGGATAAGTTCTCCACTGGCTGTGAGTTATCTACGTTTAAGACTAACTTTACCTGTGTGTGATATACAAATATAATAAAAGAAAACATACGAGTAAAAGAACTGGATACCAATTTTAAAATTTACTACAACCGCGGTAAATATTCAAAACTAACCTTAAGTTAAGTTAAGCCCCGTTGTAGTAAATTTTAAAATGTGCGATAATAGTGAAAGTTGAAATAAGTGAACTGAATAATTAATCAGGCGAAAAAACCGACCAAGTGCGTGTCAGAACACGCATAATTGAGAGTTTCGTACCATCATACGATGAAAAAATTGTGGGAGCAAAAATGCGTAAGTACCTTCAAAATAACAAGGCATTTGCAGCTTTTGTAATAAATAGTTTTTTGTCAAGAACTGAAAAACGGCTTGACCAAATTTGTTCAAAGTAACTTTCCTGGTAAGATCGTCTTATATCTTCCTGAATTTAGACCTCCCATTCAAAAGTTAGAGGGGGGGGGGACACATTTTCAGACTTTCAGAGCGGTTATTTCCGAAAATATTTATTTCTAAGAAATGCCGGTTGAACCTGTTTACTCTCTCTAATTATGAATTATATTTCAAAAGTTCCTCAATTCCTTAGTGCGCCCCGGCCACAACGTGATCAAGCACAACAGCAAGGACTCCTCGGTCACCATCCCGTACGAGCGCACCTTCCGTAGCCAGGTGACAACCATATTGCATATTTTTATATAGCAACACCCCAATGGCTACACCCTGGGCCTTTACCACGAAAATCGAACGATTGCGGATTTATGTCTCCATCTCTTACACTTGCATATTGGAGTGACAAAGAGGGTATCCCGTCAATGCCAGATGTTCGTAGTAAGCGTTCTGGCTACTGAAAGCGCAGTGTGGCTGTCTGCCATTATACATTACATACCTAAAAACGTAACCAAAGCGAACCCCCGGCTCCCTGAGCGGTGGCATAAGCCAGGAAAGCGCTAGGAAGAAGATACAAAAAAAAGGTTGTGTACTATCGAAAGCATTCGACTGCATGTGTCATGGAATGTTAATTTAGTAATGAGGTAATTAATATTTACATCTACAATATACATTTAGTTAGCTAATGTTGTCAGATAGAGATTCGGAAGTAATTAACTTATGAATCAGTTCAAAATTAATAACTTTATTACGTGTAACTCAAAAACTAGGAGTACCACAGGGATCCATATTAGGCCTACTTCTATTTAATATGCCGCTAGCATTATGGGCACTTTTGCACTTGGAACGGCGGGGAGCGAGATGTAAATATATTTTTAAGTAGTTTATATTTATTTCGAAAATAAATGTTATTTAATTTAATATATACCTTTTTGTTTATATACATTTGGATAGTTTTGCTCCTCTTTGCGTATAATATTGGTGGACTACTTTTTAGATAAAAGTCGATTATGTGATTATTCCAGGAGTCGCGCCCAGGTCAGCCAGGTTCGGACCAGGCGGCCGAGTTCGACTTCTGCGGCTGCGGCTGGCCTCATCACATGCTGATACCCAAGGGAACTACTCAGGGTTACCGCTGCGTGCTGTTCGTGGCCGTCACCAACTGGAACGAGGAAAGGGTAAGTAGGAATAAGAGAGTTTAGTAGTTCACTAGTGTTTAGGATTCACTAAGAACACATCAGCTACAGAAGCTCCTACGCACCATATTATAACGTAAGATTTTCTAAAGACGAAATATTTTCTAGAGGTTGGTGAAGCGTCCTTATGTTAACTAAAATGGGTAAACTATGGGTAACAGAGCCGCCGATAGTAAATATTGGTAATATTATAATCAAATTACGGATAACAGTCACGTATTTTAGTCACTACGCGCGACATGTCTTGTTATCCTTTTAATTATAATATTAATATGTATCACGATATTCACGATAGTTTAAATTCGATAATATTGGTAATGGTGGAGTTTTATTAACGTCACTTAGGCTTTTATGAGGTGTTTTTTATAAATCCTTATAGTTTCGAGCCGTTCAGTTTACATGGTAAAGGATGACTCACACTAGGACGGGACGGGACGGGACGGGAAAATCTGTCAATTTCTATAGAAAGAATCACGTGATAGCTCGGAGCCCTCCGATGTCACGTGACGCTTTCTATAGAAATTGACAGATTTTCCCGTCCCGCCTCATCCCGTCCCGTTCTAGTGCGAGTCACCCTTAACTGCCTGTACCACAAAACATCATCTAAATTCCAAGCAACTGACCAGTGGCACAAATGTTGTACAGTTTCTGATGGCAAGATAGAAGCATGGTTCTTCAGCCTTAATATCTTACGATATTGCCTGACCAGGCAGTTCTTTCACTATAAAACAGCGCGAAATTCTAAGATTGTATGAAGCCTTGTATGGTATGGAGGGCCTGTACCTGTAGAAATTTTGATCTACAGCGCTGGCTGACCAGAGTATATTACATTAATTCTTGTAATTAAGTAGTCCTTTGTTATTCCAGGTGGAGCAAGACCTGGTAGGCTCCTGCAATGACGCAGCGTCGTACTGCGGTATCCGCGACCGCAAGTACCCCGACAAGCGCGCCATGGGCTTCCCCTTCGACCGCCCCAACCCGGCGCGTGCGCTCTCCGACTTCCTGCAACCCAACATGGCCGTGAGGGAGTGCACCATCAGATTCACTGATGCTGTTAGGTCGCGAGCACGGTAGACCATTGCTTACGAGTATGCTGGTACAATTCGCGGTTTTAGAGGTCGATTATCGCTTGCCCTTCCCTAGACTCCCTGAGTTCCCTTTTAATTGATTACACGGGGCGAGGCTGAGCATCGGCCCCTAAATATCGCGACGGGCCTTACTAGCATTAGCGGGACGTCACACTGGCTGCAATTTACATCGCAGGAGTGAGTGAGACTCTATGCGCATGTATAGCGCTATCGCCCTTGCGCACGCGCGTGCGCTGCAAATCGTATCCAGTGTGCGTACCATGAGTTGCATTCGATTGCGACTGAGTATATCCGTCTCACTCCTGCCATAGCAGTGGTAGGAACGAGACAGACATATTTTTGAATGCCGCAGTCGCAATTGAATGCAACTCATGGTACGTACATAGTGTGACATCCGCCATACTCACGACTTCGCACAGCGTGGCTTTAGGTGGGAGCTATAAGGTCGAAAATAAGGCCCGGCCGAAACTACTGTTTTGTCTCGGCCGAGACCGAGACCCGGACCGACATTAAATGAATTGAGAACCGAGATTTTATAATATACTTACCTATACGAAAAAACACGCATTAAAAAAAAAGTATATTAACTATTGTTCAATATTGCCAACACTGAAATAGTACATTTACAGAAATTCTCTTAAAACACAAGTATCATAATCACTTTTTGCATCAACTCGTATTTAATAATTATGTAATGCACACATATTATCATTCACTCGTTCAATTCATTCGTGCCGTGCCAGCTCTACCTGTAGGTACCTAGAGTAGAAGATTATTACACCATCAAAGCACATTATCTCTAAATATTGTTTTCTGTTACCGCGTTTGTTATTCATTGAAATTAAACACTTTAGAACGAATTAATCGCGTTTATTAACACCGTTCACCGTTTCTACGGGTCTACGTATGGTCATGGTGTTAATAAACGCGATTAATTCGTTCTAAACTGTTTAATTTCACATCTCTTTCAAGCAAATAAACTGCCAAACTTTAATTGTTACATTAAACGTCAAAATTCTATGAAATTATACTTTCACAGTGCGTGCTATCAAATTTATGCAAATTTAGTCAGACTCTATCATCAGGGTAATGTACCAAATGAATCAAAATCAAATTGCAAACCTTAGTGGTGTTCAGGTTTTAAATAATCATTTGTTTTAGTTATGATCTGGTTAAGATAAGATTGCTGATTCATTTGCGGATGATGCTCTAGGCTCGATGCAAAACCAGTCAAAACTTTAAGGCTAGAATTGTTTTACGGCTGCTGACTTACTCGAGTCATAATAATCTGTCGATGAAAGAATATAGTCATCATGAGTAACAAGTGCAAGCGAGATAAAAAGAGCGATGAAAGAACTACCGTTAAAAAAAGTACACTTAATTCTTGGGCATTTGTTGCGAGGGTCCGGGCACAAAAGTAGACCACCATCAGACCACCATAGGGGTTGCTGGTGAGCAGTTGGTCGCATAGTTACACTTATCTACCTCGCTTTTAGAATTGGACACCGATTATGTACAATTATTTTTAGGAAATAGTTTTATATGTATTGTAATGGAAGATTACAAAATAAAATATTTAACAAAAAACGTTTAGTATATAAATATGTTCCTTTATAACACAAATCTTACCAGATATCTACGGGTACTTTAAATAATTCAAATCTCATTATATTTTACGATAACCTAATTTTATTAGTTTTAATTGAAATTTAATTTTATATTAGAGGAAGAATATGTTGACTTGTTCGCTTATTTCAGTGTGACGACATCATTTAATGATTTTTGAAAAGTAGTGTTTACGCTAACGCAGAAGGAAATGTAAAATCAAACTACCTGCCTTATGGAATCATATAATTCTTTTTTTTAATCGAACAAGTCTACTAAATTCCTTATTTACTTTTTCTCATTTGTATTTTAGTTAAGTTAGTTTATAGCGAACGGGTTTAATTATAACTATATCACATGTACATAATGTATTATATTAGTTACAACGACAAGACTGAATATATCTAACCTCTTAAAACACTTGTTTTTTTTATATTACCAAACTCTTTTATAACAAATGTAAATGTAATGTGGTATTTAAATATTTTTTTTCTGATGATTACAGATATTAATATTTCTTGTAATATTTATGTATCACAACACCGCATCTGAGGATCTTCAGGGCCCCTTTTCACCACGGTAACAAGTGTGACTATTGTCAGAATCATTGTTTCTAATCTTGCAGGCTTGCATGAGCTACGGGCGGCTTTACCATAGTGCGGGTTGTCTATTTGCCGCCAACATGTCATTTATAAATAAAACACCATTACTATCTCTATATTTCATTATTTTGTGCAGAACTCTTGACAATTGTCTCAAGAAATATGACTACCTAATGCCACAAAATTCCGACACTGGAAGAGTCTTATATAAAAAAACTACCAAAAGTGTAAAGTCCTCACAAAAAAAAGACTTTAGATTACGATTATTTTAAATTACCGAAATGATGGCAAACCAGCACACAGCCCGCGCGATGATGATCGTTTTCCGTAACCTATAGATGCCTGAAACACTGTAGTCAGCGTGGTGTGTTGTGGTGGAATAAATGATCTTGGTGGCCTAAAACCAACTGGGGTGGTAATTAAGACAAAAGATGAAATGAATAATTGATTCATATAATACAAAAATATCAAGTTTTTAAATTGTAGTTAGGTTTAATAATGATTCTCAAAATTAAATCTCAGAACACAAACACTTAAAAAGAACTGTGTATTCAGTTTATTGGTACATATTGAACATTATTTCCATTATATCCCTGTTCATTTTGTCCAAGCAACTTATACACAGGCAAGTTATTAGATACTTGATATCCTGATTGTGGCAGTTGAGAATTTATTAGATATATGCTGTTTGGTACAATCATGTTGTTAGGAACAGTCAGGGCGGCATATAACTGACCATTAATCATATATGTATTTGATACGGTTATCGGTACATAGCTTGCATCCTGTGGTGAATTTCTATTGATGCTATTTTGGCCATTAGTATTTTGTGAAACAACATTTGTAACCATGGGATTCATTGAATTTCCTTGATCATAACCGTATTGTGGTATATTGCTTTGTATATTAGAATCTGTTTGCATAGGTGTATAGGGTTGAGCACTATTTAGTGGAACAAGCATGTAGTTTCCAGTATCTCCAAATCTGCTTGATAAGTCTGGGTCAGTTTCATTGAGACGTGATGTATCGTTACTCATGTTCTCAAGTTTAGTCATATTGTCATGTTTTATTAATACATTCTCTTCATTAGCTTCTAATATAACTATTGCTTGTTCTGGGTCTTGAATTGTTTTCGGGTCCTTTTGTATATAACTTTCTTCTGTAGTTTTAAAAGTCACAGTCTCGGTTGGGATTGGATTAGTGAATACTTCTTTAGCTTCTATAGCAGGTACTACTTTAGGTAAAAAAGGTCTACTAATTGTTCTTGCAGGATCATTTTCATTATGTGTATTCATATCAATTGATTTCAAGTTTTCACTGAATATCTTACTCACGTCAACATAAGTATTAGTATCATCATCACTTGGAAAAACAATTGAATCTGAATCATGAGATTGTTTTGCTTCTATCCGGACATTATCGCTTGTATTTAGATTCTCAAGCACTTGATGTTCAGTAATGGCGTTCGAGTTTATTTTCTGATTTATTTTCTGTTGTTTGCTGAACTTTCCTGGCAATCGACAGTCCGCCAGAATAACTGCGCAAGCGACGATAAGAATTATCTGTGAATTAAAAATGCTACATTTTTTATTTCTTAATTTTACATTGTTTGCTGAACTTTCCTGGCAATCGACAGTCCGCCAGAATAACTGCGCAAGCGACGATAAGAATTATCTGTGAATTAAAAATGCTACATTTCTTATTTCTTAATTTTACTTTTAAAAATAATAAACCTGTTTTTTTTATCAATTAGGCGGCACTGGCGGCAGCCACAAATAGGCGCGTATGGACTATGAGTTTTGATGTTTGGTTGAATGTAGGCTCTTGCATTATTATGAAATGAAGTTGTAATCCCAAGATTTGGCGTAGGCACCAATTTTAGGAACACGACTGCCATCTGACCTTCCAAGCCAGAGACATTTCGGTTTAAAGCACGCTCTTACCGCTGGGCCATCAACACTTATACAAAAACAAAAGAGAATTTTCAATCTGTTTGACCCAGTCTTTTAAAACTAATTTTGAAGTACAACAACACAATATAATTACAAAACAGGTTGGTTGAGTTTCATTAATGTGGAACTCTAATCACTTGAGCAAAAACAAGGGATATTAAACTTTATTCCTATATAATAGAGTTCTAATTACCTATATAATCTGTGGTAAGGTATTTATTATCAACCGACTTCAATATTTCTAAAGGAGGAGGTTCTCAATTCGTCTGTTTTTTTTTTTTACAAAATAATAATATATGTTTTAAAACTTACTTGGGTAGGAGCGGCCATGTCGCGGCGTGACCCGAAAATGATCAATCTGTCATTATAATGCTATTATGATATTTATTTATAAAACAATCATTAACAAGGAAAACCCACTGGTTTGTTATACTTACACTAATTTGAGGAAGTTCACAGTAATTTTAAAACGATATTCTTAGAAATTGGCTGATGAAAAATTATCAAGAAGTCTGCGGTCCAATGTTGGTATAGCTGGAAATCTTTGACTATTTAGGTACCTAATCAATATCCGCCATTTTCTATACAAAAAAACACTTCTAATGTATGGTTATTCGACTATTCGTACGTAAAGTACAAATAGCAGTCTCAGATAAAAGTCAGTCCATACAATTAACATGATTCCTTGTCAATATGCTTTCGGCAGAGGGTAGACCTGTCAATGGGAGCTACCGTATTGTCGCTCACCAGGTGGCGCCACTCATGCGTGGGTCCTGTGTCAGTATGAGAGAACTGTCAAAGTGACGTTTGAAATGTTCCCGCAGGACCCACGTTCCACTAGCGCCCCTAGCGGAAAATCGACTCGCGGAGTACCGCGAGTCAATGATTCTAGGAGTAAATGATGTGATGATTACCTCATTGCTCCTAACTCCGGCTGGATTAGGTACTCAGAGCTACAAGTGTGATTATCGCATATTCGCATCGTGTCGCGAATTTTGTATTCGCACGTGTATCGTATAACGTTTGAAAGTAGGTAGGTACACACGCGTTCAGAATTGCACGGGCAGTTTATGAATGAATTCATTCATAAATTGCCCATGCCATTCTGAACGCTACAGTACATATGGCTCTTTAAATTTGCGACTTTATTGTAAGGATTAATGTGTATGTAAGGAGTTCAAAATCTGATCTTTATTATTTTGAGATCTCGATTCTTAACACTTCTAAAATTTTAATTTGGTTTCTTAATTATGAATAACATTAGAACAAGTAGTTTTATTAAACCGGGAAGGTACCTACATAAGATTTTACTTTTAAATATAACAATGACTCTAAAAGTATACAGGATGTATATTTTTAACTAACAATATTCAAGTCAAACATTTTTTTTTGCGTTGACCGACATAATCACCTCCATAAACAATGCCAATTATATAAGATATACTTCCGGTATATAAGCCGCCAGTTATAAATAGATCAATTAAGTACCTACTTAGTTCATTCTTTCCAGTTTCGTCCAAAAAAACTAAGTACTGATTTTGCGTGCCAGACGAAGCATAACATATGCAGTTCATACATATATTAATATTTTATTAATGAAGTTAATGTGAGGAGTGGCCTTCTGCTTCTGAGCCGTACCTACTTTCAGTACCCTTGGGCAGTAGTAGCCTTATGCATGTGAGGCGAAAGCGGCAACACGGTCTAAATACAGTATTATAACTTAACAAAATATTTTGTAAACTTTATCAATGTACAGCTGTATCTAACTACATTTACTGTTTGTATCTACTATAGTCCAGGGGCCTTATCATAACTTGGCAACGCAATTCAGTTGACGACGAAGAATGAACGAACGGAAAATGAACGAGTGAACGAATGAATGGATCATATTGACTTACTTATTATTTTGTTATTTTACTGTAACTATGTTGTTATTCTAATTTCTGTTGACATTGTTTTATTTCAATTTAAACTTTATTCTTTATATTTTGACATGTTTATTAGAATTAAGTGTTACTTTTTTGTATTTTTTTTTGTATCGTGTATTCAATTTGACGTTGAAAAGTGCTGTGTTTTGGTCTATTTCAATAAATGCTTTTGAGTTTGAGCACAGAATAAATAGTAGTACAAGTACAGAAGACCCTCTGTTTTGATGTTCACGAATGCCGCCTTTTTACGTGCCTATTAATTATTATTAGCACGGACCGCACGCGAGCCGCGCTATCATTGAGTTCTATTGCCTGGCGCGAAGGTCGATATTATTCCGCACCTTGCCGCAAATAGGGTTGTCATTTTTTAAACGACGTCGGTGGCAAACAAGGGTACGGTCCGCCTGATCGTAAGAGGATACGGTAGCTTTGCACTATTATCTATTCTGTGGCGCAAGCATCGACTATGTCAGAATAACGTACCCGTCTAGCACAACTATGCTTATTGCTTGGCAACTCTCGTTGTAGGACATAACGACACTCGTCACTTTTTCACAGTAGTGCACAAAAAGAGATAGGTACCTAATATAATTTCTGTATTATAACTTAATGTTACAGTATTAGGTATTCGTGAAATATGATATTATTAAAATAACACCAACCTAGTACCTATTACCTACCTACGTTAATAAAGGTACCTACGTATTTAGTAACCCAACTAATATCTAGATACTAGTTGGGTTACTAAATACGTAGGTACCTTTATTACTTATACCTACTCACCTAAGCATTAAACCTATTTAGTATAATGATAAGTAATGGTAATTTGATGTAAACCTATAATAATAATAACAATTTAAAAACAGTGCTTACCTCTCATCGTCCTTAGGGAGCTTAAATAAAGTTAAATTTGGTTCGCAATCCGTGTTAAGACAGCTAAACACTGCACAATATTTATTTGCCCTTTTTTATTGTTCATTGTTATCAGATTAATATAATAGCGGTCGGATCAGTACGTAGGTTTGCGACGAACAACTCTCGCGCGTGCGTCACCGCTCGCCCGTGACGTGAGTCCCTACTGATTTGCCCCTCGCGAGGGGTACTTACAGTTCGATACCTACACGCGCGAGTGGGACAGGCCTGGTTTGAGTTTTAGTTTGACCTAAACTGAGTCGCTGCCATACAACTGAGCATAATGGGGATGATGACTTGGTTGTAAAATTATCATTCTAATTAGTCCGTCAGTTAGATTATCTAAATGATTAGACACGTATTTTTTCCTTTTTCAGTTTAACTAAAACTGACGAAGATAAAGAGCATCAAAGTTCCTGGGTGGGGGCTCGTCACGTCACGTCACTAGGTACTAGGTAAGAATTGTACCTAATAGTGACTTTACGCAAAACTTGAACGCACTGTATTTTCGTCATTTTTGATTTGACGAACAAAAGAAAAAAAAATACGTGTACTTCCTATATTTTTCAATAATGTAAAAGACGGACTAAATAGATTTTTTTAAGATGTCATAGTAAGGGCCCAGATATGCCTATTATTGTTATAGGAATAAGTATTTTTTTTGTCAGTCAGTTTACAATACTGGCTATAATGTGTAAGTTGTGTAACCATGCGCTTGCGCATCGTCCGCTAATTACTCAGGTCTGCGTGTAATCAATAACCGGCCACCAACGAGGTAATGAGTGAACGTTAGCGGTACTTGTGCGTGAGCTCATGCGCAGGTAATTGGGATTACCGAATTCACGCCGGGTACAGTTGGAACGTGGCTAAGATAACTTAATTATAAACATCACTTGGTTTCGCTCTAATGGCGATTACCGTACTGTCACTGTCACTCACCAGACGGCGCCACTCTTCTTATTTTAAATAATGGCTTCTGTCCGAGAGTTGGACAATTTTGCCAGTGTCACGTATTATTATTATTTTAGTATATTATACTATAAATAGAATAGTATATTGCCACTTGGGTGACGTTGTTGGGTAACTGGCCTCGCTATATATTAAGTTTATAGCTATAGTTTCTCAGGGGGACAAGATCCCGGGATTGCCGCTTGATGACTAAAGAAGTGACTGAACTCGTTTCAGAATTAATTCTTCATCTGCTTCGTTAGTTTACTGCACAATTAACTATCAAAATTACACATTAAACAAAATTTTGCAACCTAGATACAAAAAAAAATCCAGAGACGCCATCGCCATCTTGAGAAACAAACGACAATCGCGGCGCCACTCCATTGTGTCCAAAGAATTGTCAAGTGACGTTTGACATGTTCGCGCCATACCCACATAGCCCTGAGTGGTGCAAGGGGGCCTAAGTATGTAATAAAACAATTCACTTTCATGAAACTATAATTAACACAAGTGTCTGAGAAACAGCAAATCGAAAAATCAGCTGACATACATTAAAAAAAAAAGAGATACAGAAGGTAAAAGTACGAGGGCTTGGCCCCGCCCTAATAGTTGCCATCTTGAATGTTAAGTCGCTACCAATAGAGGTGAAAGCAGCGTGTCAACTATTGGGCATTAGGGCGTCGAACACTAGGACATTTGCCTTACATATTGTATTTAAAAAACAACTAACTGAAACACAAGCTCACTGGTGCTACTCGTGTTTTAACTGTTTGACAGCGGATAACAAAAGAAATATGAGATTATTTATTGTGGTTTTCGGGTATTTTTATACACTATATTTATTTAGTCGTATGGCGTAATACATAACAGATACATTCAACTATAAATCTAAAGTAAGATGGGTCAGCTACTTACACTTTGGGATGTAAGTTTATAGGTTAGTAAAAAAAGTCAAAGTCAGCTAAACATTTTCTGATCAAGTAAAGTCTAGTATGGAAGTAATTATTTTATGGAAGTAATTACCTATTTTATGACCTTTCGTGCAAGATTTAAGGAGGACACTAGAACGGGACGGGACGGGACGATCTGTCAATTTCTATAGAAAACATGAGTGGTTCTTTATTTTATACAAAATCGTTGAAAGTGAGTATCAAAAGCAAAAAGATATGAGTGGTGAGCGTGCAGCGGAGCGGATAGCGTGGCGTACAGCGTTTACGTGATTTCTGTCGCGTGGATAGGACGCTTACATATATTTGCTAGCATTCGAAATAAACGCAACGCTACTCGCTCGACACGCTTACGCTAGGGGCCACTCAGGCCGTACTAAACAGGAAAATTAATCCGATTAATGAGCTGCGTTTCCATGGGGCATGGCATGTCCTTCCGGATACCTCCTGAGTATCCTGATCATTTCATAAGTGGGAGGCATTCTGAAACCGTAGGCGTTTGCGGTCCTCCTGTCGAAGCCGATGCCTTGGGTACCAATGTTGTAGTCCACTGGCTTTTCGATGAGCCCACTGGAGCCGACGTGGTCGGGGTTTCCGTAGCCGGAGCTGTATCGGTCAAATCCGGGCTGGTCGTAGCCGATGGGCTCGTAACCCGTGCTTTCGAGGATGGCGGGGCCTGAAGGCGCGGCGTAAGCAACTGCTACGAAGATCTGGGAAGTAGGATTTTCGGTAACAAATGATCAAGCCATAACTTGAGTCAACATGCTCGATCAAAAGAGAGCGGGATGGATTTAATGAGGACTACCGCGAGTCGATTTTCCGCTAAGGGCGCTAGTGGAACGTGGGTCATGCGGGAACTATCCAAACCTCACTTTGACATTCTTTCATACTAACACAGGACCCACGCATGAGTGGCGCCGCCTGGTGAGCGACAATACGCTAGCTCCCATTGCAATAAGAACACGCGAAAAATTAAATGGCGTAAGTAGACGGGCGCGTCAACATATAACGCGTAATCAGATAATTGCTGTTTACAACTAAACTAATCTAGTTGAAAGCTTGTACCATTTAATAACGAGTTAATAAAAGTATCGAGGATTTTGTTAAAAAACATGTTTGCACGTTTACCAGTTTGAAGAAAATATATTGCTATTAAAACCGATACAATGTGACAGTTTGGAAACTAATAATATACTAGAGTTAGACTACGTTATCTCTTCCAAGCAAATTAACTGTCAAACATTTAAAATATTATTTTGAACGTCCAACTTCTACGGAATTATGGCGTTTAACTGACACTTTCACTTTGACATTATTCGGAGTTAATATGTGACCCTGCATACAAACTTCCTATGCAGGGGGGTCACTTAACTCTGCAGCTGAGAGTTGTAAAGTGTTTCATTCCAATATCTCAAGTATTTGCACAAGATAGGCTTAAATAACTTACTATAACTAGTTTCATAATGGCAACAGCTGCTTCCACTTCGTACGCAACGAAAATAATGGCGACTTCGGCACTAGTGCACACACTTAACCTGCTGTTACAATAATCACTTTAAATCTTCGACAATTAACTTGGAATAATTACGAAATATTATTTATAAACGCCACGCAAACGGTACATTACTTGTATGAACTATAGACGCATTAAGGATGTCTCACACTGGGACGGGACGGGACCGTGCGGGACGGGACGTTCATTTTTATAGAAATAATCACGTGATAGCTCGGAGCCATCGGACGTCCCGCCCCGTCCCTTCCCGATCTAGTGTGAGTTATCCTTTATCCTGAAATGTAGCCCATCGATCTATTTGTCTGGTATCTCATCTCTACAAGATGTTTATAAAAATCATAGAGAGTTGCCTTGCTGGGCAACTTCACCGACAATAACCTCCAGTTCAAGCTGATTTCCGCCCTGCATTTTCCACCACCAACCATCTTCACACACTCAACGAAAAATATACCGAATACAAAATTCTCTTATTGCTAGCTTCTGTGGACATTACACATTCGCCGATAGTCACCGCACTAAGAAACCAAAGCATCGATTCATAATATGCCATACGTTTTATTAAAAACATATACGACAATAGTACAGCAGACACTAAACTCCAATCATCCGGTCCCTCGCTCAAAATACAGTGGGGTATCACACAAGGTGGTCCGTTGTCTCCGAAATTATTCACGAGCGCCCTTGAAGAAGTCTTTAAGAACCTGGCAGCTTCTTGGGAGGCAAGAGGAGTGCTGGTCGGTGACAGACGGTTATCATATGCAAGGCTTTTAAATATAGTAACCAGATATATTAAGATGTTATTGTATTGCAGGTGATTGCAGGCACCAAAAGTGTTGTGTGGTATGGACCATTATATCGACTGCATGGTAAGACCATGCAGTCGATATAATAAAAACCGTTCTTTGATTGATCGATTACATCAATCTTCCAGTAAAACAACTGTCAAACTTTAGTGTTATATTAAAGATGACATTCTATGAAATAATTACGTTTACTTTCACAGTCCATGCTATCAAAATCTAGGGAACTTGGCATAGACAGACCCTAATACTTTATAGATCTAATCTTAATTAATGCAATCAACTATTTATGATTCAAAATCATTGCATAATGAGCCATCCTCCAGCTAACGTTAATAACATGTTGAAGAATATCCAAGCATCAAATTATCCAAGCGTTCTGAGCAGGTGTGAGGTGAAACAGAGAAGACCCGTAAGTATTATAATATCCTAAATGTATACAGAATGAGCCCTGCTATGTACTGTAAAGTAAACACTTAACAGTATGAGGGTTCATCTGTATACAGGTCGGAAATTATAATAGACCCTGGAGGGAAGTGCCTTGAAACCTTAAGTCTTTGTACTAAAATAAGACATCCCTTGAATTCTGACGTGTCATTGAGAGTCTAGTAGAGTACTCGTATGACGATAAATGAATTAAATTTTAATACAACATACAAATTAGAGAATCTATTGGGTTGAAGGGGCAGATCTTAAATCCATTTAATATGTTACTGAAGATAGGGAAAGTAAAGGAAGTATATTGTACAATAAAAGGTAGACCTTAAATAGATGAATTGAAAGAATTTATTAATAATTGTAATAAATTGCATGAAATAAACTTATACATTAAGTTGTTGCGATTTGGTGATTGTTTTTAGAAAAAGGTAACACTTTGCCGACCAGGCGCTAAATCCTAGGGTAGTCGCTAGACATGTACCAAGAAATAAAATGTTACTATTTAATAAAACAAGCAAATTTATAGATTTTTGACAGACAAAGGCTGGCTATAACCATATAAAGTGACGTAATTCCTTCAAATTATTCCACAAAATATATTTTTTTAATTCTAAGGAAGTGAAAATGGCGTGAAGTTTTTTTAATTATCAGACAGAGCTAGGCCAGTAGATGTTATTATATTTATCACATGTAAAAACAAATTCATCAGAAAGAGATTAATAGTAACAATAAACAATGTTCCTTGATAGGAAAGAAAAAATTGGCTCTAATAAGAAAACTATTTATTACTTTGCTAACAAAATATGTAACATCAAGAAGTGGTATTGCCATAATCATTGCCTACACACATCCAATAGAGATAAAAATTATGTGATAAAAAAATAATGTAATCATAAACAAAACCTAACACTTAAAACCTTACCAAGAATCAGTCAGATATTAATTGCTAAAATAAAATAAAGTATTCAGACAAGAATGTTTAACCTTTTAACCAAAAACTTTAGTTGAAGATAAACCTTCAATATCCATATTTGAGTACCTAATTGATTAGAGACAGTGACGGCAAATATTTTGAGGTCGGTGTACAAACAGCAACATCCTTAACCATTGCAATTGCAATTGGGTTACAATAAGGACTAAACAAATTACCATTAAACAGTTTTGGCGATGGTACTTATTTGTCTATGATGTCACATGAAGAAAAAAACGGGAAATTCAACGAAGAACACATACTTAACCCTTAATTTGGTTATGTATGACAGGTCATACAAACTCTTCGACCCTCTTTTTGTTTTTTTTTACCAGCCATAATCGCGGAGGCGGCTTGAACTCATGACCATCCCTTTTTTCTAAATTAACGGTTAACAAAATTAATAGGATTTAATATATTCTCCAAAAACATTTAACTCGCAATTTTTTAATTAAAATGGAAATTTGGAATTTTGCTGACGTGTTCTTATCAATTGGGTGCTTTTTCAAATGAAGTCTTTTCGATTAGCGATTGTCATCTTGTCTTCGGTGCACACATAAGGGCGCTAGGCGTTTTGCTGCACCACCTGCTGGCCTACAGTGTTCCCCAGGTTCTGCATCTGCATTAACTGCTGCATGTTCTGCAACAGCTGCAGATTCTGAAGATTCTGCTGCATATTTTGCATCTGTAAATTAATAGAAATTATTATTTATTTGCTCAACCATAACATGAAATATGAATTCAGTGGTCATCCAGAGAATACATCTTTCCGTATATTTAGTTAAAATTAGCGTCGGCACTTCCGTCTATGCCCATGATCCCCAGTCCACGCATTACCGCTCATTATCGTTCGTTCATCAGAGAGACAAACAGCTTAATATAGGTATCGGATTACTTCCGTTAAAATAATCGGAAATAGCTTGACATGTTTCGGAACAGTCCGTGTCCTCCCATACTCCTATGAATATGCGCAGAACGATTGCTGCAAGCGCCACTCCCTCATGATTAAGGGACACGAACTATTCCGAAACATGTCGAGCTATTTTCGACTATATTGATATAAGTAACCCGATATAAGAATATTAATATGTTTAATACTCACGGGAGTTTTCTATTTCAAGAAGAACAGCTTGTTGACAAGTCCATCATGTCCTTGGGTTAATCCACGGAGAATAATAGTCTTCTTCTGGTCTGTGGGTCAGCCCTGCAGGCTAGCGAGCTGCTTCTCCACGAAGATCGACAGGCAGTCACCGAAATAGTCATCGTCTCCAAAAATCATATATGAATATATAACTACCTGTCCTCTAGTCAATCCCCGTGGACCAGCCAGCTGCCTCATCATCTGTGCCAGCTGGAGATGTCTCCGCGAAGGTCGACGCCGGCCAGTGATGGACGGCAGGGCGTCATCGAAATAGTCATCGTCATCATCCATCATACTCAAGAGCAACGCTGAGATAAATCTGGAAATGAGGGTAACATAGTTTTTCTAGATTTTGGGGGGCACTGAAGTCCTATCAGTAGATTGAGTGTTGAATGTAGCTAAAATGCTAATCACTACATAATATAAAACAAAGTCGCTTTCTCTGTCCCTATATCCCTATGTATGCTTAAATCTTTAAAACTACGGAACGGATTTTGATGTGTTTTTTTAAATAGATAGAGTGATTCAAGAGGAAGGTTTATATGTATAATAATAACCCGTGCGAAGCCGGGGCGGGTCGCTAGTTTACAATATAACTACAATCTTAAAATGGGATATTTACCATGAACTTATGTTTGTTTCAATGAGCACCCGATATTTTGGCACTGTTGCAAGCGCCATGCATGCATGTTGCATGTTCATAGAGCAAACTGCCGAGCTGTGAGGTTTTAGTTGTGGTTTGTGGTCTACCTACACAACATAGAGTCCGTCTATGCTAAGTTTCCTAGATTTTGAAAAATTTTGAAAATTGTGATAGTGTAAGTAAACTTAATAATTTCATAGAAGTTTGACGTATAAAATAACACTTTAATGATTGCCAGTTCATGGAAATCAAATACTTTAGAACGGATTAATCGCGGTTATTAACATCTTGACCCTACATTTCGAGCCCTTTACAGCACTCGTTTTCATTTTCTTCTTCTTCTTTCTCTTTCATTGTCTTCGTTTTCACGTTAAGGGTGAGTCATCATCTTAACCCTGTGAAAACGAGTGCTGTAAAGGGCTCGAAACGTAGGGCATGGTGTTAATAAACGCGATTAATCCGTTCTAAAGTGTTTAATTTCAATGAATAACAATCGCGGTAACAGAAGACAATATCATGATTGCCAATTCATTTGCTTGGAACAGATAACGTGGTTAGACTCTAGCGATATCCTCTCAAATATCTGATGCTCATTGAAACAAACATGCCTGCTAAATATCCCGTTTTAGATTATAGTTATAACGTAACGTTTTTACGTAAGACTTAAAAACTTCGTTCATATAGTGCTTATTCAATACGACTGCAAAAATAACGCCATCTCTTATTACTCAATGAGGAAGTCGACAAATGACAGGGAAGTCACCACAAACCCCTTGTCCTTAAAACACTTCGTTTAATCTGACTGGTTTAAGTGAAGACTAGTGGGGCCATCTTTTGTCCAAGAAGTTGACTAATGACAGGAGCTCACAAACCTCTTGTTGACCTTGTGGTCCTCGGTAGCAGCAGTATCTTGCGGGGCTTCTACGGCGGCTGGGACTGGCTTGGGGATGGTGAAGGCGTGTATTGACGCTACGAGAAGGACACACTGAAATAACGGGCAATTTTAAAAGGTCGGTTCTTCATTGTTGTTCCAACAGAACTTCATTTATTGAATGAGTTCTTTTCTTCATTATAACTTGAGTTACCCCTGTATATTTGTATAGTATTTTTAGTTTTATATCACTCCTGGATACAATTTTGTTAGGGGCTATGAGTCACGGCTCCTGACTGCTGAAGCGGACCCCAGGTGTCCTGGAACCTGGGGTCTGCTTTGGGAACTTATTCCAAGAGTTGGAGTAGTCGCTAGTTTCACGAAAGTGACTGCCATCTGACTAACCAGCCCAGGGGGTAAACTAAGCCCTATTGGGATTAGCCCGGTTTCCTCACGATGTTTTCCATCACCGAAAAGCGATTGTTAAATGATATTTCATACACAAGTTTCGAAAAACAAGCTGGCGGGATTTGGAATGGAACAACAAGAAATAGTTGATACAATGGCTTATGATATGATACGATCCCTTTGCGCGGTCTTCAATACCAGAGCAAGAGATCGCTTTCCATGCTATGGGATCAAAGACAGATGCAGCTGAGGAAGTAGGTATAGCATCCCAAGACATAGTTTGCCTACTGTAGGTATTGCCACGGCAAACTATGTCGTGAGGCAGTAACTCATACAGTTTCATTTGTATTAGCGAATGTGGGTGTGAACCTACGTAAAGGCAATTGTCAGCGGCTGCAAAGGAGCGCGAGAATGAAAAATCCAGGCCAAGAAGACCAGAATCGCCGCATTCAGGAGAGCTGAGGCTAACTACAAAGGGACTAATCCGCAGAGACCATCTGAGTCGCTTCCATACAACTGAGCCTAAACCGAATCACGTTAAGGATTAAAGACGTCATGGTAAGGCCCTAGGAGTTGGATTCACCACTTTCAAGAAGCTATTGTACTCGCACTGTAGCTGGTCGTTTATGTGCCTTCTTTGTAATAATGTCTGGTAAATAAATATTTTAATTTATTTGTAATTTTGTTTTTTTTTGTAATAAATCAACGACTCACTGCTTTAAGAGAAAATACAGCATTAGCATAGGAATCACAGTCTCAGGAAATACGATTCAAGAATATGAAATCTGTATCTATTACATAGGCATGATGATCATCAGCTGTAACATTCATTTTGATGTTTGATTACAACATTCATCTATTTAAACGTGGTCGACCACATTTACATAAGAATGTTGGAAGAACGACCGCTATATTCTGCCGGGTAGGTTCTGGTAAAACCCTTTAAAAATATGTGTTATTATTTTGGTTTCTTTATACAGCAGGACAACGGCATTCAAATTTCATTACTAAACTTTGTCTGCTTGACCACCAACCACATTGACTTAAAATAAATAATTAGAAATTAAATAACATTATGACTTATTTACTTTAGTGAAATATCAATAAAATATTAAATAAACGTTTTTAGTTTTATATTTTATTAGAGAAAATTATATGTACATGACCTTATGGTCGCGTATAAATGTGTATTTTTGTCGTAATATTGCATTTTAAACCTCGACTAGATTTCTTTAACAATTAAAATGACTTACTACAATTAGAGACTTCATTGTTGATCGGTTTAGGAGTCGCGGCACGGACGGACAAATACACAATACTGTAATCAAATGAACTATGAACATTTCAACACTTCGTTGTAATGGGAAAGGCTTCCGTATGCATATATCCGCCTTGAATTCTTTTTTGTACCTACTAACATAAGAAATACTGTTGTATGTTTGTAACCAATTATTTTTTAGAGCTCCGTACCTCAGAAGGAAAAACGGAACCCTTATAGGATTACTTTGTTGTCCGTCCGTCTATCCGTCTCTCTGTCAAGACCCTTTATCTCAGGAACGCGAAGAGGTAGCAAGTTGAAATTAATACCACATATACACGTATGCGGTCCTCTTAAGCTGTGGAAAAATCAAACCTCTATGTCAACGCAATCAAAAGATACGGCCGTTTATGTCGTATTTCCCACTACTTCTGGGTACTTCTGGGGTACTTTCTGTTGACCTAGGATCTCGAAATTTGGCCAAAAGCAAGAACTTGTAGCACAAGTACAGGGGAAAATCCGAAACCGTATAATTGCCGCACACTGAGAGTTCCGTGCCACCAGTATTTTTAAGTACTAGTCCTAAATGGCCGAGTATCCTTTGTGTGTCGGTGATCTAGTCCGACTCGTCTTTTACCGTTACTGTCAATCTAGTTGGCCAGACTATATTATTATAACTTATCTGAGATCATTTGACACAAACGTAAAAAGAGGAAAGAAATTAAATTAAACATCTTTTGTAAAGGTTATAATGGGAACTATGTTTTTCCGATGGGCATCCAAATGTCAAGATAATATGATTTACTCAGTGACAAGAACTCTTATCAGACTATAACAGGACATAGCAATGGGTTAGAACTAGTCAAGCATATCTTGGTATAATCGACGCAGGCGTGGTGGCATGATCGGCCGAAATCATGGAGCCAGCCGAGCGTGCGGCCTGCATCCTTCTGTAGGCCGTCGATTATAACTTGCCTTGAATCGTAAGTATCGCAATTCGACGTTTTACTAACGGAAATCGTATAAACTAGGAGGTATACTCTGAAAAATTACTTCAATTTCAATATAACACATTGTTTGCTATACAATCGATTTGGTTTTAAATGGACGCACGATCAATGTCACTTCGGTAGGTGCTCTTTAATTCTTGTACAATAATCGTGTTATCATTATAACTGGCATGATTTGGGTCTTTCTAAAGCTTTGGATTGCGTCAATCATGGCTCGTTTAGAAAAAAGTTATATAATATAAGTTATATCTTAAAGGATAGTAATACAACGTCCGTAAAAATACTAACCGTACCTAACCTACGAAATACTAGACGTAGTGACTGAAATACTAAGTCTGCGGGTACTCATTTACTTACTACCAGTATATGTCAGAGTAAACTTAGTATTCTATTCGCACGTTTAGTATCTTTTCGGTTAATTTTTTTTTACTCTTTTAAGACTTCATATTTACTTAGCAATGGAAATCAAGTATACAATTGGGAGTAAAATACAATCTAAGAAATATAAAAAGTAGGATTGCATATTGAGGGAGGGTTGTATATTGGGTCCATTCCTGCATTTGGTTTAATGTTTTGTACATAAGAAAGTATTTGTGATAAACATACCTGAGGAGTAAGTCGGAGCTCTATAGAAAAATATTGTAGCGACCAAACAAATCAAAAAATATATCGAAGGTACTGTCTACATCTAAATGTTATTCGACATAAGTAAATGTTAATTATTTTCCCCTCATTTTTATTAAAAAAAAAGTTGACGTTAAGATTCAAATGGTACTTAAAAAAGACAATGAATTGTAGGTAAGGAAGTAAAGGACGGGTGTATGATGATGAGTTTTGACGGAGGGATTGGTTATTTTAAACGTCAAACTTTTATGAAATTATGAGGTTTACTTAACACTTTCACAGTTTGTGCTATTTAAATGTAGGAAATTATAGACGGATTGTTAGAGGGATAGTTTACAGTTAGAATATAAACAAGTGTTTGTTAAGAGGCTAGATTTATTCAGTCTTGTCGTTGTAACTAATATAACACAGTATGTACAATATACAATAGCTATAACTAAACCCGTTGGTAAAACTAACTAGCATGCAAATAAGATAAACTTAGTTTCTAGACTTGTTTGAAAGAAAGTATTAAAGATTCTTATGTCAGATGGTTTGTAGCAATCGTAGCTAACACTCCCTTTGCTGTAGTTGTTAATGTTTGAATCCTTCGTAACCCAAGCCTGCGAATTCCCAATAAGTACCTCCCTACTCCCCCCCTACATTTGAGCCCGCAAATTACGGGGTTTGGGAGTGAAGTGTTTCAATTTTCAACTGACGTGGGGGTAGCAAGTATTTTAAACCCGAAACTTTATTTAAGCGACACCTTCCTTTTGTAACAAGTCATAATATAATTCCTATCGTTATTATACAATAAGAAAAAGCTGAATAAAAGTATAAGCTAGCGTGAATATAAAATGATGATTAATTATAAAACTTTTAAGTACTTACTTAAAATATAGAATAAGTAAGTAATCGATGTCCGTAATTCATAAAGCATAGTCGTTTGTAGTGATGGAGTACCGGGGTAATCAATTTTTTTACATTAAATAAATATTTAAAAAATCACACAACAAAAACTGTTTTCAATTGTGTTGCCACAATTTATACCTTTTGAAGTTTCATAAAGTGTAGCTGATTGGGCTAATCAGTAAAACCAAATACCATATGCCATACTAATTTGATTACCCTACGGTACTCAAAATCTACATCTGTGCTCTAACCCTCACCTCAAAGGGATCTTGCCCTCATCATTCATATTTGGCTACAGAAAAGATGATCAGAAGAACAGCTAGCCAAACTGCCAATTTTACACATGTCACCAGAATTCATAGTGGTGGATGTAAGAACCATAATAATATAAGTGCGAAAGGAAAACGTGGCATGGTGACTATAAAATCACAACCGTGCTATCCAGCACGGCATGGTAGATAGACTTTCAGACATCATCAAAAGGCAGGAGCCTGATGATGTGTGAACTTCTACCTACTCTCATCAGATAGAAAATTCCTAAGGTCAACATAGGCAGCCATTTTTAAATCCTCCTATATTGTTTTGAAGTTTTTAACCGCATGTAAGTGTAAAACGGGTGTTGTAGTGGTGGTATTGGTGTTGCATCTACTGTTGAAGGAAATTGATGAGGGGAGAGCAGTTTAAAGGTGCCTACTTCTGAGCCCTGAGCCTGGTCGAGTCAGTGAACCTGATGGTGCACTCCCTCACAGCCATGTTCGGCTGCAGGAAGTCGGAGAGCGCACGCGCCGGGTTGGGGCGGTCGAAGGGGTAACCCATGGCGCGCTTGTCGGGGTACTTGCGGTCGCGGATGCCGCAGTACGACGCGGCGTCATTGCAGGAGCCTACCAAGTCTTGTTCCACCTGTCAACACAAAATATGGTTAGAATCAGAGACATACACCTTTTTGTAGCCGCTAGTATTCAAATTATTTAACACTTAGTGTTTACCGAGCGTCGGTGTCTACTCAACTCTATGACTAAATGATGCGTCCCCGTTGCGCAAACGTTAGCGTTAGTGATACAAATAATTCTCATAGATCAAATAATTTTTTGGCAATAATCAATAGACTGTTTTTATATCCTTACCCGGTCTTCGTCCCAGTTGGTAACCTGCACGAACAGCACGCAGCGGTACCCCTGCGCGTTGCCCTTGGGCAGCAGCATGTGGTGGGGCCAGCCGCAGCCGCAGAAGTCGAACTCCGCCGCCTCCGCCGTACCCGGCTCGCCTTGTCGGGAGTCCTGGAATGATGATGAAATATTTTTACCCGTTAGTACAATCCGTATGAGAAGATACAATAAAAATAACCGAGATAAATGACGCGATGTGTTTTAATAGTTGTTATTATAACATTTCACCTACTGAAATACGAAATGTCTTAACTTAAATGTAAATTTTTATTGAAATAAAGAATTTTGTATTTGTAAATATCCATGTCCTAACGGAATATGGCGTCGTTTCAATTTTTCTCATAGGCGTAGTCTTAGGACGCATTTAACCTACTACTTAGGGAGTCCAGGTCCTGCTTAGCAGTTCTGCCGACTCTAAGGCCCACTTGCACCACCCAGGGTTAGCCGCTAACCCAGCTTTGAGCTGTCAAATTCCATACAAAAAAACGTTTAACTCCGGGTTATGTGGCTAACCTCGGGTGGTCCAAGTGTTGCGATCTTGTACCCTCGTCTGGCGCATCCAGTATTAAGATAGCACCTTTGAACCCACACTAAGAAACGGCTCGAGCGCCTCCGCAGCAATGCGGCGCCGCAAGCAAACTACTGGGTGCGTAGCCAAGATGCCAATCGCTCACGCTCAGTCGCTAACGAAACGCAACTGTCATTGTCACACTAATAAGGAAGAGTGATAGAGAGAGGTAGCTGCGATACGTTATCAAGCGTGAGCGATTGGCATCTTGGCTAAGCACGCTGAGAAGAGATTTCATTACCTGGCTGCGGAAGGTGCGCTCGAAGGGGATGGTGACCGAGGAGTCCTTGCTGTTGCGTGTGACGGTGTTGTTACCAGGCCGCACTAGGAAAAAGAGAAAGTATACTTCAATTGACGGAGTGAATGATGGGACAAGCTTATTATAATTACATATAGTAGCGAGATATTTCAGAGGAGATGAATGTTTTCACTTTGGAGAGTACCGGGTACTAGCATAGGCTGTGTGTGTATATAGTAGTTAGAGCTGAGTGTTGTTAAAAATACTCTTCAGAGTCTTAATTCTATGCTTAGTACAGAATTAAGACTCTGAAGAGTTGCTATTTTAAAGTGGTTCTAATAGATCGCCCTCCTAGACTTGAAAGTCTTTAAAAACATCGTCACCAGTTAGATCAGATCTATGGTCAGAAACAAATGTGAACTCACAGCCAGTAGAGAACTTGTCCAGTTCTACCATCATGCGCCTCTGGTCCTCGAAAGGCAGTGGCTGCCCACTCTCGTCTGCCACCGGCGCCATGAAGATGCGGACGGTACCCATCACAGACTGGCCGCTGTTATTGTTGACGTCGATTCTGCAGAATATCATTGTCTTGTTTCAAATGCAATTATTGAATCGTTAAACTTAACTTCATAATATTGATTCTGGAGGTACTTCTTGTTGGAGAACATGCATTTGCCAGCCACTAAACGGCTCTCTCAGTCTACCCCGCATGGACATATTGTATACTAACTTGTATGTGAAGTCCTCATGCTGCAGGTGCGTGAAGCGGGCCGGCATGCTGCCTCTTGGCTGGAAGTCCAGGCCCCGGGACAACTCCACGGTGCTCTGCTCCCATTGCGTTGCGAACGTGTTGGCGCCGGCGCGGCCTTCCACGCTGATGGAAGATACGCGGATAGAGGGGTAGTCCAGCTAGAGGTAAAACTATGATTAAGGGCATAATAAGAAAGCTTTTCAATTATCACAAGCCTGCAAAATAAATGTACGGTCTGATACGGTGTAATAAATGTAAGTATATTACTTTGGAAGCCATTTAAGCATTTGTTACAAGGTAAGAAAATAATAATTATTTTATAGACGTTAAATATGTAGTCTAATCAACTTATGATATATCATGAGAACATACGAACTCCATAAAATAACCTTGACTGAAGCTGAGAGAGATTGAAATGCTTGTTGAAGTTGACTTAATTTACACAATTGGATAAAACGATACAACGAGGAAATGCCGCCAGCATATCCTAGGTACAATGCCTCAAGGACCTATTTTAGATTTAAGGTGATAGGTAAGTTATACTTACTGTATATATTTTGAAAATAAATTTTTAATTAGATAAAAGAGAGCTGACCCCAGAAACATGTCTTCTTTTATGTTATCTTCGTTTTCAACCGACTTCAATATTTCTAAAGGAGGAGGTTCTCAATTCGTCTGAATTTTTTTTATTTTTATTTTTTTTTCTAATGTATGTTACCTCAGAACTCCGTCATTACTGAACCGATTTCAATTTTTTTTTTGTTTTCTGAAAGTAGATGTTTCCAGATTGGTCCCGTTTTTTTCAAAATCGGTTTCTGATGATGGGATCCATGAGGAACTGAGGGAACTCCTCAAATTTGAAAGGCACATGCATGCTGATTTGGGTGATTTCTTAAGAAACTCGATCATTTCTTTACGAAAATCATCAATTTGGTGGAGTGGATCTGATAATGGAGACCAGGGATGGCAAAGTGGAACTGCTTGGTAATTCCCATGACTATCATCCGATTTAATAAAATATTTTTTTGTCTGAAAATAGATGGTTCCAGGTTTGTCCCGTTTTTTTCAAAATCAATTTCTGATGATGGGATCCATGAGGAACTGAGGGAACTCCTCAAATTTGAAAGGCACATGCATGATGATTTGGGTAGTTTCTTAAGACACTCGAGCATTTCTTTACGAACATCATCAATTTGGTGGAGTGGACCTGATGATGAAGACCAGGGATGACAAAGTGGAACTGCTTGGTAATTTCCAGCTCTATCATCCGATTTGAGACATTCATCTTTTCTTTGTAAAGAAATACCTTCAGGATAGTCCTATTTGATTATAGTTCTATTTTGATGATGGAATTCATGAGGGATTGAGGGAACTCCTCAAATTTTAACGGCACATGCATTCTGATTTGAGGTTTTCCTTAAGTAACTAAAACATTGTTTTGGGGGAGCCAACATTTTGATGAAGACCAGGGATGGCAAAGTGGAACTGGTCAATAAACCTAGCTCTACTTATTATCCTAGTTGTGACATTCATCTTTTTGATTTGATTTCTAGTCTGATGATGGAGTTCTTGAAGAATTCAGAGAACTCCTCAAATTTGAACGGCACGTTTATTGTGATTAGAGGGTGTTCATAATTAGCTTAGGCATTTTCTTACTGTGGCTATCATTTTGCTGGAGTGTACCTGATGTTGATAATCAGGGATGGCATATTGAAACTGCTCGATAATTTACAGTCTGTCATCCAATTTAACACATTGTTATTTTGTTTGTTTTATTATACAAGGGAGTTCCGTTTGATTATACTTCGCATGTAATGATGGAAGCCCTGGGACATTAAGAAAGCTCCTCAATTTTCAATCTTACACGTGCGGTGTATTGGATATTTGTGAAGTAAACTGGCTAACTCAAACAAATTTAAAATTTCACTTTTACCGGGAACCAAATGAAGTCGGTTTTTTTTTCTTAAAAATTATTTTATGGAACGATCTAATTTTATTGACATATTCGATGATGTGTGTGTTCTAGGTGCGGATTGTTCTTTTTTTCTAAATTACGTCCAATGACTACCTGTTGAGCGGTATACGGAGGTAGCTTGGCCTTGTACAGATTGAAGACGTCATCGACGTATTGGTGCCAGCGGTAGAACACGGGATCACGCATGGCTGTTGCGGAGTCTCCCATCACGCCAAATTGTTCCTACAAAAAAACATGCTTAGGTATTGATTTTAGTCTACTCTCTTATAATACGGTGAACGTAGAATTCTAAGATATATGATATACCTCAGGCTTCCCAGGTAGTACCTCTAACAAGGTGGCAATGCTTTAAGATCAGCAAGAACAACAGGATGAACAGAACAAAGAACGGAACGTTTAGGTATTAAATGGCCACCGACAGAAACCAATGGCGGCAATTGTGAAGAATACAGTGATGCCATGATGGTCACGATCCTCAGTCATGAGGGACCGACTGAAGAGAGAGGTATTAAAATCAGTTTTTGAGAAAGATTATTTTGTTTTTCTGAAAATGTGTAGGTACATACAAGATGCCTATGGTCAGGATCGTGAGCGTATGAGATGATGACGTGGCCCATGTTGTGGAAGTCGCCGTACTTGGCCGGGTTGAGGCTCAAGGTGGACGCCTCCATCAGGTTTCCCAGCACGTCGATGCCTGTCTGCTCGTCTAGGGGGAGCTTGCGGCCGCTTGGCTGAGGAAAAATTATGGATTTGAGAGGATCCCTAAATAAAAACCACTACAATATTTTCTTTGTTACTTGTGTTAAAGGAAACATCTTCATCCTCATTGCCAAGAAGATGTAAGATGACAAATAGATGATAGAGGTATGTTGCTGATTTTTGCCGGTAGAGGTGTTATCGGTTGTTTGATAATTGGTAATTATATGGTCCAGTCGAATCAGACGTGTGAAGTTATTAGTTAACTGATCATTACGGGGTGCGTAGCCAAGATGCCAATCGCTCACGCTCAGTCGCTAACGAAACGCAACTGTCATTGTCACACTAATAAAGAAGAGTGACAGAGAGAGATACTCGTAGCTACGATACGTTACTAAGCGTGAGCGATTGGCATCTTAGCTACGCACGCAGGTGTTGGTGAATGGTAGCAAAATGTTTTACCAAGTCTATGGCACCCTCTTCGATGGCTTGGATGAAACAGTCTCGCCAGGTCACACGACTATACCTATCTGATCCACTGGTCCAGGTCTTGTCAATTAGCTACATACCAGGTCAATAGCACCCTCCTCAATGGGCTGGAGGTAACGATCACGTCAGGTTTCCAGTGTTTACACGACGATACGGATCTGATCTACCAGGTTGTCCAGGTTTTGTCAAAGTGTCAGCTACGTACCAGGTCAATAGCACCCTCCTCGATAGCCTGAACGAAACGGTCTCGCCAGGTTTCTAGTGTCGACACGTCTAGACGGATCTGGTCCACCGGACGGTCCAGATCTTGGATCAAGCTGTTGGCGAATCTGAAAAAAATACATAATCTTGGTGTAAATCTTTGCAAGATTGTATGTATAAAGATTAATCCTTAAGATACACTTACTTACCGTTGGTTTTTACCATAGTATTCTAATAAGAGTTAAAATAAAACAATGTAAGTAGTACCTAAGCACTTTTGTCAGCTCAATAAAATACTTTTTACTTTACTTTTACTTTACTTTAAGCACCTTACTAACTGATGATGGGACACCACTTCTTTTGGATTGTGTTTTTAAAAGAACCGATTAATTAACTCTGGTTTGAAAAAAAATGTATTTGTAAGGTGCCTCAAGAGGCCTTACCATGACGTCCTAACGCGATTCAGTTAACGACCTAAACTGAGTCGCTTCCATACACATAGCTGAGTCTAAACTGAATCACGTTAAGACGTCATGGTAAGGCTCCCGATGTTTGAAATCCTGGAGAGTAATTTGGTCTGGTTCACGTATATGGTTTTCGGTATAAACTTGTGTAGTTTGTGAGTTTGCCAAGTAAGTATTGGCAAATTTATAGACACTGAAGTATTCAAAAAATTGCTTGGTTGAAGATTTTGCTTGGTTTGTTTAGTTACCTTGGAGGCCAGGCACGGGAGGCGACCTGCGAGTCCAGTTTGGGGAAATATCCTTCTTCGATGGGAGCTCGGAAGTCGTTGTAGCGCGTCACTCTCGGTAGGTTGTTGCAGAGGCGCTCCATGTTATATCTGCAAAAGAAAAACAGTTTAAGAGTATCTTACCTAAGTATCTTACCACCATATTTAATATTTATCTTGCAGTACATATATCGCCAAGTCGGTCTTACGTTAACGCGAAGTTTCAACCAAAAGGTCTTGCTCTTATCAACTTGTTCGTTGAAGCCATTATGTTTAAAGAATGTTATGGGACGTATCTTTACCCCTTTAAAATGTTAAGATATATGATGAAAAACATCACGAAGATTCTCAAGAGATTCGAAGGGGTACACCAATTCTCAGATGTAGGATATACCTAGCGATGATCTGCTGATGCATGTAGTACAGCAGCTCTCCTCTCCTATCCTTGTCGACGATGTTTCTGTCGGCAGCCTCGAAGGGGTACACCAGGTGCCAGTGCCAATGGTGGAGGTTGATGCCGATGTCCTCGCGGAAGTAGGCCACGCGCTGCTCCGGCTCCGCGTCGGAGGCGGTGTAGTTGTTAGGGATGATGATGGGCATCTGTAGGTAAAAGACAAAACAATAATTAAATAAATTGCCTTTGCTATGATTTTATCAGTTGGATATTTGCTGTGCCATTGCTGAGTACGCAAACTATAAAAGTAACAGACGGGATCTTAGGTTCACTCAAAATCAGTACTAGAACCTGGATTTCAATACATGCACAAATTCGGATTTTATTAATCTCTGCTGCCTATCGCAACGTATAGTACGAGTATCCCCAGTAGGTACTCCATTTTAGGAAACATACGAGCAGTATAAATTTCATAAGATCGAATCAGCTAACATTCAAGTAATACCAATGCAAGTAGACCACTGGCCAATACAGTCCTCCTCCATGCATCGTATTCCTCATTACTGAGGGTCCTGACATCCACCATGAATCAGCTTCCTCCCAATAATGCGCCACTTTCCGCGGTCCTCAGCTTCCTTAGAGGTTAGAGTCGAGAGCCCAATACAGTATGTTGTGTAAAAATAATTGACCAACCCTGGCGCCATCAGGAACGACGGTGGTTGCCTCCCGAGCCTTGCGGAACACCTTCGGGTCCACGAACTTGTCGGGGAACGTCTCCGCGAACGTGGGGATGTTCAGCCCCTTCGTGTCCGGCCTGGAAGGTAGCGAATAATGAATATTAAGTAATACGCTTGAATATGTACAACCAATGCCATGAAACCAGTAATCTTCTTATAGTTCTAAAGGGAGTTGATAGTCTATAACAAATAATAGTTGGGATAATCCACGTAAAAGTAACGTGAGTCATGACTTAATTGCATGTTTATTCGAATTACTGATGCAAATCTATGATTCAATATATATCAAGCGAAAGTACCTACCACTTATTTAGAGAAAAATTATCGCTTGAACTTGCATCATGAATAAAGAGAACATGCAATAAAATAGTGACTCGCGTTACTCTTGCCGTGGATAGACCCAGTTGGGAATCCTGAAGGAAGTCGTAGAAAGTTGTAGGAAGCTTGAAGGTGTCCGGTTTTTGGACCTTATGGATAAGGCTATATCATAGATCGACGAATCAACTTAAGGACTCATCTTTGTCAGGATTGTACAGAAAGAGCATACACACGAAGTGTGAATCCTCCGTTAGTGATCACAACCCAAACAACCAAAGAAATTAGGTATAGAATAAGCACGGTTTTTACACACTATAGATACTATGTTGTACTAAAGATACCTGTGTAGCAAAGCAACGGAGAGGCAGTAGTTGAACATGTACGGGTTGATGCGTAGTTGGCAGTACGCGCACACCGACTGCAGGTCTGACACGTTGCGCATGTCTGTGGAATGATTGTAATGTATAATACAAGTCTTACACGTTGTGGCTGATAAGAGCTTTACACCGTTTTTTTAGTTCCATACGCACTAAAAGAGCATGAAAATAGCTTGACATCTTATTTAACGTGCGTGGTTTCATTTAACCTTTTGTATAGTATGAAACAATCAAGGTCCAGAAGGGGGATTTCAGAGGCGGAGCACCCCGCACTAAGAAAACAGCTTGAATTCGTTATGGCAGGCGGTTTAATATGGGCAAAACCGGTTAATAGGCGAACTACTTGTTAAAAACTTACTCATGAAGATATCAATAAGTTTTCCTGCTAGCTGCCTGTGCTTGGGCACAAAGAGCGAGAACTGGTCGTTATATGGCAGGTCCATGGGCTCCGACAGGTCCGGTAGCGCGATGTTCCGGATCGGGATGGCGCGTGTGGAGCCCTCGCCGAACTTGCTTTCCAGCTGGTTGGAGACAGCCTTGTATTTGTCCGGCTGAAAAAAAAAGATATATGTGGCCAGTGTTATGAGGGCGCTATCCTTCGAGCGGCGGCCTTCCTATACGTTACAGGGAGACGCCAAAGCGAAACCTTACCGCACAAATTTTTCTGTCACTGTTTGCGGGGGAAAACGTGCTCACAGACGCACTTTTCACACATTATACAAAAAAGCAAAATGTAACGACATTACAGGATGACTCACACTAGCACGGGACGGAAAACTGTCAATTTCTATAGAAAGAATCACGTGATAGCTCGGAGCCCTCGGATGTCACGTGACGCTTTCTATAGAAATTGACAGATTATCCCATCCCGCCCCGTCCCGTCCCGTCCCGTTCTAGTGTAAGTCATCCTTAACACAGAGAAAAAAATACAATTACACTAACAAATCTTGCGCACTTCGATCTATTTTTGTGTATGGAAGTCACGACACAGTCCCGCGTAAGTATGCCCATTTGGGCTTGTACCTACTTCGGCAGAGGCGGTACGCATGCCGACTACCCTCCCTGTGTTGCCTGAAGGGGTATCCTTCTCTTTTCTGGCCGAGATAAGTGATGTCGAGGTAGAATAAACTTAAACCGTTATGCTATGCATATAAAGTAACAAAAATACTCATGATACGTTTAAGGGCTGTTAGCGTTAGTAGGTAGGTAGTTAGTAGTCGAAAGAGCAAGCGAAGCGAGTGTGATCTCCCAATCTTCTTTGACACGTCGTTTGTATGTATATATATTTGTATATATGTTTGCATGTTTGTTTGACGATAACTCGAGTGTCGTTGATCGGATCGTTGTGTTTGGCAGGTGGTTAGATTACAGAAATATAATTTTTAAGTTCGAATATCTATGAGCCGGATCGGTTAAGGGGTTGCAGAGATATAGGAGTCGTGAGGTCACGTTCGGGGGGAATTTCTAATATTGTATTCATAAAAAATAGAAAAAGAATTATAAATAGAAAGAGATGTCATATACTCGTACTACAGAAAAAGTGAGGCCCAAAGCAAGGCCCTCGGTGAGCAGGGTTGGGATCGAACCAGCGATCGCGGCAGACGCCCTAACCACTGGGCTACCCGATCACCGCAACTCGAGTCCGAAATTTCCTATGTATATGCAATCCTTTCTTATTTTAAAAATTTAAGGTGCGTTCCTCCAATCGTACAGCTCAGACTTGCGTCTAGTGCTGCTTTCTGTATAATCTTTACAAATTATTTTCAACTAGAAGCGAGGGGTGACGTCACCATACTATACAATTATAAAGCAAGAATCAAATCATTTATTGAATGTAATAAATGAAATCATGTTTTTTTTTGTTTTTAAGTAGTCACACTACTATATATTAATTATAAATTGAAAGAGTTGTCATATACTACAGAAAAAGAGACAGGGCTGGGATCGAACCAGCTCTTTCGATTCGTGCTTTACAATTGTACTCTTAGTTTTTTATTACAAATAAAATCTGGTGCAATATTGATCGAGGTACTCACGTAGTAATGTTCCGGCAGTTGGAAAACAGCCTTGTCTTCGCCCTTCTGCATGAAGCAGGGCTCCGTGGGCCGGTCGAAGAACAACAGAAGATCATGCTTGTTACCGCTCATGGTGCTGTCAAACAAAAAACAATTCGTAATAAATTACAGGGGAACACAAAACGATGTCCAGAGTCTTTCCTGTGGACTATTCGACTATTCGAGGGGTACTCCCTTTCTATTGCATTGTATGATAGAAATCATTACTACATATCCACAAGCTGTTAACTATTGACCACAGGAAAGAAAAGTGCGTGTTCAGCTGAACTGTAGAGCCAATCATTCCTGTGGCCAATAGTTAACAGCTTGTGTACATGTAGTCATGATTTTTATCATACAATTCTATAGAAAAAGAGTGTTTTTTTATGTGGATAAGGATTTAATAAGAAAATCAATCTTCATAGCCCTTAACTTTTGAAAGATTCTGAACATCGTTTTGTATTTGACCCACAGGTCGGAACGCCTGGGTTAAAATAGTACAGCGCCGTCTATTGAGTTAAAATCTATGAATTATATCAACAGGCAGTAGTTTTGATTACATAAAACTGCAATTAAATCTGTTCATCTGTCTGGAAATACGCTGCTATATAAGTACACACTTAAAACATCACACCATTTTACTCCACGGAATGACAAAACAAGTCGACTTAAGGCAGTTTATGTGACGTGAAGCGACATCTAGTGCCGGATAGCGGAACTTTTGTAATTAACAAACTAGATGAAGTGAATAAGTGTAATGTAAGTATATCATCGCTAACCCTAAACCGCTAAATGTAGGACTTTGAAGTAGGTATGCTATGAAAAACATATTCTTTATTTGTTTTGAAACATCTAGGTTTCGTTAATTAAAATGAAATGATATTTTAACGGTCAAAAGTCGCAAAAATAAGCTAGTAATTATACAATTGATATGCAAAATTCCAAACTAAGGAATCGCATGAAATAAATGAATTTCTATATAAAAAAAGTAATGG
Source organism: Lathronympha strigana (assembly GCA_949128165.1). Taxonomy (NCBI): domain Eukaryota; kingdom Metazoa; phylum Arthropoda; class Insecta; order Lepidoptera; family Tortricidae; genus Lathronympha; species Lathronympha strigana. The sequence goes on from OX421920.1 coordinate 552,701, forward strand.
AATAGTTATTAAAACCTGCCTTCTATTAATTGAAAATAAATTAAATCACTCACCCTTATTTTTATCGGCAACTAAAAAAATACACTTGCAGACCACAACCCGTTTTCAGCCGTGTACCACGGCTAAATGGTACCGAGTGGCCGTGGTACCACCATTTTATACCACCAAAAAACCGTGTGCATAGTACCATCGCCAATAATATCTGACCATTTTTGATCCCTATTATAAGGTCATAAGGTCTACAGATGGCCGGTTAAAAGTGTAATTGTGTAATTTGTATATGTACATACTATCTTTTGAAAAGTACCAAGTGCAAATACAAACTTACACTTTGCAGCCAAATAAGGCGTCACTGTCTACATTCCCCTTTAATTTTGTAGGTCACTATATTAGTTCCAGATTTCTCCAAACTCGAATTTAATTTGGTTACCGCGCGTGTGAGACAAAGTTATTAATGCAGTCGATGGTGGCGTTGCTATCTGTGTTGCCTGAGCAGTTAGTATGAGAGGAAGTTAGTTTAATAATTTATTCACGCGCAAATGTAAGTTGGTAGCTGAAATGTGGGAACCTGCGGTTCCTTATCAATGCGGTTTCCTAAAATATAATTATATTTGGTAGCTTTTTAAAATTGTTTTATCGTGATATGCACTTTTGTTGTTTCTACCTATAAAATATATATTTACAGTGTAAGTAGGTAGGTATCTATTAATTTATGTTAGTTTTACTAAATTAATTATATTGCTGTTTTCAGCGGCGTAGCGGCTACTAATCAAGGCTTGGTCTCTTACTGTACAATTGTAATGAATTAAATCATTTACTAGATATAATAAATGTTTTGATTAAAGTTTTTTTTTAAGTAGTCACACTACTATATATAAATTATAAATTGAAAGAGATGTCATATAATAACTGCGAAAGCAGGAGGTCTCTGGTTCGATCCCAGCCCTGCTCACCGGGGACCTCGGTCACTTTTTATGTAGTATATAACATTTCTTTCAATTGATAAATACTTACTATTAATTAACGCAAAAATATTAAAGATATTGATATTTCATATTACACTATTTACCTCTTGTCTATTTACCTCTTCATCATAATATCATCAATAAAAAGATTAAACATTGACACAGTGAATCCTCTTGGAGCTCTGGCGACCTTACTCACCAATAGAAACACAAGACTATGAGTAGAGTCTTAGTGTTATTAAACTGCGGTTTTCTGTATGTGTTTAAAGAAAATACGGCGACGAAAACTCGCAACTAAACAAATTCACATAAATATTCGTTAGCAAATTAAATACTAAACGCACCTCAATCCATTTGCTTCAATACCTCATCCTCATTCGAATTCACAAAAACCGCAAGTCATCAGCCACGGAGAATTGAGCCGTGTTGTGTTGTGTTAAAGCTTAAACTTGAATGGGTTAAACCGTCAAACTTCAAGTGAAAATTACTTTTTCCATAAAGTACCTACTGTGCTCCAGGGAAATCAGCGCGTGTCCACTGCCATTTGAATATTACGCATTGCGATTTATATACGCGCGTTAATACCAGAGTTCAATACCAGACATGAAGAAATGAGGCCCATGACGCAGTGATTGACATTTGCCACCTTTCTATCTTTAATTCTGACAGCTGTCAAACTATATGAATCAGGATGATCAAACGTCGTATCTTTGTACGAATTGTGTTCTAATCCTTTGGTATTTACCAGATGATACTGGATTGTGCATTGTATATGCAAATAGCATAAAGCGACGCACGAAGTAACGCAACATCGTGTACTTTTGCAGCCACTCAAGTCGCTGCCACAGTTTCGGCGTTTCGGGCAGGCTGAAAACCAGCGCTGGAACCACACCCTAGGGGCGAGGTTTCCAGCACAACGCTGAGACTGTCCTTTTGTCACATTGTCCTTTTTTTTAATAAAATAAAGAATGTTTAGGTTTAGTCTAGAGTGTATTAGTCTTTGTTTAATATTAATGTAATATGTTTTATTTGTCCGAGGAGATGGCGGGACGACTTGGATGCGTTTCAGCGGGATTGGTGGGATCTTGCCCAGCACAGGGAGGATTGGATAAGGAGAGGGGAGGCCTTTGCCCAGCAGTGGGACACAAAAACAGGCTATTAAAAAAAAGTTGTATTTGTGACAATAAATTATTTATCTTTCTTTCTTTCTTTCTTTAAAGAAATGAAACTGATTCCAAAACATTGGAGGCAAATGAGCTTGACAGTGGTTACCATCCACCATTCCATGGTACGCTCCTTAAAATGGACGGACGCAAGCTCTTTTTGTACGTTCTTTTTCTCTCCGTTCTGCCATTGCGGAATGAGGATTACGTTAAAATCATGCTTATTTCGAAAAATATGCACTTTTTGAGGAATTATTACATATATTAAATACCAAAAAAAAATTGATTTGGCCATAAAATAAGCTTTAAATTGAAAGTGTAAATTAATTCGGTCATAAATTACCATAAATTTGGAGTTTAGTTTATACAAAAACGTTTCTAATCGTCAACGGTTTGCGCGTTCACCGCAAAAAAACTTCCGTTCGTCGCGCCACCTCGTTTTGAGAGCACTCCCCTATCTGCCACAGCCAGTATTGGAATCCTTGGCGTTGACATCTCGAGTGAAGTCCAGTTCCGCGGCCACCTAGAGGGTAAGGCCAAATTGGCCTCGAAGAAGCTTGGTGTGCTCAATAGATCGAGGCAGTATTTCACGCCGGCCCATCGCCTACAGCTTTATAAGGCGCAGGTTCGCCCGCATATGGAATACTGCTCTCATCTTTGGGCAGGGGCACCAAAGTACCAGCTTCTTCCTCTAGACCGCATCCAACGGAGAGCAGCTCGAATTGTCAACTGCCAACGTATTTCTGATCGGCTTGATCCCTTGGCGCTGCGTAGAGATGTGGCCTCACTCTGCATTTTCTATCGCATGTATTATGGGGAGTGTTCCGAGGAATTGTTCGGATTAATCCCTGCCGCTTCTTTCCGCCATCGCCCTACGCGACAATATTTCCACTCTCACCATTTAGATGGTTGGCAGTCCTCAACTGTGCGCTTTTCCCGAAACTTCCTGCCTCGCACAGCTAAACTGTGGAACGAACTGTCGCCAGCGGTGTTTCCGGACCGATACGACCTTCAAACCTTCAAGAAAAGAGCGTACTCCCACCTTAAAGGCCGGCAACGCACTTGCGACACCTCTGGTGTTGCGGGTGTCCATGGACGACGTTAATCGCTTACCATCAGGTGATTCGTTTGCTCGTCTGCCACCTATAGCATAAAAAAAAACAATATTATTGTTATCAAACTAGAAACTACTAAAAGTAAAAAGTAACTAATAAATAAGTAGTAGTAGTAGTAGTAGTTTTTAAGTAGTTTATATTTATTTGGAAATAAATTCATAAATTGACACTAATAAATAATAAAAAATCCAAAAGAAAACAGCCAGAAGTTTTTAATATAGAAATAAGTACAAACATTAAGTATAATAAATAGTATTAAAATGTGTTTAATCCTTATGAGTTTCCGTTAGCATCCGTATTCCACAGGCATCTTTAGTGCCGACATTAACATATAATTACACAAAATTAAATGTCAATTTTGACCAGGTCAAACTATTAAAGAAGTATATTTCTTTGTAAAAATAGCGCGAATTAACTGTTTCAAATATTATCACAGAAAATCGTATCTCTCTAATTTTCTAAAACACAGAATGTGTACCGGAGTATCTATACAGTTATATCAGTCCTAATATTTGCATAGTATGCAACTGCTCTCTGAAGCGAATATAACGAGCGGTCTCTAACGCAGTGCGTAAGGCTGTATCAATAAATAATCCATGACTGGAACCGGCTGGAAGCTGTCGCCGCTAATGATGTCCCGGGATACCGGTATATACGGATCTGATCATATAAAAACAAAATAAATAAATAAAAGTGGTTTATTTGCCAAAAATTACACAAGTTTTGTTTTACCCATGACCACCACACTAGGCTAGTCCTGTCTCGTGGGGTCAATTTCATCGTATACCAATTTATAAATTATCAGTTTCCTACGCTGAAGTTTAAGATTTATTAATTATGTATAGAAAGTTTAAAAACAAAAGAAAAAGATAAAACAAAAAGAAAAATATGTGAAATTTTGAGTGAATTAAACACAATTAAGTTTTATTCTAAAGTTATGGACTAGGTGTATAATTATTTTCGTCAGCATATTAATATACTTAGACCGGGTTACTCACGTCTATAAACTTATAAAGTCACCAGTGTAAATTATGGGGCGCGGACCGTCCCGAAACATGTCGAGCTATTTTCGACTTTATAGACGTGAGTGACCCGGTCTAAGTATATTAATATGTCTAATACTCACGGGAGTTTTCTATTTAAAATTGTTGTCAGCAGTTTACAGCGTCATAAACAAGTTGTCGAGAACGCTGATCTCAAAGTTAAGGAGCTTAACATAAATCCAAACCACTCCTCAACACTCAAAACGGTTATCCCTAGCACAAGGATGCCACGGCAATATCTCGCGGTCTAGAAAGATTTTTTTAATATTGCGACGGTGACAAACAAGCATACGGCCCGCCTGATGGTAAGCGGTCACCGTAGCCTATGGACTGCAACTCCAGGGGTGTTACATCGTTGCCGACCAGGCACTTTAACACTCCTTTTTAAGAAACCCATACTGTAGTCCTTTCATTGTGTAATCAGAAGAGAGTGCGTAGTCAAGATGCCAATCGCTCACGCTACGAAGCGTAACGTAGTTATCTCTCTCTTTCACTCTCTCTTATTAGTGTGATAATGACAGTTGCGCTTCGTTCGCGACTGGGCGTGCGCAACTGTCTTTGGCACACTAATAAGGAAGAGTGATAGAGAGAGATAACTACGCTACACTGTAAGGAGTATTTAATTAAAGTGAGATGTTTAGCTCACAATTTGATTATTACGAGTATAAACGGCTTCCTAGCCTAGTTGGTAGTGACCCTACGAAGCAGGGGGTCCCGGGTTCGAATCCTGGTCAGGGCATTTATTTGTGGGTGTATCACGAATATTTGTTCATGAGTTATGGATGTTTTCTATGTATTTAAGTATTTATATGTATCTATCTATTATAATATAAAATCGTCGTCCAGTACCCACAACACAAGCCTTATTGAGCTTACCGTGGGACTGGGTCGATTTGTGTAAGATTGTCCCAGAATATTATACATAATTCGATAACTAATAGGCTGCGTTTTACCAAACTCTTATTCCAAGAATAACGCTTACTCTCAGATGGTAACGTCAAATTACTATGGGATTTTGACATTCGTATCCAAGAGTAAGCGTTATTCTTGGTTAAAAAGTTTGGTCAAATCCAGAGTTGACTAGTTCTCGTAGCACCACTACTTGCCCCCACCATTACTGATGCCAGTGGCGCCACCAGCTCAGTCTGGGGAAGGGCAGGTATAGGGCATTCAGAGACTGTTAGCGCTAGAGAGCAGTTGTTCTGGTAGACTAGTCGTCACTTTAAATTATTGTAATTATTTGTAATTATTATAAGTGTATAAAAGCAATAAAGTGAACTACGAGGTGCATTTATGGGTTTTTATTAAAACACCCCGATGACCCTTCCAACTAGGGCGTGCAAACTGTTTTATTTGTATGAAAAAAACCGGTTGTTAACCGGGTATTTACCGAAATTACATACTAATAAAACCGGTTGTTAACCGGGTATTTACCGAAATTACATACTAATAAAACCGGTTGTTAACCGGGTATTAACCGAAATTACATACTAATAAAACCGGTTGTTAACCGGTTATTAACCGAAATTACATACTAATAAAACCGGTTGTTAACCGGTTATTAACCGAAATTACATACTAATAAAACCGGTTGTTAACCGGTTATTAACAGAAATTACATACTAATAAAACCGGTTGTTAACCGGTTATTAACCGAAATTACATACTAATAAAACCGGTTGTTAACCGGGTATTAACCGAAATTACATAATAATAAAGCCGGTTTGCACAACCTACTTCCGACACTACGGAGCGTGAGTTATTGGAATCTTATCTTCGCAATCTGATTTATTCGTCGTTGTACACTAAATGCAAATGCTGTGAGCAATATCGAGCCAATTAGCTGGCAGCTCGGGTTGACAATTCCGGGAGATGTCCTCGGAAATCGAGACAGGGACGCGATAAATAATAGATACGGGAATCATTACAACCCCCAACTGAATAACTGGGGGACTGGGGGTCATAAGTATAACGCGTGTATCTGTGACATCGTAGCTCTTGAATACTCTTGATCGATTTGGCGAAGCAAAAATATTCAGAAATGTAAAAATTACGGCGAATATTGAACTTATGCCAGGCATTTTTTTTTTCTGTTACCTAGGCAATTACCTAGTACCGTATAGAGTTGCTATACCGGGTGTTTCCTGTAATAGGAGCAATACATTTTATCGTAAGTACTCTCCAAGCTGAACAACGTTTCCCAGGATGCTGCGCGAGGCTATTGAAATCAAGAAGGTCCCTAATTTCAATAGAGAGGATGGCTTTTCGGTACCACCAGCTTGGGATCCTGTTTTACATCTCATCAAGGATCAAGCATGACACAGAACTGGAAGACCTTAGTGTGGACTTTGTTTGAAAAGATTGAAAACGGATAAAAGAGGCAAAATGGGGTAGTTTTCTTGTCGCTTCTTTCTGCTCCATAAGCCAGTTAGGGAAGCGTTCGTAAGTGGTATGTATGTTAATCCTCACAGGGTTTAAACATTTTTTATTTTAATTATAGAATGCCCTTCAGTCTATGTATTACTAGCTTTATAAGCCCCTCCGGGCATTGTAGACCAACCTTTGTTTTTATTTTTAAATTACTTTTATATTTTTGTATGTAGGTAGTTAGTAGCACAAGTAACTTTTTTGATTGACGGGGAGAATTCGCATTCTCTCAGTCATCATCTTAACCCTGTGAAAACGAGTGCTGTAAAGGGCTCGAAACGTAGGATCATGGTGTTAATAAACCCGATTAATCCGTTCTAAAGTGTTTAATTTCAATGAACAACGTTTGTTCAGCGACTTTTAAAAATAACGTGTGTATTGATTTTTATTACACTTTACATTTTGTTAGAAGACGCTATGTACCTACTGCGAGTTTTTACATTGAACTACGTGTCAAGAGACGTCAATCTGGCTGATGTCAACGCACATTGAAAGTACTTATTAAATAATATTTAAAACCCGTTTTAAATATTATTTAATATGTTCGAGTCTCACGAGAGTTTTATAGTTAAAACATTGAAAGTACTATTTAAGAGTGCGCATATGCGAGCAAAAAAGAGCGGGATAGACCAGACCTATTTGCAAGAGCACGCGAATTATGAAAAGGCGATAGTAGGCGGACTCCTCAAAATAAACCGCACAATCAGATATTTGCTGTTTACAGCTAAACTACAATTTTTGTAGATAAAATCTTTTACCAGATTTAAGAACTAGTTATTACACAACTATTTAACTAAGTATCATGTTTATAAGTTCAAGGGTTTCGACGTTCTGACCATAAACATTTAAAAAAGGACCTATGTTTGAAATATAAAAGTATCGAGGCTTTTGTTAAAAATTATGTTTTCACATTTACCAGCTTGAAGGAAATTCAATTCAATTCAAATAATTTATTTCAAGCAAAATATGTTGAAGTTTTATGTTTATGAATATCAGGTACCTAGTTGCTATCAATATTAAGATCTAGACGTCTGAATGATAACAATTTGATCACTGTGGCCTAAGTAGTTTGTATGAAAAGTGAAAAGCTACAGAGTACACAATTTTAAAAATTTGGTAAACTTAAGGTTTGACAAGTACTAGGTACCTACGATCAAATATCTCCCTTATCTATCTCCCTTTCGATCTACGTCACCATTCATGCCCTATTATGTCAGTACCGTAAATTCATTACGGATACGGAACCCGGACACGTGTACACCGACGTTTATTACTACCCACTAGAGATGCAACGGATAGTGCTTTGGTCGGATAACGGATATCCAACCTTCGCGTCCACTGAATATCCTGGATTTGGCCGCCGAATTTTCAGTGATTTTTTTTAATCGACCAAATTCATTCGCGTCCGTACGCGTGGTTAGGTACAGCCCTTGTACTACCTAAATGTATTACCACATTGTATTTCTTCGATTTTATGTTCACTTTACATACAGTACAATCAATTTTTTTTTGGTATTTTTTTTCGAGTAGGTACTCCAATATTATTAAGCAATAATGCTTGCATTTTAATGTTGGAATCAATTACGGCAAATACGTGACTTCATAAACGATATGCATTAAACAATGATGACATTGAAACTTATATTAATATTTTTTTACATAATACATACAATAAAATAAGTAAGTAATTCATAGTAATCGCCAACCCTGACATAAAACTGTCAAATATTTGCTAGTTGATTGCGAGGTATGGTTATAGTTTACAATTCCACTCAGGCACAAGAACAACGCTCGCTTCAAGCGGAATCTGAAAAGGAATTCATAAAAATGAAACAAGACATCGAGATAAAATTTTCATTTATTTTTGACTTTCGATTTAAAAAATAACTGAATTACATTATTCTATTACATTATCATATTGACAAACAAAGCTTATGTCGATTCAAATGCGTATTGTGCTTTCGTTTAAAAAAAAAAAGCGTTTTGAGATTTGATAATAAATTAAAAATGTCCATAACCGTGGAAAGTTAAAAAGGCTTTTTTTATTAATAATCTTAAGAGGTAGCTCCTACTCATGTCTCCTAAATCAGGGATCACCCAAGTATTCAGAAATATTATTTTCCGATTTTAATAATCCCGACCTATCATAACTCCGATTATCAAAATTCCGACTCATGAAAGCATGAATATTTTTCCGAAAATTCCGATTAACATAATCCCGAAAATAACATCGATTCGGTATTATGTTATTCGGAATTTTAAAAAATCTGGTTTTTGCCATTCGGCATTTAAAATATTCATGCTTTCTAATATCTAAAAATAAATAAGACAAACATACATGGTAATTATCCCGTTTTAAATATTATTAGTTTTTTTTTATGCTATAGGTGTCAAACGAGCAAACGAATCGCCTGATGGTAAGCGATTAACGTCGTCCATGGACACCCGCAACACCAGAGGTGTCGCAAGTGCGTTGCCGGCCTTTAATGCAAATGACCATAAGTTAGCTTAAAATCGTATTTCATTTGGCGGAACTTTGATGATCGGAGTTTTGAAAGCTCGGGTAATCCCGAAAAATCGGAATTATAAAATTACACATAGTTTTTCGGAATTATGTAGTGTACCCGATATAGAACCAGCAGCATATACTCCCATAGATTAGTTTGGAACCCCGATGTTGATGAACTAAGTTAGCTGCAACTAAAACTAAGTTAGTAAGGCTGCTAGTTAAATTAACTTTTAATGAAGTCAGTAAAAACTGCCGTAGGTGCAGTAGGGATTTTTTAGTTTCTTAAAGTTTTAATTATACACTGAAATATATTCCATACACTAAAGAAAAAGGCCAACTCCAAAGGCCAAGCTGAAGATCGAACCCGGGTCTTCAGCTTACCATATCGCTTAGAGTACGGCCACAAGATCTTGCTTGTCAAATATATTGCATATACTAGAGACATTGGCTGGCTTTCATTGAGAACAGGGTGCTTAGCCAAGATGCCAATCGCTCACGCTCAGTCGCTAACGAAACGCAACTGTCATTGTCACACTAATAAAGAAGAGTGATAGAGAGAAGTAGCTACGATACGTTATTAAGCGTGAGCGATTGGCATCTTGGCTACGCGCGCTGGTGACCTAGAGGTTATGGCGTTAGCCGTGTAAACTGAAGACCCAGGTTCAATCCCAGACTTGGCCTCCGAGTTGGTCTTTTTCCTTATCATATGACATCTATTTGATTTTTTAGTCACTGGCCAAACTCTAAGCAAAGAAAAAATTGGCTGCCCCATATAAATTAAATTGAATGTATGGGACAGTAATTTTTTTTCAGGGTTTAGGCATTGGCCCCATTTTTTTTTAAATATAGTTTTGGGTTTTTTATAACCAGAATCACGAGTACTATTTAAAAAAAGAAAAAGAGTTCCCTTTTTTTGGTCAGTTTCGTAACGCATTTATTCATACATTTTGTATGGGCAGTAACGAAACTGACATTTTTTTGTAAGGAAAATCGGACACATTTCGTTAAGAACAAGCGCAAACGTATGTAACGGCATGCCGCTCAAATCTCTAGGCTGCTTGACGATGATTCGCCGAGCGCACCCCTGGACGCTCCTCGCCACCGAGACCATACAATGGCGGCAAATTTTTTTTGTCTAGTTTTGTAGAAGTATTTTAACAATATCGATAGGATGTGACGTATAGATACAATATTTTATCCTTTTTCAACTTTCCACTATCTATATAATTTGAGGTAAAATACGCAACTTAACAACAAGCTAAATTACAAAGTCAATTTCATAAACCTTATCTAATTATGTACAATCAAGTAATAATTATATATAATTAATATAATAATATATTAATATTAAAAGCGACACGCCTACTCTTCTATCACAACGTGGAAAGGCAATATTAAAATATTTGGACCATTTGCTTGCAAGGAATAAGAAACTAAGCTGAGTCTGCCAAAAATATCAGGTAATTATTAATATTAAAACTTTTTAAATTCACAAATTTTGGTTGCGACTGGCAATCATCTTCAGACAGAGTGCTATCGTGCGCGACGCGCCTTCGGTGCCCGCGCTGATGTTGTTTTAGTCCCCAAAGTTATCATTTAAATTTGATGTGCAGTGCTTACTGTGAGCTGTAAGTAACCGCGCATACGTTTTTAAAGTATGTCCGTCTCGCTCCTACCTGGCAGGAGCCAGACGGTCATACCTATGGTTACGTAGTGTTGATAAGCACACAGATCGATTAACGAAAGCTGGCGCAGAAACGTATGAAACTGTCATTAATAAGGATGACGACTAGGTTGAAAAAGTATTATTCTATTGAGTCCATCAGTAAGATTATCCAAATTTATTAGACACGTGTTTTTTCCTGTTTCAAGTTAACTAAAATTGACGACGATACAGATCAAAGTTCCGGGTTGGGGGCTAGTGACGTCACTGCCAGGTAAGAATACCTACCTACCTACCTAATTGTGACGTCACGCGAAACTTTAATGCACTGTAATTCCGTCGTTTTTCATTTGACGAACAAAAGAAAAAATACGTGTCGAATATTTTTTAATAATCTAAAAGACGGACTAATTCGATTTTACTTGTCGTCTAGCCTATTTCTTACACATTTCGCGACAGCTTTTGTGAATCGATCTGATACTGGTTTTTAAATGTTTTGTATGTAACGATAATAAACGGTCAAATGTAGATGATTGTTTGTCATATGCGTGCGGGCGGAGGGGTACGCCTGTTAATGGCTACTCCGGTTGGATTAATATTCGAAGAAAGGTAATTATAAATAATAAATAAATAAATATTCCGGGACAATCTTACACAAATCAACCTGGTCCCACGGTAAGCTCAATCTTGTGTTGTGGGTACTAAATAACGATTTTATAATAGATAGATACATATAAATACTTAAATGCATAGAAAACATCCATAACTCAGGACCAATTCGTGATATACCCACAAATAAATGCCCTGACCAGGATTCGAACCCGGGACCTGCTGCTTCGTAGGCAGGATCACTACCAACTAGGCCGAGGCCGTTAGTATGCACTTTTATAAAGTCTATAAACATTGTGCCATTTCTATTTGTACAAAAACAAGAACTTAATACAGTTTTTGTGTTGCTCGGTACAACACAATATCGTATTTTATTGACCGTGTTCGGATCTGTCTGGGTTCCTCTCACATTTTAGTATCTATCGGGACATTATGCGCAGACTGTTGGTAAATCGAAATCTGTAGGGAGTTGATAATACCGTGTACAAATATTGGTTGCAGGTTATTTTATAGTGTTTCGTTAAACTTAGAATCGTTTCAACATCTCTATAGTTTATTACTAACATCTCAATAGTTTTTATTTCCAATTTCATCTTGTAGATGTTTCGTGTTTTTGGTTAAAGATCTGGTTTGTAAATAAATGTGACATGTAAGTAAGCTAAGTAGTACAAGGCTTACATATTCAATTGGTAAATTAAAGTGAAATAGTTTGCAATATTGGGCCCTTGAATTGGCAAAAAAAGGGATAGTCGTGAGTTAAAGCTTCTAGTTAGGAAAAAATATAAAAGGAGGATCAGAGAGCCTCTTCATCGTGATGAACATTATCCAATTAAGGGCAACGACTAGATATACTACGTGGTTAGTACTTAACAAAGTATTCGCTAATGTATTGAATCAGGCGTTACTTTGCGGAATTCCATATTAACACCGAGAATAAAGTTACTTTGCTATTCCGCCAAACGTGCTAGTCAATTGGTGCCAACTCATCCACACTCCCCGCCACACGCCGCGGCGGGAGTGTGTTAAAAAAATTGCATTAAAAAAATACGCAAGTAGGTATAACGGGTTGGCACTAATTGACTAGCATGTTTGGCGGAATAGCAAAGTAACATTATTTTCAGTATTAAAGTATTCGCTTCGAAATGTGTCCTAAATAAATAAAAACTACTCTCATCATACTACTACTAACTACAAGTTAGCACCGCAACGAGTGATTAATTCCTTTGATGTGGGAGGACGGGTCCGGGGGTAGCATTACAATGTTACCAGAGCGTTGGCGAGTAGAAGACTCAGGCAAACCACTAGGTACAATGGTTGGGTCTTTTACTCGCTAACGCTGGGGGATCCGGGGTTGCTATTACAATGGTGGCCGAGCATTGGCGAGTTCAAGACTCAGGCAAACCAATTGAGATTTTTATTAAAAGCTTTTTTATAATAACAACTCGTAAATTGCAGAGCATTCTTAAAATTGTGGGAATGTTCTCAAAGTTTCGGTACCATTACGGTAAACGAGCGTCAGCGAGTTTGAGACTCAGGCAAATCAATGAATGTCAGATCTACAAGGCTAAGTGACGGTTGAAGCATTTTAACCCATTCAGAGCCAATGACGATGCGTTGTCGTCATGGCTCTACGCACCATTTTTGCTACAAAGCGGGAAATGCATGTTATCGGCTACGGCGTAGCGCTACAAGAAATCGTTGGCCGTGAATGAGTTAACGTTGAAAGATATTTTAAATAATAGATAAAAAACTACTCTCATCATAGTTGTAAAGCCGGAACTAACTACAAGCTAGGGCCGCAATGAATAACTAATTAATTTGATGTGGGGGGATGCGGGGGTGCTATTACAATTTAGTGCTAGCGTTGGCGAGTTCAAGACTCAGGCAAAGCAATTAAGTAAGAGCTCCAAGGCCGGTTTTTATTTAAGTGTTAGCTATATTTTAGTTATTAATGGATCCGGTATATTGTGAGAATCAAGTCTGAAAGCAGTAAGGGAGAGTCCATTTCACGTGTCAGTTTTCTGGTGGCGATATCAGGGCTGCGTAGCCAAGATGCCAGTCGCTAACGCTCAGTCGCGAGCGAAACATAACTGTTTTGGCTACATACTCAGGAGTGTCACCCAAATCTCCAAAGAAGACTATTTTCTTCAATGGTGCAATCAACTGTTTTTTTTAATTAATAAATAATGTTGCATCAGTCATTCATTTTGTCGACTTCCAAGTCACACTGGTTTAAACCTCGACTAAAGCCTTTTTATGTGAGGCGTAATGCCTTCAATATGAGTTTTACATTACTAAGCTTGTTTCTTGGTAACCAGAGGGTCGAGCAGGCGATATAATATTTATTATTTATTTCTTATTTATTTCTTGTCAATAGTTGCCACGTTTACGGCTCCTGGTTCACTTTTAAAATTGCGGTTTTATGGCATTAACATTCATAAAACATGTTTTTTTTGTAGTTATAATCCCTTTCTAGTAGAACATACTACAGCGTTTCTTCAAGCAAACTGCTACATTTGTCCCCTGGCTAACGGGACCGAATAACAAGAAATAGTTGATTCAACCTTTTATGTCTATTTGTTAATAACTTGAGTATCGTTTATATCCGATCAACGATACTCAAGTTATAGTTATCGTCGTGAATTTTGTTAGAGATATAGGGGTTGCGATGTCACGTTCGGGGTGGATCACTTCGACTAGTTTATATTAAAATAAAATTAACTATTTTTGGCAGACACAAACTTTAAACTGATCTAATCTAAGCTCAAAACGGACTAAAACTAACATTCCAGATCAAACGATATTGCCGTACGCACAATGCAGTCTATTTCATTCTGGTAGGAAATGTACATAAATTCCACCGCCGTAAGATTGGAAACAGTGAAGACTGCTACTGTAACTCAATGAGCATTAAGTCGATTTTCCGCTAGGGGCGCTAGTGGAACGTCCTGCGGGAATATTTCAAACGACACTATGACAGTTCTTTTATACTGACACAGGACCTACGCATGAGTGGCGCCGCCTGGTGAGCGACAATACGGTAGCTCCCATTAATCAAGGGCAGCAGATCAAGATGCGTCACGGTAACGTAAGGTCTAGAATGTGACCTTAATGGACAAGCAACGTCAACAGCGGAACAGTAGGAACACTATTCTCCTTAACATAAGATTTTTAAGTTGCACCGAAAAATTACTGTAATATCACATAGAAATTACGACCAAGTGTGAATTCTTAACACATTGAATGCCAGGAACCCGCTAGGGGAGGTCTCTGTGGGTGCGGGAAAACAACGGAATCGGCTACTAGCGTAGCGCGTAGCACTCGCTGGCACTCATTGTGTTAATCATAACACGAGTTCGTAATTTATGTACTGCCTGTGGCACACACAATGTTTTTCATCACACTTACTAAAAACAGGCTTAAAAATTGCGGGAGATTTGTACGACGATTTCCAGTAAGGCAACGGGGGTGGTACATTGTATTTCCCACCCGCCTACAGTCCTAGGTCGTAATTAAAGATTTAAAGACCTCATCGCTTGCGCGTGATGACATCTATTACGAGCAAGTGTGATGAAAATATATTTATGGTTCAACTAGTTGACAAAACGGTATTTTTTTGACCTATCGCAATGATAATGATTAAAGTTCATGATCGTTGGAAAACTCGAACTCAAACATAGGAAGCTACAATAAAAAAAACCATCGTCCGCCGCTGACTTCACTTCCACACAGTTCTAAATAGGTACACTTACATCAAACACAAGGAAGGGAATGGCGCCGTGGAACCCTGTCGCATCAAATTCGATACTGATTAAAGCTCCATCGTAACTGAATTGGTCAGTGGGAAGTTCTTTAAATATACGTGGGTGCCATTCGCAGGAACAAATTTAGGGGTAATAATTATAATATTCACAGTGTAATTATAACACAGTCGGCAAGCGGCGAATTTGTTTAGCGTAGCGGCCTGTAATTGGCTGTTTTAAAAACTATTACTACTGTTATTATAAAAACACTGTGACGCTTTTCCAAGTATCCTCGCAAAAAAAAAGAAACGACTTTTATTCCTTTTCTTTTCTTCATTAACTGAATAAGTTTTTGTGTGCGTTAACGTAGCGGGCCAGCGCCGTGATTACTTTTGGAGACTACTCAAAGGTTGCCATAGTAAACAAGACTTAACAGTAAAAATTAATATGTCGGGGGTAAAACGCTTGGTTCTCGTTAGGATGCAAATTTTATATTAAATGTTTTGTAGCGACAACGAAAATAATATTACTTTGCTATTCCGCCAAACGTGCTTGTCTATTAGTGCCAACCCGTTATACCTACTTGCGTATTTTTTGCATGCAATTAATGTAGGGACTTTTTGCTGTGGTGATTATAGTTAGATACGTATCTACTTACTACTTTATTTGGCTTATAAGTTCGATATTAAACATTAAATTGCAACGGTTAAAACTCACAATTCTCCTGCAATGATGACGCCGAATTGCCCGAATCCGCCTGCTTCGGCGAGCGCGACCCGTTACCTACGCCGCTGGTCTCGGGCAGTGATGCCCGAGCCGTGATGGTGACAACACCACTCTGTTTGTCAGACAATGACTGCGATGATGCAGTTGAAACATGTCACGCCTATTGTGATAAATCTTTAATTATATTAGCTCGATACTCGTGTTTGTCTTGTTTTTTATACGCGCATAGTATGCGTTTTTATTAGTAGGAAACTAAATGTAAAACCAATTTACATAGACAGTTATCTGTGCTTATTCCAGTCTTGGCTATCATACTTTCTTATGATACAAAGCCGTCACCATAAAACAAAGAACAAACATTTACTAGATATAGTTTAACATCGACAGACTTTAGGTATAAGCAGACCTATGTAACTACCTACGTGTAATTTGTCGGGCTGGCCACACATCCCGCTCGCGCCGATGCACGCCGCCAGTATTATTTTTATTTGATTTATATCGTTTTAGACAGGCAGCTAATGCTGATACGTCTAAATCATAGTTCTCTTAGCACGGTTTCACTATTTATGATAATTTGTCCATTTTATTTTTAAATTGGTTAACACTTGTAGAATTCACAACTTGGGAGGGTAATTTGTTCCACGCCTTTACTATTCGGTTTGGGAAAATTTTTTTGCCGATGTTGGTTTTATATTTGGTAGTTGATAACTTCAAGCTGTGTCCTCGCGTGCGCGTGTTAGTGTCTGGTGAACAGGTCGCTCAGTTCGGGGCAGTTGTAATATCCTTTTATGATATTAAAGGTCTCGATCATGTCTCCTCCATTACATAATATTTCTAATCTGTATATAATCTGTGGATGTAAATGTAATAATGGTTCCGTTCAAGTAAGTACGCCATATTGTAAGTAATCGAGTTATTACTTTCTTCCTAACATTAAGTGGATTATATCAATAATCTGTCTAAGAAATTCGCCACGAGTAACTTCCTATTCTAATAAAAGTTTGAGTGGTGCGTGACGCAATCAAGCAGCCCCTTGATGCAACAACAACCATTATTATCTTTATAATAAGATAAGTTTTCACATCACCATTTTATCAGTCTTTGTACATTTTTACCCACGTTTACTGTTCTTGATAGGTACTCTGTTTTTTCGGGCGGATTTTCATCGTAAGTTTCATCGGCCGTAAAACATTCTTCCTTTCCGGTTTTACGATTTGAAAAGGAAAGGAATCCTTTGTGTGATAAAGTGTCATGGCAATGCCTTGTTAGTGTAACTCTTTTCGACATGAGCATGTTACGGTATTCTTTTTTAACTGATGAAGTGTCAAATTAATGAGGCATTTCACGATAATGTCTTTTAAGAAATGCGATTATTCTAATACTTTAGAAAGCGATTTTTTGTCTGATGATTTTATAACTTGGCCAAAAAATTTACAGTTAATCCTCACTACGCATTTGATTTGATGCAGAATTAAGGATTTGATTGAAGTAGCTATAGCATAAATAAGCATAAATAAAATAAAAAAATTGTAGGACCTTTTTTCACAAATTGCCCGCAGTAGATAAGCTCAAGAAGGCTTGTGTTACGGGTACTCAGTACACAAATATAGAAATACATAAATATATAGAAAAAATTCATGACTCAGGAAAAAACAAAAGTATTCATCACACAAATAAACTCTCTAAACGTTAAATATATCAGTTTATTACCTTTTAAAAAACTGTATTTCCCTCATAAACTTACACGTTTAATTCTATTTCAATAAAGTTTTAAAGACGAATCATTTTCCATTTCAATTATTTAGAAGGTAGTTTAAAAAACCAAATAATGTTAATATTTAAGTGGTTTTATAAATAGAAGTACTTAAGCCGCAATTAAATGATGAAACAATAAAATTTCGCGACCTTCAAAGCCTTGTTATATTTAGCCGCAACGTAATTATGTGCGTAAACAGAAACTGAGTTTCAAATATAATTTTGTTTATTTTATTTAATTTATTTATAGTGTTGGTTTTTATTTATGTAATATTTTAATTAAGTTAAGGTTTCATCTATTTAAGTCGTAAAATTGTCTTCTGTTACTGCGATTGTTATACATTGAAATTAAACACTTTAGAACGGATTAATAGCGTTTATTAACACCATGACCCTATGTCATCATCTTAACCCTGTGAAAACGAGTGCTATAAAGGGCGCTAAACGAAGATCATGGTGTTAATAAACGCGATTAATCCATTCAAAGAGTTTAATTTCAATATTGAAGTCTTTGTATGTGTCAATAAAGTTTAATTCCGGAAGTCATTGTGGCCCGCTGAATTAACGCACACCTTTCATTATGTTAATATAATGATTAAGTAAGCTATGTATGTACATGATTTAATGCATTGAGCAATTTCGTTATAATTATATTTAGTGACTGACAAATAAAACGAAGCTAAGGTAAGGTCATTTAGAGTACAAGTGTTTATACTATGTATTAATACATAGTAAAATAAGGCAAATCGTAACAATATAACAAATCTAATTATAACTATAAAATTAGGTCTATATATCTAAGTACTTAACAAAAATGGCTTTTAATACATACTATTATTTCAGCTGCCTGAGATAAAATTCTATTCTATATAAAAACCCGATGAAGTGCAGTCCTTATTATCGAAAAGGGCAAAAATACCTTATTTACAATATCATTTAAATTTATTTAAAACATTGGAACTAGGCGAGGAATGAAATATTAAAGTTTAAAAATATTTACAATATTTCTATACTATAATATATAAAAAATATCTTCGTTCTTCCCTATTAATTGCTTAACCTCACTTTACGTCACAATAGCTTTAAGTACAAAAACTAAGGAAACCTGACTTAGGTATTAATCTACAAACTATAAAGGCAAAAAATGCATGAATATATTATTAAAAATCTCGTTTTGTATAATTTTGATGTTTTGTGTCAAATTCACTAGACACACTTTAATTTCTACCTTAACTTATTCTGCCTTACCTTACCTTATTTTACCATATTCTGTCGCACTGTACCTGCGTGCGTAGCCAAGATGCCAATCGCTAGCGCTCTGTCGCGAACGAAACGCAACTGTCACTATCGCAATAATAAGGAAGAGTGATAGAGAGATATAACTACGATACGCTTCTAAGCGTGAGCGATTGGCATCTTGGCTTCGCACGCAAGTAGGTACAGTGGGACAGAATAAGGTAAGGTAAGGCAGAATAATGTAAGGTAGAAATTAAATAATGTGGAACTAATCGCAAACCAGTTCTCTTGTCAAATGTGTCATTATTTTAAATAAACAGCTGTCAAACAGTGAACTTACTGCTCGAACTTATACAACAGAATGTGATGCACAATATAAGTACCAATAATCTTGTCTGCTAAAGCTCAATGTCTATTTTTCCTGTCCTTCCGTAAATATCTATTTTTTCTGTCGCACGGTAGGTACATCCCATTGCAAGCGACGTCAAATGAATTCGTTATACATTTTCAAACATATTAAGTACTTTGAATTGCATCCAAAATCTTATCACAACATGTTTTAGTGTATAATCGCCGTCAGTGGAACTTCTTAACAATGTAAACAAGAGGCGACACTTGTTTTGTCACTGTTTCTCTTTGTATTTTCACATCTCATCAAACACCACTGAAACCATTCACTATTGAAACGGTCGTATAATCGTAACATACAAAACATAGGATAAATAGGTTAATCTTGGAGATTTCATTAAAAACTTAAAAGTTAGGTTATTACGATCAATATGGCGGTTTGTTTACATTGTTAGGAAGTTCCATTGACATCGATCTTACCACCCAGGCGTTCATCTTCAGGATCACGCAAGGGTTAATATTTCATCTGACGTCACTGCAAAATCGAGTCACAGAGGCCTATTTAGAATTCACAAAGTGTTTTTTGTCCTTTTTGACATCATAATGTCTTATTTGCAGTTCATCTTGATTTCTACTAGCATCCAAGAAAGAACGAAATTCTCTTTAAGTAGGTATAGATCAATTTGTAAATTTCCAATAGGCCTAATGGAACATATTATCCTACTATAAGTGCTTTGGAACGATGGGCGACACAGCTCCCGATGTTTCAAATACACATTGACCTTGTCCTGTGTTCCGTACAATTTGGTGGCCAACGTTCTAAACGGTTGGCAACACTTTGTCGGGAGACTTGTCGCCGGCCGAGTAGAAATGCTTTAACCTGTTCACCGACGCGATAATTTTAAGGGCCATATTAAACCTTAACTGTAACCGTTTTCATTACATAACAAGAGCGGTTAAAAGGTTAAGGACCAGTATCCCCTACCGAATAAGGGTCACTTGCACCTCCTGGGGTTAGCCCGTAACCCGGAGAAGTGTTTTTAGTATGGAATATGACAGCCAAACTCCGGGAGCGGTAAACCTGGTTGGTGCAAGTGGGCCTTAGTAGCGTTAATGTTTGGCGCGCTGCGCAGGCGCGCGGACGGCGAGCGCGGGCGGAGCGGCCGCCATCTTGTGGTATCACCGCGCAGCCATTTGCTTTTCCTGATTGCTTTCCTGCTCTGGCTTGTCGTCCTTGTCCTGCTGGTCGCGAGACTCTTGGACTGACTCCAGGGCGATGTCGAAGGATGTCTGTCGGCTAAAAAAGATGTTCTAGGTTAAGGAAATGTAAAGTTACGTTTGATGCGGCATTGCTACAGGAACAACGCCATTTATCAAGGAAATAGACAGGCAGATACAGCAACTATGCTGCTACTTTTAGTCTTAGGCGAAATGCTATAACTGTCTAATGGTAATAGTAAAATAAAACCGGCAAAGTGAAAGTCGGACTCGCCCGCACAAAGTATGCTCCCCCCATTTATTACCTTAGGTACTTAAGAATACTGGTGGCACGGAACTCTCAGTGTGCGGCAATTTTACGGTTTTCGGATTTTAATTTGTGCTACAAGTAGAGGAAAGTTGCCAAATTTCGTAATTCTAGGTCAACGGGAAGTACCCTATACATTTTGATTCTCATTGCAAATGCATGGGAAATGCGACATACACGCTCGTATCTTTTGATTGCGTTGATGTACGAGTAGAGGTTTGGTATTATAATATCACAACTTCAAGGGACTGCAGATCTGTATATGTGGTATTAATTTGAACCTGCTAACTCTACACGTTTCCAAGATAAAGGGTCTTAGCAGACAGACGGACGGAAGGACGAACGGACAACAAAGAGATCCTGTAAGGATTCCGTGTTTTCCTTTTAGGTACACCCTAAAAAAATTCACAGGAGGTACAAAAAGTACAGGATAAGAAAATAGGGCTCCAAAATTCTACAAAATCAACGTAGAATGAGACCACCTTATCTCTCCCAGGCAAGTAAACTGTCAAACATTGAAAGTGTTATTATATTCGTCAAACTTCTATGAAATTATCACGTTTACTTTCACTTTGACATTCTGTGCTATCAAAATCTTTACATACTTAGCTTAGTTGGTCTCTAGAAGGGTATGCTTTAAATATTTTATTATATTCCACCCAAGAAGTTGAGTCTACCGCAATTAGAAATGAATTTTTTTTTACCTGTCCATGAGATAGTTGCCAGGGGCCGACAGCGACCGTCCCGAGCGCGCGAGGCCTCCTCGTTTTGGCTTCTCGGCCTCCTTGATGGTCTCCGAGGACTCGCGGCGGGATGTGCTGCCTTCGCGGCTTCGGAGGAATGGATTCTGGAAGATAAAACGTAACGTATATTAGATAATGATATTGATAAAACATGTCCTGTTGGATTATTTTTAATCTGCGAATGATACCAAATTTCTTCGAAAGAACATCTACCAACATTTATCGTAAGAAAATACTTCTTAATCGGCTAAGCGCCCGGCACATACAAGGGATATGGTGTAGAAATTCGGAGCCACGGGTGTGATATCGGTAGCTCAGTTGACAGAGCCAGCGAGCACTTTTCTTATCTTTCTAAGAAAAATGTCCTGTTGTCTTCGTCACCCTCAACTTATCTTGTGGAATTTATGTGTAATTTTTGCTTGATATCGGCGCAAAAATCTAATCTTGTCTGACTGGCGAGGGTATGACAGATTGGTAAGGTAGGTATTGATAGTAGGTGTTTACTGTCACCTCCGCTGCTTCTTCATCTTGCTACAAAAGTAGAGACCACCATGTCAAGGCATTAAATAACATGAAGATATCTCTTTGCCGATGGAGGTCATAGTCACAAGGCACCTGTCTGTCTGTCTCCAGCAGTTGTCTCTAATAGAAGTAAATACTGACCTGGAAGCTATGCTTCTTGAGCATGGTCTTGATGAGGATGAGTGTGGACAGGTTCGGGATGGACGTGACGACGCGCGCCATGTCCTCGTCTGTGACCTCCACCAGCCGGCAGTTCTCCTGCTCCGAGGGTAGAGGATCGGCTCCGTTGTTGGTCACCCAGCCGTGTTCCTGTCCAAAAGAGGTAAATCAACATTTTTATAGAACAGATAACACACTCCTAGTGACATAACATTCTTATGTCACTAGGAGTTTATGTATCTTGTCTGATCTTTAATTTGAAACCACTTAAGAATAATAAAAGTGTCATCTGTTAAGTCCCATTTGAATAGTCATGGAGTCACTTGTAAGTTTAAAATTAGTTCTATAGAAAATCCAATTGTTTTAAAGGTTCATTAATTTTTATGAAGGAACAAACACATGTCTCTCAACGCGCCCCGTTCCTTTTTTAATAAATTACACTGAGTTTTTTTTTGTACTTGAATCATAATGCATGTATGTACTATTTTTGTAGTGAAAAGGGTCCAACAAAGTCCATGTCAACCAGTTAAAAGGAAATTTTGTACCTTAAAAAACCATCTTGCTCCCAACTTTGATCTCTTACTGAATATTCTGAGACCAAAATAAGTTTGACGAAAACTTGCGAAGTTCCACTATTCTCTTACCTTGATCTCATGCATTGTCGCCCTCCTCGCGGGATCCTTATCCAGCATGCGCGAGAGCAGCGCCTTCAACGCTGCCGACACCGCGGGGCGCGCGGGGTACTTCAGCGGCTCCGTCAGCGCACGCTGCGCGATTTCTGTGCACGTGCCTGTCCATGGCACGCGGCCGGTTACCATCGCATAAAGCGTCACGCCTAAAGACCAGATGTCCGCCGCCTGTAGGACAGATAATCTTGTAAGTAAGTAACACCTTATTCATGGAAATTAAACACTTTAGAACGGATTCATCGCGATTGACACCATCACCATACGTTTCAAGCTCTTTACAGCACTCGTTTTCACAGGATTAAGATGATGACTGAGAGAATGCGAATTCTCCCCGTCAATCAAAAAAGTTACTTGTGCAAACTACCTACATTACCTACATACAAAAATTTATAAAAAAAAAACAAAACAAAAGTTGGTCTGCAATGCCCAGAGGGGCTTATAAAACTGGTAATACAATGCCTGAAGGGCATTATACAATTTTTTTTTTATAAAACTTATAAGACCCTGTGAGAATTAACATACATACAACTTACGAACGCTTCCCTAACTGGCTTATCTTACGAGTATGGAGCAGAAAGAAGCGATAAGAAAACTACCCCATATTGCCTCTTTTATCCGTTTTCAATCTTTCCAAACAAAGTCTATACTAAAGTCTTCCAGTCTTGTGTCGTGCTTGATCCTTGATAGATGAGATATAATACGGGATCTCAAGCTGGTGGTATCGAAAAGTCATCCTCTACATTAAAATTAGGAACCTACCTACTTAATTTCAATAGCCTCGCGTAGCATCCTGGCATGTATCGCTTCTTCTTGGCGAGAACTAGAGGTCTGCAGTCTGGGGACATGTCTCTGATAAGCCTAACCATTCAATTAAGTTTGACAAACCTATAACTAATCGCGCCCGCCAGCTCCTCATAAGATAAACACCCATGGTCCACCACTTGCACCCTCTACCTACAATTTTGGGTACGTACCTCGCCATTATACCGATCCGCTGGCGCGGCTGCCTCCGGTGCTCTAAACGCCGGCGTGCCCACACCACCAGCAAGCCCCGCGTCTGCCAGCTCCCCACAAGCACCCAGGTCCGCTACTTGCACTCTCCCGTCGCCCAGCAGGAGGTTAGCTGGTTTGATGTCTCGGTGGGCGATGCGTTGGTAGTGCACTGTTGAAGAGACCAAGTAGAACTAACATGAATAAGTGTGGCCTGGAGAAATTGAGCATGAAAACTTTTCGGATTTTGTCGTAAGATTTCTGAGAAGATATATAAATTTCTTCATATTAAATTAAATTAAATGTTTATTTCAGATCTCTAGAATCCATATAGTTGTTAGTAGCCGATACTTAAAAAATATGTTAAACTTAAAATAAAAATAAAATTAAAATTACACACTAAGCACGTTGTGAGCAGCAGCCATTGTGAGAGCTACTTTGTTCTCCCAATGGCTAACTCCACCCAACATTTAATTAGCGGGCAGTCGAGCCGCTCGGCCAATACCCCTAGGAGACCGTTGCCGCTGCCGCGCACTCGCCGAAGCATTGAGGCGACTCTCTTTCGCCTAATATTGATTGCACAAAAAATTTTAACTAACAAAGGAAGAAGGACTTTTTTGAAGGGATGCTACAGTACACGATTGGTTTATAAAGGTATGGCATCAGGTATTTTGAACTGGAAGATGTTCAAAGACTATGATAACAACTTTCCATCATGCGGACCGTGAGCTTGTTTTCCACCAACGTGGAATATAAAAAAACTTATACGTGAACTCACAGTATTCTATCCCCAGAAGAGCATCTCGGAAGTACTTCCTCGCCAACTCCTCGCTCAGCGGGTTGTCAGTGGGTATGTCGATCACCGGTCCACCCTCTAGAAGTTGGAACACCAAGTACAGCTGGTCTTCCTCAGGGTCATCTAGCACCTGGAAATATCCATCATTATCATCATCCGGCCCTTATATTTATTACTGAAGTTTTATAGCTGTTGGATCTCCTTATAATAAATAAATAAATAAGACCTTTCATTCAAAGTAACCGGAGAAGCGTAACCAAAGAAAGTTTAGCAAGTCAGAAACTCAACAAGTAGACTTCGTTGACTTGTTGAATATACCCGAGTCATATTTTACGAGTGGTCACGCGGTTCGGTTTAAGAGTCCATATGTTCACACTCGCGAGATACGACTTTGGCACAATAACGTGCGAAAATACAACATTTTACGTTACCTAATAAATAAGCATACCAAAGGATCCCAACTATACAAGGGGCTACTCACACTCAGTCTCTCATATTTGTAAATATATATTTTATAGCGATATTCAGAATTTGAACGGCGTTTCAACGGTGACATTGAAGTAGTTAGCATGGTTGTAATAAAATTTAAAATATTTTAGGATTATTTGCAAACTACAATAAACAAAATATTTTCCCTAAATCGCTACTACTAACGCCACCTAGGGAAGACATACAAACCGTAAAATAAAACAAATTATAATATTTATGTATGCAGCTTAAAAAGGGGTTTACAACTAACCCTGGTAGCAAGTAGCCCTTAGCATATTAAGGTAGGTATGTCAATTATGAAAAATAACAGATTCTGAGTCGGTTCTATTTTATCGTCTTTCATGCGTCACTCCACATACATAAAGCTTGTTGACTTGTAAAAGTGCCCTTGAAGCTTGTTTGAGTACCTACTTGTCCATTTTATTTGAACTTTGTATTGGATGTAAGTGGCACTCGTATACATGACCTTTATTCCAAATATTCCATACACCTTCTTACGTTTTTGAAGCTCTTAAGAGGACGCAGAGAATCCTGTGGCACTCTCATTAGGGAGAGTTTGTTTTCTAATAATTATTTCCATTTCTCTATAACCCATGGTACCATCGTTGTATTCATAATAATTCTCCATCTTTTGGTCTATGACGCATTATTTCGATTTACTTATTTTTTGCTTTAATCACCTAATCGATGAAAAGTGTACCTTTTAGGTGATACTGATAAAGCCAAAAGTAAGTATATTAAAATACTTATATCGGTACAATTTTTTTTTAAAGCATGAATTAAATCATTTATTAAACATAATAAATGCTTTGATTCTGCCGCGAAAGCAGGAGGTCGCTGGTTCGATCCCAGCCCTGCTCACCGGGGACCTTGGTCACTTTTTCTGTAGTATATGACATCTCTTTCAATTTATTACTTATATCGGGTTACTCACGTCAATAAAGTCGAAAATAGCTCGACATGTTTCGGAACAGTCCGTGTCCTTTATTCATGAGTCATGCGTCTGGCCGCGGCGGCTGCTCTACCGGAGCGAGGTGCTCGCAGTGTGCATAGAGCAGCCGGCGCAGTATTTTAATATGTCTGATACTCACGGAAGTTTTTCAAAAGTAAGTACTTACTTAATATAAAACTATATCATATAGACGAGAACTTGGAGAATTAGTAGGACTACAACTATGATACAACGACGGCTTATAGAGATATGGAAATTGAATTTAAATGAAAGCTTCTTATGGAACAGGACCGTCGGCGCCCTCTTAAATAAATCAACAGGTAAAAGTAAGTGGAGTTTTCTTATGTGAAAAATAAGAGTTTAGCTAATGCATCCGAATTTTAGGAGCTTGTTTATACATATATTGACACATAGTAACTCTACACCAAGATATAAGTTGTTTTCTTTCTCGCTGCCAAGTATGAAATCTCGATAAAACCCAGACGAAATGACACCCGATATGGTGTAACGAACTCTCGAGTTCTTTTGTCAACAAATATCTGACTCATAAAAACTGGAAAAGTGTGAGTCGCGCGCTCGCTAAGGATTCATTTGCAGAACTTTTTAAAGCGTTTTTTATATTTCGTCGACTGTCCCAGTGGCACCCTCATTAGAGATGGATTCAGTTTTCTAATAAACCTTTTCATTTTATAATTGAACGAAAAATTTAAAAATTCACCGCATCGTGCGGGATTCGAACCCCCGACCTCTTTGGACACCGGTCAGATCGCTGTACCACTTGAGCTATCAACGCCCGATCGACTCCGGCGAATGTTTCCACTATTTCTTTCATTTGTTTATACGCTTCAGGGAGACGCGTAGCGACATTTACCGAAAGTTAAACACTTGTACGGCATCAATGTTTTAAACCATTTTAGAAATCATCGATAACAATGCGCTACCCCATACTAAATTAATTTTGTATTAACCACCGAGATAATATAAAATAATATAAAAGTAATAAAAAGTAATACAACTCGTTTCGTAAAGCGTATAACCAAATGAAAGAAATAGTGTAAACATTCACCGGGGTCGCCCGGGCGTCGATAACTCA
Organism: Lathronympha strigana; assembly: GCA_949128165.1. Lineage (NCBI taxonomy): Eukaryota > Metazoa > Arthropoda > Insecta > Lepidoptera > Tortricidae > Lathronympha > Lathronympha strigana. The sequence goes on from OX421920.1 coordinate 579,961, forward strand.
TTGGCAGAGCGATCTGATGGGTGTTCAGAGAAGTCGTGGGTTCGAATCCCGCTCGATGCGGGGAATTTTCCCATTTTGGTTGATTAGAAAAATGAATCTCCCTAATGAGGGTCACTGTTCCTACAGCGGAGACTCAGTAGGTGACAATCTTACGAGTACGGAACCCTAAAAATAATCCAAGATTTTATTTCATTCCAAAGCACCTCTAGTTTGTTGTTTTTAGTCACGAAGCCAATATTAGGGTATATTTTATCCACTCAAAACAAGTGAGTTTGGTTAACGCAAACTGTTTGCAAGTGTTTTTCATTTGTTTCGTAAGCCGTTGTTACGTAGAATATTGTGAGATAAAAACTGATTTTTATGTATATTTGTCTGTGTTTAAGGCAGCTTTTTTTTGTGGGGAGAAATGTGTACATTTAGACAGAGATTTATTTATCTGAGTAATGATACTTCATACAACCTCTGCCTCTCTGCGTATAGCATGAGCTTTTATTGTGAGATGATTTCAATGGTAATACAATACCTCTACCAGTTTGGGGACATTGGGATGGTCATTTCTTCAGTGTCTATTTCCCGGTGGACCCGCTGTTGGACGCTGGGCCTATGTGCCGGGGCGTCTCGTCCAAACAGACCCTGGGTCTTGCATTGCTGTTCGAATATAATAACCACTCAATTGCTTCTGGCAACTGTGGTTGCCAGATGTCTTCCTTGTTTTACTAGGCAATAGAGTCCACCAATAAATATGAAGCAACTGAGAATTCATAATTCATAAAATGTTTATTCATGACATTAGACCATACACACAAAAACCATAGCCAGTGTCACGAAAATTATCCCATGTCAGCATGTTGCTATAATGATAATATGTTACCTCAACAACTTTGACCACGTTAGGATGGTTGATGGTTCTTCAGTGTGGATATTTTTCGGTTGACCCACTATATAGGGTCGGGCACTGTTCATCGACGATGTCTCAGTGAAGAATAAGATGAAATATATTACCTCAACCAGTTTGACAACATTAGGATGGTCCAGCTTCTTCAGCGTGGCTATTTCTCGGTACACCCGTTGTAGTGGGTCGGGTGGAGGGCCCGGCCCTGGTCGGCGAGGAGGCGCTCGCCCGAACAGCCCTGCGCGTCTCATCAGTTTCCGTTTTGAGAGGATTTTCATCGCCTATAATAAAACATTTAACGTGACATAGAAATCAACCACCATCCCATACATGTTACACCAAGAGAGGCATCGCGCTCGTTTTTACCCAGAACGTGAAAAAAGGGGTAATGCTGTACCTCCCGAGGTGTTCCCTTTAGGATATGATATGGGGTTCTTCAAGAAACGAAGAACCCCATACGAAGTTCAGGGCTTTAAGGCTCAAAGGTCAACGATGCATGATTGGCTCTTTTGATGTTGCTCTTGTCCATGGGCGAAGATGACCGTTTCCCAATAATATTAATATTGCCCCTTGCCCTGTTTTGCCCTAATGATCATAATCTCTAACGATCAATGATTATTTGAATAGAATAGAATAGAAATTATTTATTTGATTCACAGAAAAACCTTAATCTATTTACATCTTGTACAAAATATCCTAATATCATAATATAAAATATAATATATAATAAATATATATATAGAGAGAACCAAAATGGATGCCACTCAGCATATGCCGATAGCTAGGATACGAGATACTATAGATAGATATTTGCCATAATAGAATTATTGCCCATAAACGACTTCTCACAGAACCGAATCGTTGTTATAAAAGTCGGTTAGGTTAGGTTAGAACTGTGAATGTGTTAAAACAATATTAGGGAAAATAATATTAGGTCATATGAGTTTACGGCAAATGATCACCTTACTGTATATATTTTGAAAATAAATGAATGTTGCCACTTACGTAATGTGTGTCGTCTTCCTCGCTATAAGCCAGCTTCACGATTCCATACGATCCCTGTAAAACAATACATTGTATGAGATCAATTAAATAAAATGTAGGTACTTATGGTATGTCAATAAATTTGTTACATAATAATAATGACTCAAGAATAATTAAATTTAATAATTTCCTGACATGTTTTAATCTTGATCAATTGGTCACACAGCCGACGCACTTCACAGATAGAAGCCAGACCCTGCTAGATGTGGTTTGCACGGACATGAGGGCAAAAAATACATTTGTTGAGCATGTAGGCTTGCTTCACGGGCACTGTCTTGTGGTCTGCGAATTCAATATTAAAGTTGAAAAACCAAAACCCTTTAGCTTAACTTACAGGCCTTTGAAAAACATTCAGCTTCAATATTTTGATAGGGACTTGCAGTGTGTGAGGTGGGACGCTGTATTAAATTTGGCTGATGTAAACTCTATGGTGCGGGTATTCAATCATAACTTGCTTTCTCTATTTGACTTACATGCACCCATAAAAACCACCATTATCAAGGGATGTTCTCACCCCTGGATCACGGACACAGTTAAGGACATGATGCGACTGCGTGACAAGGCAGCAGGAGATTTCCATAAAAATCAAACTGAAGGAAAAAAGAAATATTACAAAGACCTAAAATCTATAGTTAATAAAGCTTTGTACTATGAGAAATCTGCCTATTTTAAATTAAATATTAATAATAAATTGCACGACCCAAAATCACTGTGGAAGAATCTTAAATCTACGTTACTGCCTAAGAAAAACACTGAATTGCCTTCTTCATTCAGTGACCCTACAGTGATAAACAATCATTTCCTCAACTTGCCCGACAGTTCAAATATTAGCATATCTAACTTGACTTACTTTGAATTCCATAGGTTTAGTGATTCTATATTTCAGTTGCTGCCTGCCAGCCCAGATGAAATTATACAGATAGTTAAGTGCCTCAGTTCAAATGCTGAAGGGTGTGACGGGATTAATTTAAATATGTTATTATTGACTATTCCTAATACTATTGACATTATTACAAAATTAATAAATACATCATTCTTGACAGCTACTTTTCCAGATATCTGGAAGGTAGCAATTGTTCGCCCACTGCCTAAAAATTCTAACCCTTTAGAGCTTAAGGATTTAAGACCTATTAGCATCCTACCGTGTCTCTCAAAGGTGATAGAAAAAGTAGTATGTAAACAACTGACAGAGTATCTGGAGACATACAATATTTTACCAGATGTTCAGTCAGGGTTCAGGAAGGGACGAAGCACTGCAACTGCCTTGATAGACGTCTCTGATAACATATTGTGCTCCCAAGATAAAGGAATGTGTACTCTGTTAGTATTGCTGGACTTTTCCAGGGCTTTTGATAGTCTAAATGTGAACCTCCTAATTTCTAAGCTCAGTTACTATGGATTTGATAGCAATGCAGTAAAATGGTTTGATAGTTACCTTAATGGTCGATCACAGTGTGTTAAATTGTGCCGAGGTGATGGGTCCACCCAAACCTCGGAACGGGTAAAGCTATCGAGGGGAGTTCCGCAGGGATCGGTAATCGGACCTATTCTCTTTATACTTTACACTGCTGATATAGCGTCACACATCACACACTGTAGATACCATATCTATGCAGACGACATTCAAGTATACATTTCTTGTAGGCCAAGTGAAGCTGATAGTGCAATTGAGAAACTTAATTTTGACTTGAGTAAAATAACTGCCTGGGCCAGAAGTAATTGCTTATTGCTCAACCCTACCAAGACAAAGTATTTAGTTTTTGGTAGCAAACAGCAGCTGACTGGGTTTAACCCCACAAGGGGTGTGATGCTAATGGGGCAACCCATAGATCGGGTGTTTGAAGCACTTAACCTGGGTCTTCTCATGGACAGCGGGCTGCGATATGAAAACCACATAACCAATGCAGTCAGAAATTGTTTCTATAAACTTAAAATACTGTATAAAATAAGGCCTTTCATAAATGAAAATGTTCGCATACAGCTAGTGGAGTCTCTTGTTCTCTCTAGGCTAAATTATGTTAACACTGTATATGGTTCACGACTTCTTGCTAAAACAAAAAAACTGATACAACGCGTACAGAATGCCTGCGCTCGTTTTTGTTTTAGTATCCCTCCAAGGGCGCATGTCACTCCGTTTCTTAATAAGCACAATATGTTGAAGATGCAACATCGACGTAAGCTCCATCTGGCTTGCCTCCTGTTTGGTGTCTTGAAATTAAATGCTCCGAAATATCTCTTTGACAAGCTAATAATCAACAGGATGCGCGAACGTCGGATTTGTGGTATACAACTTCTGACCCCCCGACACACCTCAGCTGCTTTCCGTGGTAGTTTCCGATATGTTGCCACTCGTTGCTGGAATATTATCCCCCCCCCAATCAGGGACCTGCAAAATATAGTAAGTTTTAGGAACAAGCTCAAAAAGTTTATACTGTTGCACCAGCAAAGAGAGGAAATGTTGACTCATGACACTAGTTGTATATAACTATATAGACTGTAATTATGGTAATATATACATATATATACATATATATATACATATATCTATATATCTCTTCTTACCTTCTATTTAATGTCCCGTTTACATGGCAGTACCGTCCAAAACCCCTATGTTTAGTCAGCTGACTTTTTAATGTGCTAGGTTAATTTACATGTTGTTGTAGTCGCAGAGACTTGATCAATTTCGCTTATTATTTTACATTATTTTGCACACTTCTATATGTTTTCCTTGTTCCTCTGTTTGTAAAATTTTTCATATGCTTTTTCTCGTTTTGTCTTCCATGGGGCGACCATGTCACTTGCGTAAAATCGGCTGTCAGCGGTATTAGTGTAAGTGGGCGGAGCAGGCCGCTGACAATGACGTCTGACGTCTCATGTTGATATGGTCGCGTTCAGGGAAGGCGTAACTTTTTTTCTGTGTTTGTGTGATTCGTTTACTTCTTGTGTTCATGTATCCAGTTGTAGTTTTTTAATTTAAATTTTTTAGTTTTTTTTTAATTTTTTTAGTGTAATTTCTGTTTGATAAGTTGTTGCAGCATTGTGTGTTTTTGTCGTGGCATCACCATTTGGGCCCTACGGAAGACCAGCGCCGGTTTATTGGCTGGCAATATGCTGAGTTGGGTCCATTTTGTGACGCACACACACCCTAATCCTTGTTTGTCTTTTCTTTTGTTTCTTATGTTGTTTCCTGTGATGTCACAAATAAATGTTTTTCATTTCATTTCATTTCATTTCAATTTCTATAGACAGAATAACGTGATAGCTCGGAGCCCTTGGATATCACGTGACGGTTTCTATAAAAACTGACATATCGTCCCGTCCCGCCCCGTCCCGTAGTGTGAGTCATCCCTTAGGAATGTCTTAACTGAAACTGACTACATTGCCATTCTCTTTGTGTACGCAGCAATATTTACGGCGCTAAAATCCGTACGGATATGCCGAATCGATTTAATTCTATGTAATTCGATTAAAAGCGGCTCGGTTTCTATCCTCTTTGGTGGTAATTCGGTTAGCAATAATTAGCCACCCGCTGTCCAAATCTTGGTAAAACGCTATTAGCTGTTTAGTTTTTACTATTTTATGAAACGACTCAATTCTATGGTAAAATAATCATATATGTAAGAGAAATTACCAGCAAATCCAAAAAGAGCCTACATCTATCCAACATTCTACGTTGTTGTACTCACCTGTCTAATAGGTTCTGAGCTGGATATACATCCATGGAAACTTTCCGAGAATCTCTCGATGCTGGAAAAACTTTTGGTGACCCTCCAATGCCACATTCAGCACTTTTCGTACAAACCTGTCCAATGTCTTCCAGCAGTCTGTACGTACTGATAGTAGTACTGGCCTTGACGTCTATTTCAGACGATTTATGGTGCAACGTCCGTGGAACATCGCTTTTGATGACTGAATAAACCGATGCGAGAGCGACATATTTTGCCACAGAACTGACAAGGGAAGTTCGCGACAGATTGCGATGTGTCGCTTCGGTGCCTTCTTTCCCTTTTGTCAGCAAGTACAGACAGTACAGTACTGATAAAGCTGGACATATCTGTGCATGGGAAACTGTGCGATTGGATGCTTAGCCTCATGGCCTATATGAAAATTTTCATACATACCTGTATAATAGGTTCTAGGAGTCGGTTTGGCATTGGTTAACAACTAAACTAACTTGGCACATGCAGCTAAAACATATCCAGCTGCATTTGTCAAGGAATATCAGCAAGTTTTGATATTCTTCGCACTCTCTTCCTAGTCTCATGCAGCAACATAGGTTCCAGCAGTCGCTATTGGTTAAGCTGGACATATCCAGATGACTATGCCGGGAACACTTTACAAAACTATTGTTACTCCATGAACACTTAGCTTTATGCCCCATCTTCTGCAGTTTTATACAGATCCGTCCAGTAATTCTAGCAGTCAGTTAGTTAAGCTTGACATATCCAAGTACCTGAGCCAGGAAGACCTCTTGCAAGCCTCATGCTCGTACGCTGTAATTTGTATAACCTGTCCAATAGGTTGCAGCCTTCAAGAAGTAACTAGTTAAGCTGAATATATCCAGGTGTTTGTAATAGGAACTCTGGAACTTGCTGAAAAACTATCACGTTTTGTACCAACCTGTCCGATGGGTTCCAGCAGGCGGTACTGATTGAGCTGGACATATCCAGGTGCTTGTGCCAGGGAGATTCTGCGAGATTCTCTTGGGGCTCTTCGGACTCGTGGTGAGCCGCCTGCCCCGCATTCTGCGCTCTTCGCCGCGTGAGACCGGAGTAGGTTCTGTCGGTCCCCGCTTGCGGGGAATGTTGATAGTCTGTAGACAAGAAAAGAAAAATTATAGAATGTAGCAGCACGGGCTTCCGACACGTTGGAAATGAGATGGCAGTGTATGTCACCGTACAAATTATTTAGTCACTTTTTTTGAGGGAAATGTGTACACAGACGCATATCTCACACATTACATACAAAAAATAAGTTGTAATGACGACACTAACACATAGCAAATGGTACAACTACACCATAGATATAGGATAAAGGATGACTCACTCTAGCACGGGACGGGGCGGGAAAATCTGTCAATTTCTATAGAAAGAATCACGTGATAGCTCGGAGCCCTCGGATGTCACGTGACGCTTTCTATAGAAATTGACAGATTTTCCCGTCCCGTCCCGTCCCGTCCCGTTCTGGTGTGAGTCATCCTTAAAAGAATTGGATACCCAATCGGCCGAAAAAAATGACACAATAAAAGTGCAGCAGTTGCGATTTTTTTTCAATTTGACTTATATGTTCGCTAGTGTCATTCTGACCCACATTTTTTGACTGTTTTTGTCCTGCTTTGTTTGTCTATATCTTTTAATAAGTCATTGAACTACACTATAGTCTGACAAGCGAGCGAGCGCAGTAACAGTAGGCCAAAAAACTATATCCATCCCTCTTTTCAGGGTGGTAATACTAGCGTAAGAAAAATACAGTATGATGCTCTCTATCCTACTGTTACTGCCGCTGGGTTGTCAGACTATAACGAATCTCGCACACATCGATCTTTGTATTTTAGTGTATGGACTAGTCACAACATGTCTATGTTGACCCGCATATGCCCATTTGGGCTTGAACTTTAGCAAAGAAGAAACGGTTTGTATGCCAACTCCTCTATCTTGCTTGAAGCTCACGATTAAACTAGTATATTTAATCTATAATTAAACCAGGGTGGTTGGACTATCAGTCTATGTTTCAAGTCTTAATTCGAATACTGACACCTGAATATTTTGACGACCGGTTGGCTTAATTGGTAGTGACCCTGCTTGCTAAGCCGATGGTCCTGAGTTCAAACCCCTGTCAGGGTATTTATTTGTGTGATGAATACAGATACTTGTTCCTGAGTCATGGATGTTTTCTATGTATTTATGTATTTGTATATATATCGGTGTCTGAGTACCCGTAACACAAGCCTTCTTGAGCTTACTGCGGGACTGTCAATTTGTGTAAGAATGTCGAGTAATATTTATTTATTTATTTAATTTGTATTACATATGTCATTCTATAAATAACTCTTACAAGAAGAGCAATTATAATTTTATATTCCTATTTAAACTGGGTGTTTTCACCATAATCAACATCTAGTCATACATAGTTAAAGAGAATTATGCTATATTTTTTCTTTGGTACTTCCACCATAAAAAAATATAGTAGTTTCATTTTAGGAATAACCACTCGATCTACTCGTATTTGTAGTAACGAGATATCATCAATCAATTCTCGCAGGTCCTGTAAAAGTTAGTCTCATAAAGCGCCCAAACCCTAACCGAAAGTTATCTCATAAAGCCTATAATAAAACTTTTATAGCCTGCCTGGAATTCCTGAAGTTCAACAAACAAATTCAATGTATCAGTGAGTGCGGTTTATAGAGCCATTAGGACATGGTCACATTAGGCTAGTGTTACCACACGTCCTAATACGTTGGGACATGTCCCGGTGAAGCATCATGTTTCGGTGAGTTGACACCGAAAAATTAGAAAGAAAGTAAGAATGAAAAAGGTTTATTCGGGACGCTTCAGTATATACAAATATAGCACTTTTAAACAATATGGTTAGAACAATAGCGTCACCGAAAAGGTTTCTACTCAGCTTCATGCCAAGGTCCCTATTGCGTACCTTGACGCTGGTCTTAGAAACAATTCAATAAAACGTGACAAGTTGCACAAACAAACGAACATGCAATAGAAGTATATTTATAAATCAATAAAATATACTTATTTGCAGTAAATAAAACCTACATATGTACTCTCTGGGCAGAGAGTGCCTTTTTGTACGATTCGGGGTCGAAAATCTTGGTCATTGGGGTCCCAGCGCACGCAAGTTTTTCGTAGAAATCGCGAAACTTCTGGTTGATGTTACTGGTGACCGAAGAGCTGGTGGCTTCCTCGCATCAGCATTGCGATATAACGGAGAAATGCCGCCAGCATCCTAGGTACAATGCCTCAAGGACCTATATTGGATATAAGGTATGTAGAGGGAAGTAGTTAGGTAAATTTCACTTACTGTATATATTTTAAAAATAAAAGTTGTTCTTTTACTTCTATTTAAGTCTGAGATCAACATCAACAGCCTCAAAAGCTTATTGTAATTAGCGGTTGGCCACATTGCAACAAAATTAGGTATTATTTTGTACATACATTATTTCTCTACACTCTTCTTTTTACGATCACTACGATGGTTGATTACCAGGATCCTTACCATGACGTCTTAACGCGACTCAGTGTAGGTTCTTAACCTTGCTCAGGGGCCTTACCATGACGTCTTAACAATATTCAGTTTAGGTTCAGTTTAGTCTTTGTTGTATGGTAGCGACTCAGTTTAGGTCGTCAACTGAATCGCGTTAAGACGTCATAGTGAGGCTCCTGTTGTATGGTAGCGACTCAGTTTACCTAGGTCCTAAACTGAATCGCGTTAAAGCGCGCGGTTGTTTTATGCGATAAACGCTACGTTACACGCAACGCGATAGACGCAGATCATTTCAAATCAGGTAATATAATTATATACCATTGTTTTACGCGGTTCACGCATCAGGTGAAACATACGGGGCAAACGCATTCTGTTAATCGCATGCGTCTAAACGCTGCGATTCCCGCACAAAACAACCGCGCGCTTGATGTTAGCGACTCAGTTTATCTAGGTCCTAAACTGAGTCGCGTTAAGACGTCATGGTAAGGCCCCAAGTCCCTATTACACAAAACGGTGACAGTGTGATACTCCTAACATTATTGAATTACTGGCGTTTCATGTGTCCATGGCGGTTACGGAAACCACTCACCATCGCGCGGGCTGTGTGCTTAGTAACCACCATTTCGATAATTTAAATAAAATCGTAGCGTATCGTTATTAAATACATATTTCTTTGGTGAAGGCTTTATAACAGCTGTCACGAAATATAATACCTAGAGTTTACAAGAATTTCTGGTTTTTTACATGATACTCATGAATGTTGGAATTTCGTGATATAATTGTCGTGTTTCTTGAGACAATTGTCAAAAGTATTATTTTTTTAGTGTTGGCATGTAATTGTCAACGTTAACACAATTGACGTTGACAATTGTCACACTTATGACTATGATGAAATAGGCGCCAGTGCTGTGCCAGTCTTCAGAGCGAAAACAAGTAAAACAAATACGTAGGGTATTTCAATGAGTCCTTCTGAGGTTTCACGGAGCAGTCGTGTTCTTTATTTTAATTTCACGTGCGTGGCACGTAACGTTTTTCCCGTGCCAACAACTTCACCTCATCGAACCGAATGAAATGCGAATACCGCAAGTATGTTCCGCCACCGCCGAATTCCTTACGTCCTGATTTTTGCTTCGATTTGTATGAAATGTTTCGTTTCTTCTGAATTCCGTTAATATTAACTATTGTTGACTATTATTGACAAGTTTTGAGTCTTTATGACTGAATTTGCATTACAGATAGTATTATAAAACAAACGACCATCGGTTCTTCAATCTTTTATCTACATTCATGTCTGATAAATTTGGATAGAGATGGATACTTATTTTTATGTTTTCTTAACGTCCAAAAAACACTTATTTTGTTATATCATTTCAGTAAAGGATACGTATATGAAATTGACATGTTTGGGTTCGCCATTGACGTTTTTAAAAATTTGTCAGAGTTTTAATTTTGGATTCATAAACTTTTTTTTAGCTCTTCAATTAAACTAATTAATACAAAAGTTGTTACCATAAAACGGCCTCCTAGCTTAGTTGGTAGTGACTCTGCCTACAAAGCAGTTGGTCCCGGGTCGAATCCTGTGCATTTATTTGTGTTTATCACAAACATTTGTTCCTGAGTTATGGATGTTTTCTATGTATTTACTTATTTATTATATAATTATATCGTCGTCTAGTACCCATAACACAAGCCTTATTGTGTTTACTGTGGGGCTAGGTCGATTTGTGTAAGATGTCCTATAATATTATTTTATTTACTATTGTTAAGCACGAATCAAATCATTTATTAAATGTAATAAATGTTTTAATTCTTGTTTTTTTTTTAAGTAATCACACTACTATATATAAATTATAAATTGAAAGAGCGTTAGGACGTCTGCCGCGAAAGCAGGAGATCGCTGGTTCGATCCCAGCCCTGCTCACCGGGGACCTTGGTCACTTTTTCTGTAGTATATGACATCTCTTTCAATTTATAATTATTTTATTTATTTATTTTATTAAAAAACCAGGTTTTTGACCAAAAATTGTTCAACTTTGATGCCAAATATCTCAGAGACAATAAACCTTGAAGTAATTATGGAATACTATTTTGCTTAAAGGTGTTGATCATAATATGATCAGCTTCAAAAACCACAATAAAACCAAAGAATTCAAGCTGAAGATCATTGGCGTTGGGTATTCCCTTAAGGCCTCGTATCGCATCCGACCCGGCTTTACACCGCCGGTTTTTCCACATCACTTGCTGATAGGAAGGGAATACCTTGATAAAGGTAGAAAGAAACGTATCCCTTTTCACGTTATTGATACTTGTATTTACTAAGAGGTTTTCTTTGATGGTGTTCAGCTAAAAAACATTCGAAAACCAACAACATTGAATAACGTCATCAAATGAGCGTTTTTAATTTTTGTTGTAGAAAAATATTTTTTTGCTAAATTGGAAATTTTTACACGTTTTCTACTTAGAATTGCGAGCTCTTTCAATTCTAGTAGGAGAAAAAGGTGTTCTAAAAATATGCCATACGAAATTCATGAAATAATAGTGGCAAAAAAAATAATAATAAAAAAAATAAAAAAATAAATAAATAATAAATAAATATAAATAGAAAAAAGAAAAAAAAGCACGCTTTTTTTTCTTCTTCTAGGATTGAAAGCGCTCGCAATTCTAAGTAAAAACATTAAAAAAAACAATTAAAAAAAAAACATTTATTTCAGACTAATTGCTGTCCATATTTTGTTAGTAAAAGATAACTTAAAATTAAATATAACTATGGTTAACTTATATAACTATCTTATCTTAATTTTGCAAATAATGATTTTTCTACAACTAAAAATAAGTATTTTGTATGAAAATTACCGGTAATTTACCGATTTACTGGTAATTTCAATACAAATGTGGTAAACATTTGTTTGCATTCCTTAGTCACAGCTTACAAAAGGTAATTTTTTTTAGAAATCTCATAACAACGGCGACCGCAATGCTGCCGCGGCGATTTAGATTCCTAATAATAAGTAGTTCTGTCATTTAAATTACCAAGGTTTTGATGTTATTAACGGAAATAGATATCAGATACTAAGGAAAAAGACCAAGTCCATCGGACGCTAACACAGGGATCGAATCCGGGTCTTCAGCTTACAAAAACAAAAAGTTGTTTTGTCATCTTTACAGTTCTCGCATTAATGCTGGCAGCCTTAAGAATGTAGGTATTACTTAAAAAATATATGAATAAAATTCCGACTTATTCTGATTATAAAATTCAAACGCGTAGCTGCAAACTATAATCCCGTAGCAGAAGCTACGTCGTAGACTTCCCGTAGCACCTTTCGTAGCTCTAAACGGTACATCTCAATACATTGTGTGAACCTAATATGCGATAGTTTTTGGCAACCGGCAAGGTACAACTTTGCCGGTTGCCAATTAGGGGCTAATGCCATAAATAATCATATTTTTAGATTTTGTTTCATTTTATTAGGATGATTATTTTTTATTATATTAGGATGTATCTTAAGATGTCCGAAACATGGCGTGCGCAGTAACTAAAATACGTGTTATTGTGTGTTATATTAATACGTGTTACGATTGTTTAAATTCGAACATTGCTTTATTTTTACACAATCATAATAATTATTTAAAGCAAAATAATAATAAATAATAGAGTAGAGAAAAATTAAAGAAAAGAAGAAATAGTACATTACGATATAAGGACGAAAAAGAGGAAATTCGCAACGAGTGGCGATAAATTAAAACACGACCGTAGGGAGTGTTTTATATCGACACGAGTTGCGAATTACCTCTTCGCACGTGTATCGTACGACTTTTTATAGTACATAATGGCTCTTTGAATATTCGACGCAGTCACGTAAAGTGCTCATTATCGCCCTAGGGCGGTAAAGTAGCACCATGTGTACAGTAATAAAAATTACCAAATCCTAGCGTTTTCCCGGTTAATGCCAGCAGGGTGCCTGGGATCCACTTAGACAACTAATCCCAAAATTTGGCGTAAATTTTACGAAAGCCACTGCCATCTGATTTTCCAACCCAGAGGGTATCAAATCGAAGAGAAATTAGCATAATTTGATAATTTTGTCTGTTCTAAATTGTAATTCTTGTATTTTCATGTCGTATAATCATGCATGTTAAATATGTTTTTCAATTTCAACTAAATTAAACCTGTAATAACTTATTTATTTTTACATGTTTCGGAGCAAAGGAATTGTGTATTAGCTATTAGTGGAAACTGTTTTGGCTCATGTTTTAACTCTGTTTTTACCTTATTGTATAATTATGTGCTGTATGTTTCCCAAATAAATAAAATAAATAAAAAACAAAAATATGCGCATATGTTTATTCTACAAAGGAAAGTTAAACATACAGGTGGGTTTAACGACAATATGCATTCTGGCCAATTACGAATTCAACACAATCGGTAAATAATTTCGTTATTTCAATAAAAAAGCGGGCAAGTGCGAGTCGGACTTGTGGAAGAAGGGTCCTGTCTTCTTTTTCCGAGCATTTGTCCAACTTATACGCCATGGCTCAAGAGCCAGGGAGTCCTTTTTCCCTTGGGCAAATAATCATAGTTTTTTTTCAATACTAGGACGGTGACAAATGCCGTATGCTTGCATACGGCCCGCCTGATGGTAAGCGGTCACCGCCTATGGACGCCTGCTACTCCAGGGGAGTTACATGCGCGTTGCCGACCCTTCAAAAAAGGAGGATTCGCTGTGACAGCTAAAGGGGCAAGCTTTGCTCCGTGGGTCCCCAGCTGTCAACACAGTTAATAACACAGCTCTGGCGACCTTACTCACCAACAGAAACACAATACTATGAGTAGGGTCTAGTGTTATTAAACTGCGGTTTTCTGTAAGGTGGAGGTACTTCCCCAGATGGGCTCTGCTCCAGATTTGAGCGAGACGACATTCGTTGTGACCTGAGTATGGTGTTGACACTGAACAAAGTGGTTATTTAAAATCAATACCTCCACGCGATGCCGAGATTAAGGGTCTTCATAGACGGACATATAACAATATTCTATAAAGGTTCCGTTTTTCCTTTTAAGGCACGGAACCCCAGAAAGAGAAAAAATCATGCAAATTAAATCCAGGCAGCTTTAACGATCGTAATGGCGTCGATTTGTTTCGATTCTCCGTGAATCCGATCGTATATGAACGGGTATGAACGGCTGTTGAAATTTAAAATTTTAGATTTTGAATAGAAAAATTGGTTGTATTAGGTAAAGTTTGTGTAATATACGTTATAAGCGAGTATTGCCACAGAACTATATCAAAATAGCAAAATGAATCCCCTCTAGACCATAGTTCGACGGACTAGATTGAAAAGTGTAGACAAATGTTGCCACAGATTGGCTAGTCTTAATGTAAGCTCAATAAAGCCTATGATGTGAGTACTAGACATACAGATAGTGCTTTAACTATTTGTTATATTCATATACTTAATCCCTATAATTATTTATTGAGTAAAAAAAGGGCACATACCTTAAACAATCCACAACGCAGGTTTCGTCAACTCACCACACACATGCAGATTCTATTCGTGATAGTAGTAGTAGTAGGCCTTTTCATCTATATCAGATGTTTAAAGCAGCATCTCGAGAACGTCACTTGCGTTCGTGGCTGTAAAGCCCTATACGGGAGAGGATCCCTAGTCCACACACACGGCAGGTGTATGCTCCCCCAGGTGGATGGGGGTTGGAAGCCTGCTCATGGCGCCTCGTGCGTTTTTCCTTCAAGGAGTGGAACCAGGTAGGTGATAAACGCACAAATAAATGACCAGCTAGTCTATGATGGTCGGGTTTTTATCGTTTACCGACGTTGCTGTCACGTTCTAACAAGTATGTATGTGCGAAAGTGACGCATAGCGTGATAAGCGATAAAATGGCAACCATGATAACCCTACAGACCAGTATTCGAATCCGGGACCTACTGCTTTGTAGGCTGGGTTACTACCGACTAGGCAAGGAGGCCGTGGTAGCTCGCAGCCCTCGGAGTACACGTGACGTTTTCTATAGACACTGACAGATCGTCCCGTCCCGGTCCCGTCCCGTCCCGTTCTAGTGTGAGTCATCCTTAAACGGTGGAACAGAACGGATAAACGGACTTAAACCTAATCCCATTCACGGGGAGATTCGCAATGTCACTCTTCGTAACTGACCTGTCTGTGGCAGGCAACAAATTAATTCGCGATTAAACAAGATAATAAATAGATAGAAAAATACAAACAGCGCACAAATATTAATAAAAATTAATCATAAATAAATGATATCTAATATTGTCTTCTGTTACGGTGATTGTTATTCATTGAAATTAAACATTTTAGAACGGATTAATCGCGTTTATTTACACCATGACCCTACGTTTCGAGCCCTTTACAGCACTCGTTTTCACAGGGTTAAGATGATGACTAAGAGAATGCGAATCCTTCCCAAAACGTAGGGTCATTGTGTTAATAAACGCGATTAATCCGTTCTAAAGTGTTTAATTAAAATAAATGATATGTGTGGATAAATAAAAAAATTGTATGGGATGTTGCTTCATTTATCATGGACTTATGCAGAATCCCTCGCGATATTGAACTATTAAATAAATGATATTTCGTACACACGTTCTGGAGCATTCACGGGATTAGAATCCGCGACCTTCAGATGAAAGATAAACTAAGTTGACCGAAGCCATTCACGGTCAGATTCCCAATGTCCACACAAATTAATTTACAAACGAAAGAACTGGACGAATTTTTGTATAAAACAGCCATGTTTTATTTTTCTTAGAGGTCCTTCTGCGAACATTGAATAGTTCTTAGAGCATAGACACGCAGGAGTAGCCTTGTCTGACATTTTGTGGATACGGGGTGCTCTAGCAATTGGACAAAACAGGAACGCACATATGCGTTAAGCTGTTTAGAACTAGCACGCAACAGAAGTTTTTCTACTCCAGCACTTCTATCTGTCAATTAAATGACAGTGATATTAAAGTATACATTATAACGTTGTCTATGGTATTCTATAAGAACACTGCTTAACGATGCTCGTATGGATTTTCATACAATACATGATCCGTGCAAATCCGTTTTTCACACAAATAAAAAGCGTTTGATGAGTTAATCCGAAGCCAAAATGAAACAAAATCCAATAAAACGAATAACCAAACCAGCTTAACTCTAAGCCATTCACCGGCAGATTCGCAATATCACTCTTTTGCTGGCCTGTCTGTGGCACGAAGCAAATTAATCGAACGAAAGCATTGGATGAGAGAACTGAAAAGGAAAATGCAAATAATGCTCAAAAGAGTTGATTTAAACGCTGCTTGCAGCTGCTGTTTTTTTATTGTTTTAACTTTAATATTGTGCAAGTTCAGTAACAAGCCTTATTGAGCTTACCGTGGGACTAGGTCGATTTGTGTAAGATTGTCCCACAAATATTTATTTATTTTTTATTTATTTAATAGATAATAATAGAGTCCGACTAAGCTAAATATATCTCTCGTATAGTCAAGTCATTATTGTACCTCATTGTGTAAGTTTGTCTATCGTAATATTAGTTTTCCACTCATCAACTCTAAGGTTAGCTGGAAGAGATCCCTTCCTGGGATAAGTTCGCCTTTGTACTTCAATTCTTTTCAGTTGTTAAGTAGTAGTAGTAAGCACTTTATTGTACACAAAATATAAATCACAAAAAAATGATCACTAATCGCGGAAACAGAAGACAATATTCTGAACTATTCTTTTAAGTTGAAACGTCTGCTTAAGATATAAATAAAGTGTGGCTTCGGTAGGTCAGTTGGAAGAGCGATGAGTTGGTATCTCAGAGGGTTCGGGTCCCGCCCGAGGAAATTTCTAGCAGCTGTTTTAGCTTCAAACATCTATCTGGTTTGGACCCTATTGCTACTGAGTCTAAATTTAAAAAAAATCTTGCTCAGTATACAGTCTTCTACGGAATAAATGAAACAGCTTTTAACATTTTTATACAAAATTTGGTAAGTTTTGGATGAAATACACGAACATTAGCCAAGTTTTCTTGCTTAACAGTAACCTTTTTTACATAAATGAACATGCAGTTATAAACTTGTTCTAATACTCTAAATTATAAATAGTGCATATCTATATCTAGTGTTTTTTTTCTTAAGCTGTACTTATAATCGCTCTGTTTAGCGCTATAAAATATGCGACGTTATGACATTGGCTTCATGTATGCCTTTCGGGGGCTCGCAGAGAGAGGTCATGTCGCTCCGCGCTTTGACAATATATTTACAAAAATGAGAGACTGAGAGTATTGAGGAACGTGTAAGTAGTGGATATCGAAAAATTGGGTGGCTGAGTAGCTCCTTGTATAATCGTAATCCTTTGGTATGCCTATTTATGAAGATAACGTGTAAATGTTGTATTTCGCGTTATTGTGCAAAAGTCGTATTTCGCGCGTATTTGAACATACACCGGACTCTTAACTGCCCTGTCTGTAGCAAGCAAATTGATTCGTAAAGGAATTGAACAAGAAAATAACCAACAGGAAATTGCAAATAGAAAATAGGAATCGATTTACTAGATACAGGGAATCGATTCAGCACAGAACTAAACGCTGACATGAGAGGATTATTGGTTTGTGCAGTGATTTTGCAACGAATAAATATATAAATTTTGTATAAAGCAGAGTAGTCTGTAAACAAATTTTTTAATGGCCCCTTAGCCTAGTTGGTGGTGACCCTGCCTACGAAGCAGGAGGTCCCGGGTTCGAATCCTAGTCAAGGCATTTATTTGTGAGTTTATCTAGATTTTTTGTTCCTGGGTTATGGATGTTTTCTATGTATTTAAGCAATTATATGTATGTATCTATTATATATATCGTCGTCACTACCCACAACACAACCCTTATTGAGCTTAACGTGGGACTAGGTTGATTTGTGTACGATTGTCCCACAATATTTATTTATTTAACTAAATCAATAATTGAACGAATCTGAACACCGCACCGATCTAAAAAGTGTAACCATAATTCAAGGCTACGTAGTTTTGAATTAGGGACTCACTATAGGAAAAAAAACACAATAAAATGCTGCATCACAAAAACAAATTAAAATCAGGGTCTTATATTTATCAAAAGCTTGTATCTTGTAAAACAAGCGGAAGTCTCTATTTTACTTTTTTTTAATACTACGACGGTGACAAACAAGCATATGACCCGCCTGATGGTAAGCGGTCACCGTAGCCTATGGACGCCTGCAACTCCATGGGTGTTACATACGCGTTGCCGACCCTTTAAAAAAAGGAGCATTCGCTGTGTTGGCAGCTAAAGGGGCAAGCTTTGCTCCGTGGGTCCCCAGCTGTCAACACAGTGAATCCTATTGGATCTCTGGCGACCTTACTCACCAACAGAAACACAACACTATGAGTAGGGTCTAGTGTTATTAAACTGCGGTTTTCTGTGAGGTACTTTATTCCTCCCGAAATATCGGGTGCTCAATAAAACAAACATACATGGTAACTATCCCGTTTCAAATATTAGTAATAATGAAATAGGGGCAAACTTACAGCTAAATCATAAAACTGTCAGTCACGGGATTCTGTTCAGTAAAATTTAACCCTTTTTTCATCACTTAAGCTCAAAGAGCATCTTTATAAATTCCACTCAATTATGTAAAGCTACCGGTGTTCGACCAGATACTCCATTATTTAGAAGCCAGTTCATTATTGCCTTATTCTTTATTCATAACCCAATAAACCCGTACGTAAGTGCTCCCGCATTATTAGGGGAACCTCGGTAATTTACTCAGGTAAGGATATTGCGGTTAATAAGGGTCCGGTGTTTGTTCAAAAATGCGCGAGATACGACTTTTGCACAATAACGCGCGAAAATACAACATTAACACATTATGTTCATAAATAGGCATACCAAAGGATCACTAAGCTACTCAACCACCCATTTTTTCGATATCTACTACTTACACGTTCATCAATACTCTCAGTCTCTCATTTTTGTAAATATTGTCAGAGCGCGGAGCGACATGACCTCTCTCTGCGATCCCCCGAAGGCATGTGAACAAAGAGTATAATAATAATATATATATGAGAAAGAGAGCCATCTCGCGAGCAAACCTGGATACACGCTGACACAAGCGCCCCAAGCGTTATAAGGGTAGTACTAACTTTTACGTAAGTGTGCGTGCACACATGTATGCAGTAATAACTACACATATTTGTCGTTTTCGTACTGTTAACTGCAATGAGATGCATCCATTTTTCACCTTTTCACGAGGCCAGCAAGGCAATAAGGATTAAAACATGGATACATTTCATTGAAGTTAACAGTACAGTCAAGGAAAAACTAAAAAAGTTAAAAATAAACAACAATTATATGTAATTTTCTTACTTTATTATTGTAAAAGACTTAAAAGGCATGACATTTATTTACTTAGGTAACCAATTACTTATATTATAATATAATGCATACAGTCGTGGTCCACTAATTATCCACTTCCACTTATTAACCACACATTTTCGTTAGTAAATAATTCACTAGTTTCTATAAACAAGATTTTCAAAACTCTCAAGTATGAAATGTCAGTCAGTTACGCCATATCCTTAACGTTTCGTTTCATGTAAAGGGTTTGGTAATACCATTCACAATAAGTGGTGGAAAATACTTCAACAAGTTTTTAAATAATGGTTATAAAAGCAGCGTAATAGAACTAATAAAAAAAACATATATTTAAAAATCATACACAATTTTAAACGTTTCTCACTCGTAATGGAATCATTTAAAAAATCATCCCATCTACTGGTGCAATGTGGAAGCACTACGTTAAAAAAAATGTCACCGCGATAACGAACGATGTCGCTACTTTCTATGTGAATGGGACGGTCTTTTAAGTTTCCTGCCCCTGCATGTGAAGCCAATGTCATAACGTCACATATTTTATAGCGCTAAATAGAGCGATTTGAAGTGCAGTTTAAGAAAAAAACACTAGAGATATATACACACTATTTATAGTTTTTGGATAGAGTATTACCTAGTTTCTAACTCCATATTCATTTATGTAAAAAAAGTTACTGTTTAGCCAAAAAACTTGGCTAATGTTCGTGTATTTCTATCAAAACAATAAACAAAGTAACAATAAAGTTGTAAGCGGCATGTTCACGGAGTAACTGTCAAATATTTGTGTGTAAAATATTTGTCTTAAACTTAACAATCTTTTATTACCTATATTTTTTATTTATTATTATACAAATCAGATACCTACTTTTTAAATAGCAACGTTCATAACCTTTAGGTCATAAAGTACCTACCGTTGTCAGACTTGGAATTACCGTTTTGTGCCAGAATATTAAACGGGAAATTAAGTAAATGAAAATGTACCTAAGTGTAATAGACGACAAGCCATTTGGAGCCTAAACTCCGCTTTCATGTTTTACGTATTATATCGAGAGTTTCTATTATTTTATAGGAGGTAGATATATTCTATTCTATTGTCGACTTTTGTTTCGTAACTGTTCGTACGTTGTGGTACATTGAATATAATTGTATATTGTTAACCAAGGGAGAAAAGGCACCCATTTTAGTAGAGGTTTTCTGGCGGTCGGACGCAGTAAGAGGGATCTTTTTGTGAATGCATTTTATTTTATTTTGACATGTAAAATATGATGTTAATTTCCAATAAGAAATAAATAAAACTAAACTAACTAAGAGCGTCTATACTGATACTGATAGTGCCTTTCACCCGAGTTAAACAGTTTACTTTTCATATCGACGAGGAAAGAAAAATAAAGCTGTATTAATAACATTCTTTTACTTTAAAAAATAGATATCAAGTCGTCATTTATGGACTTGGAAAATAAATATCACAAAGGATAACAGACAATGCATCAATTTTAAACCAATTCATTAAATGCAATAAGTAAAACTTAAATTTTACACGTGTATTTTATACGCGCGTCATAGGTACACAAAAAGCCTACTTTCAGAGCATGAGATATGAAAAATATATGCTCTAAGTTGCCTGCGTTGTCTGATACTTATCTAAATATAAAAACACATGCGGAATTACTACGCAGACGCAGACTACCATGACAAATAAAACAAACTTTCTATAAATCTCGTGTGCTACTAACACAAGGATTTTATTTTGAAATTGAAATTCAACCCCTAGACTAGAGGATGAAAATAGGGTTGAAAGTTTTCAACGACTTCTGCGCGAACTGAGTAGTTGAAAAACAAACTCGTAAAAACGGGATTTTTTTTTCAACAACACATAAGTGCTGTGTAAAAATAAAGCAATCTAGAATTCTCCAAAGCGTAACAGTACCTAGGTATACATTGTTGAACCTTTTTTTTTATTACGCATATAAAATTATTAAAATTAACTTCACTGGTACTGGCGTCTGAAGCTTTAGAAACTCTAAAACTCCAAGTTAAATGGAACAACAGTGACGAAGGAAACCCGAGCACTCCAATTTGTTGAAGGGAACCGTCGGGTCGGCTGAATACTGCATGTTTACCTATTACTTCATTTTACTACTCGTATATTTATTTACCCAGTCATTGAACTGACAGCTTGTATGGAAATTTTGGGTGTGTAATCATCGGTATAACTTATTTTGGTATAGTAACAGTTGATATAATAACATTTGGTATATATTTTATGGATATAATCACTCACTATATATTATGTGAACATTTGGTAATATAACGACAAAATATCTACTATGAGTCTGTATATTTATCATTTCGTATAATACTTATTTGTAATAACTATTGTATGGTATAATTATAACTAGCAAACGGTATAAAAATCGCAATCGCATAGCAAGAAGTCACGTGAAATGCCATAATAACATAACATATTCAAAGAAAAAAAATGTTGTAACAAAAATGTTCATCATTATGGGGGTCCTAATATGTGGGTTCTGTTTGGGGGTTCCTCTTTTATTATGCGGGCTGATATTTGCTCATTGAAAAGATAACAGGCGGTTGCTAAATAGTTGCTTTAATATATATGTTACAGTTGCTTCGTAGGCAGTCACTACTAACCGGGCTAAGAAACCGCTGCAACACGATATGTCTGCAAATGGTTAGGTAATAAAACTACTTCAAGAACCCAAAATATCTATAAATTTTACAAATTTACTAAAACGGGGCTTAATCGTGTAAAAGCTTTGAAAACAAACCTCCGACGTTTGTGGTCCCGGATAAACACTGGCTGAGGTTGATATCAAAATCTTCTAGCTGCAGTTAAATGTAAGCGTAATTGAATATCACCGGCTCAAAAATTGGACCTCGTGAGTGTCGACAGAGTCACATCCCTAGTGCGCAAAATGTTCAAGTTGATAATCAAGACCAAGTGCGGATAGTTCGTAAAACCCGCGCAGCTAGAAGATGTTGATGTCAACCTCAGCCAGTATTTCTCCGGGACCACGGGGGCAATGTCGCCCTTGAAACGTCGGAGGTTTGTTTTCAAAGTTTATACACGATTAAGGCCCGGTCCTGTTTTAGTAAATTTACAATGTGTGAAAATGGTGAAAGTTTAAATAAGTATCTATAAATTTCTCCGTAGAATAACTCTATTAAGTATGTCAGTAAGAAATTCTTTAAGGCCAACAAGTTTTAAAAAGAGCAGTAGAATGAAGTGCAGCAAATGCTTCCAGGGACATTCGTGTTATTCCCATTTAACTTGGCCAAGTCTTGGCCAAGTTTTGAACGAGTTTTAACAACATCTCAGACTAGTACGATTCTACGTCCTTAATTGTAGGTAGGATAAAGGATGTCTCACACTAGAACGGGCTGCGCCGTGACCGGGCCGGACGGGTCTGACAGTTTCTATAGAAAACGTCACATGACCTCCGAGGGCTCCAAGCTTCAGAGCTCGGAGCCCTCGGAGGTCGTGATCCTCTAGAAATTGACAGTTCGTCCCGTACCGTTCGATTGTATGTCATCCCTAAGTGGTAGGTTTTAATAATAGCTTGATAGTTTTGTAGTTCTCGATGAGGTTAGAGAACAGTTATGTGTTAAGCATAAGATACCGAAGAGCGTTAGTTGCCAATGTGGCGACTCTACGAGTGGGTCTAGACTCGCTGCGCGCGCTTGCGACGTTGTCGTGATAAGATTGTATTATATCCCATCTTCCTGAATTTTCATCCTTTTTGGACTGCAAAACATGTTAATTGGGTGCCTGGGGTATAGACCCCCCAGTTGTATAGACAATATATATCAGAACAGAAGTCAGAATAAGGTCCGCAATTTTTGCAAACGGAACTTCACTGACAGTCCGGTCTAGAAGGAAACATCGTGGGGAAACCGGTCTAATAAGGTCTAGTTTATCCTCTGGGTTGGAAGGTCAGGTAGCAGCCGCTTTCGTAAAACTGCTCCTAATCTTGGGATTAGTTGCAAAAGCGGACCTCAGGCTCTCCTTGAGCCGTAACATAAACCGAAAAAACACTAGGAAAAAGACTTTACGAATGTTGTGACACAATTTTTAAAATGGGTTTGTTCCATTTTAAAAATCGTATCGCAATCCATTTTCGGATACGTTACCAAACTGACGTCCCTGACTACCATTTAAAGAAAAAAAAAACTTAAACATACAACCGGGATAAAAGTTTCCTTTTCAACCGACTTCATTAAAGGTATTTCACAAAACAAAATGCTAGCAATCTGTTTACTTGTTATTTTAAAAGCCTTGGAAGTTGAAAAATTGAAAATAATTGAGTTGGAAACTCACAGAATGGAAGCGGCCGGCGAAGTCAGCGCCTTTGTGAAATGCAACACAAAGAACTTTGTGAGGCATTTGAGATCCTTACTACTCGAGAAGATGACGCAGTTGTGAGAAAAATTGGAGTTATAGTCGAGTTTTTTAGGGCGTCTTGCAAAGCTTAGATGTAGTTTTGTTAACAGTTTTGGGAGCGTGGATAGCCCAGCGGTACGACGTGAGACTTTCCGAATCCGAAGATCTCGGGTTCAAATCCTGCCGGCTCGTACCAATTAGTTTTTCGGAACTTATGTACGAAATATGATTTGATATTTACCAATCGCTTTTCGGTGAAGGAAAACATCGTGAGGAAACCAGACTAATCCCAATAAGGCCTAGTTTACCCTCTGGGTTGGAAGGCGTGTAGTGTCCCCTTGAGTTCCACTAGTAAATAAGTAGAGGTTTTTTTGATTAAAATGTTGTACGAATAATACTAATGAATAAAATTGTGTAATGAAAATTATGAATTCCCAGACAATGCTTGTATTATCTTACAAAGAGGAATAACATGTTTATTTTCCAACTCAATCCACGTGACCTAAGCCGCAAGGAATAAAAAACATGACCTTATTCTGGAGCATTAAAACAACCACAAACTCATATCTCAATTGAAGTTACCATTGAAATTTAAACCCTATTCTCATAACAATGAGTCGTGTTTAAAATAGAAGAAGTTTTAAGATACGACGTTACCAAAGTTGTTAGAACGGCTCGCCTTTGCAAACTCAAACGTTAATCTCTGGTGTTACATTTTTAATTCATTTTCAATTATGCTTTGGAATGAATGTAAAGTAGTTTCAGCCTTATCCTGTGGGGAAAAGGTTGCAAGTCGGCTGGCTAGTAAGTTTGTAAGGATGACTGTCGCAGTAGATATTGTAGAAACAGTAGTGGTTTTTAAATAGCTACTAAAGTGTTACAATACACGATTTTAAGCTGGCATGCTCATTTGCATTTGCGGAAAGTTCACAAATCGAAACTGGTTGATACTGAAAGTGTGGTGTATGATGAACGTGATCGAGTTTCAAGTGAGACAGCGGACGGTAGTAGTGCCAGTGACAACACACAAAATAAGCGAACCCGTAAGAGGGTAGATCGCTATGGCGTGTGGGTAGATCACAACTAAAAACTCGCAGCTCGTCAGTTTACTCCGTGAACATGGCGCTTGCAACAGTGTCGAAATATCGGGTGCTCAATAAAACAAGCATACATGGTAATTATCTCGTTTTAGATATTATAGATATTAGGTATAATACTAAAGTGTTGTTCAGAGTCAGTGAATTAGCGATTTTTTTTCTTTGTGTTTTTTTGCATTTTGTTGCAATCTTCAAAAAAAAACTACTAAAGGTAACTTTATTTGCGCTACATCATACTCGGGGTGTTATAATTACAATTACTACTCTAACCTAACCTAACCAAACTAGCGTAAGCTGTTTCGAAAAGGTGAACTAACGCTAGCCGAGTTGTAAGTAAAAGTTTCATAATATGGACAGTTCTTGTTATGTGCCAAAGTGTACTGTTCAATTTACGTATACTGTACCCGTCCGTGCTAATATAGCAAGTAATATAATACTGCCGAGAGAGGCTCGCAGGATAATATGAAATTAATATGATCCCGCCGCTATTTATTTCAATGCAAGGAATAAATGATATGATATGATATGATGATACCTCGTCACTATTTCACCACGCTAACAATTTCCAAAATGGGCGAATGCTTGGATTTCAAAAAATACTCCATAAAAAAAAACCTATTACTCTGTCACAGGAAATGTCAGGGCTTTTAGGGTGATTGGGTTTTTATCAGAACATTTAATTTTTCCATATAACAACCCTAACCGCACGCCTTAAAGAATTCAAGTGGCAGTGTGACCACCATAGCCAGGATACTGTTTAAATAGGTGTACTGTGCTCATAAGTGGGCGTTCATATTCATATTCATATTCATTTATTCATAAAATTATTACAATTTTACATGTCAAAATAAATTTAAAATGAAATAATAATGTCAAATAAATCATGTAAATTACAATTAAAGATTAAAATAACACATTATATAAAATTAAAATTTAAGATTAGGCATAAATATAGACATAGAACATATTATATTAGAACATATTATTATATTATTTTTCATATTATTTTATTAGGCATAGAACTCGATTCCTTTCGGCTTCCCTTTCGGGAGCCAATCTAGCACATTTCCCCTAAGCGATTGAAAGAAAAACAGGCTATATCAGCTCCGGCTTGCCCAAAGAACATTTCGACGCTCCGCCCCTCCAAAATGTTCAAAACTGTTTGATTTATTTCGTAGAAAACTGTATACGGAAAAAAGGTTTTATTTAGACTCAATAGCATTAAGGTCGAAAATCAGATAGATGTACGAGTAGCTCGCTTATCAAAAAATAGTAAAGCAGCCGTTCAAAATGGCGTATTTTCCAAAAACTGACAACAATTTTGAAAAAGTTTTTCATATATTCCATTTTAATTGAAATGATCTTTATTTTTTTTTAATAAAGCATGTAAAAATGTTTTTGTAACTATGAAAACTCATGGCAAAAAGTTCAGCTCATACGCCCAAATTTATATACCGGCCTTATACACTTACTGTGGTGTTATACGTGTACTGCGGCCGTCCATGCCAATACAGCAGTAATATACCACTGTCGGCGCGTATGAAATTAACATGATTCCGCCTCCGCTTGAAGCCCTCGGGGTCTGCGTATGGATTACTTACAGAATC
The DNA here is from genome assembly GCA_949128165.1 of Lathronympha strigana. Taxonomy (NCBI): domain Eukaryota; kingdom Metazoa; phylum Arthropoda; class Insecta; order Lepidoptera; family Tortricidae; genus Lathronympha; species Lathronympha strigana. The sequence continues at coordinate 606,605 of OX421920.1, forward strand.
CTTAGAGGCTTGGGGTTCTGAAGGCCTAGTATAAAAATTGTACGACATTAACTTCGAGAAGTAAGTGTCGTACAACTTTTATACTAGGCCTTCAGTAAATATAAATAAAGGAATGTTTACAAAAACAACTAATTAAATTTTTTTCGAATTTGTATTTTTTATGGCATCTTGTTCGGGTCCAATGGATTTGATTGAAAATATAATAATATAATATTTGAAGAAAGACCTGTAAGGTATGTTTTTCTACTCCAGCACTTCTATTTGTCAATAAGATGACTGACAGCGATATTAAAAAAATATACATTATAACGTTGTCTATGGTATTCCATAAGAACACTGCTCCTATGGATTTCCATAATAGTGCCTCTACATGCTCGGGCTCTCGGCCGAAAGTTTCGACCTCGGGCGAATGAAACCTAGTACACGCTCATTCGAGACAGACTATGTAGAAAAAATTTAAGCCAGACCAGAGACAATTTAAGCTTTTTCAGGTAGTTTGGGTGAGTAAAAAGGTGTCAAAAGGTGTGTTACATGCGCGTTGCCGACCCTTGAAAAAAAAGGAGGATTTGCTGTGTTGACAGCTAAACGGGCCAAGCCAAGGGCTTTGCTCCGTGGGTCCTCAGCTGTCAACACAGCGAATCCTCTTGGAGCTCTGGCGACCTTACTCACCAACAGAAACACAACACTATGAGTAGGGTCTAGTGTTATTTAACTGCGGTTTTCTGTAAGGTGGAGGTACTTCCCCAGATGGGCTCTGCTCCTGATTTGAGCGAGACGACATTCGTTGTGCTGTGCCCTACCACACTAAACGATATGCATCCGCCTGTGCCCATACCTCTCTTAAACACAACACCACTCAGTCAAAACATGTCACGCCTATTGTGATAAAAATTCGTGAGTGTTAGCCGTTGCAATTTAATGTCAGTATGACTCAGAGGGCTTAAATTATACTAGGTATACCTAGTTATACAATATACCAACAAGCGATGTAATTTTGTAAGAAAGTAGGAAACTACGTCTTTGGTAACAGCTGCACGGGACTGCCAATAAACAAGACAGACTGACGTCCACATCTGTACTTAATGTACATAATGTACATACATAAACTTCCAATAAAGTGTGCTTACCATGAGTTGTAACTAGCCGGAGGCGTTAGAGACTGAGCGTTTCTAAAGTATGTCCGTCTTACTCCTAACATTACTATGGCAGGAGCGAGACGGACATACTATAGAAACGTTCAGAATCTCACGCCTCCGGCTACTTACAACTCATTGTAAGTACACTATCCCTACATAAGCTCGCCGTCAATTCAATTAACTAACCTAACTTCTGTTTTAATGAAATCTCCAAGACTATGTTATTTATCTTACGTTTTGTATGTTACAATAAAGGATGACTCACACTAGCACGGGACGGGACGGGGCGGGACGGAAAAATCAGTCAATTTCAATAGAAAGAATCACGTGATCGGTCGGAGCCCTCGGATGTCACGTGACGCTTTCTATGGAAATTGACAAATTTTCCCGTCCCGCCCTGTTCGAGTGTGAGTCATCCTTTATACGACCATATCAGTAGTGAACGTCTTCAGAAGGCCTAGTATAAAAGTTGTACGACATTAACTCCTCGACCGCGTTAGCGTATCGAGGGGTCAAGATATGAAAGTTGCCGGATGATTTAAATAAACGGCAAACATAATTTGAACTCCCGATACGCTAACGCGGTCGAGGAGTTAATGTCGTACAATTTTTATACTAGGCCTTCAGTGGTGTTTGATGCGGTAGTGTAAAAATATAAGGAGAAACGGTGACAAAACATGATACCTTTTGTTTATATCGTTTTTAAGTTCCATTGACATTTTATAAATAGCTTTACTGTCCCAAAGCTGTGGATTAGGCAACTCGGCAGCTGTGTCCCGAGTAAAGGTCTCAATAAATATCGGATATGCCGGTTTAATGATCGCAGCTGGTAAATAGCAGTTCGGTTATTTAGGCATGTTTCAGGCCGTGGTGGTTAGGCAAGCTTTGAGTTAAAGATGACCCTTGCTAGCCAGGCCGGGAGGAGCCGGGACGATGTTTTTTTTTAAAAGAAAGCGTCATGTGACGGCTCGGAGACCACCACGCTGAAAAGTGTCACAATTTCTAAAATGACTGAATTACTGGCGTTTCAAGCGTCCATAGATTACGGAAACCGCTTACCATCGCGCGGGCTGAGTGCTTGTTTGCGATCATTTCTATAACTTAAAGAAAGTCGTAATGTACGAGTATCGTCAATAAATGGATAATTTCTTGTTGAAGACTTTAAGACAACTGTCACAAGATTGAATTTTAATAGTGTTTAAAAAAAAAATTCCCTCGCTAGCTCGGAAAGCGCTGTTTTGTCCTTTAAAACTAGCGTTGAAAATCGCATTTTATCCACATGTGGGGAAAGTAATTTGACCTTGCTCTAATTCCTATCACTTACCACCCGTCCAGTATAAGTGAGTCCTATATGCCCATAGTAAATATGCGCAATTGGAGGTCACGCCTTAAATTGGTCAAGTATTATCCCGCACTTGGTAAGCTGTTGGCAATATCTAAGTAAACTATGACAAATGTGGATAAGATTTGTAATCGTATGTAGCCTTTATTTTCCTCGCGATAGTGAGGGGAAAAAATGTTGTATTACACCCGGCGGCAAAGTTTGTTCAACTCTCGTGCCTTGAGACCCTCGTAAAGCTCAAGATTCCAGTTATTAAACCACTCGCTCGGTCGTGGCTCAATTTTGGAATCTTTCGCTTGCTCGGGTCTCAATATAAGCCCGAGAGTTAAACAACAACTTTTCCCCCTTATATAATATAAAGCGATTCAATCAATCAATCAGCCTATTGCAGTTCACTGGTGGACTTGGCCTCCCCAAGGGTGCGCCACAAAGTACGGTCATTCGTGACCATCCAACTACTACCAGCAACTATTCTCAAGTCATCGGTCCTGCAGGCGGGCTGAAAAGCGATTAGTGAATATCAAATGATATTTCGTACATAAGTTCCAAAAAACTCATTGGTACGAGTTAGGGCTTGAACCCGCGACCTACAGATTGAAAGACGTAAGGTCTTACCGCTGGGCTAACGCTCTACGCCACTAATAATTTAATTAACTATACCCAATCTAGCAAATGCGAAGGACTAATAATTAGATTGAACTGTAATCCGTTTAGGATTGGATCACAGAGTGTAGCCACGGGTTATTTGTTTTAGGGCCCCACATAAAGGATGATTCACACTAGGACGGGACGGGGCGGGACGGGAAAATCTGTCAATTTCTATAGAAAGAATCACGTGATAGCTCGGAGCCCTCGGATGTCACGTGACGCTTTCTAGTTAATTTGCCTTAATGTACCGACGTTTCTACACAGTTTAATGTGTGCGTAACTGTAAATAATACGGCATTATAACACTTGTGTGGTTATGTTTAAAATGGCCTATAGCCTTGGTAGACTCTGCCTACTAAGCTGGAGGTGTGTTTATCACGAATAGTTCCTGAGGTATGAACGTTTCCTATGTATATATGTATGTATTTATCTATATAAGTATTTATATCGTCACCTCATACCCATAGTACAAGCTTTCCTTAGTTTAGGACTAGGTCGATTTGTATGAGATTATCGCCAAATATTAATTATTTATTTTGTGTTATTTTAAAACTTGGCTGCACCCTCGAATTTTAATGCCCTTCATTATATACAGCCACATAAACCACTATTACGCACGCACTAAGTAAGTTTTTGATAGGTAATCTAAAACATGCTAAAGTTTACGACTAATCAAGCTTAAGATTAATTGGTTAACGTACTTTTATTGAAAACTAGTACGAAAATAGAATTTCAACAAAAAGTTACAAAACTCAATTAGATCAACCTAACCTGCCTTCATTGTCTTTGCTAGATCGATTGAAGATTAGTCATTTGATTGGATTTAGAGGTTAATCAGAAAGAACAGAATTGAAGTATAAGTCAAAGTTAATGTACTGACTTTATGATTGATATCACTACAGTTAATACACTATAAGTCTTAGAAATAAAAGAAATGTGAAACATAAACCACGGCCTCAGGCGGGACTAGAGCTCGCGAGTTTAGGATACCCGCCCATCGTTCTAACATCAGAGCTACCATGACACATCCGTTATCTGCGAATTTTCTCTAATTCCTTCGTAAATTACGACTTTGCGGGAGGGGTAGAGGGGAAAGATATGATCATCTACACCCTTATCATCGATACTAGGGTACAATCCCGGGATTTACAATGAATCCCGGTACTGTCTACAAAAAAATTATGAAGGGTGTAGATGATCAGATTTTTTTTATATCACTAGACGCGTCCTGTAAAGTCGCAATGTACGAACAAATATTTGATAAACACACCTCCAGCTTCGTAGGGAGAATCTACCAACTAGGCTAGGGAGGCCATTTTAAACATAACAACACAGTGTTTTGATGCCTTATCATTTACAGTTACACACACTGCTTTACGAAAATACACATCGTGAGCTCTCCATGATGCATATTAATATACTTAGACCGGGTTACTCACGTCTATAAAGTCGAAAATAGCTCGACATGTTTCGGGACGGTCCGCGCCCCATAATCGTGAGTGAGAAGCGCTTGCTTGCTGTCGCGCGCAGTGTGCGCAGAGCAATCGCGGCAAGCGCTTCTCACTCATGATTATGGGGCGCGGACCGTCCCGAAACATGTCGAGCTATTTTCGACTTTATAGACGTGAGTAACCCGGTCTAAGTATATTAATATGTCTAATACTCACGGGAGTTTTCTATTTAAAATCTCCATGATGCGTTGAAGTCGCATATTTCGACCGCCATTACGGCTTTCATGAATGCACATTTTCTGTCAACTATCACGCAGCCATAGTATAGTTGAGTTGAGTTAATGAGTAAGACAGCTCTGTAATGAAATCGTAGCATCAAGTACCTGTCCGCGTCTGCATTCTGCCACAGTTTGGAGTCCCTCGCATCGCCGCCAACCCCCACGTCCAGCGCCGAATGTCTGAAACAAGACAGTCATACAGTCAATTATACATGTCAATTACAAATTAACCCTAACTAGAGTCCGACCGAAAGATGTGTTTTTGCCGAAACTGAAACCGGAGGTTCGGTATGATTCTTGTTTCGGCCGAAACCCAAACTGAACCTTTGATAAATGTTATTAAAACGGTGAATAAAATGTCAGTGAGCCGTTTTTTTTCAAATATGTGGATAAGGAAACATCCCCATGGTCAGATTTCAGTTTTCTCGAATTGAAATCTTGGCATTATCATATCCTAAAACTAAAGCGCGAAAGTTTGTAAGTATGGATATTTGTTACTCTTTCACGTTAAAACTACTGAATGGATTTTGATGAAACTTCACAATTATATAGCTTATACATTAGAATAACATATGGTATCAAAATTGGGGAAACTTAGCTTAGTCCGACTCTAACCTACAAACTTAACATATTAGTATAAAACTGTAATTATTTTGGTGTAAAACATGTATATGTGACGAAATAATAAATATATATTTTAAGACACACCTTCCGGAATTTCTCTATAAAGAAATCCTCCGGCGACTTACTACGATTGAATCGCCAACTACAAAGTTGTCGCGCACGTCAAAGTTACTCCCCCGGTGCACGTTCTGAATCGGCATCGCTACGAATCTATACATTCTGCTATTTATCGGTTTAGCCAGAGACAAACACGCAGTAAAGACTGGTAAACACAAAGTGTTCACAAACATACAGATCTTATTTAAAAAAATTAAACAAACAGTGTTACGTTTACTGACCTTCACGCAAGGCAAAGCCAGGACTGTTACATGTATTATAAAAATATAAATAATCAACAAAAATATATAATTTAAACTTTCGTGAGACATACTGATATTAAATTGCAACGGTTAACACTCACGTATTTTTATCACAATATTTAGGCGTGACATGTTTCGTCTGCGTCGGCTAAAATCAACAAAAACATAAACTACAGTGCGTTTTAAACTTAAATTACATCGATTTTAACTATCTAAACGTAGATGGCGGTATAATTTAAATAATTGCTGATAGTTTTTAGTTTTTTAGTTAGTTTTAGTTTTATTTATTTCTTATTGAAAATTAACATTATATTGTACATGTCAAGATAAAATAAAATGAATTCACAAAAAGATCGTCACAAAAATAATTTCAAATAATAAACAACATAATAAAAATAAAATAGAAAGTTTATACGTATGTGGTATGTCAATTACAATTTACATTGAAACCTAATCTATTACAAATAATGTAGTGCAATGAAATAATATACCTTATACACAGCTAGGACAACCTAGGAAATATCAAAAAGTCAAATAATAATTAAAAGATAAAACAATGATATTAAAATACGCAAAATGTCAAAAAATAGAAAATAATAATTTACCAATAAAAATAGAAATGTTAAAATTTTTTGTCACATGAAATTGGGTCAGTATATTCTTTTACATAATAAATTCTTTTGTGTGTGTGATATTTGGCTTTGTTTAATAAATAATTTAGACTTTACCTACGAAAGTGAAGAGGGACGAGATGTCTGTTAAGTATTTCATCAGGCATCATTGGCCTATTGTACCTATATTTAAATGATTTCCTTATAATATAAAAAATGCCTACTTATTACTTGACTCATTGCAGAAATTAAGTTATGCTTTAATCAGCTATTTCAGTAATTAGTTATAGCGCTAAGTCTCCCTGACAAGTTTTACGTGAAAGATACATTTATGTATTCTGTAGCATTAGTCTTAAGACTGTTAACTTAACAGTCTGATGAGTTGTGGTATTTATATCATAAATATATATCCTATTAGTATTATATTTTGACGTTGGAGACCTTTTACATCTCCAATATCTCCATAATTAATTTTATATTAACTATAGAGACTTATTTTATTTTTTATTTATTTTTTATTCAATAAATTTCACAGCAACAAATTTATCTATTGCCATATTACTTAGTACATTTATTTTATGGTTTACCCAGATATTGGCTGTTGAAATATCAGTATTTAGATTATACTTTTACTTATTGTCACTATATATTGTTAATGTTTGTACACACGCGTTCAAAAAGTGCATGGGCAATTTATGTATGAATTCATTCATACACTGCCCATGCAGTTTTGAACACGATTGTACATACAAATGCTTTAATGTAATGCTTATTGACTTATAAAACGCCCTTGAACCCTACTTGCAGAATATATTTTTGAATTTTGAATATGGCATTTTCATACAATGTCACTGTCAAATGTGCGAAATCAGTGCAAAGTTAGCGTGCTCGCACTAAGTTCTACAAAACTAACCTCTTTCACCCAATGTTTCCAACAGCGTAGGTATTAGAAATTACTTGCCTAAAACACTGTATGCCAGTGACATTGTGAATTTGACAGTAATTATTATCGTTCTGTCTCCGTCTAAACTTTTTGCCGAGAAGATGGATGACGAAGTACCGACGTAGCGTGCATCGTTCATATCTGTCGCCGAGTGTTTTCAAACTTTGCGATATTAAAAAATATATTGTCTATAGATAGAAAACTCCCGTGAGTATTAGACATATTAATATACTTAGACCGGGTTTACATGATCCCATGCTCCTGTGGGAAGAACTACATAGGGGAGACTGGCCGCAACATTTCCACAAGGATTTCTGAGCATATACGCAGTATGAAAAATCGGGATACTCGGGGTTCTGCCGTAACGGATCATTCGATGGATTCGGGTGCGCACTATATTAGATTCGATAAGGTAACCGTGCTGGCGAAGGAAAAGTTTTTCATTCCGCGGAAAATACGGGAGGCTATCGAGATCAGTCGTCACCCAAATTTCAATCGCGATGGTGGGTGGTCAGTACCCCCTGCTTGGAAAACGGTTTTGTGTGCTGCGCCGGTGCTTAGTGTGGACGATACCTTAGAGTGTGACGTAGTAAGTGTCGTGTGCAATAGTGCAGTTGACAATAGAAGTGAAAGAGACGGTAGTACCGCGCCCCCCACGCCGGTCTGCCGGCGTGCTCAACGGGCTGTCGCGCGCAGTGTGCGCAGAGCAATCGCGGCTAGCGCTTCTCACTCATGATTATGGGGCGCGGACCGTCCCGAAACATGTCGAGCTATCTTCGACTTTATAGACGTGAGTAACCCGGTCTAAGTATATTAATATTGTCTATAGCAGGGTTTACAATATAATAAGAAAGCTGAGCGGTCTTAATAGAAAAATATGGGTGATATAATCACGGTGAAGGCTTGTATTGCTTGTTGAGCTGATAGCCGAAGGAACAGTAAGGTTCTCGAGTGGCGGCCGCGTTCAAATTTAAAATTGAAATTGTACAGTATGTATGGTGGCGCCATCTCTCGCTTCTAGTTGAAAATAATCTGTAAAAATTATCTAGACGGCAGCACTGGACGTAAGTCTGAGCTGTAGGATGGGTGGAACGCACCTTGAACACGTTTTAAATAAGAAAGGGTTGCATATAAATGCTTAGGAAATGTCGGACACTGGTTGCCGTGATCGGGTAGCCCAGTGGTTAGGGCGTCTGCCGCGAAAGCAGGAGGTCGCTGGTTCGATCCCAGTCCTGCTCACCGGGGACCTTGGTCACTGTTTCTGTAGTATATGCGCGTACCGCGGCCGCTGCAGGACACCATCGCGAGCGCAGACTTCTGGCCGAAGGGCGTCGTGTTTCGGCGGTTCCGGGGCAACCTGCCGAATCCCACGCCGCTGGTACAGACGACGCAAAGGAGCCACGCTATTACGTCGCCTGTACTAAGTGATTTTGTTTGTTTTCGTCTCTTTTGTGTTTTATATATATGTTTTGGTTTTATATTTGATGGCTGCAGTGCTTTGGTTTTTACTGTAATGCTGTATACTGTTTTTTGAATTAAATAAATAAATATAACATCTCTTTCAATTTATAATTTATATATAGTAGTGTCATCATCATAAATTTAAGAGTCAAACTCTTGTCGGTGGAGCAATTTCCATGTATCTCTTTCTTGAGCCTTTCGTTTGACCGCCTGATACGACACGACGTTTATCTTTTCCTTATGCTGATCCATGTATACTGTTCTTCTTGGCCTCCCTCTCTTCCGCTTTTGATTTATTTGATATAGTAGTGTGCCTACTTAAAAAATATGAAACCAAACATTGCAGTGTGCGCACAGCAATCGCCGCAAGCGCTTCTCACTCATGATTATGGGACTCGGACCGTTCCGAAACATGTCGAGCTATTTACGACTTTATAGACGTGAGTAACGCGGTATAAGTATATTAATAGGTAAGTATTCAATCAATCACTCCATCAATCACTCAATTATACACTCCGCGTCCGGGTTGCGAGCTTTGTAACTCGCGGAGTCTCCAATTCCCCATTCCCCTATACCGCTCCGGTTTCAAGATGAACTCATTCGCTCTTCAGGCAATTCGTCTTTGAAATGATCTCAATCAATAAGACAAGCTCAGAGCAAATTTTCCTTCAAACGCAGTTTACGAAAACACCTCTCCAATTTAATCCAACGTTCATAATCTGCATAGCGATTTTGCACGGTTACAATTACATGTATTTTCACTACATAGTATAAAACACTTTCCGCTGTCTGTATGCTTAAATCTTTAAAAAAATTCACAACGGATTTTGATGCGGTATTTTTTCAATAGATAGAGTGATTCAAGAGGAAGGTTTAAGTGTATAATAACCTGTGTGAAGTGTCTGTTTCAGCATACTCAGGCGCAATCCCTTCTCACAAACATTACATTTACAACATTTTACATTATAAATTGCAAATAAATGTCATATATTCAAGAAAAAGACAAAGCACATCGGAGACCAAGCCCTGGATCGAATCCGGGTCTTCAGCTTGCGCGGCTAATAACAAACAAAAAAAAATAGTTAAATAATTTGATTTATTTCAACAAAAAAATAATATTTTACATACTTGTGAGCGACACCGTTTTCATTCAGCACACGGAACAAAATATGATAAGAAATATTATTAGGTATTTTTATTTCTTCGCTATATTCTCGATTCTACGTATCTTTACAACACGTCTCGTGTAATATTTGTACGTGATCAGAAATATATATTTTCCAAGTAAGTTAATTGACAGCCTTTCAGACCAATTACTGGTATGGAACCGTGTGTTAATGCTTATAACAAATATACTTTAAGATCACATTCCAGAGCTAACCCTTTTATCGCGCCGACTTGAATTTGCTACATTATTTCGAGAAATGTCATTGAAATAGCTTCCACGATAAAAGTAACGACGAGGATCTTAACCACTTACTAAAAATATGGACTCCATATTTTTTGTAGGTTAGTTTAGTGTAGGGAGGGAGTAATATTTTAAAATTTTAAAGAATATAATTAAACTTTTTGAAAAAACATAGTTATCGTAATGATAATTGGACGATGTTAATGTCAACTTTAAACTTTAACTAACAGAATTCATTGTAATTTATTAAGCACTTTGCCGAATTCCATATTAATAACGAAAATAATATTACTTTGCTATTCAACCAAACGTGCTAGTCAATTAGTGCCAACCCGTTATACCTTCTTGCGTAATTTTTGCATGAAATTAATGTTCCCACCCTCCCGCCCAAAAATAAATACGTAAATAAATATAACAAACCACCACCAATAATATAAACCTCGACACGTGTTTCGCCTCTCTGCGAGGCATCATCAGGAGATGCAGGAGATATCGTCGTGCTATTTTCGTTAGAATTAGTCGTTATTATCCCTACAACAATACCAGTGACAATATTAATCGAAATGTTATCTTTACACTGTAATTTGATACGCATTGTACATAACATACTTTAATGTTTATTTATTCGTTACCCTTTAAGCATTAGCGAGAAATCATACCTTTTACGATAACGAAGAAGAAGAATACTGCCGTCCACAAACTAAAAGGCCGTTAAAGGCTCTTACGACGTTTTGGAGTTACTATCACAGCGCGATGCAGCGAAAAATTCTCTATCGACCTATCTAGGTTTCAAGGCCATATCTTTATAAACAGCTGAGATACAGAACTCCCGTTAGCGGCTAAGTACACGATTTTGAGACTTTTACTAGCGAAAAGGCCGTTAAGAAACAGAAAACTAACAAAAAGGCCGTCAAAAGTCTATAACCGCTTTTTTCTTATTGAAACCTGATGTAATGTACAAGTCTTAAAAGCAGTAATTTTAATTTACACAATTAAAAGGCGGCTATTGTAGTGTAACTGCATTCTAGTCTACTTACATACAAAATTAAAAGACAGTTAAAGTCCTTCAGCCGCCTTTTAATTTGTATTTCCGAAAATAAATTGATCAAAATCCATAATTTAGAGACGGTCACGGCTTTATAACTAGGCAAAGATGGAACCAAAACTACACCAATCATTAGTCAAATCGCGGTTACTCGACATTGCATATTAAAAAGGCGGCTATTTTATCATCGCTTCGAGGAACACAATTTGTTGCACAAAAGATTTTAGCGAGGGTAGCCGTGACGCGCAGTGCTGCGCCGTTTCCTGCTAATACCAACATACCGCAGCATAAACTCACTAGTAGGTTTTACAGTAATCTCTATACAATGTGACCCGCTTTCATTGTCCTTGAGTAAGTAATGATCCAAATGGCTTAAATAGGAACTCAAAATCACGGGTCATATTTCATATAACTGAGATTCTTACAATAGTTACTAGTGTGATTCTTAAAATAATGTTTGGATATTTTCTTAGTTCCAAAATAGCACGTATTTCAACAGCATTACATAAATACGTATACTGTTTTCTAAATACTTGCAAGATTCTATGCTTAATGTGTTAATGGCGGACTCAGAAATAAGAAACTTATTACAACATAAGTATTTTTATATCAATTTGATGTGCGGCGGCAAGTTTATTGTGAATGTGTACCTATAGTTTTATTGTTGATTTTCCCACGAGCCAAGTATTTACTCGTAATAAGATTTTTGCAATAATCCGCTTAAAATAAAATGTCTCAAAACGCATTCAATATTAATTTTGTGATATTTTATGCCAAAAACTTTGATGTTGGTGGTATATTTTTCCCAATAATGTATACTTAACCAGTAAAATGATTAATATAATGATATTTATGATTTATATCACATCAAATTAGACATTTAATTCAAATCAGTTGGCTTCGGTAATGGCGTCTTTGTTTTAAGAGGAGTAATAAAGTAATCAGTTTAAACACCTTCGGCTGCATAACAGCGTCGGAATATCTTTCATTAAGCTTGTTTTATTTAAACTGCATTTTTTTTTCAAAAATACCATTCTGCATCTAAAAGCTGTAGAAACCTAAACCTAAACCTTCTCATGAAACTATTACACAGCTAAGACGCTTAAGACTGTAAGAGAGTCGAGAGCCGTAATTCAAAACACGATCACACTTTATTAGCTTCATTGATCCAAAACATTATATTATGCATCTAAAGGCTGTAAAAGAGATACCTGTGAGACCGTTAAAACTCTTTAGCCTTCTAATGAAACCGTAACATGGCTTCATAGTTCAAGACGTTTAAGGATGTTAGTGCACACAGAGACAGAACACAGAGACCACGATCACTCTTTTAATCAGCGTATTGGCTTCAAAATCACTATTATGCATCTGAAATCTGCAAAAGAGACTTGATGTAGACAATTAACAAGCTTTTCTCTTCCAATGCAACTATAATGCAGCTATAATGCTAAAAGCTATAAAACAAAACTAAATAGTATACCCTAACAGAGCCTTTACCTACAGAAACTACTCTCTAATATACTTTTTACAGCTTAAAGCTTTAAAAGGGTTGAAACTTCGTGTACCTATGTCGTCGTGCGTTTGTGCTTATTGGGTAGGTACTTATTTAAAAATGAATTTCGCAAAGCGTCTTCAGTTTAGACTTCTTAATTGTTTTTTTTTTATTGTTTAGCTTTTGTTAATTTTTTACTAACTACTTACGGACCTACCTCATTTGATTAAACTTTAAAATTCAATATTTCCTGCCTTTTTATTTTTCAATCTTCCATTGTTTTTGGTAATTTCCGAATATACCTAACTGTAAATGCTTCGATTTTATAAACACAATACCAAATTAAAAAGCCGTTATTGGATAATGTTTTGCAAATAACTGTTTTTTTGTCTAGGTAAAGTTATGAAACGTACTAATAATATGCAAATGTACCAGCTTTTCAAAAACTAAAAGGCAGCTAAACACAAGTAACCACCTTTTAAACTTGAATGTATTCATTATATGGTCATAAAATACATATAAAAAAGCAGCTATAAGTACTTAGCCGCCTTTTAGCCTTGTTTTTAAATTTAACTTTGTATTACTTGTACAACTCATTACACTTTAATCTTAACTACTAGGTTAAAAGGCAGCTACACATACCTTAACGGCTTTATAGCTATGTAATTATTAATTTTTTATTCTTCCAACACAAAACAAAAAAGGAAAACTGAAGATTATACCTATAAAATAATCAATAAAAATAAATTAAATTTACTTAAAAAATTGTTTATATTATGATCTACAGTAATATCAAAAAAATATACGTTTATCGCCTCAATATTTCTGGAGGCATGATTCGGCGCGTTTTTCGCTCATAACTCAAAACAGTACTCAAGCATTTAGCGGCCTTTTAGTTTGTGGACGGCAGAATATCAAAGAAATCATACTTTTACGTTTTATAGTTAATAAAACTACTTACCTACGCTATTTAAACATGCTTGAATGGAACACATTCTTTCCAGTCTAGTAGATAGTTAACAGGGTAAAGAAAGACTTTCTAAGCTAGTTAGGTGAAAACTATAATAATAGGTATATCTATAACGGCCTCCTAGCCTAGTTGGTAGTGACCCTGCCTACGAAGCAGGAGGTCCCGGGTTCGAATCCTGGTCAGGGCATTTATTTGTGTGTTTATCACGAATATTTGTACCTGAGTTATGGATGTTTTCTATGTATTTAAGTATTTATATGTATCTATCTATTATATATATATCGTCGCTTAGTACCCACAACACAAGCCTTAGAGCTTACCGTGGGACTAGGTCGATTTGTGTAAGATTGTCCCATAATATTTATTATTTATTATTATTATTATTATAGGTCCTGAACAAGATGACCTCTTCTTATTTCTAGCAATTTCCCGGCTTTGCCACGGCTCAGGGTGCCTGGGGTCCGCTTTTGTAACTAATCCTAAAATTTGACGTAGGCACTAGTTTTACGAAAGCGACTGCCATCTGACGTTCCAACCCAGAGGGTAAAGGCAGTATCGGTATTAGTCCGGCTTCCTCACAATGTTTCTTTTCACCGAAAATCTATTGATAAATATCAAATGATATTTATTAAGTACCTATATATTAAGCAGAGACACGTCTGCGAACGAAATGTTTAAATTTTTTCTTTCAATTACAAACCCAGCATCCTAGGTACAATGCCTCAAGGACCTATTTTGGATTTAAGGTAGGTAGAGGTAGGTAGTTAGGTAAGTTACACTTACTGTATATATAGTATAAAACTATCAAATTATATTTTGTAGATTGCGTAAGTTCCGGTACGAGCTAGCAGGATTTGAACCCGACGCCTTGTCGCTGGGTTCAACGCTCATAACTCGTTGCGCGACCCCTTCTATGCCATACTGAAAGTACCCCAAGACCGTCCCATCCTGTTCTATAACGTTGTCATGTCTATTATTAATACTTAATCTCGGACTCCAGGGTCAGACGTCTCTCAAAATTTATGAGGGTAGTTGGAAATTGTTGGTTTTCGTTATTAAATTTGTAAGCGTCGGTGGGTGTATCGCGGACGGGAATTACTAAGTAACCTGTATATAAATTGGGCTTCTTTCGAATTAAAATTAATGATATTGGTAAATAGAATAGCTCAAAATAACTTTATATTTTTGGGTATCCGTGGTAACTAAGCTCTAGAAAGACTCACCTAATAACGGGATGGGGACTCGATATTCGGCATGCCATTGTCAAGCGTCAAGTACCTTGCAAATGCTAATATGTCCGTAACATGTTGCGCGTGGTGACTACAATACGTGAGCATTACACGTAATTTAATATAATATTAATGTGTGTCACTATAGTTTAAATTTGATAAACATTTCAAGGCCATCACGGAAAAAAATAAAATAAAATAATAAGTAAATATTGTGGGACAATCTTACACAAATCGACCTAGCTGAGTAAGCTCAATAAGGCTTGTGTGGTGGGTACTAGGTGATGATATATACTTATAATAGATAGATACATATAAATACTTGAATAAATAGAAAACATCCATAACTCAGGAACAGATATTCACAAAAATAAATGCCCTGACCAGGATTCGAACCCGGGACCTCCTGCTTTTTGGGCAGGGTCACTACCGACTAGGTTAGGAGGCCGATAAGACATGCAAATATAGACTCTTTCTCATTTGAAACACGTATTTACAAAGATAACAAACATTTTGTTTCCGAACCAATTTACGTTGCAATTAGCTAATAATTCCATTTATAATCAGGCAATAAATTTAACAGCTCACGTAATTCCAGCACACAATTTATTAATTTAATCAGACACAGAACATACAGGAAAAGCAATTTATTCTCTTTCCCTTAATCAGGAGCGCCAACATCGCCAGACGTGATGTTGGTCACAAATCACTAGAGCTGGGATGTTTGGTGCCAATGGGTGAATAAGGTGCAATGGAGTCGTTGTTATATATTTTTTCGATTTAATGAATGAATGAATAAATGATTGAACAAGTTAATTTACATATTAAAAAATAAATAATAACATACTATATTCATAAAATGTGTAATTGACCTATTCAAGTTCTTGAACTACTGATACTTCAGTTTCAACATCAGTAAAAAAAAACATTCGAAATACCCTCTCTTAATACGTCAATATGAATTTTTGTTTGATTTCACTAGTACTGTACAACGATGTAATGATTCATCATCATCATCATCATCATAAATTTAAGAGCCTTGCTCTTGTCGGTCGGTGGAGTAATCGCCTTCCTGTTACGTTCCTGATACGATGTAATGATTATCTATTATTATTTCATAGCAATGTTTTTATTAAATGTACCGAACTTATATGTCACGTTCCTATTGAAGAACAATAAAAACGTCAGTTTATTTGGAATGGCAAAATCTAAATTGGTAAATGAGATAAAAAAATATTTGCTCGGACTTTAGGGTAAACCAAACAATTAAAATGTATTAAAATGTTATATTATAAAATCTACATAATATAATTTATCATTCAGCTATTCAATTATTAAAATAAAAAAAATATACAACGGTGACTCCACTGCAATACTTGTGCTAAAATGCCACCTAATTCCTAACCCTACAAATTACTATTAAGGGCATTTATTTGTGTAATGAATACAGATATTTATTCACGAGTCATGGATGTTTTCTATGTATTTGTATATTATGTATATCGTTGTCTGAGATCCCGTAACACAAGCCTTATCAATTATAAGTAATTAGGGATGTTACTTATGATCTTTGAATTGCAAACACATGTTTAATGCCACCTTGACATTAACAGCCTTTCATTTGTTGAACTTCATTGTGATCATAGCTAATAAGTATGTTTTTTTTAATACTACGACGGTGACAACCAAGTATACGGCCCGCCTGATGGTAAGCGATCACGGTAGCCTATGGACGCCTGCAACTCCAGGGGTGTTACATGCGCGTTGCCGACCCTTTAAAAAAAGGAGGATTCGCTGTGTTGACAGCTAAAGGGGCAAGCTTTGCTCCGTGGGACCCCAGCTGTCAACACAGTGAATCCTCTTGGAGCTTACGACCTTACTCACCAACAGAAACACAACACTATGAGTAGGGTCTAGTGTTATTAAACTGCGGTTTTCTGTAAGGCGGAGGTACTTCCCCAGATGGGGTCTACTCCAGATTTAAGACGACATTCGTTTTGCTGTGCCCTACCACACTAAAAGATATGCATCCGCTGTGCCCATACCTCTATAGAAAACGTCATGTGACACCCGAGGGCTTCGAGCTATCATGTGATACTTACTATAGAAATTGACAGATCGTCCCGTCCCGTGCTAGTGTGAGTCATCCTTGAGAATGCTCTAATAAATTATTTCTACTCCAGCACTGCTATTTTTCAATAAGATGACTGACAGCGATATTTAAAAAGTCTACATTATAACGTTGTCTATGGTATTCCATAAGAACACTGCTCCTATGGATTTTCATACAATATATTAGCACTGTTGTTGTTTTTTTTTTAATTTCTATAGTGGGCACAACATCTTCCCTACTCTGCCACGTTTCTAGATTAAGCTTTTTACGCTATTTTAGCTGTCGTAGAAAAACTAGGGTATGCAACAGCTCATAATTGGGTCTTAAAACTCTCGGGTCTATTATTACAAAACTCTGCTTCGCCTCGTTTTGTAACGGCGACCCTCAAGTTTTAAGAACCCTTATTATATCACTGTTGCATAAACTACTAATTTCTGCTTCCATTACCCAACAAAATTAAAATTTTAATATAGAAATATAAATTTATTTTTAAGTTAATTAAGTATTACGTTTACTTCAACACAAAGAACTAAAGTAACAAACAGACAAAAGACGGGACCATCGTGAAGCCGCGGTTTCAGCAATGTTTAAAAATTTAAGTAACTGTGTGCTTCTACAAACAAATTAGCATGGACCAGAGACACATTTATAATAAGGACTGTAACTAAAAGTTATCTAAGCGGACCCCAAGCCTTTCGTTTCCTCGCTTATGCCACGTCTCAAGGAGCCTGGGGTCCGGGGTTAGGAAGAAAAAGAAATCAACTTAAAATTATTTACAACAAAAGTTGTTTATATATTTGCACGTTTACGAATATATGTTCCTTAGTTATGGACGTTTTCTATAGGTATGTATTTATACAAGCTTTGCTTAGTTTGTCAGTAGGTCGATCTGTGTGAGTCCCCAATATTTTTTTATATTATTTAAACAATAGCAGCTTCCTCATTGCCGTATTACGTCACTTATGTACGAGTGTGACTGAAAACAAAGTGTTTGAGGGTCTAACAAACAGAAAGGAAGAACTATGTTGGCTGTTTTCAGTAGGAACACAGAGTTGCTCTTAAGTACTTACATATATCTAAAAATAGAAGTGAGTCACCCCGAATTCGAACTCGCGACCCCTATTTCAGCAACCCCTTGACCGATTCAGCTCATATTGGAACTCAAAAAATCTATTTATCTCATCTAACCACCTGCTAAATATCACGACGATCCGATCACCGACACTCGAGTTATCGTTGAACAAACATACATACATACAAACGACAGATTTTTCAAGGAGATTGGAGGATTAAAAACTAAGAAGTACTCTAGTGCCAAAGATGCTGGTGACGTCTCTCCTCTGATCATCATTACCGATATTTGTTGTTTCCAACATTTGATTTACAACCGATAAAGCACACGGCATGAAGATTTCCAGACTCTACCATTTACAAGTCTCTGCCCAGGCTTTTGTTAGGAAGCTTAAGCCGAGTGCTTGTTTGCCTCGGACCCGTGAAAGGGTCCTTAAAGCTGTTAAAGGCCTTTATTTAAGGCTTTTGTTGCCGGTAAAGCC
The DNA here is from genome assembly GCA_949128165.1 of Lathronympha strigana. Lineage (NCBI taxonomy): Eukaryota > Metazoa > Arthropoda > Insecta > Lepidoptera > Tortricidae > Lathronympha > Lathronympha strigana. Next base: position 625,268 of record OX421920.1, read on the forward strand.
TCTGTTTTGAAATTTATAGAATAAATAGTCTGTGACGCTGTAGGGACGTTTAACATTTTTAAAGAGAAATGCTCTGTTTACCTACGTTTCATATTTAAGTACATACATACTGGCTGGTTTTTCAAGGTATATATAATTATATAGGCAGCGTGTCCAGACAAGTTCAGGCGACGCAGCTGCGGTGTGTATATTACACGAACCATTGGAAGGCACTTTTGACCACTTTCTTACTCAAAATCTAATATAAACACACGAAATTCGACTCATCCATTTAGTAGAATTAACGACATACAAACCACGTTCACTTCAGTTTTTTTTAAATTGTTATCGGGACAATTTCGTCCTGGGTCAAAGTATACAGGATGTCCCATAAAGGACACGTCACAGTGAAACTGGAGGTAGACCGGGTCAAGAGGTGCTAAAATTAATATGAGCCCAGTAAAAGTTGCACGGTTTTCGAGTTATAACCAAATTAAGTTTTTTCTTGAAGTTATACAATACAATACAATAATCATTTATTTCGAACAAAAGTCCATAATGTGTTAGTAACATTACATATTAAAACTTAAATCTAGGGTTAGGGTTAGGGTTAGGGTTAAGGTTATTAGTGCAAAACAAACTTTTATGAAATTATGACGTTTACTTTTAACACTTTCACATTATGTGCTTTCAAAATCTAGGAAACTTAGAATAGTCGGAATCTAGGTTATATTGAATAGTTTTTACTATGGGATGGGAGTCAGAAATTAATAAATAAGTGACTCATAGAAAATAATTCAATCGATCAAAATTGAAAGGATCTCTCAATTTCTATAGAAACAATCACGTGATAGCCTGTGTCCCTCGGAGGTAGGGCTGCCATCTCGTACATTGCCGAAACCGGACAAAAAAGTAAAAAAACCCGGAGGTTTCATTAACACTAAAGAAATCAATTTTTAATTAAAAAATATATGCTTTTGCTAGGGATTGACTTGTACCCAAAAATGTCCGAGTTTATCCCGGACAGTTTTAAAAATCCGGGCCGGACGCTCCCCGGACGGGCTCCAAACTAGGACAAATCCGGGGAAACCCGGACGGATGGCAGCTCTACTCGGAGGTCACATGACGTTTTAATATACTGAGACCGGGTCACTCACGTCTATAAAGTCGAAAATAGCTCGACATGTTTCGTGACGGTCCGCGCCCCATAATCATGAGTGAGAAGCGCTTGCGGCGATTGCTCTACGCACACTGCGCAGAGCAATCGCATGTGATTATGTGGCGCGGACCGTCCCGAAACATGTCGAGCTATTTTCGACTTTATAGACGTGAGTAACCCAGTCTAAGTATATTAATATGTCTAATACTCACGGGAGTTTTCTATTCACATGACATTTTCTATAACTGACAGATCGGTCCGGCTCGGTCTTGTCCCGGCCCGTTCTGTGTGAGTCATCCTTCGGAAGTAGCATGCTCCTGAGTATGAGTAATCACTAGGGAATATTGCGAAGACTTTAATTTAATCCACGACAACATGCATTAGCCGTAATGATAAACATTGGTACAGTGGAAGTATTCAATGATTTAGCAGTATATTAACTTGTAATAATGGTGTAATCTTTTACGCGATAGAAAAATTTATTCTAAACGGCACCCTTGCCTAGTTGGTAGTGGGCGTTTTTATTGTTTGTTGTAAAAAAATCATTTTTTGATTTTTTTTATTTGTTTTGTATTCAGAATCGCGAGCTCTTTCAATCCTAGTAGGAGAAAAAAGTGTCCCTAGATTTGTTTTCCATTTTGCCACCATCATTTCATAGATTTAGTATGGCGGTAGCGCAATGGAAAGTTTGAAAAATGTATGGAAAATTTAGGACCCTTTTTATCTCCTACTAGGATTGAAAGAGCTAGTGATTCTGAGTAGAATAGAGATAAAAATTTGCAAAAAAATATTTTTATACAACAGGAAATAAAAATGCCCTAGTAACTTTGCCTACGAAGCAGGAAGTTTCAAATCCTAATCAAGGCATCTATTTGTGTGCTTATCACGAAAAACACGAATATTTCTTCCTGAGTTGTGGATATTTTCTATGTATTTAAGTATTTACATATATACATATATACTCGTATCGACGTCTAGTACCCATAACACAAGCTTTATTGACTTTATTGTGGGACTAGGTCCATTTGTGTAAAATTATCCCATAATATTTATTAACTTATATATTCTAGGCCTACAGATCGATTCCCGAAAGCTACATTTGCGATTTATATAAGATCAGTCTTTGCCCTGGAGTAAAGTATCCCCTCGCTCTATTGAGCACATCGAGCTTTTTGGATGCCAGCGCAGCCTTCCCTTCCAGATGACAATGGAATGAGGACTACCGCGAGTCGATTTTCCGCTAGGGGCGCTAGTGGAACGTGGGTCATGCGGGAACATTTCAAACGTCAATTTGACAATTTTCTCATACTGACACAGGACCCACGCATGAGTGGCGCCACCTGGTGAGCGACAATACGGTAGCTCCCATTGGACGTCGCTCGAAATATGGACCCCGAAGATCTCATTACTTTTTGACACGGTAAGAGCTGTGTCTTATTAATATACTTAGACCGGGTTACTCACGTCTATAAAGTCGAAAATAGCTCGACATGTTTCGGCAATCGCCGCAAGCGCTTCTCACTCATGATTATGGGGCGCGGACCGTCCCGAAACATGTCGAGCTATTTTCGACTTTATAGACGTGAGTAACCCGGTCTAAGTATATTAATATGTCTAATACTCACGGGAGTTTTCTATTTAAAGCTGTGTCTTATCCTCAATAATGAGGATTCATTAGGTGAAAGTACTGCATATTTACACTGTGCGTATAATAACAATGTTAAAGTTTAGTACTTTAATGGGCAACGGATACTGTAATCAGTAGATTGTTAACCAATTACGCGCGGCCAAGGCCTTGCGAGGCCGTAATATATTGGACATGCAATAAATGCATGTTACGGTGAGGTAGGCTGAAGCTGGTATACTTTATATGTAGTTAATCAAGAAATTGTGTAAATTATACCTTTAAAAACAACTAACGTGAAAATCTAGACAGGTATAACGAAAAAATGAAAATGAATTCGAATAGAGGAATCTGAGCATCTTCTAGCTCAGTTATAACTGGTCTCCCGCAATGCAGGCTTAGCCTAGTCCGGGGACTCCTGCAACTTCTGTACACACAATGCTATGCGCAATCTTTCGTTATTACTTGTGAATTGATTTGTTTTTGCAATTAAATAGTTTTTATCTACATTGGTACATTTACGCTTTTTTGGCCTGGACTCGGACTATGTTTTTGTATTGTAAAACGAATGCAGACAATTGGTTATATTATATTCTTCAATAATAATATGAAAACGTTTCCTAATAACCTAAAAACATGCATGAAAACTTTTATAAAAATGAGCAGATCTACCATAAACAAGCGCACTCTAATCGGTCTATCTGTTTAAGAGCTACGATGCCACAAGCAAACATGTAGATACTATTACAAGCATTAAATTAAAAACAAAAGACATTCTTTTTCGCCGCGGGTTAAATATAAGCTTACGTAAAAACATGAAAAATACAAATGTACAATTCCGTCGATCCACCAGCTCAGACTTACGTATAGTGCTGCCCTCTAGATAATCTCTACAGATTATTTTCAATTACAAGCGAGAGATGGCGCCACCGTACTGTACAAATGTAAATCATGAATGAAATCATAATTATTTTATAATAAATGTTTTGATTCATGTTTTTCAAGTGGTCACATTACTATATATAAATTATAAATTGAAAGAGATGGCATATAATACAGAAAAAGTGACCAAGGCCCCCGGTGATCAGGGCTGGGATCGAACCAGCGACCTCCTGCTTTCTTGGCAGAAGCCTGTAATAAATAAAAGACATTCTTTTTGCCAGGGATTAAATATAAGGTTACGTAAAAACATGAAAATGACAAATGTGAACCTTTCAACACATTTGTCATTTTCTTTCTTTTTACAAAATGAAACACTCAACTTGAGATATTACTTGAACAGAATACTTAAATGTTTTCACAGGCACCACTCACATGGTGCATACATTGTAGGCGCTAAATGGGTTGGGATTAAATATGCTTTCCTACGGCAGTTACGACCTTATGGCTGGTGGGAGAATGAGAGTGATTCGTCACTGTCTGTGTACAATGGGGGTGAGTGGCAGTTGTGTGCAATTCTAATAGGGCTTAAGGGACAATCGTATGTAGTACAATGGGTGACAGAGGGAGAAATAACAAAAGTTTATAATAGTGGGGGATAAATTAATGAAAGGAATTGTTTAGAATGATTTGTTTTTGGAATATATCGATTTCAATGGGACATTCGCTGTTTTTTTAATACTACGACGGTGACAAACAAGCATACGGTCTGATAGTAAGCGGTCACCGTACCCTATGGAGGCCTGCCACTCAAGGGATGTTACATGCGTGTTACCGACCCTTTAAAAACTTTAACACTCCTTTTTTGAAGAACCCCATACTGTAGTCCTTTGGAAAAACAGCGGCAAGCTCATTCCACAGCCGGAGCGTCCGCGGGAGGAAGTTGTTTATACAAAACACAAATATTTACGTATGTTATTTTTATTGGGATATCTCCGTTCCTCTTTGATCGTAGGATTGGATGAAATGTTTCCTTCAGTAAATAATTTGAATATAAAATAAGATAAAATAAGATTTGTAATCAGTAGCATATGTCATTTCATTTCAAAGATTTTACACAAAATTGTACCTACTAAATCCCACCTCACCCCATATATAATAAAAATCATATATGGGGTTAGGAGGGATAGAAACTGAGTGAGATGGGACATTTGCTAGAATTGGCACAATACAATATGTTGATTTGCCAAGAGAAAAAAGTATTTTTGTAACAATATGACAACGCTGGTCTAAAACCACCTCACCCCTCTACCATCGATTCTCCCCAATGACAATTACCCTCACAATCCATACTCACCCCAATTTGACGGTACCGACTGTAAAATAATAAAACTTAGTAGAATTGAAAGTTAATAGAGTTTGTGGTATGAGCCGAGGTTTTCCCGAAAGATTACAGTATAGGGTTTTTCAAAAAAAGAGTGTACAAGATTTTAATGGGTCGGCAACGCGCACGTGACCCCCTGGAGTTGCAGGCGCCCATAGGCTACGGTGACCACTTGCCATCAGGCGGGCATCATGCTTACGATTTAAAGCTAACGTGGTAATTTGTAAACAAATTTACTCCGCGAACATGGCGCTTGCAACAGTATCAAAATATGGGGTGCTCAATAAAACAAACATACATGGTAATTATCCCGTGAATATTAGTTATAGGGCATCATGCTTGTTTACCACCGTCGTGTTATAAAAGAAAATACCAGTAAATCTCCTATCGTAACAATTTATGTTCGTGTTACAGAAAAGTGCTGTAGGTATATATCTTGTGGGAGTAATATATTGTGGAACTGGAACAGTGGGAGTGCAGCTGCAGTGAGTAACAGTAATGGCCGACGGTACACTCGGCCGGGAATTGGTACAGTCAGTAGAAAACAATAGTTACGTGAAGTAACGCACTATCCAGGATGCGGCAAAAATGTTTGTGTTAATTTATCAGCATTGCGATACAACGAGGAAATGCTGCCAGCATCCTAGGTATAATGCCTCAAGGACCTATTTTAGATTTAAGGTAGGCAGAGGTATAAGTAATCGTAGTTAAGTGTGTTTGTGTGATTATATGGAGTGACATAATCGCCAAGCGATAAAGCTCTTTAATAAAGATTTCACCACTCAAAGACGTGTATGGTGCCTACTGAACCGTTTCAGAACCGACGTGGGCAACTCAGCATACCTCAGGAACAAATGAGGATGGTGTGAGTCGGCAGCGTGTGGATGTGGAAACCCAGAACAAACAATCCGCCACATGGTACTAGAATGCCCCGACACCAAATTCGATGGCAACATCGAGGAGCTCAAGAACTTGACTGGGAAAGCCGTGGACTATTTTAAGAAATCTAACTTTAAATTTTAAGCACTTTTGTTAATTTTATTGAATTGCAGTGACATGTAAATATTTGCCATACGATAAATAAATAAATAAAGATTTAAAAAAAACATTTCGCTGGAAACTTTATAATGGGAAAGATACAATCGAGAATGGGAAGTCTGGTGTATTTAAGCTAACTTGTGAGGATTGCAAAACAAAATATATTCTTACAATAAGTTACAAGCTACCTTAAATCTAAAATAGGCCCTTAAGTTCCCTCAAGTTTTTTCTTTTACTGTTTGCTACTCTGTGAATTTGTGTATAAAGCCACGGATGAATACATTTTCTTTCTTTTCTTTCTTTTCTTTCTTTTCTTTCTTTTCTTTCTTTTCTTTCTTTTCTTTCTTTTCTTTCTTTTCTAAAAAAGAAATAAAGTCTAAAATCTTTTTTAAATAAATAAATAAAGATTTAAAAAAAACATTTCGCTGGAAACTTTATAATGGGAAAGATACAATCGAGAATGGGAAGTCTGGTGTATTTAAGCTAACTTGTGAGGATTGCAAAACAAAATATATTCTTACAATAAGTTACAAGCTACCTTAAATCTAAAATAGGCCCTTAAGTTCCCTCAAGTTTTTTCTTTTACTGTTTGCTACTCTGTGAATTTGTGTATAAAGCCACGGATGAATACATTTTCTTTCTTTTCTTTCTTTTCTTTCTTTTCTTTCTTTTCTTTCTTTTCTTTCTTTTCTTTCTTTTCTTTCTTTTCTTTCTTTTCTTTCTTTTCTTTCTTTTCTTTCTTTTCTTTCTTTTCTTTCTTTTCTTTCTTTTCTTTCTTTTCTTTCTTTTCTTTCTTTTCTTTCTTTTCTTTCTTTTCTTTCTTTTCTTTCTTTTCTTTCTTTTCTTTCTTTTCTTTCTTTTCTTTCTTTTCTTTCTTTTCTTTCTTTTCTTTCTTTTCTTTCTTTCTTTCTTTCTTTGATACGTTGTGCGAGGGAGCCACCAGCTCTTTGGTCATCAGTTAATATTATAACAAAAGTTTTTTTAACTATCAAAATCCGATGCTGATTCCGCTCTTAAACGGATCACCTGCTTTTTATTACAACTTGTATCGATAATTACACACCACACCACAATAGGTAATTAAGCAATATTTATGTACACCACAAAAATCATAACGTACCGTTTAGCCTCAAAATATAACCGTATTAAAAAACAAAGTCACTCTTAGCTTTCCAAAAGCATTAAAAAAGCTGCCAACCTCTGCACTTAAGAGTTTAGGAGTTCCTTCTATTTTTCATTCAATAATCTCAAATGGCGTTGTGATAATGATACTTTACTAACTTAAGCATTTTCTTTCAAAATTAACTAAATTAATATTCCTATTGATCGGTTTTTTCGCGACAATAAACGTATATAGCGTATAATTTAAACTTTCGTGAGACATACATACACAACATGTCACGCCTATTGTGATAAAAATACGTGAGTGTTAACCGTTGCAATTTAATATCGTATATAGCGTAGTTTTATCCGCTTTAAGGATGACTCACGTTAGGACGGGACGGGGCGGGACGGGACGATCAATTTCTAAATTTATATAATTCTTTCTAATATAATCACGTGATAGCTCAGAACCCTCGGGTGTCACGTGACATTGTCTATAGAAATGACAGATCGTCCCGTCCCGTCCAGTAAGTCATCCTAAATATTATTATTAGTTCCAAGAATTTAAATTCACTCTGTACAAACGACCATTCCATTTAGTTTAATATTGTATCCGCATCCAGGAGCTAACATAGCCCCTAAATTATTCCAGCTCCGTTCCGTAGTTGTTCCATTTCCGTAATGCAGAGTTCATCCCTGTGGAACACCGCACACATCTACCTACAACAGACACTAAATATGTATGTATATTTAATTATAATGGTAATATGGTAAACTCACCGATTTTGGACGGAGTATGGGACGGAGTATGAGACGCTATATGAAGAAAAAAAAACACATTGAGTCGTTTCTACTTTTTGGAACTATTTAAACATTGACACTGGTAATTCAGCTACTAAAGATTGAGGTTTTTCTGTTTCGCAATGCCTACCGACATATTTTATTTTAACTTATGCCGCTACCTAAAGGTTGTCTGGAAGAGATCGCTTTTTAGCGATAAGAACGCCTGTTGTTTACCTCTTTTTTGTTTGTTGTATTTCTGAACCTATTTCTATTGAGGTGTGCAATAAAGAGTATTTGTATTGTATTGTTTTGTTTTTGGTAATTTTTGTCTTGTCGTTTCGATATGGTGGAAGCTTAAAATTACCGTCACAATTTATTATTCCTTTATGAAACCAGCATGCGTTTCGTTCATTGAGTTCACCACGAATCAACCTGCAATCAGTTGCTACTGCAGTAATGTTTCTATTTAGTGGTATTGGCCTAGTTTTCACTGAAAAATCTAATTATCGGTATTTTTAACTGTAGCTCAGGCATTAACTTGTCCCCCTTCCTCTTTGGTTTTTAATGAAAACGTCGTTTCCAGGGAACTTACAAATGGTAAAAATCAATTACAGTTTTTCCCACTCGCACTGATGGAACTGCGGGCGTTGTAATAATTGCATTTGGAGGCCTGCGCTTTCCGATTTTCAAAATAGGGTCTTGATTCGATTTTGATATTTTTGCCCAAGTAAACTCCCTATATCCCGGCAACCCCTTGACCGATTGGGCTCATGTTTGAATTATAAATTAATGCATTCAATTGCTACAACACCGATTATTGCACCGCTAAATGAACAATATCTGGAAAAACAAAGAATCAAAAGAATTAGGTAACGACAGGCTAAAAAAAGATATCTTCCAGGCAACCTTAGACCAGTTGGAAATGAGTAAATACCTAACTCATAACTGAACCTTTTTCTTTTATCTCGTAAGATACACATATTTATATCCTCCTTTTGTATTTCTTGGACATATTTTTTTGCTCTATCTGCCGTAACCGAGGCTTCAACTCACATTTTTTTATTTGTAAGGAATAGCTATTTATGCAACAAGTGCGGAAAGTAGGTGATTTCCGACGAGTGTATAAGCCGATATGAGTCGGAAATCTTTACGCACGTGTTTCATACAATGTTTTACAATGCATTGTGCGAGAAAATAAAATAATAGTTATTATAGCAGTATTAGTAGCAAGGAGGTAGCAGTAAGGCCTCCCAAGGAGCCCGGATGTGCGGAAAAATAATATACAAATACATTCCCGCACAACTGCGGGAATCACTTGTTACGCATAATATCACCTCGAAAAAGAGCACTTTCTGAGCACATGCATTGTTAAAGTATTAACGGGTTAAATAGATTATATTTAGCACAAAGTACTTCAAAGGGCTCGAAACGTAGGATCATGGTGTTAATAAACGCGATTTATCCGTTCTACTAAAGTGTTTAATTTCAATGAATAACAATCGCGGTAACAGAAGACAATATCACAAAGTACTTCGTTTATGTAAATAGAAATGCAGCATTTGTCAACACATTGTAACATTTGTAACACTAAGCACATTAATGTGAGCTACTTAAAGCTAACTTAGTCGACTGAGCACAGTAAGCTCCGTTACGCTTTGACGTAAGCTCGCTGTGAACTCGGAAATGTGATTTAAATCCCGGTTTTGGAGTACGAAGTTACCCCACTTTGAAATGTTACAATATTATATTTCTGTTAAAACAGTTTTACAAGATTTGGGATTGTATTTAGTAAGGTATCTCTTTGTAGGTTGCCGATAAGGCACTAATGAAATATAAAGATTTGTGTAGAAATTAATCTTAAAAACAACATCCCATAGACAACGTTACAACTCGACAGATAAAAGTTCTGGGGTAGAAAAGTTTTAAAAACTACGCAAAAAACATAAACATAAAACTAAGCATAAAATAGATCAGAAAAATTCCTAGACGCAAACTGAGAGTAAAAATATCTCTACTCGAAGTTACACGGACTTCATAAACATGTTGAAAGTTTCCAGGAAAATATCCCAACATTTCCGAAGCTACAAAGTCGATGCTCGGGATTAGCATTGTAATGAGCTGCTTTTGCTTTTATACATTTTCTGTCCTTCCGATGCAAATATGAAGATTTGTAAGTAGGTACGTTGTATATATTTTCACCTGAGCGCCTACCATGAACCGCGAACGAAAGTATACCTCCCTTTCGCACTTGTGATTTCTCACTCAAGTGCGACAGAGAGGTGAAACTTCGTTCGTGGTTCGTGGTAGGCCTTCTGGTTAGTCCGGAAAGCGCTCTTTTATCCATTAAAACGCAGAAATAAATATCTTGGACCGTTGGTTGCAAGCATATCTTCAAAGCCTTAATACTCTTCCAGTCCTGCATAAATATCACAATGAACGGTAAGGTACTGTTTTGAATAATGTGTTTAGAGTGTCCTATGTATTAGAATCAAGGTTCATGGCGAGAATAATGAATATAATGATCTTTCAACCAATTATTCAAGTAATTTGCTTACATTACGCACACGTAGGTTATTAGGTACATGCTAATTTTACGGGTACGCCCAGGTACCACGGGTGTAATCGTTAATCGCTAGTGACTGTATAAATTAAATCGCAGTACCGTAAAATGGGGTGTGTTGGGACGAATCCTAAGTTTAAAACTCGAGAAAACTTGATATTTATGTGGCAGTTTTATTTATATACTTAAAAAGTTTTACAATTACTAGAAATTACACAATGTTACAATAGGTTGATTTGAGAATAAAGTATTATTGTAACAATAATATGTCAAGTTTGGTCTAAAAATACCAACTCATCCCTTTTCTCTCCATTAATGACCCAACTAGCCTTGCAATCCCTACTCACCCCATTTTAAGGATGAATCAAACCCATCCGATCCGATCCGAGACGATCTGAGAGTTTCTATAGAAAATGTATAGCTGTTTTTAATAATTCATGGCAAGGACCATTTTGTGAGCGATTTCGAATCGCACTTAGCCGGTTTTTTTTTCAAACAGAATTATATTTAATAAATGTAGTGAACTGATTTTCATTTTTAATATTTTTATTCAAATAAAAATACAGTGTGCTTAACACGAACTGCTGTAGTAAACAGTCTCGTTTACAGACGTCAACGAGACGTAGACGAGACGTCATCTGCAGTTGCATCTCGCCCTCACCAGCAAGTTGCTCGCACTGACATTGATGACCCAGGAAAGATACGATGTTGAAAGACAATAAATTATAATAGCCTAATTTTTTCAAGTTACGTTCGAATGGGATATCTGTAGATGATGTATGCAAAAATCCTACAAACTTTTCTTCCGGAAGTAGGTAAATATGTAGTAAAAAAATTAAAATAAACTAAGTCGATTTATTAAAATGAACGGTAGTAAATAATTTTCTTGTATGTGAACATGACGACATATTTATCTTCTATCTGTTAAAAGAAAAACCGAAGAAAACTTATTCACATAAAACCGTTAAATCTACAAAATGTACGGCACGGGTGATATATATGTTATTTCGCTTGAAACAAATTTTAATAGGTAGAAACTGGTCCTGAGACTCCTGACCCATTTTAAACGGCTTAAAAACATATATATAAATCTTACAACAAAAACGTTTGTAACATGTGTGTACATATTTGTGACGATTATTATGTAACGATATTTTGGTGGAATTTGTTGCCTACATAATACTAGATTCACGATATATCCGTTACGCTAAAAAAAAATAGCTATTATCAATTATTTCCCAAACACTTAAAATTTCCATACAAGCTGTCAGTTCAATGACTGGATTATGAATCGACATAGACGCTAGCAGGTGTAGTAAGTATTCTACAGTAAATTTCAAACTCATGGTAAGCACACAAGTTGATACGATACGCTTTATCGCTTGCTCCGTAATTGCTTATGTAAAGTGGACATAAATGGTAGGCATATCGATTATCGATTATAATGCCAATAAGAAATCTAAATTACAGCTAAGGCGCTGGTGCAGTGTTTTGTCAAATTATGAGGTCAATGTGGATAATACCGTCTATGGCATAAGTCCGTCTATCGAATATTTTTGATTTTACATTTGTAGGTATACGTAAGCCAGCTTTGACAGCAGAGCCTTGGAACAAAATAAATATGTCGGTCTTATCCACATTGACCTAGAATGGTTTTTTGGGATCACGGAAAGTACGTAAATTATATTTGTTTAGCAATAAACTTAGTTCAAGATTGAGTACTTCTTTAATTTAGGTACTTACTTACTGTGTAATAATGTATCAATGCCACACATAAAGAACAAAAAAAAATCTTCGCCATCTTGAGTATCAATGGGAACTCGAAATAAAGTCACAGAGCGCAACTATTGACAACTGTCAAAGTGACAACGATGTAACACACGACCAACTAGTTACCAAGTTGGACTGGACGAAAACTCGATACTCGCGGGACCAATAGTTAAGGAACTTTGACACGATACAACTTTCAACTAGGTACGTTGTCGTGTTGAAGAAATCCAATTTGTGTATTTTTTGATGGATTCGCCTTGTTCCGAAAGTTATGTTCCTATTGAAAATATTAATAAAACAATGGTTTATCAGATCAGTTTCAGATCGGATATGTTTATATTATAAACAACGCATACTAAATTCAATACTTTAGAACGGATTAATCACGTTTATTAACACCGTAACACTACGATTCGAGCCCTTTACAGCATTTCGTTTGCACATACAGGGCAAATCGCCGAGTGGTCTCCCCGAGGCCCTACGGAATACCAAAGGATTTTTCGAGAAGTTGGGAACTGGACTAGTTACCCCCCCCCCCCCTGCTACGCAAATTAAAATTAAAGAAGCATTCTCAAAGTTAGTACTAATTTCAGGCAGGTGCCTTAGATGTCTTAACACGACTCAGTTAGGCCCAGCTGTACGAGTATAGAAGCGTCGAATCAGTTTAGGTCGTCAACTGAATCGCGTTAAGACGTCACGGTAAGGCCCTAGTACGTTTAATATTTGTAGGTTAGGTCATTTTATCGGACGATTTATTACTACCCATTGTTTTGACCCGCCACACTCATAATATACTCCCTCGTGTGAACGATGAAAATTAAATATCAATCAAGAGCCGGTAATGGATTTCGGCTCGATACATAATTGTGTTTTACTTTATGCTCCGAATAGATATGAAATTGTTTTTTCACACCACCTATTCATAAAAGGGGTTTTTCTGGTCAAGCTAGGAGGGATCAAAGGGGCACTTTTCTTCCCTGCTGGGAAGGATCAAAGTGGCACTTTTCTGTTCAAGGACTACACATTTTTACGTTTTCGTGTATTAACTAGTGGCATCGTGGTGTTGATATGATGCAGTTTTCCGCTTTGTTTGTTTCCTCTTAGTTGGTGTGAAAAGCAGTGTGTCACACGGTATCAAAAATTATTTTCGTCTTGGGCGTTAATGAATGGGTTAAATCCCTCATTACGCTCCGGATTCTACTTTAGAATCCCTTCCTCGCCGGAAATATATCATTTTGATCTCTTGTAACACAAACCACTTTATGCCTACACTTGGGCAGGAATCGGTTTTTTCCGTACGCGTGCGGAAAAGGGCACTTTATGGCCAGGTGTGGCATAAACTACTATTTCACTCATGCTCTGAAAGTGGGTTGTTGTACACCTATGAAGCGAGTGCTCTGAGTCGTTATAATTTCCGAATGCATCAGATCAAAAAACATCCCAAAATTTTCAATCCTGAAGATGGTTTTAATTTATCACTTACTTGGGGACCAGTGATTCAGAAGTTGAAACCGCGAGATTCATCTTCGTATCCATGCGGGGATGTTGTGAGTGTTGTGTCGTGCCAATAACATTTAGTAAAAGGGTAGACTTAACTTTTTCTACCTACCCACGCGTTTGAAGTGACTTTCCGCCGGGTACGTGAACATTTCTAGCAAGATCGCCGTTGACACTTCGCTGATTGATCAGTCAAGCCGAGACCGTGACACATGAATCTGTGTCGAAACGTCGGTATATTAAGGTAAATTAACTACATTCGCGATAGACCCGTTCTTTGTTCATAATAATTTGATTCTTTTTTGTACAGATACACATTGTCAATTCAATTCAAAGGAAATATTTATCAACAGAAATTAATTGAAATTAAACACTTTAGAACGGATTAATCGCGTTTATTAACACCATGATCCTACGTTTCGAGCCCTTTACAGCACTCGTTTTCACAGGGTTAAGATGATGACTGAGAGAATGCGAATTCTCCCCGTCAATCAAAAAAGCGAGTACTGTAAAGGGCTCGAAACGTAGGATCATGGTGTTAATAAACGCGATTAATCCGTTCTAAAGTGTTTAATTTCAATGAATAACAATCGCGGTAACAGAAGACAATAACAGAAATTAAGTTATAAAAATACATATGATTTAAAAACAACCAGAATTAAAAGTACTTTTTCTACTCCAGCACTTCTATCTGTTTAGTTTAGTTTAGTTTATTTATCTCATTACACAAATCTCATACAGTTAAATATACATTTTCGCTTATACTACTGTTTGTCTAAATCTGTCAATTAGATGACTGACAGCGATATTTAAAAAGTATACATTATAATTTCTATAGGCACAACATCTTCCCTATTCTGCCACGTTTCTAGATTTTGCTTTTTACGCTATTTTAGCTGTCGTAGAAAAACTAGGGTATGCAACAGCTCATAATTGGTTCTTAAAACTTAAAACCCTTATTATATCACTGTTGCATAAACTACTATAAGAAAGACATTAAGAGAAAACTCTTAATGGGCAAAGAGTTTTGGTGACCCGGCGCTAATAGCGTCCGACTTTCACTCCAGACGTCGTACTAATTCCTTTTTCGGTACGAAGTATCATTTGATAATTACGAATCGCTTTTCGGTGAAGGAAAATATCGTGAGGAAAGCGGACTAATCGGAAGAAAACGTGACCTCCGAAGGCTCAAGCTATGAAGTGATTCTTTCTACAACGTGTTTTTGAGCAATTACTTTATATTATAACTAATATTTGAAACGGGAAATTACCATGTACGTTTGTTTTATTGAGCACCCGCATCGTATTGAATTTCAGTTTACTACGTGAACATAACGCTTGCAACAGTGTTGTCTTCAGAACATGACCTATCTCGAAAGTGACTTTTTAAGAAAGTGACCTACTCCGCCTAAAGGGAAATATCGGGTGCTCAATAAACAAACATACATGGTAATTATCCCGTTTAAAATACTTATTGGTTATAATGCAAATGACCATGTTAGCTTAAAATCGTAAATTACTTTAAATTCAAGGGTGCATTCTTTAGCTTATATTATGTTAATTTCTCGAAGACACTGGTATTATAATTAGCTCCATTTAGAAAATAAGTAGTATTTTAATTTTATCTCATATGGTATTTGCATGTGTGTAAACGGAGTATGAGTATTCGACATGACACTGATATGTCATGGTTGTCAATTACTTGGTAAAGTTAATTCTGGCCCGTTTTATATCTGTTGATGCAACATGTAATTATTTTGTATGAGAAATTAAAAAAATAGAAATTAACGAATTTAATAAAACTGGCTATGACATTCTGTTTCCTTAATTATAATAAGCCACATGACGAAGTTAAAGCAAATGCTCAAGAACATTCTGTATAGAAACTGACAGATCGTCCCGGATCGGATCGGATTGGTGTGTCATCCTTAAGGCCTCGTTTAGCCTTTGAAAGGTCAGATGGCAGGTCAATTTAAAGCGTTTGCCGAATCGGGATTAGATGTCAAAGCCGACCTCAGCTCCCTCACCCGTGGCATAAGTCGGGAACAATCTAGGAAGAAGAAAAAGGACGGAGGGTAGCGAGCTTTAAGTCGCGAGTATGTTATGGTCAGAGTGTGTTAAGGATGTAGCACGTATGGGTGTGAACAATATAGTGGGGCTGATGGTGATGACTGGGAAGATAGAAGGTAAAAGACCTAGAAGCCGAAGTCCCCGACGCTGGTCGGACCAGATATCTGAACAGTTAAATATAACTGTCAGCGATGCCCTTCGAACTATAGTCACCGACATAGCCCTTCGGATTAACAAGCTGAAGTGGCAATGGACAGGCCACATTACACGCAGAGCAGATGGCCGATGGGGTCGAAAAGTGCTTGAGTGGAGACCACGGCTTGGCAAACGCAGCGTAGGACGTCCACCCACAAGATGGACAGATGACTTTATGAAGGTCGCCGGGAGACGCTGGATGCAGGTCGCTTCCAACCGGTACATATGGAGATCCAAAGGGGAGGCCTATGTTCAGCAGTGGACGTCTTATGGCTGATATGATGATGATGATGATGCCCTTCATCAAGCTACTGACCGTAACCGGTGGCGACAACTAGTTAACAAAATTAAGAGTCACGATTCTCAGCAGTGAGGGAACTGAGAAGAAGAAGAAGTGTTAAGAATATAAGTGGGCATGACAACACATTTTTTTACGGATATTTAAATGCATATCCTAAAAATGATGAAAGCATCCCACAATTGTTGTTTGCAGTAAACGTCACGTCTGTGATTGCACGCCGTGAATATTCATGAGTGCTGGCGATGGTGTTCGTCGGCCACGATTTTAAAAATCGGGTAATTTTGTGACAGTTTTGTTGTGATTTATGTAATAATGATTTTACTCATGCTCATGGGCGTTTTTAATTTTTGTTGTAGAAATATATTTTTTTGCTAAATTGGAAATTGTTATATATTTTCTACTCGGAATTTTATGTGTTATTTCGCTAGAAACAAATGGTAATAAGTACAAAATGGTCCTGACCCATTTTAAACCACTAAAAAAACATAAATACAGAAAAATCTTAGAAGAAAAACGATTGAAACATGTGTGTACATATTTGTGACGATTTGCATGAAATGATATTTTGTTGGATTTTGGTGCCTACATGATACTAGACTCACAAATTATCCGTTACGCTAACATATCAGCTATTATTAATCATTTCCCAAATAATCAAAATTGCCATACAAGCTGTCAATGACTGGATTAAAGTGCCTGCCCCTTTCGGTCATACAGGCCCGAGTTTATTTAGGAATGTGTTCTGCCCCAAACCACAAATTCAAACAAAAGGAATCTCCTGAAAACGACAACCAAAAGTCTAATCGGTGAACTCTCTGACATGGTTTGTCGTCCGTACACGTCATTGTTGAATGTTTGTAATTGCATGTCGTGAACGTCGTGAATATTCATGAACTACGGCGGCGACTGTACTTTGTCAGGGTTGGGGAATTCGGGAAGCGAATGACAACGATTTTGAATGTGATTTATGTACAGTCAAGTGTAAAAATATGGGTGGACACATCCTACTCAAAAATATATCCCATAGCATTTTATTCCATTGTAATAAGAGCGTAGTACCTACCATATTTATGAGACGATTTTGTCGATACGTATTTTTGCACTTGACTGTATGCACCTGATTTCACGGTAAAGTCGTTAACAGCGACACATTTTATACCTATAGATATCTTCAAAATTCCCCTTTTTTAAATGTAATTTTTCCTGTGCAGTTAACGTTATTTTGACTCAGCGACACAAGCAAAAATATACCGCTTTTTATTCCAATTTTTTGATATAAATGCTTTGTATGATGGTATTATACCTGGAGCCTCATAACGTCTTAACGCGATTCAGTTTAGGTTCAGTTTAGGCTCTGTTGTATGGATGCGAAAAAAAATGTGTACCGTTTATATACCGTAATACAGCTCTTATTCAGACTGAGCTGTTTAATTGACACTAAATGCATGTATTATGCAGCTGTAAGTTCACGGGTGAACTATTGTAAGAGTGTATATCTTAAGTAACCAGATATTAAATTAAAACTAAGCTACCTATAGATAGAAAATGAGCTCAAATTCGGAGTTCGGCGGTAGGGTGCCCAGAAGACTGGAAGAATTTAGCAACTTACAGCTAACACCTATGGTCGTCCTCACAGACTTTAATTAATGGAAAATTTCAAGAGGTTTTACTAAAAGGATGTGGACTTTTAGAATAGTCAAAGCACCCAGAGCATCCTAAGTTTAACCCAACGTTTCTGGTCCGTAGTTGTCACTATTTGATGTTACTCGTAGTTGCATTGCACGTCATGAATATTAATGTCCACTGGCGGAATTAGGAAGAGATTGACGACTAAGGATGCTGTTTGATTTGTGTTATGCTCCTATTGAAAAGTTAAACTGGGAGTTGCAATGAATTTCAATCTTTCATTTATATTCCGCAGTTTTAAAATATTGACATAAAGCTGGCAGTCTCCTCGCCCACCGCATCAGTATTGCAATACAACGAGGAAATGCTGCCAGCGTCTACGGTACCATGCCGCGGGGAAATATTTATTTTAACATGTAGTTATCTTAGTTTAAGAATATTAGTATTTTGTTGTTTTTTGAAATGATTCAGAGCTGGTGGCTTCCTCGCACAATGTATCAGCATTGCGATACAACGAGGAAATGCCGCCAGCATCCTAGGTACAATACCTCAAGGACCTGTTTTAGATTTAAGATAAGTAGAGGTTAGGTTACACTTAGTATATTTATTTTGAAAATAATATACCATTTATTTCCAAGTTTGTTTTATTTTTAAATTCATAAAACGCATTAAGTTCTATCGTGAGTTAATACTACTTTTTTCGCCATTTTTGTTTAGTTAACCGTTAAAAAATAAACATACGAGTAGTCGAGTTTAATGTTGGTGCTATCAGCCCAATACAATACCTTCACGCCATGATGTATGAGATTCACGAAGCCATAGTTTGATTCATACCTGAAAAAAATAATTGTGTAAGTACATAATCTGACGAGGAGAGCGTTGGACTGGCGTCCGACAAGATCTCCTGCATCTCACGAGGATGCCTCGTAGAGAGGCGAAACACTACGTGTCGAGTTTTGTATTATTGGTGGTGGTGTGTTGTATCTATTCTATTTGCATATTTATTTTTTGTGACGGGAGTGTGAGAACATTAATTGCATGCAAAAAATACGCAAGTAGGTATAACGGGCTGGCAGTAATAGACTAGCACGTTCGGCGGAATAGCAAAGTAACATTATTTTCGTTGTTAATATGGAATTCCGCAAAGTAACGCCTAATTCAATAAATTCCTGGTAAGGGCATTTATTTGTGTGTCTATCACGAATATTTGCTTCTGAGTTCTAGACGTGTGACTGAGTTATATACGTATATAAGTTCCTATATATTTATTATATCTATCGTTGTCTGGCGCTCATAGTACCTTCAAGATTTGGTTTGGAACTTGGTTGATGTGTGTGAAAATCTTCCAAAAATATTTATTTATAAGATAGGATACTTGTACCGTTAATAACGAAAACAATTTAACCTATTAATACGAATTCAACCATTATTTTTTTAATCCTATAAAAACGAAGTACATAAGTATATTAATGACCTTTACCGTTTGACGCGGGTTACAAAAACAAAGTACCCTAAAAGTCAAGTATCAGACGTAATGAACAGTTTATTGTCGAATAAGCGAGGCGGAGGGAATGTTAATTTTGCCGGTCGTAAAATGGAGCTTTTCTGGCCTGAGTGTAGTGTCTTGTAATGTTAGTTGTTGAGGCAGTTAAATGCAATAATACGGCTCACAGCGGCACGTGGTGCCAAAGGGGAACGGCGGGAACTTAATGCTAAATACCATGAATTTAACAATATTTATTTTCGGGGGTTACTGGTTACTGGTACTGATAATTTAGGATAAACTTGCAATTAAATTAACGTGTCAATTTAAATAATAATCCATTTATCTTTATTAAGTTATCGTATTTTCAATTGTTCGTCCCTTCCAAGTTTTGGCGTAGGCGAAATCATGCTTGACCTTTTCAACTAATTTGATATATTTACTTAACAAAAAAATTGTACGCTTACAAATAAAGGAAAAGTGTAAAATATTACAGCATGAACAATATTAAAATTTTAGGATATTCGTCTTAGGGATGAGGATGACTCACACTAGAACAGGACGGGACGGGGCGGGACGGGAAAATCTGTCAATTTCTATAGAAAGCGTCACGTGACATCCGAGGGCTCCGAGCTATCACGTGATTCTTTCTATAGAAATTGACAGATTTTCCCGGCCCGCCCCGCCCTGTCCCGTCCCGTGCTAGTGTGAGTCATCCATCCCTTAAAGTAACACTCATCTGATAATGATAAATTAATAAACAAAAAAAGGGACGAAATGGCAAGTTCCCTATTAGGAAAACCGGTTAAAACTAAAAGTTTGTATCAGTTTATTTTGAGATTCCGCGGTATATGGCAACTATATATTTCAATATGATCAAAATTGAATCGGAAAACCGTCGACTGATAGACAAAAGCCTCCTCTAAGGATTACCACAAAAAAGGAGCGTATGGCCACCCGCATTGGTTTCGCGCGATCTTGACCAGCTCGTCGGTTCCTCTTGTTTGCTTTGTTGGAGGACTTCCCACGCTGCGTCTTCCGTTACGTGGTCGCCACTGGATAACCTCTTAGCCCCAGTGGTCAGTGTGCTTACCATGAGTTGTACGTGGGGTATTCGATAACACCTTCGGCGTTAGGGGATAAATCAGTCTCGTCCCTGCCAGAGTATTGGTAAGAGCGGAACGGACGTAAGTATGCCCGCCCCCCTAACGCCGCAGTCGCTAATGTCACTATCGAATACAGTTTCGAGCAGCTCAAGGTAAGCACAATGCCACTTGAGTGCTCTCTGAGCTATTTCAGTTAAGGTATGATTTAACGGCCTCCTAGCCTAGTTGGTAGTGACCCTGCCTACGAAGCAGGAGGTCCCGGGTTCGAATCCTGGTCAGGGCATTTTATTTATGTGTTTTCACGAATATTTGTTCCCGAGTTATGGGTGTTATCTATGTATTTAAGTATTTACCCACAACACAAGCCTTATTGAGCTTATCGTGGGACTACGAGTAGGTCGATTTGTGTAAGGTTGTCTCAAAATATTTATTTATTTATACTGTGCCCACTGCCACTTGAGTGCTCACTGAGCTATTTCTGTTAAGGTACAATACGTTGATTGTTTAAGAACCCGGCTAAATATAGCACAAGGCATGATTAGCTGTGGAATGATCAAGGATCGATGATTGAGTTGGGATATCCGCTCTTTAATAGATACGCAGTTTCCTGCACTTAGGTCTGACTGTTAGTATGCTATCCTATCTTCCTGAATTGTTTCAAATTTTTTCGACCTCCCATTAAAAAGTTAGAGGGGGAGGGATACACTTTTTCAGACTTTCAGACCGATTATTTTCGAATTTTTTTATTTAACATTCCTATGCTATGGATGTTTTCTATGTACTCGTATGTATGTAGTTATTCAATTATTTATCCATTTTATATATCGTCGCCTAGTACCTATAACACAAGCTACTGAGCTTACAGTGGAACTGATTTGATTTGTGTATGATTGTCCCATACCTAATATCAATTATTAGTTAGTATCAAATATCGAGTATTGACAGATGTCTTTTGTGTTTAGTCTGGTATAGGTTTACTAGAATAAACATATTCGTTCAGTCAGACCTAAGATATACATATACTTTCCAATATGATTGAATAAATAAATAATAAAAAAATAAATAAATAAAGTTTTATTGTGCAGGTAGGACACCCATAATTAACATTAAAGCAAACACAAAAAAAGCAATTCTAATAAAATAGAAGATAAGAACAAAAAATAAAAAATAAAAAAAATAAAAAAATAATAAATCAATTAAATATCACAATCAATTTTACACAAATAGACCTAGTCCC
The DNA here is from genome assembly GCA_949128165.1 of Lathronympha strigana. NCBI lineage: Eukaryota > Metazoa > Arthropoda > Insecta > Lepidoptera > Tortricidae > Lathronympha > Lathronympha strigana. The sequence goes on from OX421920.1 coordinate 647,063, forward strand.
ACGGTAAGCTCAATAAGGCTTGTGATGTGGGTACTAGGCGACGATATTATAATAAACTAGGGTGGGGCGGGATGGGACGATCTGTCAATTTCTATATAGAGAATCACGTGAAAGCTCGGAGCCCTCGGATGTCACATTACGTTTTCTATAGAAACTAACAGATCGTCCCATCCCGCCTCGTCCCGTTCTAGTGTGAGTCATCCTTTATTCATATTTAAAAAAAATGTTTCGGTTCGATTTTCTGAATAAGTAATTTATATCTGCTTGGTTCCCATTTGCATAACCACGTCCGCTGTAAACTGCTTTGAGAGTAATTCTGTCCCGGGATTAGCAAGCCGACGAGCACGTTTTAATTCAATTATAACGACGACTTGAGAGCCACGGTACATCTCTCTCAAATTTTGCGAAATTACGTGAATCAGGTATATTATATCACTTATATCAGTTACTCAGAAATATTACACAATATGTATCAAAATATGTATCACCAAGCATTATTTTTCAGCACCACAACAGAACGGAATGTTGAAAATCTAATGTCTCTAGCGCGACCTGAACTCGCAACTTCATGATACTTACATTGCTGTACCACTGTGAGGGCGGATTCGCACTACGTCCGATCCGAATCCGATCCGAATCCGGTTCGTCGTAGCCGTAGAACTATTTCTATGGTAAGTGACGTACTAGAACCGATCTTCGTCATCCGATTTCTGTCCGTCATTCTAGAATCTCCATTCCGGAGAAGATTTTTGACGGACCGAAGTAGCCTTAGTATTATTTGTATGAACGCGAACGCTCGCGCACTGCGTCCGAGTTAAAGCCGAGCGGCGTACGAGCAGAGAGGCAGCGGGGCGGGTGGGGTATGCGGCTGGGTTTCTGGGCGTGAGCAATATCCGAATTCGGTCCGAGTTTTCTAGACCCATATTTTCACGGGTTCGGATCGGACTAGTGCATAAGCAATATCCGAATTCGGTCCGAGTTTTCTAGACCCATATTTTCACCGGATCGGATTCGGATCGGACGTAGTGCGAATCCGCACTGACACTACCCAAACCCGATGATAATGCAGTTGCGTCACTTAACTTTGCGTATGCCTTGCCTGTATGGTGCGAAAGCTTACACGAGATTGATCGATGCGATGAGGTATGTTTCCGAAACAATTAAATCCACGCCAACCGATTGGTTGCCATTGCTCAGCAACATAGCGCCGCCGCATTTGCGAAGAAAACACGCGCTTTTGAGGGAAGCCGAGAAGATCACATTGTGTTGTTAAATTGTGTTTAAAAGTGCAACAAAGATACAATGTAATGACTATTCCCTTGAACTTCACCCCAGCCATTGAAAACACTACTAAGTAACCAGAAACGTAAAATAAGTAATAATATTTCACCTTGTTTTTTTGTTCGTTTGTTATTTGTTATTTCTTAATCGATTTTGATTTTTTTATTGGAAAACGGACGGAAATCCTAATATTATTATTTGTGTATCCGTTTCAAACTCTCGAGTCTTTCGACCCCGGCCATCTTTAAAGCGTACCTGGGGATACGGATCCAACACGCAGAGGCCGTTTGGAGAGCTTATTATTATTCCCTTTATTCATTTTCTTACCTAAGTTAGACTTTTACAATATTTCTATAAAAGTAAAATATGAAATAACATACAAATATATATAACACATAAACACATTATAAAAAACCTAACCTATAGTGGCTCCGGCAATGGAGCAGGGCCCAGGCTGCCGGTGGTAAGGGCCGCAGAGAAAGGAACCGTAGGACTATACGCGCTGTGTCCAGGATTACTGCCTTCTGCATCTGACCCTTGATCCATCCACCTAGCGAGAGTCTCTCAAGATGTTGGTCGAGACTTCGGTATGAGAACGTTCGCTGAAACGACTATCGGGACAATGATCATCGAGTCAACATCCCACATGGCGGTTATTTCATTATTTTTAATGGGGAGAATATAAGTAATATTTATTTATGTCGAATAACATTAAGATGTTGACAGTAACATTTCTGTAGAAAATGTCACGTGACCTCCGAGGGCTCCGAGCTATCACGTGATTGTTTCTACAGAGATTGACAGATCGCCTCGTCCCGTCCCATCCCACCCCACTCCGTCCCTTTCTAGTGTGTCATTCTTTAAACTCTTTAAAACGGATTTCTTGAAGGATTTTAGAAGGAAATCCTGTTCATAATTTATATAGTACGCGATGAGATCCCGCAAAACCGCTAATCTTTGCGGTATTTAAAATTGCGGTCCCGTTTGCGGTGGTATTACCGGAGCGTGCGACAATGCGCTGGATTATCGCACGCTCTGACATGTCCAGCGGTTCCGGCTCGGATACAATTCACAGACATGTTCTGCGCATGAAGTCTGGGATAAGGTAAGTTATGTTTTATTATTACATTACTGTAAAATATTTTCAGGCCAAACAAACTACAACTAGTTATGCAACAGTGATATAATAAGGGTTCTTAAAACTTGAGTTTGTCGCTTAAGTTTTGTAATAACAGACCCTAGAGTTTTAAGAACCAATTATGAGCTGTTGCATACTCTAGTTTTTTTACGACAACTAAAATAGCGTAAAAAGCAAAATCTAGACAAGTGGAAGAATAGGGAAAATGTTGTGCTCGCTATATAAATTAAAAAAAAAAACAACTACAGTGCTCATATCTTGTATGAAAATTCATAGGAGCAGTGTTCTTATGGATAATCATAGACAACGTTATAATGTATACTTTTTTAATATCGCTGTCAATCATCTAATTGACACATAGAAGTACTGCTTGTCTATTATGGTAGGGTTTTTATCGACTATCACCATGGCTGTCTTGTTCTAACAAGTATGTAAGTGCGAAAGTGATGCATGGCGTGATAGCGGATATGGCAGCCATGCTAGTCCTCGTGGAGTAGAAAAATCTTATTTTAAAAACTTCAAACTGTATACCAAACAATCGAGAAGACACGCGTATGCTCGGGGCTTTACCATGACGACTTAACGCGATTCAATTTAGGTTAGGAAACCAATTTTTGATTTTCTGTCGATTGCAATGGAACTATCATTAATATTTACATTGGACTGTATAAAGCCCGTTAAGTTCTAAAAGCCTATTCATAATCGTGGTAGATCGGGTGTCTTTTCAAATAAATCTCTGCGAAGCCTCCACCTACTCAGTTTAGTTCGGGGAAAATGAACGACAAAATGTGATATACGAAGTACGAAGCCTATTGCCGTCAGGTCAGAGGTGGTTAATCTATAATACCATTATATATTTGAATTTATTCATTTCGTAGTAAGTAGCTAGAGTCCGTCTTCGCTAAGTTTCCTAGATTTTGATGGCACAGACTGTAAAAGTGTTAAGTAAACGTCATAATTTCATACAAGTTTGACGTTTAAAATGACACTTTTAAGTTTGACAGTTCATTTGCTGAGAAAATATAACGTGGTTTGAGTCTAAGCGGAGTTAACTAAAAAAAAACAAAAAACAATATTCAGATTTCAAGATAAACAATCTAGATCCATTAGTCGCTTCGAAAGCCTTCGAGCAAATTATTGACATCATCATCATCATCATCATTTCAGCCGAAAGACGTCCACTGCTGGACATAGGCCTCCCCCAAAGATTTCCATAATGACCGGTCCTGCGCCACCCGCATCTAGCGGACTCCTGCGACCTTCACCAGGTCATCAGTCCACCTTGCGGGGGGCCTACCCACGCTGCGCCTTCCGGTACGCGGTCGCCACTCGAGAACCTTTCCGCCCCAACGGCCATCGGTTCTACGTGCAATGTGCCCCGCCCACTGCCACTTAAGTTTAGCGACTCGGAGAGCTATATCGGTTACTTTGGTTCTGCTATTATTGACATCATTAGAGTTGTTTTTGAGACGTTCGAAGAAAAATGCCTTGTAAACATATTTATCAGAAAGAAAGAAAAAGTGGAAAAATTACCTCGGGTGGGACTCGAACCCGCTACTCTGAGATACCAGCTCATCTCTTCCAACTGAGCTACCACAAGACCACACCCGTGGCCCCGAATTTCTCCAGGGTAGCTCGGAAGAGCGATGAGCTGGTATCTCAGTCGCGGGTTCGAGTACTGGCCGAGGTAATGAATTTTCCACTTTTCCCCTCTCACTGAAAAAATTTGTTTCGTCTCCCACGTAAAATATTGCTTAAAAAATTATCGTAAAATCGTCAAAATAAACCGCGTAATAGATAATTGCTGTTTACTACTTTTTTTTTTAATAAAAGCTTTTACCAGATTTAAGAAGTAGTTATCACTCAACTATTTAACTAAGAATCATGTTTACAAATTCGAGATTTCCGAGGTGCGGACCAAAAACATGTAAAAAAGGACCTATGTTTGAAAAATAAATGTAACGAGGCTTTTGTTTAAAATAACGTTTTCACATTTACCAGTTTGAAGGTAATATGTTGAAGTTTTATGTATATGAATATCAGGTACTTAGTTGTTATCATAACATCATCACAATTTGACTACTGTGGCGCTTAAGCTGTGGCACTTCTCTGATCCGGAGAAAACGCTAGGAAGACATAAGAACACAAATAAGTGCCAAGTTGGGGTCCCAATTCAAGATTTCGAAACATGGTACGCCGTTATGTTAATATCCAATCAATTTCACATTTTAAAAGTTGTAATGCCTCTCGGTCCTTATTAGCTGTCGATGATACTGGGCGTTAATTACGCAGGTATTAAGTGGTTCTCTCGCGGTTGTTCACGGGATCTAATTATTGTTGGAATTCATGGCTTAATCCATTTTGAGCGATCATTAATATTTAATTTTGTTTACCGGGTATCGTCTTGGGTCGTCTCATTAATATTTCGTCACGTTTTTAAATTCGCCCCGTGAATTCGTCCCTTATTTTTACTACCCACGAAAACGACGAAAGAAGAATAAGGGACGAAATCAGAATGGAGCGAATTAATAAGAAAAGATCAAAAATACTACCCACGAAAACGACGACAGATTTTTCATCTTTTCTTATTCCGGCTCATCAGAATCAAAATCAGAAATAATTAATTTTCTAAAAACATGGTAAATACAGTGGTGATATAACATAGGTACTAAGTTTCACATGTTTTGTCACAAACATGCAAATATAAATATTTATTCTAAGAGTACAATTCTGAAATTACTAGCTATGGCCAATTAGGTTTCTCTTCAGGTATTTGTCAATTGATAATGCACTGAATTACCCCATATTAGAATTCCATATATGAGTATAGAGCATACGTAACCATGGTAGACGTAAGCTCAATGTTATCCCCGGTTAAGGGATGACTGACACTAGAACGGGACTGAATAGAACACGTGATTCTTTCTATAAAAAATTACAGATTGTCCCGTCCTAGTGTGAGTTCATTAACGCGAATTCGCTTTTAAGTATTCCATTCAATAGTGTATAGTTTGTTCACACGCCGCGTACAGAACCTGACCAATAACCCGACTCGCTCTTGACTGCCGCTCGGTTAATAAAAGTATTAGCTCTATCCACGAGGCGGCAATTAACCGGGGTCACGGGTTCATATCTCGACGTGGAACAGTTACAATATTCTTATTAACACTTTAAGAGTCAGATAACTTTTGTTGAATAACTTTCTAAACTCCTAATGATGCGTAACGTTACGTTGCGTGGCGCTGCGACGCGTTTTATCATAGATTTTATTCATAACACAGGGGCAAACCAGTATATAGCCCGCCTGATGGAAAGCGGTCACAGTAGACTATGGACGCCTGCAACATGCGCGTTGCCGACTCATTAAGAACACTCCTTTCATGTAGAATCCCATACTGTAGTCCTTCGGGAAACATTGGCAGGAAGCTCATTCCACAGCCGGAGCGTCCGCGGGAGGAAATTCCTCTGAAACCGCACAGTGCGCGACCATTTTGGTTGCAAGGTGTGTGGATGAGCGCCCTGTCGATGGCGAGCGGTGCGAAGTATAAACCATTTTTCATCACACCTGCTCGTAAATGGTGATATTATATGCAAGCATACTTAGATTTAATGAGCTGTATTAAGCCCATTGCCTTAACGGATTGGTACACTACTTTACCGCCCCGGAGCTCCCGGAGGACCTGCCCCCCACGCGCTCGCCGCACGTAGTCGCCGCTCACTCCGGAGTACTGTGGACTGTGCTACTACACTACCGCTAATAATTATTGTTTCTTTATCTGCCTAGAAAGTTTATTTATTTCCTCACAAATGTGATGAAAAACATTGTATGTATCACGGGCGGTACAAGAATTACGAACTCGTGCTAAAATTAAGCCATCGTCTTCGACTCGGACTTAAATTCTTACTCGTTCGCAATTTCTTATTTACCACCCTTAATACAGAATGTGCTATTTCCGCACAGTGCACGACCATTTCAGGTGTGTTTAGGTTGGGCGGTGTGCGGATGAGCGTCCTGGCGAATATATAGAATGTATAGAATGTGTGACTTTTGTCATGTACTTTTATGTGATTTTATAACTATATTTGCATGCATATCAATATGTTCCATTGCAAATAAAGATTGATTGATTGATCCCAGCCGAGTGGCTGTGTCAATTTCTATGGAAACACCCCATTTTCGCCCGTTTTTGTGTGATTCATCCTTTACCGTCGCATATTAATGATGTTTCACATTCCCTGTCATAATTAGAATATAAAATGAACCAGTGGAGCGCAAATTATTGTCGGTACAGCAGAATACCTGATCTGAGCGGACGTCTGTATACACCTCGCCGCCTTCGGTGACAAACAACTTAGTCACAGAGTATAGAAACAGCTAGTGCAGACAGAAGTACAGACGCAAACGTTAAGTGTTATGGCGTTATTCATAAACGCTTGTGTTTGACATTTACCTTCTTTAAAAAGGGAGAAAACACAATTTAAGTATAGACTGACAACCCAAGTCTGACATACCTCCTTTTTTTATACTATACGACGGTGACAAACAAGCATACGGCCCGCCTGATGGTAAGCGGTCACCGTAGCCTATGGACGCCTGCAACTCCAGGGGTGTTACATGCGCGTTGCCGACCCTTTAAAAAAAAGGATTCACTGTGTTGACAGCTACAGGGGCATCTTTGCTCCGTGGGTCCCTTGGTGGTTTTTTGTCGAAGTGAAAAAGGGAGACATAAATTTAAACAATATTGTACTGCCATACTGTGGTTGTCAGACTATAGAACTGGTGGTTGTCAGACTTGTGTTACCTTTTTTATGAATAAAGGGGTTAGTTAGTAATTTTTTTATAAATTTTCGAACTCTTTGCAGAGCGAGCGGACCGGTGTTAAACATTGTCGATCCTAGATCAACGCGGTGAAAGTTTGAGCATCAAAATAAAAGCTGTAAGTAAATTGTTACAGCAATCAATATGAGATAAACCTATTTTCTATAACCTGGACGTAGTAAACCTCTTTTAGGCCCAGTGGTTGACTGGTAGAGAATGCTTTAAGGCATTAAGTACGCCATTTATACTTTTTTTTGTGTAATAAAGTTACGTCGCCAACAAACCGACCTGAGTTTAGCGAAATATTTAGTAGGTCTAAAAATAAACAATAAAAGCTAAAATAGTTGCCCTGGTTTGGTTTTCCACTCTAAAAGCAGTATATGTGAAATTTATCATGTTATTTTGTCATTAAACGAAACAACAATAATACAATACATACTTGAACTGCATGTAATATAAGCATATCTTCAAGCTTTGTTGATGGCGTAGCGTTGTCGGCTAAATTTGGAAATTACCTGTAAACAAACATACTTTGATTATATGATGACAATTAAGTATAGTAAAATGGGGATGGGAAATTCTTAAAATCAAATGTTTCTAACTCTTACTTATCACGATAGGCTAGACGACTGAAAAAATCTATTTAGTCCGTCTTTTAGATTATAAAAAAATATTGTACTCGTATTTTTTCTTTTGTTCGTCAAATGAAAAATGACGGAAATACAGGGCTTTAAAGTTTCGCGTAATGTCACTCCTAGGTACAATTCTTACCTAGGAGTGACGTCACAAGCCCCCACCCCGAAACTTTGATGCTCTTTATCTTCGTCAATTTTAGTTAAATTGAAAAAGGAAAAAATACGAGTCTAATAATTTTATATAATCTAACTGACGGACTAAATAGAATAATAGTTTTTCAACCTAGTCGTCATCCCTATTAAACCATAGCATTCTTCTCTTATTACCCATAGCATTCTTCGGCTACAGGAGGTGCCTACCGTTTATAAGAAATATTTATTTTAGCACAAGACAAATATCCTGTAGCGATGCAGATTTCATGGGTTGACAAGATATTGCGTCAAATTTTTAAGTCAGAACGTGTTAAGGATGATTCACAGTAGTCCGTTCCGTTCCGATCCAATACGGGACGATCTGTCAGTTTCTATACAAAAAGTCACGTGACGTCCGAGGGCTCCGAGCTATCACGTGATACTTTCTATAGAAACTGACAGTTCGTCCCGTATCGGATCGGAACGGAACGGACTACTGTGAGTCATCCTTTAATAACCCGTTTGTTTCATCAGCGTTTTTTTTCCATCGCACAATCTGTTCCAATAAGCTACCAAGTTTGAACAAAGTGGAGCGCTGGATTCGAACCTGATCAGTATTCCAATCAGGCGTCCGACTCGATGCTACGTGTTTCAGGCGCAAAGTGACATGAGACTCTATCTCTTCAATACCAACACCACGATGCCACCAGATAATTAAAACGCAAAGTGCCACTTTGAATCCTCCTAGCTTGAACAGAAGAACTCTTTTTCGAAGGTGATGTGATAACAAAATTTTAAACCATCGCGACTCAATGACTCGACTCTCAAAACGAATCAAATTATATAAATTAGAATTTTAGACTCGATTTTACCATCCCTTGTAAAGTCTGACTTGCGACGTTCCATAGATAAAGTATTCAGGTCACAGATGACTCTGGGACGGTTTGGACACAAATCAGCTTGTCAAACTCATTTTACAGGGATTTGGGGCAAAATGGAGCAGGTGCAAGATTTACTTTTTAGGCCAGTTTCTATCAAGGGGCAGGGTATTTTACTACTGAAGTGAGAAATGTTTAGTTATTTACTATACAAAGTGGCATGTTTTTGTACCTTTCTCGCTTTAAGAAAGTGATAGATTCCAGAAAATTCTACCGTAAAATGGCGAGAAGAGGGATAGTAGAGGGGTGCTTTTTAAACCAGAGTTGATAGATTGTTACAAAAATACTTTATTTTCTAGCAAGTCGAATTATTGTAAGGCTAAGGCTTTTGGCGGTCGGATCCCGGGAAGCTGGTTACTGGATTCATGCCTATCTTCCGCCTAATACTGGTACTTTCTTGGATCCGGCCTCCCTTAAACTGGCGACTGATTTGCGACTGGGGTTTTCGGTGTGTGCGCCACACTCATGTCCTTGTGGCACAGACGTGGACCGACTGGGACACCATGGATTGTGTTGTGAAAAAAGTGCAGGCGGACATTATATTACAAAACGCAGGTGAAGTCGGAAGCGGACGCTAGTATACAGGATGTAATCTTTCACGTGATTGTATGGAGATATCGATTTGGAGTTCTCGTTTTGGAAGTTGTTCCCATAAAAATAGTTGTGAGCAATCATGCGTAGAATCAGAATAAAAAATTTAGTATCACATGAAAGATTACAGATTGTATAAGGTGAATTAACTGAAAATAACGCTTCCTCCACTTAAAGAATGTTAATTAAAATAAAGTTCACAGACTAGACAAGTAATAAATTAAAAAAGTAAATTTTAGTAAATTTATAATGTGTGAAAATCGTGAAAGTTTAAATAAGTGTTAGACAAGTAATATAACTAATTAGGAACTGTTAACAGAAATTATTTCTAAGCGAACACTATTGCTAATAAAAGTAAAATACGTACTTAATACTTAATATGTATTATGGGCAATTTCGCGAAAGATATCCACAAAGTTTTTTTCTAAAATAGGTAAATTTAATGGATCCAGAATCATTTCAGACATTTATCTACAAGTAACGTATCAGGGTAATAAATATCCCACATCACATGTATCGGCAGATTAACACGAGTCGCGGTCAACGACCTGATGACATAAAAAACTGTAGGCGTCGAATGTTGTTACGTAAACTGATAGGTATGTCTTTCAATAAGGAAATAACAGTTCTGTAATCCGTATTTCAATTCTCATCACACGATTTTTTATATGATTGAGGAAGAAAATATTTGAAAAGGTGAGGTACAATTATTTGTCTATAATTTACTTATTTAATTATCTCCTCCTACTGTTTCTTTCTGTTACATTTGGCTCCACTACCCTAAGGTTGTCTGGAAGAGATCGCTTTTTAGCGATAAGACCGCCTGTTGTTTACCTCTGCTTTTGTGTATGATGTATATCTTTTTTTTTCCGTTGTAATATTTTATGAGGTGTGCAATAAAGAGTTATTGTATTGTATTTTATCAGGTAGATATTTCGGTCAAGCGTGAAACGATGTTCCACGTCTTTCTTGTGGACTAACCAAAAGTTAAGGGGTATAAAGGTTATATTTTTTATATGTTGTTGTTTCCATATATACCTTTTTCTACTCCAGCACTTCTTTCTGTCAATTAGATGACTGACAGCGATACTAAAAAAGTATACATTATAGCGTTGTCTATGGTATTCCATAAGAACACTGTTCCTATGGATTTTCATACAATATATTTATTTATTTATTTAAACTTTATTGCACAATTATATTAAAGTACAAATGGCGGACTTAACGCCTTTAGGCATTCTCTACCAGTCAACCATCGGGCTAAACCGAAACTGTTAGTTTGGTGCAGGATAGTAGAAAAAAGAGATGATAACCTAAGACATGTCAAACCTAATTAATAATATAATGTATATACTTACACATATACAAATATAAATAATAATAATAATAAATATTTGCGGGACATTCTTACACAAATCGACCTAGTCCCACGGTAAGCACAAGGGCTTGTGTTGTGGGTACTAGATGACGATATATATAATAGATAGATACATATAAATACTTAAATACATAGAAAACATCCATAACTCAGGAACAAATATTCGTGATAAACACACAAATAAATGCCCTGACCAGGATTCGAGGAGGCCGTTAATAATATACCTACATATACAAATACATATATACCTAATATAAGTGTACCTAGAGCGAAACATCACGCAGACCCTTAATGATGAATTTTTTCGAATAAATGCTTACGCAACTTGCTTTTAAACGAATATTTACTTTGAGCTTGTCTGATAGGCAGAGGGAGAGCATTCCACAGCCGAATTGCCTGGCAGGTGAATGAGTTGGACAAGAATCCAGTTTTGTGAGGGAGAACAGCAAGCATCAGGTTACGAGAAGTGCGAAGCATACAACCGGGACGGGGTGTTATAAATTCGAATTTAGTCTTGAGATAAGTGGGTGAAGTTGGGTCAAATAGAATTGAAAAAAACCGGCCAAGTGCGAGTCGGGCTCGCGCACAAAGGGTTCCGTAGCAGCAAATATAATAAACTTATTATGTCAATTTATACACCTGGTGAATGGAGCCTAAACTTATAAGGTTCAGCCATCGTTTTCAGTGTAAGCACAATAACTTAACCAAAATTACAGTTAAATCAACCTATCTCAAAAACTATAAGAGATACTTTGATCAAACCAAAAATCGTTGAAAGAGTTAATTAGCATGCATCACCTCTATTTTTTTTAGAATTTTATACCCCGTAGTTATAAAAATAGAGGGGGGGGGACATACTTTTTACGACTTTGAGAGCTGATATCTCAAAAACCGTTCACTTTAAGAAAAATGTTTTTTAGAAAACTTTATATCATTTTAAAAGACCTTTCCATTGATACCCCACACGGGTATGTACATCGAAAAAAAAATTTTCATCCCTCAGTTACATGTATGGGGGGCCCCACCCCCAATTCTTTTTTTTACTATTTAGTGTCATAATTTTGTAGCGGTTCATACAACACATATTCCCATCAAATTTCATCACTGTAGTACTTATAGTTTCCGAGTAAATCGGCTGTGACAGACGGACAGACGGACAGACGGACAGACGGACAGACGGACATGACGAAACTATAAGGGTTCCGTTTTTGCCATTTTGGCTACGGAACCCTAAAAAGAGTGGATAAGATTCGCAATGACCTGCGTTCACGGATCGGGAGCGGATATATGAGCACTGCTGTTTTTTTTTTAATTTCGTTAGTGGGTACGACATCTTCCACATTCTGCCACCTTTCTTGATTTTGCTTTTTTCGCTATTTTAGCTGTCGTAGAAAAACTAGAGTTGGCAGCAGTTCATAATTGGTTCTTAAAACTCTCGGGTCTATTATTACAAAACTCGCGACCCTCAAGTTTTAAGAACCCTTATTATATCACTGTTGCATAAACTACTATTAAGGCTTCATAATTGGTAAAAACAAAAAATCTAAGTTACGTTTTAAAATATAAAACCCCAATTTTTTACACCTATCCAACGATATGTCACACTTTAGGGTTAAAAAGAAAAAAAAAACGCCCCCACTTTATGGGAGGTACACTAAAAGAAAAAAAAATTAGACTTCTTATTTTACCACTTTGTCGGAATGATTGTTATGTATATTTTACTAAATTACAGCTTTGTACTACCAGCTAAGACGCAGACGGACAGACATGACGAAACAAGTTGACTACGGAACCCTAAATAAGACGCTTAACCCTGGGTTAGTTTGACAACCCCGGGTGTTACAAATGACGCTAACATACAACAGCTAACAGACCGTGCATATGCCATAAATCGTAGATAAACATGTTGTTACAAAGTCACGGAACCCTGGAAGGTCTGAAATAACTAGAGCAGGTCAACCCGTTACCCTCTGACCCTTAATGCCGCAAATAGAGGCGTAAAGTGTTTATGTGTAGCTAAATGTCAACGCTATCTTTACGCAGACGTAGAGTTAGATGACGCAAATGTAAACTCAAAGTATGTAACGCAAAATGACTCAGATCTCGTGTAAATTTCGTCCGAACGACGCTGAGGTCGACAAACATGGAAACAAGGCTTTCTTACTTACTGGCTACCATTTTTCTGCTCGACGCAGTCGGCAAGCGGCGAATTTGTTTAGCGCAGCGGCCTGCAATTGGCTGCTTGCCGGCCGGCGGGCAGAAAAAGTAAGTATGTATGTTCTGTTTGAAATTTTTTTAATTATTTTTCAAACTTGCAATGAAATATTATCATTAAATGTCCTTATAAAGGATGACTCACACTAGAATGGGACGGGCCGGGGCGGGACGGGGCGGGACGGGAAAATCTGTAAATTTCTATAGAAAGCGTCACGTGACATCTGAGAGCTCCGAGCTATCACGTGATTCTTTCTATAGAAATTGACAGATTTTCCCGTCCCGTCCCGTCCCGTGCTAGTGTGAGTCATCACAATCACGTCATAGCTCGGAACCCTCGGATGCCACGTGACGCTTTCTATAGAAATTTACAGATTTTCCCGTCCCGTCCCGTCCCGTCCCGTTCTAGTGTCAGTCATCCTTTATGAAGGTTTCTTAAATCATTATCACGTAATGCGGAGTCTATTTAGCTCTGTATCCTTGGTTAATGCGTCTGTTGCCCCTACCCTCGTAGAAGATATCGTTTTCACCACGATTTACTTTCGGTAAATGGGTTTACATCTATATTTTAGGACAGTTGGGTTTGTTTAATGGAAGAACAGGACGGCTGGCAAGCAAGCAAGCGTATAGCGTATAACTATAATAGATAGTTGGTAGGCGGCAGCCGTAGCTCATGGCCCTTGAGCGTCATCAGTTTATGATTAGGTACACGCGTCGGGAAAGGAGACTTTTATAGTATGTTCTTAAAAAAAAAAACAAACGAAACCTCGTGACTTAGTTAGCTAATGAAGTTATTTCCTATCCGTCATTTCAATGTCATCATATGGAATTAAATATACATTTGTTTTCAAAATATATACAATAAGTGTGACTTACCTAACTACCTACCTCTACCTACCTTAAATCTAAAATAGGTCCTTGAGGCATTATACCTAGGATGCTGGCAGCATTTCCTCGTTGTATCGCAATGCTGATACGTGCGAGGAAGCCACCGGCTCTTTGGTCACCAGTAACATCAACCAGACGTTTCGCGATTTCTACGCAAAACTTGCGTGCGCTGGGACCATATGGAATGATGTGATTGGCTCAACATTTGAGTCAAGCGGTTTCGTTTGTTTGCCTTGGAAACCTTGTAATACCTAAATACTATTAACTTTCGCGTTTTGGACACATTTAGCACACAGAACGGGTCTATCGCGGATGTAGTTAATTTACCTTAATATACTCATACTCATACTCATACTTATTTATTGATAATACAGAAATATTACATGTCAACATTTTTTAAATCTAAGAATAATACTAATGTCATAAATTCAATTTACTAGTTATTTGTACCGGCGGAGAGTCACTTTAAGCGGGTGGGTAGGTAGAAAAAGTTAGTAAAAGGGTAGACTTAACTTTTTCTATCTACCCACGCGTTTAAAATGACTCTCCACCGGGTACGTGAACATTTCTAGCAAAATCGCTGTTGACACTTCGCTGATTCATCAGTCAAGCTCAAGCCGAGACCATCACAAATGAAACTGTGTCGAAACATCGGTATATTAAGATAGATTAACTTCACTTTCGTACAAATCATACGTGTTTTTTGTTCTCTTGTGTTTTTCTCGTTTTTGATTATTTTATTAATGAAAGAGGTCTTAGGTTAGATGACGTTTGGAGGCCTTTACACCTCCAAATCCTATTAGTATTATTTTTTGACGATTGGGACGTTTTACATCTCCAGACTTTATTTTGTCACTTGGGTAGCCTTTACAACTCCAAATATTATTCGTATTTTATTTTGACGTTGGGGGACCTTTTACATCTCCAAACTTAAATAATTTACTATAGAGACTACATTTTTTGCCATATTACTTACTACATTTATTTTAATATGGTTTACCCAGGTTTTGGCTGTTGTATTATCAGTATTAAGATTATACTTTCACTTCTCACTATGTATTGTAAATATTTGTACATGCAAATGCTTTATTGCAATGCTTATTGATTTGTAAAAGTGCTCTTGAGGCCTACTTGCAGAATATATTTTTGAAATCTTTAAATTACTTGAGAATTATCTCTCATGTTTTAAACATAAAATCGTCAAGAAAACAAGTGTATCTATATCTATAGTAGTGGTTCGGTCTGAAAGTGAACCCGTAACCCCTTATCTCGGCAGCTCGTTGACCGATTTCGCTCTTATTATTCCAACTTAAAAAACATATTTATTTAACTTAACCTACCAAATTTCACACTGATCCAGCCATTGATACCTACTCGAGTTATCGTTGAACAAAAATGTATGTTCGTATATTATATACATACAAATGTATGTTTATAATGTGTGTGCGCAGAGCAATCGCCGCAAGCGCTTCTCACTCATGATTATGGGACGCAGACCGTTCCGAAACATGTCGAGCTATTTTCGACTTTATAGACGTGAGTCGATATAAGTATATTTTTACAAATGTACATAACATAACATGCAATCACCGGATTATTTCAGTAAATACGGAGAACTTCGCTCGTTCGTTTAATAATAAATGCATAAAACTTTTATTTTTTAAAGTGATTTTTTAAGTGGAAATAGTTAAAGGGACGGAGAGTGACATGGGCTACTTTTTGTCTTTCTAACGCAAGTGAAGCCGCGGGCAAAAGTAAACAAAAAAATCTATTCATCAAACGTTTAAAAATATGCACCGTCTGTACCTGTACCTACCTATAGCGTCCGCAAATATGATGTAGTGTACATACATAGTGTAAACATAAACAGTTATCGAGTCAATATTTTTGTATTCATGTTAACAGCAAATCGGGCTGAAAGCTGATGGTAATCTTGAATTTCTAGGCCACGTATAATTTGATCGAATTGTTTGTAAATTGTACTCGGAATTTACTCGATTTAGAATCTTGATAGTAGTAAACATAAATACTTCGAATTACATTAAGGTAATAACTGGATGCGGGTGGCGCAGGACCGGTCATTGTGGAAATCTTTGGGGGAGGCCTATGTCCAGCAGTGGACGTCTTTCGGCTGAAATGATGATGATGATGATAAACTAACATAAATATAAGAAGATGACATTAAAATTAATCTAAAATACATTTAACTACTAATGCCCGGAGCGACAGTACCCGGCGCGAATGTAGTAATGATGATTTGTAGAAAATAACTACAAAGCATGACTCACACTAGCACGGGACGGGACGGGGCGGGACGGGAAAATCTGTAAATTTCTATAGAAAGAATCACGTGATAGCTCGGAGCCCTCGGATGTCACGTGACGCTTTCTATAGAAATTAACAGATTTTCCCGTCCCGCCCCGTCCCGTCCCGTTCTAGTGTTAGTCACCCTTATAAGATACAGTAAAAACACCTTAGTATTTATAATCCATTACTATTACTATATGGTCCAACAAGGTAGATACTCGTAGATCCTACTAATATTATAAATGCGAAAGTTTATATGAATGTTTGTTACTCTTTCACGTAAAAACTACTGAATGGATTTTAATGAAACTTTACAATAATATAGTTTATACATCGGAATAACACATAGGCTACAATTTATAAAGATATTGCGCAGACGAAGTCGCAAGCACCACCTAGTTATTTATAGATTTCTGAAAAAACATAAAATATTTTTGCCATGTCTTTTTTTTATGCCAATCGGATCTACCTAGGACGAGAAGTTTGTCTGGAACAAAAAAAACCTGCTAGAAAGCCAAAAATAAAAAAAAACCTTTCCCATACAATTAGTATGAAAAGGAAAATTTTATTTTTACAGGCTCCTATTTTAGCAGCGATTCGACTCTGTGTCAGGTCACGGTTTTAACCTAACCTAACCGACTTTTCTAACAGCGGTTATGATGAGTGAAGTCGTTTTTCGATTAAGGCAAATAATCATTAGGACAATTGATCTTAGGGCAAACGTTTTTAGGACAAACGATATTAGGGATATCGAACAAAACCCGGATTATCTACTATATTGTATAGATAAACACTTTTGGACATAGGTATTTCCTCAACACATAGTATTTTGCAAACAGAATTATCGCGGGTGAGTGTACCTATTACAGCGTTTCAACCCGTAGTTATGTAACGTAAGTCTAACAAAGGGCACGCTTACACACCTCACCCTTTGGCAAACCCTTCACACTTAACTAGTCTTTGTACAGTGGAGTACCAATGACAGGTAAATAATACAGACGTAATATTGTCTTGTTTCCGCGATTGTTGTTCAATTAAATTAAACACTTTAGAACGGATTAATCGCGTTTATTAACATCATGACCTTACATTTTGAACCGTTTACTTTACTCATTTTCACAGGGTTAAAATGATGACTGAGAGAATGCGAATTCTCCGCGTCAATAAAAAAAAACTACCTACATACCAAAATTATAAAACAAAAACAAAGCTTGTTTAACAAAGGGTATTAATAAACGCGATTATTGCGTTCTAAAGTGCTTAATTTTAATGTATACAGATATGTTAGTTTCCATAAAAAAATGGCTGTGATATATGGACAGAAGAACATGACAAAATGCGACGAAATATAAAGGTTTTGCCATTTAGAACAGGAACTCTAAAAAGTCAAGTGGCATTAGACAGTATTTTTGGTTCGAGGAAATGACTCTTATATTTTTATTGCGCTTTTCATACCTGGCGAATCGCTAATAAAATTAGGCTTCACTATAAATTGATACTTAGTAGAATGTATATTCTAGCTGATAAACACGGTATTTTTGTAATAATTTTAAAGTAATAACGCCTGAACACGCTATGTCAAGTGCTAATTTAATTAATTAGGGAGCTCGAAAAACTTGAACAAAATTGACGCGCTCTTCATAGAGTACAAAAATATTATATTAGTATTTCGTTTCTGAGCGTAATCAGTATCGTGTTCTAATTAGTGACTAGAAAAATATCTATTTAAGTTTAAGTACCTAAAAGCCTAAATGCCTAAAAGTTACACAAGAAACAAATTTATAGCTCGTATGGGATTCTAAAGATTTGTACAAGAAGAAAATTTATCGGGGTTAAACCAGCAACTGGGTCAAACATAAAACGGCGTTCGGAGTCTTTCCGGTGGACTTTTCAAAATGAAGCTATAAAGATGATTTTTTTTGAAACCTTATCGACCTTAAAAAGTACTTTTGTTCTTTTGAATGGTATGATACAAATCATGGCTGCATGTCCATAAGCTGATAACCACAGGAAAGATTATCTGTGTGTTCTCTACAGTTCAGTTCAATTGAACTGCACACACTCTTTCTTGGACATGTAGTAATGTTTCTTATCAGACAATGTAATAGAAAAGGTACCCTTAATAATCATAAGGCTTTTGAATAGTCCACCGAAAAGGCTTCGGTCTCTAATGCATGTATAAGTAGTTAAACACTTATAAGTAATGCTTACGAATTTTTATATAATTTTTGTTCCATTTTGTTACTTAATTCAAAGAAGCGGCTCAAAGTTAACAGAATCGGGAAATCTTTTTATCGCTCTCGTATTTTGCTCTATGGCTCTTATCAGAATTTTTTGAACTACAACATTTTTTTTCAGTTCGTCGACGAGAATAACGAAGCACGACTCGGTACTCCGATTGACAGTTCCTCTGACTAACTCGTCTCTGCCTCGTACAACGTACATGAGATAAAGTACAGCTGTGTACTCACAGGCAGTGGCCCAAGTAATTCCATGTTTGGACAACCGCCTCAACAACAAAACATAACCGCCACACACTTCACACCAACTTACTACCTTTTGTTCTACGCCATTTTCTTCGCGGTTGCAAAAGGTAATAACCGCCAGAGACGTAGTATGGATATGTGTCGTTTTGTAATAAATATTATTATGTTTATGTTCCGTTAACGTTATTAATAACCGATTGTGATCCTTATGGCAACGACATAAGGTATACTGATGGTTAGTAAATGTTGTTTCTGTTTTGTTGTCCCCTGTGTTGTGGTGATAAGCAAATTAAGTGTAAGTACCTGGATTTGCTTGTGCGAATCATTCTGGTGTGACGTATAGATTTATTTACAGAGGCGCACATACGTAGTGCGGTCCAAAACTTTATGCCACACACCTGGCCATAAAGTGCCTTTTTCCGCACGCTACGCGTACGGAAAAAGCCGGTTTCGCATCGAGTGTAGGCATACAATTATGTACCTAACACGTGAGGTAATAAATAAAGCCCTTGATCGCATATTTGCTCGCTTGCAGCCCGAGCTGCAAGCGAGCATAATACCTGCCGTTCACAGTGGTATTACGTAATTTTATGTCTATCAACAGTATTCCGTGACAATCCCAGAATATGATAACCATTAACTTTTTGGTGTTGCGTAACCCTGGCCTTCCTAGGTGGCTTTTCACCAAAACGACGCCACTCCATTGATTCCCTTTTGGATAGGGGATCATAGTATAAAACCATTGATTCATCCCCAGTAACAATTGACTCCAAAAAACTCTCTCCGTATTTTTTATAAGCATCTAAAACTTCTTGAGAGCATGCTTTTCGCTCACTTCGTTGCAAGCTCGAAAGAAGTTTGGGCACCCACCTGGTACTAATTCGTAACTAAAAGTTGGAATACTAATTACTCGTAGGTTACTCGTATACAGGAACCATTCCTGTATACGAGTGATTTAAACAATCTTGCTCGTTGCGCAAATACTCACAAAAACAAAAAGTGCGGTTTTGTTAGGAGTTAGAATTTATTTTCGTACTTTCCGTTTTGTATGGAAATTTAAATAACTAAAAATAAGGAACTTATCAGGATAATTCTATTAATTTTATCAACTTTGAACCAATGACGTAATGTGATTGACTTATCATGAAACATACATGAAACACTAATAACAAGAATATACGAAGTGTTGCCTGTAACAGGAGTAATAAATTAAATCGCAGGTACTCCTCAAACCTAACAAATTTTGTTCAACAACTTTTTTAAATGACTTACTCTGTAGGTTTTCACTTTTACATACAAAGTCAATAGGATTTTCAATGTACGCTAACAACAACCTTATTGACGTCTTCTAACAAACATTAAAGTGTAAAAAAAAACAAAACACACGTTATTTTTAAAAGTCGCTGAACAAACGTTGTGCTGTTTTTCGAGGACTACAAGATACAAGCATTTATTGGTAAAAGGATAATTTTACATGTCATTTTTTACTTGGGTAGTATTTTATTTACATTATGTACTACCTACGATTAAATTTATTGCTCCTGTTACAGCAAATATTCGTCATAAATGTAGAAATAATTATGTATGAAAAATTATCCTCCTTAAAAGGCAATTTCACTTCTACGCGGTAGATGGTGCTACTAACATAAAGTAAACCCACACAGTTCACGCAAAACGATGGCAATTGAAGTCAATCAGCCCAAATGCGGTTACGCCATAAATATCAAATCAATAGCACATTACGAAGCGGGCCAAATATAAATTCAATAAAAAACGATTCGGAGAGTGTGGGTGCTAAAGGTTACTTAAATAATTCATATAAAGGACTCGCATAGAATGGGAAAGGGACGGGACAATCTGTCAATTCCTATAGAAATAATCATGCCACGGATGCAACGTGACGTTTTGTATAGAAACTGACAGATCCGCCCATTCTCGTGTAAGTTATCCTTTATCACCTGTTTGTGGACTGTACATAATAAGAAATACGGGGTGGGAAAAATGAATGGGGCCCGGAGAGGAAGTTATTTTAGCTAATTTTAATTAACCCTTTGACGAAGCAAACATCCTCAAGTTTTTTCCCGGCTTTATCACTTTTGATATACTTAGAGGAATGTAATTTACTTATCTCCAATGACAAACATCATCGTCTCGCTCAAATCTGCAGCAGCGCCCACCTAAGGAAGTGCCACCGTACAGAAAACCGCAGTTTAATATCACTAGACCCTACTCATAGTGTTGTGTTTCTGTTGGTGAGTAAGGTCGCCAGAGCTCCAAGAGGATTCACTGTGTTGACAGCTGGGGACCCACGGAGCAAAGCATGCCCCTTTAGCTGTCAACACAGCGAATCCTCCTTTTTTTAAAGGGTCGGCAACGCGCATGTAACACTCCTGGAGTTGCAGGCGTCCATAGGCTGCGGTGACCATCATTCGGGCCGTATGCTTGTTTGTCACCGTCGTAGTATTAAAAAAAAACATAGTTATCGTACAATAAACTTTACTAAAACGGGATTTGATTGTGGATAACTTTGAAAACGAACCTCGGATGTTTCAGGGGCATTGTCCCCGTGGTCCCGGAAGAGTCTTGCTCCGGGACGTTTTGAAAGTTTTACATGATTAAGCCTCGTTTTAGTTAAGCTTATAATGTGTAAAAATCGTGAAAGTTTCAAACAAACTCACCAGAAAGAGTCGGGGTATGAACTTCCGACCTCCAGTGGGAAAAACAGACCTGACAGACGCTATCGCGGAGAGTTCTTACCTGTAATCAAAATTAAGAGAGTTAGTATAGTTTTACCAGGATCTGTTCTAATTACTGTATAGCTAGAGAGAGACATGCTATCTTTTTTCTTACACTTGTATTGCCACTCCGAAAAAAAGGGAGGTATATAGTTTTTAGGGTTCCATACCTCAAAAGGGAAAAACGGAATCCTTTTACGATCACTTGGTTGTCCGTCCGTCAGTCCGTCCGTCTGTTAAGACCCTTTATCTCGGCCACGCGTAGAAGTAGCAAGTAAAAAATTAATACCACATACAAAAGTCTGCGGTCCCTTGAAGCTGTGTAAAAACCAAACTTCTTCGTCAACGCAATCAAAAGATACGACGGTTTATGTCGCATTTCCCATACATTTGTACTGGGAATCAAAACGTATAGGGTACTTCCCGTTGACCTAGAATCACGTAGCAAAAAGCAAGGGTATAATTACGCCACACTGAGAGTTCCGTGCCACTAGTATTTTTAAGTCATAAATGGCCCAGCATCCTTTGTGCAAATCGCACTTAGCCAGTTTTTAGTTTTCAATCTACTGTGTCATCAAGTTTGTCAACATTGTCGTAGGTATATCTTTGAATTATGCAAGTAATTGAATAAAAACATTCCTCACATGACAAGCATAAGTGTCACGAGTATAAATTATGACAACAATGCTAGGTCATTACTCATTATTTTCTGTGGCTTCTATCGCAAACTGTTCATTCGATGCACACATATTATCTTAATTTACAAGGAATAATAAACACTGGTTTTATTACTTGTTTACCTAGGTACTTTTTAAATCAGGTATTTAGTTATAAATAAATATTCTGGAACAATCTTAAACAAATCGACCTAGTCCCACGGTAAGCTCAATAAGGCTTGTGTTGTGGGTACCTACTAGCCGACGATATATATATAATAGATAGATACATATAAATACTTTAATACATAGAAAACATCCATAACTCAAGAACAAATATTCGTGATAAACACACAAATAGATACCCTGACCGGGAGTCGAACCCGGGACCTCCTGCTTCGTAGGCAGGGTCACTACCAACTAGGCTAGGAGGTCGTTAAAATACTTTTGGTGAAAATCGAAATACAAAAGTTTAGTATCTGTGTTAATGTCACTCAAGAATTATACAGATGGTAAAGAATATACTTTTCGAAAAAGTGAAAAAACTCAATGCCTCAGGTGAAACTCGAACTCATTACTGTGGCATACACGCCCAGTGCTCTACCAACTGAGCTACCGAGACACTTCTACCAATTTCTTAAAGCGGACTCCCTGAAATATTTTAAAAAGAAAGAAATGCATTCACAACCATCCCCTGTCTCCCCTATTTATTTATTTTTTTAACCTTTATTGCACAATACAAGAAAGTACAAATGGCGGACTTAATGCCTTAAGGCATTCTCTACCAGTCAACCATTGGGTCAAACAGAAACTTACAAAATTGGTGCGGAAGAGTAAAACAGAGAGATAAAATGTCACATTCTTGAATAAATACAACTAATTATTAATATACATACACAAATACATATACACATCTAAATACATATTATATTCACATAATAGAAAACATATTGTTGTACCCATGCATAACCGCTATACAGATTATGAAAGTTGAACTAAATTAGAAAGGTGTTTTCGTAACTTGCGTTTGAAGGAAAATTTGCTCTGTGCTTGTCTTATTGTCCCCTATATCGTAAAACGTTATCTACACGCTTGAGGAAAGTTACGGTA
This sequence comes from Lathronympha strigana, assembly GCA_949128165.1. Taxonomy (NCBI): domain Eukaryota; kingdom Metazoa; phylum Arthropoda; class Insecta; order Lepidoptera; family Tortricidae; genus Lathronympha; species Lathronympha strigana. The sequence goes on from OX421920.1 coordinate 670,371, forward strand.
GGACCGAGCATTATCGATATTGAACGGAAATTACTCGTATATGCGAATTCCAATATTTAGTTTCCAAGATTTAGGTATATTAGGTACTGTTACTAGGTACTGGACATAGTACTTACTTATTACTGTTACTACTGGACATAGTACTTTCGATGTATTTGTGTAAAATAGAGAGTTAACCCAGCGGTATGACGTGAGACTTTCAGTCCGAAGATCTCGGGTTCAAATCCTGCCGGCTCGTACCAATGACTTTTTCGGAACTTATGTACGAAATATCATTTGATATTTACCAACCGCTTTTCGGTGAAGGAAAACATCGTGAGGAAACCAGACTAATACCAATAAGGCCTAGTTTACCCTCTAGGTTGGAAGGTCAGATGGCAGTCGCTTTCGTAAAACTAGCGCCTACGCCAAATCTTAGGGATTAGTTTGCAAAGCGGACCCCAGGGTCCCTGAGCCGTGGCATATACCGGAAAAGCGCCAGGAAGAAAAAAAAAAGATAACGGCGGAATAGATAATCCATAAAACATATAGGTAACCAAATTTGAAGGGTGATATTGACTGAGATCAAGTAATTCGTTCTGATTAAAACAATCTCGATTAAAAAACGCATACTTACAAATAAAAGGACGTTAAAAATGTCCTATGATACCTCCATGATTGTTGGTTTTCAGTTGTATTTTTTCTTTTTTTAATACCACGACGGTGGCAAACAAGCATACGGCCTGATGGAAAGCGGTCACCGTAGCCTATGGACGCCTGAAACTCCAAGGTCACATGGGCGTTGCCGACCGATTAATATCTTGTACTTACACTCCTTATTAGGTACTATAAACTAAATCGCGTTAAGGGATGACCCTCAAAGGATTTTGAGGTGTGCAATATCCATCTATTTTCGAAACCCTTTTTTTTATTGGTAATGCGAAACTATACTAAATTCGTATACTAATTTATACTAAAATCCGTTTGCCACCATTCCGCCAGATATGTTTCTGCTTACCTTTTACCCTCCACGTTGATTCGGTCGGTGTTTGACGACCAACATGGCGGACGGTAAACAGTCGACTGTGACGTCACAAAGCTGAATTTAGACAACTGTAAATATTACTGAGCTGAACGGTCGGCATTGTCATAAAGCCTACGATAGTAAATACAGTTTTAATTTTATTCAATAAATACTACTAGTTAATAGTTTTAAAAAAGCTTTGCAGTGTAATAATAAAAATGAAACAATTAATTAAGATGGCGTTAAATTTCTGTTTGGTTCTGTTTGTTTTTGGGTTTTTTGTTATAAAAGCATAAAAGGAATATATATATATATATATATATATATACATATATATATGTATATATATATTTTATATTAAGTCTTTATGTCAGCTTTGTTAATGCTGTTATATTCTCTTTTTTTATATATACATATATTCCTTTTTTTTTGCAATTGTATACGGGTAGGGTACACAAATAGCTCATTTTTAACTCTGTAGTACCAAAATTAAAAACGATGTTTAATGTTTTCTTAAGGAAACTGTAAGTCTTGTTTTAAGTAATAGCTCCAGTGTTATATATAACTATAAAATACTGTTTGTTTCTTAATTAAATAAAATAAATAAATAAATAGGTAAATAAATATTGATGGGCTAGTGAGGTGAATCCTTTTGAACAAAGAAGAATTTCCCAAATCAGACGACAAAGCCCGGAATTATCAGTATATGAAGTTTTTATCATACCTGGCCTTCATCATCAGGTCTACTTCAGCAAATTGATAGTTTCCGGAAGAAAATGCTTAAGTCACTTCAGAAAACACCAGAATAATCATACACGTGCCTTTAAAAATTAAGAAGTTCCCTTGATTCCTCATCGTATCCTATCATCAGATCAAGACCAAATTCCTATGGGACCAATTTGAAAGTAACTCCTTAAACAAAAAACTCAAATCGGATAACAGAGCTCGGAGCTCGTTTAGCGTGGTAGGGCACAGCACAACGAATGTGGTCTCGCTCAAATCTGGAGCAGAGCCCATTTGGGAAGTACCTCCACCTTACTGAAAACCGCAGTTTAATAACACTAGACCCTACTCATAGTGTTGTGTTTCTGTTGGTGAGTAAGGTCGCCAGAGCTCCAAGAGGATTCACCGTCTTGACAGCTGGGGACCCACGGAGCAAAGCTTGCCCCTTTAGCTGTCAACACAGCGGATCACCCTTTTTTTAAAGGGTCGGCAACGCGCATGTAACGCCTCTGGAGTTGCAAGCATCCATAGGCTACGGCGACCGCTTACCATCAGACTGGCCGTATGCTGGTTTGTCACCGTCGTTTTTTTTTTAAATAGCCTATTAAGTGTCCCACTGCTGGGCAAAGGCCTCCCCTCGTCTCTTCCATTCGGTCCTATTCTTAGCAGTTTCCCACTAATCTGTGCAGAATGCCTCCAGATCGTCTCGCCATCGTCTTTTCGGTCTGCCTCTTCCTCGGCCTACGCCGGTTGCGTAGTCCCGTGGGTCCCATTCCGTAGCCAGCTTGGCCCACCTCTCCGGGTGCATACGGCAGACGTGCCCAGCCCAGTCCCACTTTAACTTTGCGGTTTTTAGACCCACATCTACAACTCGAGTCGTAGAGCGCAGTTCCGTGTTTCTGATTCGATCACTTCTTCGAACACCCACTATACTGCGCTCCATCGCTCGCTGGCAAACCTTGAGTTTGGACTTTAGAGCATCTGTTAACGACCAAGTTTGAGCGCCGTAGGTTAGGATGGGCAGGATACACATGTCAAGGAGTTTGCGCTTCAGACACAGGGGAAGGTCACCCTTCATTAGCGCTTTCATGGACCAGAAGCTCTTCCAGGCGTTCTTAATACGTCTATCAATTTCAATAGACTGCCTGTTTTCGAAGGATGCTATCTGGCCCAAGTAAACGTACTCGTCGACATATTGAATATCCTGTCCATCTACCGCTACCCTATGTTTTGCTTGGTTGGTCATTAATTTGGTTTTTGCTCTATTCATTGTGAGTCCAACCTCAAGGCTCGCAGTGCTAAGATCTTGAAGCATTTGTTGTAGATGGGATGCCGTGTGGGAGAATAGAACTATGTCGTCAGCAAAGCGCAGGTTTGTTAGCCTTCTACCGCTAACGACAATGCCCAGCAACTCCCACGAGACCGTCAACTTTTTGAAGACTTCTTCGAGGCAACTGATGAATAATTTAGGAGATAGCGGGTCGCCTTGTTTAACGCCTTTCTCGATACCAAATACCGGGCCGGGTGCGTGCAATTTGATGCTAGCGGTGCTGTTATTATAAATAGTTCCGACGAGCTCAATGTATGCCGGATCTATACCCTGATTCTGCATGGCTGAGAATATAGCAGAGTGTTTTATACTGTCGAATGCTTTGCTATAATCGACAAACGCCAGGTATAGAGGGATCCTGAACTCGTTAGACTTTTCTATTATTTGATTCAGAGTATGGAGGTGATCAGTGGTGGAGAAACTGGGTCGAAATCCGGCCTGTTCGGGTGGCTGATGTCTATCCAGCATTGGGGAAATTCTATTTTCTATTATTTTAATGAATAATTTATAAAGATGGGATATTAAACTAATAGGTCGATAGTTATTTTAACTATAAAACTCTCGTGAGACTCGAACATATTCAATAATATTTAAAACGGAAACATGTCGAGCGAAAATCGACTAAATTACGTGAGTGACCCGTTTTAAATATTATTTAATAGGTCGATAGTTATTTATGTCGGATTTATCTCCTTTTTTATGCAGCAGTACGATATCTGAATGACAACAATTGGAAGGGACTTTACCAGAACATATAATAGAATTAAAAAGATTGGTCAAATGTGGCATCAAAGTCATCTTTCCTAGTATAGTCACCGTCGTAGTATAAAAAAATTATCGGTGTGACATATACATAAAAAAACACATAAAAACATTCCGACGAATTGAGAACCTCCTCCTTCTTTGAAATTAAAAATAGACTTGGTCAAACAGTGCACTACAAATTCACATCTCACCATTATGGTGAGATGTGCCTGCCTGCAGGTTTGTTTACTCTAGCTTGACAATATGCATCACTAATGATTATTAACTATGCACTCCGTGTAATTAATGTCCCATAATATGCAATACGTATGCCAAAACCATACTAAAATCTTAACGTCTTATGTGACAACGCAATGTCATACAAAATTCAACTTAACATCAAAAGGAATAAAGTTTAATTTACAAAAAATCTTAACCTTTAATTTTATATCGATCGGTTTTAAGTGAACGACTTTATTTCCAATGCATGATGGTTCAAAATAAATGTGAAAACAAATGATTGTCAGTGTGTTATTGTCATGCGATGTTTAATCAGCAATTACTTGAAGCGATAATATTATTCATATGTTATTCCACATTGAATGGACGAGTTTTTAATATGACGTTTAATTGATATGAATATTGAATGGGTATGTAATGAGGCAACGTATAATATGATTGTACTACATTATTAATTGTGTAATTATGATCATACGCGGCTCAATGATTTTGTTTGGTGAAATAGTACATTGTGCATCTAGGGCGGTAAGAAGGGCATTACTTACGAGGGTGCATTGAAGCCCGACGCCGTAGGCGGAGGGCTTTAAATGACCCGAGTTAGTAATCCCCTTACTGCCCGTGGTACACACAATGTTTTTCATCACATTTGCGAGGAAATAAATAAACTCTATACAGGTAAAGAAACAATAATGATAAGCGGTAGTGTAGTTGCACAGTCCACAGTACTCCGGAGTGACTACGTGCTGCGAGCGCGTGCGGGGCAGGTCCTCCGCGAGCTCCACGCGGGCGGTAAAGTAGTATGAGAATCCTTTAAAACCATGGGAATAATACAGCTCTTTAAGTGTAAGTATGCTTGCATATAATATCACCATTTACGAGCAGGTGTGATGAAATAGTTATTTATGTAGGTATATTATTTTATGTTTTAATGAAACCACAAAGGTATAAACTGACCAAGTGGATATATACATATATTATCCGTCAGATATCCACGGGGATAGGTTCACTTGAACGTCGAACTCGGTAAGTAAGTAGAATGACACCTGTTCATCGGGATGGAATGAGCTTGTAAGTAGCAGGTTCTTTCGCTCTGTTGACGCTAGGAACCTTCCCATCACTTAACGGGCATGGGCGGAAAGAACCAGAATAATGTGATCTGCGATACATAATCACAAAGTAATTATGAAGAGGTTAACTCTACCAACCGTCCTGATGCAAGAAATATATCCATCTTTCAAAGGAAGGTCAGATTTAAAAAGGTATCTGACTAACCGATAGGATATTGTTTCGATAAGCTTCTATAAAGATGAGACGAGATGATATGGCGGGACGACTTGGACGCATTTCAAAATTCATAAAGCTAACCTCAATCCCTCTCTTTACTCTTGTGTTCATTTGAAGAAGTTAAATTACATACTCCATGATATGAGAGGATATAAAATACCAATATAGTATATTGTGATACACGTGTGCTATGATGGTCATTATACTCGAGGCGGTATTGTGCGCGCGAGCTGAAAGCGAGTGCGCAATAAGGAAGCCGATGTGTATAATGATCATGCACACTATAATACGCTCTCAATAATACTATTATGCAATTTGGATTTAGACAATTAATAAAAATACCTACTAGAATAAATAATCTATCTTCCACATGTATTGATCACGCATTTACTAATATATTGACGTGTAATATCCAAAATGTATTTTGTGATGAACTAAACCTGTCTGACCACTTAAGCATTAATGTAACCGTTAAAATAACCAAACAGGGATTACCGAACCAGCATATTTTAAGGAGGAATTTTACAAATACTAGTATATCTAACTTTGTAAATAATCTTGTACTTTATAACTGGAATCAAATTTATGACAAGTCTATATGTCCTGGCAAAAAAATTGAACTTGTTACCAATGTATTGAAACACTACTTTAATGTATGCTTCCCGCTTAAGAAAACATTGATAAGGAACAACAATTGTAATTGGGTTACTGACACGATTCGACAATTACGTTTTAATATTCATAAACTTAAACAAAATATATCACGCTACCCCCATGATACCGAGCTACGTTCAAAGTTATTAAATAACGAAACACTGTATTGGAAATCTTTAAGAGACTCACGTAGTAACTATTTAAATGATCAAATAGCAAACTCAAAAACCGATATGTGTCGCAGCATATGGCGTGTGATAGCATCTGAGACATGCAAAAACCGAAATGACAAAAATAGTGCGATAAACGTTCTTATCTCTAAGTCAGTGGGTGATACCGTAGACGCGAGGGCCGCCGACGCTGCCCGCCGGCTAAACCGGTATTATATACACGCAAACAAAAACAACGTTAAGCCGTGCGCGCATAATTCACTCGAGTACTTAGATAAGTACTTGCCCTCACCAATACCTAATTTTAAATTTGAACCGTACTCGCTTAGTGACATTATGAAGGCATTGAAAAAGATCAAGAGGAAACAATCTAAAGATATAAACGATATGTCCACCCGTGTACTTGACTACCTACCTCCAGTAGTCATATCAATCCTCCTTGCCTTATTAAATGAATGTATACATAACGGTATATACCCCGACGCTCTGAAGTTAATTAAAATACAACCTATTTACAAAGGCAAAGGCGAGATGGAACAGGAAAAAAGTTACCGGCCTATTTCTTTGATACCTGTCATCTCGAAAGTATTTGAGAGTCTTATGTGTTCCTCGTTGATGAATTATTTTAACAGTAACAAGTTACTTAACAAACAGCAATATGCCTATCAGCCCGGGCGGTCGACAGCTGATGCGGTGCGTGACGTCATGTCACGAACGCTGTCGCACCTCGAAGCCGGGCGACAGGTCGCAGCGATATTCTGCGACTTGTCGCGCGCTTTCGAGATGATTGATCACACTCTGTTGTTAGAAAAGTTGTCTCGGTACGGTGTAAAGGGTTCCTTTTTAGGCACTATAGGGTCATTTCTAAAAAATAGAAAGCAGAGTACGCATATCAGAACTTCACAGTGCAACCTGGAACAAATAGGTGATTCTTCTGTCCCTCAAGGCTCCACCATGGGAAATTGCTTGTTTCTGGTTCTAGTTAACGACGTCTCGACTGCCTGTCCGGATATTGAATTCGTGACATTTGCAGATGACACGTGCCTACTAGTGAGTGCCGATAACTTTGAAACTCTAAAAGTCAAGGTAAATAAGTCAATGTACCAGATATACCAGTGGTTTACCGCTAATGGAATGATGTTAAATGCAGAAAAAACAAACATAGTGCATTTTCAACTACGGCATCACAACAATAACCGGTTCGACATCATGCTCAACAACACTAAGGTACCTCAGGTAAACACGGTAAAATACCTAGGCTTCACTATCGATTCCGGACTAACATGGTCCCCTTACATTGATTCCTTATGTGATAAGTTATCTTCAGCTTGCTATGCGCTCTCAAGACTCGCACCAAGTTTGTCATTTCAAAATATTAAAAAGGCATACTATGGATATTTCCATACGCTACTTATTCAAGGAGTTGACTTCTGGGCCACCGCGGCCGATCGGGACAGGGCTTTCGTCATGCAGAAACGAGCTATTCGTATCATAATGAAAAAGGCATACGACTTCCCTGCTAAATGCCTTTTTAAGGAGTCTAAAATAATCACTCTGCCTAGTGTATTTATTCTAAGCGCCTGTAAACACGTAAGAGCAAACCTAAGTACATACACCACTCATTCCGGTACTCGTCGAAGTGATGTATTGGTGGTGCCTCGTTGCAGATTCGAAAAGACTCGAAAATCGCTCGCTGTCATGGGTGCAAGATTGTATAACTCATTACCGGTCGAGTTAAAACTAGTACAAAGCGATATTGTTTTTACAAATCGCCTTAAAACTTTATTATTAAACCTTGCCTGCTATTCAATCGACGAATTCTTCGAGTCGTGTAGCAGTAACCCAAAGCCATAAATAATCTAGATATAAACCTAATATCGTACTTGTGTCACAACTGCACGTGAATAGAAAGTACATGTATAAAATAATAATTAATACCGATGTACCTACCTGTATAGCGCCTACCTACCTAGTACCTATTCTAGTAAATTATAAATTGTAATTGTATTATAACTTGCTTATGTACCTACCTTTATTTTTTGACGTGTAAAATATTGTGTTTTATGAATAAAAATAAACATAAACATAAACACACGTGTCATACGACATTTTTCAACACACTTGTAAGTAATAATCAAAATTTAATTCAAGGTTATTAACTTTTGTTAAATACGTTAACTTAATTGTCAGAATCATGTAAGAATACCTAAATGGTAATTAGCATATGAGTTTCACTAACCCTTATTGACTACTTGAAGCTTCTTGCGATGCCTTTTCGACGTCGGTTGATGACAATATTTTACATTTTCAACTAATAAATCCCGAAGCTAAAAAAGCTAAAAAACTCCCGAAAACGCTCGATCGAATTAATCACGCAAGTGACCCGTTTTAAAATAGTAGGTATTAAATTGCAACCTTCACGGCTCGGGCAGTGATGCCCGAGCTGTGAAGCTGACAATGACAACACCACTCTGTCTGTCCGACGATGACTGCCCGATGCAGTCGAAACATGTCACGCTTATTGTGGTAAAAATAGAGTGTTAACCATTACAATTAAATATCAGTATGACTCACGATTCTCACGAAAGTTTAAATTATACGTTTGAAATAGTATTTAAATGTTGGAGTCTAAGGAGAGTTTTATATTTAAAAATCACTCCTAGTTGCATAGTTGTTGGTTCCAGTTCATGATTCACTGGCGCCCAACACCTAACTTCCTATATCTCTTGAATCCAATAGCAACAACGAAGGATAGGTAGGATAATACATTGTGTTTGTGAAAGGGGTTTTCAATATTGCGTAAGTATAGCTTGGGTAAGCTTCAATGTAGCATGATTCTACCCAGCTTAAGGTAAGGTATGATCAAGCCAAATATAATATAAATATACCAAATATTATAAATTGAAATAGATGTTATATACTACAGAAAAATTGACCAAGGTCCCCGGTGAGCAGGGCTGGGATGCCTGGGATCGAACCAGCGACCTCCTGCTTTCGCTGCAGACGCCCTAACCACTGGGTTAATTGCCGTGATCGGGTAACAGTGCCGAAATATCGGAAGCTCGGAAAAACAAATATACATGGTAAATATCTCATTTTAAATAGTAATTAGAGTACTCACACACGTCGCATCCCAAATAAGGCTGCGTCCTCGCGTCCATGGGACCAGTGTAAGACCGTCTGGTCTTTTTCCATCAGTCCTACTTAAGCCTTGTGGCTCTAAGACGCAAGGGACTCTAGCTGTTACCAGAGCCTGACGAACCAAATCTTTGATCGACTGGTGTTTAGAGTACCTGCCAGCACAGCAGCTCAGGCCATGGTGACCATTTGCTTCGACTCTACCTCCACAGATACACTGGTGGGGTTCGCATACAGTACATACATACTGACATAATAGCATAAACATATACTTTTCCGCTTGAAACGTTACCGTGTGAAATGTAAAGCATTCCTTTAAACAATTCGACTAATGAATGATCTATCCCGAGCCGGAGTTTACAAACAAAAGCTTTGGGCACGACATTGTTTGGGAGCTCGCGCCAACATGCAAACGCACAGAGGACAGTGGAATTCCGAAACTTCCGACGGATTCCTGGAATTTCTCGGTTTTAATCGGACTGCCATTTTGTTTCGGTTTTTTTAAGTTTTTGTGACGACCTGCCGCAAAAATTCAGAAAAAGGAGATATGTACACATTTTGGAAATATCGGTTTTTCAGATATGAGATGAAATCAGCTGTAAATCTAAATGGGTGAAAATACGGACTTGCGCGCAAAGGGGTCAGTACCATCCATATCCATACTAATATTACGGGAAAGTGTGTGTCTGTTTGTTTGTCCGTCTTTCACGGCAAAACGGAGCAACGAATTGACGTGATTTTTTAAATGGAGATAGTTAAAGCGACATACGCTACTTTTTGTCTTATTCTAACGCGAGCGAAGCCGTGGGCAAAATCTAGTTAACACGTTCGGCGCCGGTGACACAGCGTCTGTGATCAAAACATTCTTACTCCTATGCCAGTGACACATATGTGTGATTTTGTTTTAAGCCTTTTCTCAACGAATTTACAATAAATAAAAATTTGATTGAATGTACAGTTATGTTGCGAACATAGAAACTCTTCATTCGGTATCGTGAAGTTTAACGCTATCACTTAGCTTATTCCATGCACCGCTATGAAATGTAGGTTAGGTTATTCTATTGAAAAGCAGTAATTACAAAGTAGCGTTGAAGTTCTGTCGGCCACATAACTTGGCGACGGAAGTGACGCGGCTAATTAAAAGTTTAATTATTCCAGTCTTGCTACTGTTATAGTCTGCCACGGAATTGGCTAGATGACTAGTTTTGAAAAGCTTTTAAATGAGTGAACATTAATTTTGAATGAAGCAGCGAATGCGAATGAAATTTAGAATTCTCTAGTTGAAAGAAAAATGGAAAATGGTTGGTCGTAGGTTCGAATCATGCCCGACGCCGGGAATGACGCATGATTCGAACCTGCGACCTCTCGGAACACTGGTCAGATCGCTCTGCCAATTGAGCTATTGACGCCGGGTCGCCCGGGATAGAGAGGTCACAGGTTCGAATTCTGCTCTATGCGGGGATGTCTTGCAATTTTTTTCTATTACAAAATTGAGTGTACATTTTCAAAAGACTGTAACAACGTGTACATAATCTATAATGATTGGCAAAAATGTTATTGTTAACAATTAGTGCCAACCAGTAATAAATTTTTCCAACTCCCTGCAAAAGTAAATACACAAATAAATATAACAACCGACGATGCAACTGTGGAATAAGCTCCCTGTTGAGGTTTTCCCGAAGGACTGTAGTATGGGGTTCTTCAAAAAAGGAGTGTACACGTTTTCTACAAATCGGACGCGCATGCACTGTCCACCCATGGAGTTCCAAGCGTCCAAAGACTACGGTGACTGCTTTCCATCAAGCGGTTTGCTACCAAAGTGGTATAAAAAAATAACTAATTCTATTACACTTCTTGACAGATATACCGGGCGTTCCCTGTAACAGTAGCAATAAATTGAATCGTAGGCAGTACTTCTCAAACCTAACAACTTTTGTTCAACGACTTTAAAAAATTATCTATTCTGTAACTTTTCACTTTTCATACAAACTAAATAGTACTTTATTAAACAGTAATAGTAGTTTCAATGTACGTTAACATCAGCCTAATTGACGTCTCTTGTCATAGTTCAAAATTAACAATGTAATAAAAATCAAATAAAACGTTATTTTTAAAAGTCTCTGAACAAATGTTTTTCAGCTTGCGGAGTACTGTCTACTATTAAATTTATTGCTCTTAGTACAGGAAATAACCGGTATAAGCCAAGGTGCTTACAAATATACGGCAATATTGTTAGAGTTGTGTTGGGAATTGAGATACTTATGAAGACTTCGGCCGTTCCGATATATCAGATGGCAACTGTACACCCTGAGAGCGGAAGGGGACCATCAGAGTACGGATCCCTAAAACTAAATAAATAAGACAAAGGTGTAAGAGAGGTCCATTTACTACCTAATGTTAATAATATATGGTATCTATACACCTCTATCTATATGTAACGCATGTTTTAGGCTATGAAATGGACAGAAGCCCTAAAAGAGCTCGCAACTAGCGGTATGCGATAAATCTGATATGACGTCACGATGAAAAAATCACAGTGACTCGCAGTATCGTTTCACCATGACTAAATTTTGGGAAACGATGTTACAAAGTTGTTCCAAAATCAAAATATTTATTTTTCAAGTAGGCATGTCACACTGCACTTTTGAACGTCGAATGAAAAATAAATAGAGGTACACCGGCTCTAACCCTACACCACAGACCCGAGAAAATTTAATACTTTGGTCCGGCAAGAAAGCCTCCTTCCTTTAAAGCTTCCTTCGTTCCTGTAGCTAATTGTGACTCGCATCGCCATCACGCGTATTAAAGCATTCGAACAACGCTCGACGTTGCTCGGGTTAAATTACAAGTATGTAAGTGACCACCGTGACAAAATAAAGTTAAAATTAAACACTTTAGAACGGATTAATCGCGTTTATTAACACGATGACGTCCATGACCAAGTTTGATTGACGGGGAGAATTCGCATTCTCTCAGTCATCATCTTAACCCTGTGAAAACGAGTGCTGTAAAGGGCTCGAAACGTAGGGTATTAATAAACGCGATTAATTCGTTCTAAAGTGTTTAATTTCAATGAATAACAATCGCCGTAACAGAAGACAATAAAATAACGTTAATTTCACTGTGACTTTGGAACTGGAGCATCAGTCACGGCGATATAAATGTATTATTATAACGCTCCCCATCTCTACTCGCTACCTAAACATATGTTTTAAACCATATGCGTAGTCTAATAGAATAATCACGAACCAGAGGGACAAGGAACCCTGAATAATCTCTTGCCTCTCTCCCACTTAAAGTATAAACGCAAGTGTGATAGAGAGGAACGATGTTCGCAGATCAAGACTTACTGGCCACGACTGTAAGCAGAGGGAATACCAAGGTCGCTTCACGGAGGATTTGCTACGAGGCCGGTTGACGTTAAAATTTTAATTACGGCTTCGTAACTTGACAAAAAACGCTCTCCTAACCTAAATATGAGAGGTTTTTTTTTAGCGGCAATTTTTTGCAGGGGATATTAAAATTGTTGTTTAATATGACATCATAATATTCTGCTGAAAGAACCACTTTGTTGGTCCACAAGGCGTCAATTCAGGCCTACGGAACTCTGCACGCGGATTAGAATCGATCATTTGGTTTGTGTCGACACACATCTTGCGCCCGGCACATTTTCTTACATTTCGAGCCTTTTAAAACCAAAACAACAAAAATACATTAAAATACTTATTATTTACAATAAGTTTTTTTAATACCACGACGGTGACAAACAAGCATACGGCCCACCCGATGATAAGCGGTCACCGTAGCCTATGGACGCCTGCAACTCCAGGGGTGTATGGGCACAGCGGATGCATATCGTTTAGTGTGGTAGGGCACAGCACAATGTCGAATGTCGTCTCGCTCAAATCTGGAGCAGAGCCCATCTCCACCTTACAGAAAACCGCAGTTTAATAACACTTAGACGTTGGTGAGTAAGGTCGCCAGAGCTCCAAGAGGATTCACTGTTCTTACAGCTGGGGACCCACGGAGCAAAGCTTGCCCCTTTAGCTGTCAACAAAGCGAATCCTCCTTTTTTTAAAGGGTCGGCAAGGCGCATGTAACACCCCTGGAGTTGCAGGCGTTCATAGGCTACGGTGACCGCTTACCATCAGGCGGGCCGTATGCATGTTTGTCACCGTCGTAGTATATAAAAAAAAGTTGTTTTAGTTCACTGTTTGACAAAGTGTGCGTTTCTTTTGTGCCACAGTTGTTTTATATTTATTAATAAGCCAATAATGTCTTATTAGTGTCTTATTAGCTATTAGTATGTCTTATAATGGGTTGTCGTAAGTCTCCAAATTCAAATTCACTTCAACAGGTTTCATCGAACATTTATTCTCGTCAGATTCAAAAACATTTTAAACGACTGTTGTCATTGTTTGGGCACAAAGTCGTGCGCGAGCGCATTAGCTTTGTTTGAGCTGAGATCGTGAGCAATGATAGTCTACTCCATACGTGCGAAGATATATCTCACGAAATACGTTCAATGAAAATGGGTCAAGTGGTAAAATGAAAAGTCGATTTATTTTTATTTTTAGCGTTTCAACCGTAGAGAGGTATCGTTGGATAGGTATTTGAAAAAGATTAGGGGAGTGCGAAAAACATTTTTTGATTAAGTGAATATTTTCGGAAATAATTGCTCCGGAAGTTTAGAAAAATGTGTATATATAACTCTTGAACCACAAATCGAAGTAATATGAAAACAATTCATAAAAATAGAACTTTATGAAGACTTTGTAGGAAAACTATTATAAACTTTGTCAGTTAAGCCATTTTTCTATTTTTGGTAAAAACCGTAGTCAGTTAAAAGGGATATCGTAAGAGCTGCGAAAATATGTGCTTCTTTTTTATTAAGAGTAGGGAATGCAATGACGGGATTTTTGTATGGATAATACTGGGATTCATTAGAAATCCCATATATATATATATAGGTAACAGGGCCAGCCAAAGTGTTTAAGCTGCTAAATTCAATCTTAAGCAGCTTAATGACCGGTGTCAATGTTAATAGTAGATTACATACCAAGGCCGTTTAAGTGGGAAATGCCTCGGATCCCATGTAATTGTCGGCCGAGGCGAAGCCGAGGTCGACTAACATGTGATCCGAGGCTTTCCCATTTACCGGCCGAGGTTTGTATACTATTTTTCTGTCCGACGGAGCCGGCAGGCGGCAATTTAGTTTTGCGTAAAGTGGCGCTTACCGGCCGGAGGACTGAAAAATTATTTGTACAACCGGTTGGCGTAGTTGGTAGTGACCCTGCCTGCTAAGCCGATGGTCCTGGGTTCGAATCCCGGTAAGGGCATTTATTTGTGTGATGAAAACAGATACTTGTTTCTGAGTCATGGATGTGTTCTATGTATTTATGTATTTGTATATCATATATAACGTCTGAGTGCCCGTAACACAAGCCTTCTTGAGCTTACTGCGGGACGTCAATTTGTGTAAGAATGTCCTATAATATTTAGAATAATAAAATGGTCCAAAAAGTATAAACGAATCTAGACTTTTTCTATTTAGCGTCTCATTACCCATACACCTTCCATTATAGGTGCGTTTACTGTTTTATGACGAATACAGACAGACAGTCATGTCGTGTTGTGATAAAATCGAGTTAGTTCTATTCTAACGACAACGACAAACTTTTGACATTGCGTGCGCACTTCAAAACGTGTGATTTTTGTTTTAGTATGTAGGTATGTTTAGTCTGATAAGTGATAATACTAACTGGTTTAAACTGGTTTCAAACAAAAGGTTCTGAATTCAAATTTTCGATATATTTTCTCCTTATGAATAACTCGGGCTACACTCGGGCCGGGTCACGTTTTAGCTACCTACTACCTTTAAAATGGCAACGGTTAACACTCACGTATTTTTATCACAATAGGAGTGACATGTGACATGAGTGATGCCCGAGCCGCGAAGGTGACAACACCACTCTGTCTGTCCGACGATGTCTGCCCGATGCAGTCGAAACATGTCACGCTTATTAATTATGATAAATATACGTGAGTGTTAACCCCGTTCCAATTTTAATGTCAGTATAACGAAAGTTTAAATTATATGATACCTACATTTTACCTACGATTTTAAGCTAAAACGAGGAAATGCTGCCAGCATCCTAGGTACAATGCCTCAAGGACCTATTTTAGATTTCAGGTAGGTAATGGTAGGTAGTTAGGTAAGTTACTCTTACTGTATATATTTAAAAAATAAATGTATTGATAAATTATATAGCTAACATGATATTTAACATGTATATTTGTTTTTGCGAGTTCCCTATATTTTGGCACTGTTACACGTGCCATGTTCACGGGAGCTCGCAAATCAAATATACATGGTAAATATCTAGTTATAAATAGTAATTACCTACTCGTCTCAAATTTGACAATATAAATAATCATTTTATACAGGTAACAAAATTCCTGAACGAAACTTGAACAGCTGACCCGAGTGCTATAAAAGTGGAACGTTATTGAAATTGGAAAAAAAGTCGCCGCGAAAGCAGGAGTTCGCTGGTTCGATACCAGCCCTGCTCACCGGGGGCCTTGGTCACTTTTTCTGTAGTAAGTATAGAAAAAAATCACTTTGTATGTAGATAGGAGCATTTTTGATCAGCTGTTCCATACAAGACGACTTTATTTCGAATTTCGAATTTTTTCTACTTGCTACTCAGGTTCATTGTTGACCTTGCCAGCTGTTGAAGTATCCTTCAAGACTTTTGTTACATTACAGCCTGTATAGTATTTAACTTAACAAACCAATATTTATAGAGAAACCAGCTAGTCTATGATGGTCGGGTTTTTATCGTTTACCGACGTTGCTGTCACGTTCTAACAAGTATGTATGTGCGAAAGTGACGCATAGCGTGATAAGCGATAAAATGGCAACCATGCTAACCCTACAGTATTAATGGTGTACGACGACTATGTTTTTTCAATAAACATATATTTTGATATTTTATAATTTTGAACTCTAACGCTGTCGGCAATGGAGTGACGTCATCTTACTTGAAGCTTAGATACTTCACGTCCAATCATATGCGAGTGAAGTTCGTTTATGTCACTGTGATGTTAACATTTATGACTGACGTTTCAGACTTTTAGTGGCGCCTGTACACTGTACACCAAACATTCGAGAAGCCGGGAACGCGATTGAACAGGATGCCTTGCTTACGGTTCGCAGTTTTCAGTTTGATTTAATTAAAAGTTCATTTTCATCTTTTTAGGTCACTTAAATAGAAGCTTGTTTTTTTTTACAGTTGTTTTATTCTTAATAAACTTCCTAATTAAACGTTTTCTTGTAACTATACATAATCGTAGCCATTACCATGACGTCTTAACGCGATTCAGTTTAGCAGCTGTGCCCAGTTGTATGGCAGCTACTCAGTTTATGGTAATAATCTATCATAACTTCAAACAATCTTGATTAAGGTAAAAGTACCAGTGTTTGACACTACACCAGTATTCGACATGGTCACTTTATGTCAAAGTTATATACAATTGTAAAGCACGAATCAAATTGTTTATTATTTGTAATAAATGTGTTGATTCATGTTTTTTTTTGTTTTTTAAGTACCTAGTCACTCAAACTACAATATAGGCCTCAAGGGCACTTTTACAGCTGCTACAAGTCAATAAGCATTACAATAAAGCATTTGCGTGTACACACATTTACAATATATAGTCATTAATGGAAACAGGGCCTTTACCACGAAAATCGAACGATTGCGGATTTGTATCTCCGTCTCTGTCGCACTTGCATATTGGAGTGACAAAGAGGTTTTCCCGTCAATGCCAATTTTCGATGTTCGTGGTAGGCATGCAGCAATCTCCTTGATTTATTTTAGTGTTACTATATAAACAGCACAAGTAAAAAACCTTTCTTTTCCTTATTGCGTGTTGACAATATTGCCATTTCAGCATACACAGCTGAGCGTATCTTACGATAACCCGGCGTCTGACCCCAACAAGAATAGATTATCAATGCCAAATATGGCGTAACCGTTTGTGTTTTTCACTGAGCGAAGCGCCTCCCTCCGGTCCGGGCTAAAATTATTTTGTCAGGTCCACTTACCTTAGCCGTGGGCACAGTTTTACAAAAGCGAGTGCCATCTGGCCTTCCAACCCTAAACTGGGAAAAATTATTGGAATTAGTCCAATTTAAGGTCCACCGCAATAGACTTACTACGCGCGACATGTTTCGGATATCTTATGTTAAAAATATAATTAACAAAATAATGTCTATGGATGACTAGTAGCGCCACCTAGCTACACACACCATGTAACGTGTTTTTTAAATAAACCAGTCAGTCTGTTGAAAACCAACTTGAAGTTTTATTAGGTTATGGGCCCAGTCATCATAGTTCTCTCTCCCCTTCAACTTAGGAACAGTCACCGCATAGTTTGCTGACATTTTAATTACTGTGCACTATTAAAAACAACCGAAAAACTAATTAATTACGAGAGCTGGGCCATCAAGTGTTAAGTACCGTGCGCGACGACGCGTGCGGGCGGACTAAGATTTGCCTCGCCGCGCGCAGCGCTCTCGATGATAAAGTGGTTAAGGATGATCCTGCTTTGGAACCCCGGGAGCGTTCGACTGCAGATTTGGTTCAATGTGCACGAGAATTGGTTGATGAATGAGAGAGAGACCTAGAGAAACAACCGAACAGATAGCCGGACAACAAAAGCATTTCAGAAACGGCCTCCTAGCCTAGTTGGTAGTGACCCTGCCTACGAAGCAGGAGGTCCCGGGTTCGAATCCTGGTCTGGTGGTTGTGTATTTATCTCGAATATTTGTTCCTGAGTTATGGATGTTTTCTATGTAATTAAGTATTTATATGTATCTATCTATTATATGTATCGTCGTCTAGTACCCAGAACACAAGCCTTATTGAGCTTACCGTGGGACTAGGTCGATTTGTGAAAAATAGTCACATAAAAAATAAAAATAAATCTAGCCAAGCTTAAACGGAGACCTTCGCTAAAGCTTGGTCAAAAAAAATGAAAGAAGAGAATTTGTACTGTAATTGTATTGAATTGTGTGGGCAAAAATTGCGTTGATACAATAAAATACACACGTATATTATATATATTAACTTATATCTTATATCAGGTTACAAATAATCGATAACCTATTGTATTTGTTTATCTATCGCAGTTGTGCGGGACAGATAACACCCCGCCTGGCCGGAGAGAAAATAACTTTACCCCTACCAGCTGACGTGGCTGAACTTGTTACTTTACTACTTGCTTGTGACTACGGGAACCCATTGTCAGTGCCATTAGGTTTCATAAGAGAGGGGGTGAGGGTCAGTCAAGATGATTATTGTTACAAATATGTTCATGCCTTATTCATGTTTTGTGAGCTTGAAGCACAAATATAGGAAAAAATCCGAAAACCGTATAATTGCCGGGCACTAAGAGTTCCGTGCCACTAATCATAAAGGAGGGGGGGGCATCCTTTGCGCGGAACCCTCGACTCGCACTTGGCCGGTTTTAATAGGAAAACTATGTTGTTAATATAAATATAAATTATAATCTATGTCATTTCCGTTAATTATTTGTATATCTTAACAATTGTCACTTAACCTCGTACAACTTGGACTGAAAGTTTACGCAGACGCTAGCGCAAACACTTATCCTGTCTCGTGGTAAGGGTATTTGTCAACATCGTGACGTCATTGTGTCCAGCTCGGCATTTACCCATCCCTTTCAACGATAATGTACTAACGACACTTAAAGTATATCTTAAAGTCGACACTTAAAGTGACAACTAAAAGTGGTCGAGAGATTTTGTGACAGCTTAAAAAATTGTGTTATAATCGTTTGGGTTTCTCGTGAAACTTGTACTTTATTTATTTCCCTATAACAATCATACAAAATCCATAGGAGCAGTGTTCTTAAATCCATAGTGTTCTTATGGAATACCATAGACAACGTTATAATGTATACTTTTTTAATATCGCGTTAGTCATCTAATTGACAGATGTAAGTGCTGGAAAACCATGTTTAACGCATAATTTGTCTTCATTTTCATTTTAGTATAATATTTCTCAAAAACACGTGCCTCTCATTTATTTGGGGATCGTAACAGGAAAATGAAGACGAATGAGTCATTTCTATTTAAATATAATTTATTTTAAGAAAAGGTCAAAATAACAGTCATCACTCACCCATAGTGTTGGGTTTCTGTAGGTGAAAAAGGTAGCCAGAGCTTTAAGAGGATTCACTGTGTTGACAGCTGGGGACCCATGGAGCAAAGCTTGCCGCGCATGTAATACCCCTGGAGTTGCAGGCGTCCATAGGCTACGGTGACCGTTTATCATTAGGCGGGCCGTATGCTTGTTTGTCACCATCGTAGTATAAAAAAAAAGCCTTTTCAATCTGTACTGACCGTCCAGTGGTTCATTCATCGGGGGATTGTTTTAACTGGGTTTATCCTAAAATTAAAAATATTTATTTCAGTCCTCCAGCCGGTAAGCGCCACTTTACGCAAAACTAAATTGCCGCCTGCCGGCTCCGTCGGGCGGAAAAATAGTATACAAACCTCGGCCGTTAGATGGGAAAGCCTCGGATCACATGTTCGTCGACCTCGGCTTCGCCTCGGCCGACAATTACATGGGATCCGAGCCATTTCCCACTAAAACGGCCTTGGTATGTAATCTACTATTTTGCAAGTAGGCTTTAAGGGCACTTTTACAAGTCAATAAGCTTCTTCTTACCGTTTAACCGGTTTTTTACACGGCTCAGGGAGTCTGGGATCCGCTTTAGCAACTGATCCCAAGATTTGGCGTAGGCGCTAGTTTTACGAAAACGACTGCCATCTGACCTTCCAACCCAGAGTGTAAACTATGCCTTATTCGGATAAGTCAGATTTTCTCCCGATGCCTTCCTTCAAAGAAAAGCGAAGTTTAATATCAAGTGGTATTTCCATATTTCGCATATTAATTCCAAAAAGCCAAGGATTGAACACGCGACCTTCGTATTGAAAGCCGCACGCATTACCACTCAGCCACCAACGCTCCACCCAGCTCCCTCCCTCCCATACCTCCCTTATTAAGGGGATTATGTTTCATAATAAAAGTAACAAGTTGTCGAGTAATAAGAAGCAAATTGAAATAAAATTATTCCAACGAACATTTAGATATCTTAAAATAATTAGACAGCATTTATGTAAACATTCAAAGCTCTGAATTAAAATTAATATAGCTTGAAGCAATTTCAAAACGAAGTAAATTATTTCTATTTATTATACTTATAGATCATATTCATAATCGTACGACATTGTCGTGTCGTGTTTGCATAGTTGGCGAATTCTTACTCAACGAAAAAAATTAATTTATCAAGGACATATTATTAACACGTGCCGGAAATGTGCAAACAGATTCCACTGCAGCTGCCTTGCAACACAGCATTTCTTGTTTGCATGAAACAATAAAAAATCGAACCAATTTAATGTGTAAATTTCGGGAAAATTGACGCAACTGTAGTTAAATTTTCAGAAGTATTGACGATAACGTCAGCTCTGAAAAATCGCTAAGTTGTTGTACCTATCTATACCGATTTTGTTTTTGAAAAGCGATGAGTGTATTTTTTACTGATTATATCTGTACCAAAGGCACATTTTATAAAATTGCAGGTTTAATTTTACAAGTCTTATTGAGATTACTGTGGAAATAGGTAAATTTTGGTAGATTGCCTCATAATAATATTGTGTGAGAAAACATTTATTTTCAAAATATATTACTACCTACCTCTACCTTAAATAGGTCCTTGAGTCATTGTACCTAGGATGCTGGCGGCATTTCCTCGTTGTATCGCAATGCTGATACGTTGTGCGAGGAAGCCACCAGCTCTTCAGTCACCAGTAACATCAACCAGACGTTTTGCAATTTCTGCGAAAAACTTGCGTGCGCTAGGACCCCATGGACCTAGAGTTTCGACCCCGAATGGTACAAAATAGTACTATCTGCCTAGGCTCTTATAATATTTTTTATTTGTGCACATTTAGTGTTTACCTACAATATGAGCCGTGACACAAAAATTTCAGTTTTTAAATCGATAACTTTTAAATATTATTTTCCTTATGAATAACAAATACTTGTTCGTATTGCTCAACATTAATAAAAGTTCCATTAAGGAATTATACTAGTAAAAGTAAACAGATTCGTTTTTAAACATGGTCATCGAAAGCAGTCATACTCGTACCACGATACTGTAACAAGGTCTTTGTTTTTTAAAGTCAATAAAATTACTTACGGTAACGTCATAAAAAAATATACTTACTTCATTCTTTTGCATCATATTTTTACCCTAAAAGCGTTACAAAAACAAAGGCTAAGGGAATTCTACAATTCAAATTTAAAAACCCTGTGAGTGATTTTTTTTATTGAACCCATTTGGCTGAGGAGGAGAAAGATGCGAGAAGAAAATTTTACTCATTTTGTAATTTTAAGGTCATTTCAAATTACTAATTAATTTGAAATGTACCTAACTAAAAATACGTGAGTATTATCAGTAATTTATTATGACTGTTTTCTGTGTTCGAAGAAGCATAACCACCAGAGCATGAAGACCGTAACGAATCAATTCCCACACACTAGATATACACGCAATTGTGTTTTAATGTAGATTAGGACAAAAAGTAGGTAAGTACGTCCTATAACGTTAATATTGAAAAACTTTACGATGTAGTTTGTTAGATAGAAAGGAGAAGATGGAAAATGTCATAACCTCGGAGACTTTTGGTCTCGTGATCTGGGATACATGCCCATCGCTCTACTAAGCTATCGAGACCCACCCGGTGGCTCCGAATTTTTCCACCATATCCCTCGTATGGGCCTTTCGGGGGCGCAGCAAGGAGTAAAAGCAAAAGGGGAGAAAAATAGTTTAATGGTTTCTTGAACAAAAATTTGATTAATCGAATATTTTCAGAAATAATCACCCTGAAAGTCTGAAATCGTGACCTTCTGCCCTCTAACTTTTGATCGGAAGTTCTAAATATGAGGTAAATTTTCAGCAAGATAAGACGAACTTACCGCAAAAATCACTTTGAACATATTTTAAGCCGTTTTTGAGTTTTCGTCAATAAACTATTTATTACAAAAAATTTAATTGTAAATTGAAAGAGATGTCATATACTACCGAAAAAGTGAGCATCTCTCGCTTCTAGTTGAAAATAATCTGTAAAGATTATTTAGAGAGCAGCACTATAGACGTAAGTCTGAGCTTTGGATGGGCGGAACGCACCTAAAACGTTTGAAAATCAGAAAGGATTATACCTAGAAAATTTCGGACTCTAGCTGCCGTGATCGGGTAGCCCAGTGGTTAGGGCGTCTGCCGCGAAAGCAGGAGGTCGCTGGTTCGATTCAAGCCCTGCTCACCGGGGGCTGTGGTCACTTTTTCTGTAGTCTAGGTATGACATCATCCATACTTCCATAGCAGTGTGACTACTCAAAAACATGAATCAGAATATTTATTTAATTTTTTGCTGGTACAAAATTTTCATCTTATGGCGGTACGAAACCCTGACTTATGCGTGGTCCGACACGCAATTGGTCGGCTTTTTTATAGTAGGCATTATCTTTAACATACAATTTTATTGCGTCTAAACAGCGTCGTAGCAGCGGGTAACGGGCGATTTCGTTGTCGATTTCATGCGAGTACATAAATTGAGTTTGTCCCGAGCCAGTGATGTCGAGCTTGGAATGTGCCAGCAGGTGGCGTCACTCAATTTAAAAAGGAAACAGAAAAACCCTCGAACTTAAAGCAGTGCAGTTTCGAGTATGGCTAACACGTAGTACCTACGTAGTAATAGGCATGTCAGATAAACGTCATAACCCAGGAAAAATACGATTTTGACAGACATTAAATGATAATAGCCTGTTTTTTTTCAAACTACGTTCGAATGGGATATTTATACATGATAATATATATGCAAAAATCCTACAAACTTTTCTTGCGGAAGTAGGTAAATAGTTTAAAGTAGTTTTTTTTAATTAACGGTTGCAAATAGTTTTCTTTTATGTGAATTTGTCTTCTATCTGTTAAAAGAGAAACCGAAGAAAACTTATTGACGTAAAACCGTTAAATCTACAAAGTGTACGGTGCGGGTGATAGATGTGTTATTTCGCTAGAAACAAATGTTAATAGGTTTTAAACGGCTAAAAAAACATATATACATATAAGTCTTACAACAAAAACATTTGTAACATGTGTGTACATACTTGTGACGATTAGCATGTAACGATATTTTGTTGCCTACTTAATACTAGACTCACGATATATCCACTTATTTAAACTTTCACGATTTTCACACATTATAAATTTACTAAAACGGGGCTTAATCGTGTGTGTCGGAGGTTTGTTTTCAAAGTTTATACACGATTAAGCCCCGTTTTAGTAAATTTATAATCACGATATATCCGTTACGCTAAAAAAAATGAGCAATTATTTCCCAAACACTCAAAATTTCCATAGAAGCTGTCAGTTCAATGACTGGATTATCAGCCCATACAAAAACTTGCACAATTCTGCATGTTCTTTGGCAGAAGTGAAATTGTATTGAAAGCTGTATCCAGTTGTCTAAAGTAACCCAATATCTAAAGAATAAGTAATTACAATTCTCATATCAATGTATGTAAGAATTTTACGTCACGAAATAGTGTGATGGCACATGCCTTTTTGTTTCACAACATTTTATGCAAATTAGAGAAAAATATTTGTACAGCTTGAGACATACGAGTATGTAAAGGCGCGCCTGAAAACATCATCGCTGCTCATAAAAAAAGGCAAGAATCGACCTTGTACATAAGGGGTACATAAATATAATCCGTTGGATTAAATTCGTTACAATATATTTTCTTAGTAGGTATATAGTTATTGAGCTTTGAAATATAAAGGACCGTTTAAACTCTACAAAGTTAATGTTTAAGTCATACTGAATTACTTTTGTAATGAGGCCAATGCGAACATTTCACCCTGTAGAAATAAATAGACGTTATTAGTCTCAGAAAATGTATTCCACTTTCAAACCATAATTTATTATATTCAAATATACACACTTCACTCATTTAGACCATATACTAAAGTAATTAAAGTATACTACCTAAAACCATATTGAAATTTTGTCACACGTTTTGAGCAAACGCTCAAAACCCATAATTATTGTTTATTGAGGTCATTACAGCCGGATTGAAACTTTATCAGTTTTAACTTTTCGTACAAACGGGGGTGCCATATGGCACCGCTGTACATTAAAAGGTAATGAGCATAAGTTCGTTTTTGTTGCAATTAACCATTTTTGTTGCTAGATTTAAATGCGGACACAATCCCTAGTAAAGAATACACATACTTTTATACATGATTCTCAGTATATCGGCTAAATGCAAGTACATTTAGAACAATATAATCCTCTATTATAAATCAACGGATATCCCAAATAGAAATCCCTAAACTTCGTGCCAAATCCTTTCCATAATTGCTACGCAAATTCTGAAACTGTAACGTCAAATTAGAGACTATCACACGAATGCTTATAAAGGTGGATTTAAATTCAAGGAATTTGCATAATGGCGAACCAAGGGACTTTAGATTATGTTACTGCCCACACTATAGCAGATAGTTCCTATTCAGTGATCACAGCTCTGGTCCAGTATAGGAAAAGGTGCTATCTTTTGTTTAGCTACAACGCACACGGAAATCTGTATTTCCATCTTTATACTACTGTGTTTTCAATGTGATTAAATCTTTCATTTGTGTTTGTATTGTTTGCAAGCAAATTAAGAGTGAGCGCAAGGAGGCGATTCTAAATTTATGAAGTTGTTTTAATATTGTTACGAAAAACTCTTGACACTGCTCGCGCTTCAACTCGCCCTCTCTTTCGGTTATCGACCAAATAATAAGAAACATTAATGACCTATCTTAATCACAATCTCAGTCGAAAGATGTCCACTGCTGGACAAAGGCCTCCGTCAAAGTTTTTTCATTCGCCGCCCTCATCAAACGATCTCCCGCGACCTTAAACTCACTGGACACTGCGTCCTGCAGTACGTGGTCGCCACTCAAGCACGTTTCTGCCCCATTGGCCATGGGTTCTACAAGCATTGTGGCCCAGAGCCAATTCTGCCAAGTCTGGCAATTCTGAGCTATGTTGACAACTTTAAATTAAACAAAACCATATCATAACAAATCAAGATTTGGAAATTTGAATGTAGCTCTATTATTCTCATTGTTACAGTCTCTTAGCGTCGGAGTTGAGTCTACGAAACTGAAGGTATTTTTTGGGTATTTTTGGGCTCAGAACGAATATTGAGGTATGTATATTAGATATCTATGTATACATTACATAGTGCCGTTATTTAACTCACTTTTACGTCAAACCAACAAACAAAGATTGTTCCAAGAATTTATAATTTTGTTTTTGCTAGCGCATTTACATTTGAGATAAGCTGTGGTTGCGCTGAAAATTTTCCTCTATCCGGGTAATACATAAAACGTCAAATTCAAAATTCACAAATTCATTCTGCAAGTAGGCCTTAAGGGCACTTTTAAAAGTAAATAAGCATTACATTAAAGCATTTCCACGTACAAACATCTACAATATATAATAATACAATAAAAAGTTACAATATTCCTTCTCCACAAGGCTCTCTTTGTGCAAAATACGTAGAAATTAATTATGCCCATTTTTAAAGCAATTAAACATAATTTAATAGTCACTCAAAATAAAATAACTTTTCAGTACCTACAAACTCGTATGAATATAAATTAAGCCATTTATAAAACACTTATTTTTACTTTCACGATTTTCACACATTATACATTTATCAAAACGGGGCTAAAACGTCGGAGGTTTGTTTTCAAAGTTTATACACGATTAAGCCCCGTTTTAGTAAATTTATAATAAGCCATTTATAAATATAATATGGAAACGTTTTAAATGGCTCTTTATATAGCATTTTCCAGTAGATATTAGTAGTTAAAACAAATGACGCTTCAAATTTTTTTTTTTGGATCAATTAGCTTTTTTTTGTATGAGATTATTGCTAAACACCAATCTGAGCGACCATTAAATCAATTAGCAAATTAATTCAAAATTGTACACACAGATTACTGTTTCATAATAGAATAAATGGAGCCTTGTGGAGATAAAAATATGATTTTTTTTTCATCCCCATACAAAGTTGGAGCAAACTAAATACTGATAACTCAATATCCAATAACCAATATAAATTGAAAGAGATGTCATATACTACAGAAAAAGTGACCAAGGCCCCCAGTAATCGGGTAGCCCAGTGGTTAGGGCGTCTGCCGCGAAAGCAGGAGGTCGCTGGTCCCAGCCCTGCTCACCGGGGGCCTTGGTCATTTTTTCTGTAGTATATGACATCTTTTTCAATTTATAATTTATATATAGTAGTGTGACTACTTAAAAAACAAAAAACATGAATTAAACATTTATTACATTTAATAAATGATTTGATTCGTGCTTTACAATTGCATACCCAATCCTGCTTTGTTTGGAAGAGCTTTTATAAAAAGCTACTTCATATAAAACACGCAATAGATCACTTCGAACAGATTATATTGTTTGTGCCATACATAGACATATAAGCCAGTAATGTATAAACAAGCTACTCTGACCCACGGTAAACCTTATGTAGTGGTAATAGGGAGTATAATAGGTAAGTTTACGGTGTTGATGTTGGAAGGCCATATCGTTAATGGACATGATGGTGTGTGTAGATTGAACTAATGAAACTTTGGGCGTTTATTGTATAAATATACAATTATTTATACCATAATTTGATGTCATAAATCCTAGTTTTCCGATACTTAAATGTTTTTTTAACGGCCTACATAGCCTAGTTGGTAGTGGCCCTGGCTACGAAGTTGGGGGTCCCGGTAAGGGCATTTATTTGTGTGTTTATCACGAATATTTGTTCCTGAGTTATGGATATTTTCTATGTATTTAAGTATTCTAATGTATTGAAATATAACACTTTAGAACCATGACCCTACGTTTCGAGCCCTTTACAACACTCGTTTTCACAGGGTTAAGATGCATTCTAAAGGGGTAATCCGTTCTAAATTTCAAATAAATGCCCTGACCAGGATTCGAACCCGGGACTTCCTGCTACATAGTCAGGCAAGGAGACTGTTAAAGTACTAAAACTGAACTCTGTTCTGTCACAGAGTTGATTGTTACTAAAAGTTTTCAATTACTGGCCACCCTCCAATCATTGGCCACCTCATACAAAAATGAAATCTATTAATATGCCAATGGAATTATTTTTTGGATAAGGCGATTTACCGTACGTTTGACTAGAACCAAACTAATAAAAGTTACTTAAAACCAATGTGAACCATCATTGGAGCAAAAATGTATGAATAAAACATTAAATAATAAACTTGTATAAGTAGCTATGTTTAGCTTATCGATGAACCTAATTTTAAACACAGACAGACATGTAAATATGAGGTGGAACAGCGTTTTTCCATAAAGCCGCACGCCGAGCACAAACACCTAATGAATAATTAATACTAACTCAGTATCATTTAAATAAATCTTTATCTTTAACTTTATTTTTAAATGTGACGTGAGTAAAGTGAGTGCGAGTAAATAAATATTGTGGGACAATACAATACCTACAATACAATAACTCTTTATTGCACCTCAAAACAACAAAAATAACACAAACTGGTATAAATTACATGTGAAAAAGATCATATTCATATAAATAGAAAAAGATCATGATCATGTGAAGACAATCGTACAGAAATCGACCTAGTCCCACGGTAAGCTCAACACATGTGCACACAGCGAACTAATACACTGTGTAATTTATAATATACAGTAAGTATACAAGCTAGGTACAATGATATAGTCTAGAGAGGCTAAACAGAAAAATAAACTAATACAAGACAGAAGATTCACGATTATCCATCATCTCACAGAACTTCATGCATTCTTTACACAGATCCATCCAGCTACTTGCAAATACATCACATTCCGGTGCTGATGCGAGGAGCGCGTTGATATGTTGTATGGCGCGGACAAGTGGTGATTGCTATGGGACACAGTACGTGTGTGTATTTTGTATCGATCAGGAACGTTCTTAGCTAAGTTGGGCAGAATATTTTATGTTACATATTATGTATTTTACATGTAACATAAATCATAAATAAAAACATTGTCTTCTGTTACCGTGATTGATTGATGATGTCATTATCTTAACCCTGTAAAAACGAGAGCTGTAAAGGGCTCGAAACGTGGGGTCATGGTGTTAATAAACGATGAATCCGTTCTAAAGTGTTTAATTTCCATAAATAAAAAGTCAAATTGCATTATGATTGAAAATCATAATTTATACAAAACATTTTTTACGTAATTATAATTTTACGAGGAAAGGATAATATCAAATATGAGGAAGAATCTGTTTCACATTCATATTTTGATTCATTCAATTCTTCACAAACAAGTCGTTAGTATTAATTTTAGTAATAGAATTGTTATCAACCTATGATGCTGTCATGTTTAAGGTTTATTCGAAGAATATAGTGTATGTTAATTTGTTGAAGATTGAAACTGGCAGAATAGTTTATCTTAAATCGTCATTTTCTTGTTATCAAGTCAATTCCGTGTCAAAGGGTTATCAAAATTACTAGCAGTTTTTAACGTTCATGCGATAATTCGAACTCTTTAGCGCCACTCTTTATCAAATCACAATTGGTTTTGATGGCAAAAGTAAGAGGTTTGATAACGACTCCGTAACAAATCAAGATTTCAAACTTCGAATCAATTGTATTGAGATAAGTAAAACATTATTGTTTATTAAGAGTTGTTGTTTTGTTATGTTGTTATGTCAACTTTTTATGGTGTCTACATATTATTATTAAAGTATACGTAACTATATAAATGTTATTAAGTATTAGGTATATGAATGAACAAACAGTCATAGGTAGGTATATTTTATGATGATCGATCCATTATGGAACGCAATGAATAATGGATTTTTAATTGTGTAAGTCATAATAAAATGATTCTTCGTAATCATTTTACTGCTCTAGTAGATAGGTTATGTCGATATTAATTGAAGTGGAAATAATAAAGGCTTTGCCAAGAAGTTTCAAATGTTATACAGACCAAATATTATTATATTTCTGGATTAGATTTTTAAGGTAGGCAGTTTTATTTTTATTTATGTTTTTATTAAGGTATTTTTAAGGTACTTTTTTATTCTTAAGGTAGAGTTTTTTTGTTTTTAATTTTAATGTATTTAATAATGAGAGAATGTCTTCTGTTATATTGATATATATTTTTTATATTTCACAAATTATGACATTTATGACCTACATATTTATAATCACTTATCCAAATTTATATGTGATATAAGTTATAATATAACTTATCCTAAAACATGTCAAGTTACCTACTAATTGAAAATAAATAATAAAAATATTCTAAACTTAAGAATAAAGAGTTTTTGCACAAAAGAACACAAACACAAAAGACAATTTCGTCATCAATTTTTATGAGAAACAAAAACAATATATTTTGTTTGCCCGGAAGTTTGAAGAAATAGGTTTTACTTAGTTATATTTATTTTAATATAGCTTGTACCATATTTATTTTACAATACAAGGTATACATTTTATTATGAATTAGCTTTTGCCCGCGGCTTCGCTCGCGTTAGAAAGAGACAAAAAGTAGCCTATTTCACTCTCCATCCCTTCAACTATCTCCACTTAAAAAATCACGTCAATTCGTCGCTCCGTTTTGCCGTGAAAGACGGACAAACAGAAACACATACTTTCCCATTTTTAATAATAGTATGAATTGACTAACTTGTGGATTATTTGCATAAACTTTGAGGTACTTAACATAAACTTTGTGAATTTATAAATGGACTTCGATATCATAAAGTTATAGTGTTCCCGTATATTATGTTCTCTACATAAACTAACAAAAAAAACACGTATCATGTTTACTAAACAAAAACAACAACAAACCTGTCAATGATCTCTCCTTCCAACACCCCGTTCATTTTACACACAACACAACACAAAAAAACTACAAAAACAACACCAATATGCACACCAGTTTGTTGTATAACAAAAGAAAAATAAAAACAGTTCGGACGGTTGTGGCCACTACGTAAAAATAAAATAAAAATAAAAGACGTGCGCGCGGCTCAGAGTGCCATGCGGCAATGTGGACGGGATATTTGGACGGCCAGAGGCGCCGGCGGCAGAAGCGACACTTTATGTTAATAATTTAATATAATCTGTGAAGCCAGCAAGCGTAGTAGCATTAGGACAACTAAATCCACCCCTTTTTTCGGGGCTGGTAATACTAGCGTAAGAATAAGGCAGTTTGATGCTATCTAACCTACTGTTATTGCGCTCGCTGGCTTATCGGACTCTAACGCTTAACCTTTTTAGACTAGAAAATTCGTGCGATAGCTTAAAATTCTTTGTATACCTACATACCATTAGCCATATATGCGTTCAAAAACCGCATATAAAGACCCCCATCATAATAAACTTTTTTGTTACAACAAATGTCTTATCTGTGAAAATGTTATTATAGCTAATTTATATTATACTAGCTGGTGCCCGCGACTTCGTCTGCAACACAGAATATCTTTATAAATTGTAGCCTATGTGTTATTCTGATGTATAAGCTATATTTATGGAAAGTTTCATTAAAATCCATCAAGTAGTTTTTACGTGAAAGAGTAACAAACATCCATACTTACAAACTTTCGCGTTTATATTTTCAAATTTCGAACATCTCTGACAAACAAGGAAATCTGATTTGACCTGTATTCTAATATCAGTGTATCGCTTGCAGCTCGGGTCGCAAACATCTGCGATCTCGGCCTTTCTTTGTTTTACCGCACTAGTTAGGTGATAGAGCAATAAATATTAATTATGGAATTTTATAAACAATCAAGAAACTGGTGTATTTGACTAAAAACCAACCAAGAGCGACTTGGACTTGCCTTACCAAGGCCCAAAGGTTGCTTCTCCACACTCTTAGTGCGCGGCAATTATACGATTTCTGGATTGTTTCTTGTAAAAACTTGTGCTGCCAGCTCTTGTTTTACCAACTTTAAACATTGATTCATGATGCAAATGTATGGGAAATTCGACATAAACGGTGGTAGATTTTGATTGTGTTGATGTAGAGGTTTGTTTTTTCACAGCTTTAAGGAATTGCAGACCTGTGTATTAATTTCACTTGTTACCTCTATGCGTTTCCGGGATAAAGGGTCTTGATAGACAAACAGACGGACAACAAAGTGATCCAATAAGGGTTCCGTTTTTATCCTTTTGAAGTACGGAACCTAAAAATGAAGCACAATGCACGGAATCCTTTAAATGAGGTACCAAAGACTGCTCTACCTATAATAATTACGGTGCCGTTTCTTTGGTAGGCAATATATCATTATATGTTTTTTTCTGTATAATTATTTTGCACTTGCCAACGAGACCTCACAATTTGAAATTTGCCAAGACGAGGTCTAATATTTCGCTAGTCTTTGCCCAAAAACCAGTTGCTTGCGATACCTGCACTCACTGTGGTCCGACCCTGCGCGGGCGCCGCAAAACAATACATTCCGGTAAACGGGTTTGAACCGCATTGTTAATGGCCTAATTAGCTTCCTGGAAGTTTTGTGCAACGGATGGGTGGACTGTAACTAGCGCAAAAGTAACTGGTGACTGGGGGGCATAATGCCATTTCTTTCATGCTCGGCAAAACCCACTAAACCCAGCAAGACTAAAGGAGCAACATTATGACTCCAGTCACCACATAATTTTTGTTTGACCATTTTTTTTCTATACTACGACGGTGACAAACAAGCATACGGCTCGCCTGATGGTAAGTGGTCACCATAGCCTATGGACGCCTGCAACTCCAGGT
Source organism: Lathronympha strigana (assembly GCA_949128165.1). NCBI lineage: Eukaryota > Metazoa > Arthropoda > Insecta > Lepidoptera > Tortricidae > Lathronympha > Lathronympha strigana. The sequence goes on from OX421920.1 coordinate 702,623, forward strand.
GTGTTACACTCGCGTTGCCGACCCTTTAAAAAAAGGAGCTAAAGAGGCAAACTTTGCTCCGTGGGTCCCCAGCTGTCAACACAGTGAATCCTCTTGAAGCTCTGGGGCCCTTACTCACCAACAGAAACAGAACACGTATGAGTAGGGTCTAGTGTTATTAAACTGCGGTTTTCTGTAAGGTGGAGGTAGTTCCCCAGATGGGCTCTGCTCCAGATTTGAGCGAGACGACATTCGTTGTGCTGTGCCCTACCACACTAAACGATATGTAAAAGAAAATGTTACGTGCCCTCTGAGGGCTCCAAATTCGGTGGTGATTCTTTCTATAGAAATTGACAGATCGTCCCGTCCCATCCCATTCCGCCCCGTCCCGTCCCGTCTTAGTGTGATCCTCTAAACGGATTTCAGACATCATGACCTTAGAAACATTTTGCAACAATCTGTATACAACGCTACTGCCTCTACAAGTGCACAAATATAAATAATAAATAAATATTACAAGACATTGTTCCACAAATTGACTAAGTCCCGCAGTAAGCTCAAGAAAGCTTGTGTTACGGGTATTCAGACAACGATATATATAATATACAAACACTAGAAGACATCCATGACTCAGGAACAAATATCTGTGTTCATCACACAAATTTAATAAATGCCCTCGGGATTCGAACCCAGGACCATCGGCATAGCAGGCAGGGTCACTACCAACTACGCCAACCGGTCGTCAAATATATTCCTTCACGTAGGCATCAACTGTTACAAAATGAGCGTCGCGTCTACAATCGATACAGCGGTTACTCTTTGTCCAAAACCAGTTGCGCGCAAAACATTGCTTCATCCATAGAGCCGCGTGGCCACAACACGTTTTTCTTTCCTCTCGCACTTATTACTCCCAACATGAGTACGGCTGAGACGGAAGACCAGGTTTTCTAGTAGGCCCCAGATTTGACATTCCGACAAACGGGTTCCATCTATTTCTGTGAGTTAATACTTTTTGCAGGTGCTATGTTATAATGTTGTCGTTTCCGTGACTTTGATTACATATTTGAACTATAACATTTGAATAAAGTATCATAATAAAGTGAAAGACCTGAGCGTTGATGGCCTAGTGGTAAGAGCTTGCAACTTTAAATCCGAAAGTCGCTGGTTCAATGCCGTACCAATGAATTTTTTTCAACTTGCGTACGAAATATCATTAGATATTACCACTTCCGCGTGAAGAAGCCCGACTAATTCCAATAAGGCCTAGTTTACCCTCGGGGTTAGAAGGTCAGATGGTAGTCGCTTTCGTAAAACTAGTGCTTACGCCAAATCTTGGGATTAGTTGCCAAAGCGGACCCCAGGCTATGACCCGTGGCATAAGGCTGGAAAGAAGAAGACTCTTCTGGTACGGTCGGCTTCATAAATATATATGCATCTGTATTCAATTTTGGGTCTTCTTCCCCTGTAATAAGTTCCGAAGCGTGTATATATATATATATTTATATATATATATCACGTCTATAAATATCTACAAATCTGAAACTGTACAGTCTGAAGTCTGAAACTTTTAACCAATAGTGGTTTTTCCGTCCCTTTTTCTCGGCGTTTTGGGATCAAATTATATTTAAAACAAGTCACTTATGTAATTAATTCGATTTTCGCTCGATAAGTTTTAATCTTTACTAAGATCTTCATCAGGAGCGAGCACTTGCGACGGAGGCAAGTCATGCACTAACTGTCCAAGTTGTCCAACACGACTTGCCTTTGTCAATGCGCTCCTGATGATGATCTTCGTAAAGGAAAATCGACTCGGTTACGTGTTTTCCTTAGTCGATTAGTTTTCCTATGTGAAAATATTACCTTTAGCAGGATTTACCTGAAACAAATATTGAACTTTTTAGTATATTTTGTTATCAGCAGACACGATACACATGAACACAATATGAGTATTTACTCAATATTTTATTACGTTCGAAAATCGTGACAGTTAGATTTGGTACCACTTTATAATCATAACACAATACGTAGACATTTTTTAACAAAATCTTTAATTATAAATTGAAAGAGATGTCATATACTACCGAACCTAGGGCGCCCTAGGGCGTCTGCCGCGAAAGCAGGAGGTCGCTGGTTCGATCCCAGCCCGGCTCACCGGGGGCCTTGGTCACTTTTTCTGCAGTATATGACATCTCTTTCAATTTATAATTTATAGTCGTGTGACTACTTAAAAACAAAAAACTGGAATCAAAACATTTATTACATTATTTTAACAAATGATTTGATTCGTGCTTTACTAGATTTTACATCTTTAATTTCAATATGGATAGAAAATGATCCAGGAAGTGAGTGGTAAAAAGTGTAAAATTAACAAGTTATCGAAGAATCAATATTTTATTTTAGGAAAGGGATTCAGTTTGATTTTCATTGTGGTAGGAGCGAAAAACCGGAACACCGGGCACCGGAACCCTATAAAGGGGGTGACAATCCTCAACTGTATAAATACAAGTTCTTCTTCTTCGTATAACTCTTGACAGAGTGGTCGTGGTCATCATGATATTGTGTCCTGAGTGACACGTTTTACAATTCTATGCCATTCTTCTCTGACAGCGGCTCTGCGAGTTAAGTAGCTATAATGTTTTAGTAACTACATGAACAATTTATATATCATTCTAACCGATAATGTTTTATATTTGAAACTGAGGTAAGGTAAGGTGGGAGAAGATTAAATGGTTTTTTAATAAGATAGACAGACAGTGTTCTGTTGAAACCCTTATAAAATAAAATAAACTTTTTTATTCCTTTCGGTTGTCTAAATTAGAAGTCATGGCCAAGAAATACATTTTTGTATCCTGTTGGTAAAACTCGGCTACTCCTAAAATCGCTGTCAATGAAACCTAACCTAACTTCACTTTTAAGTTTGTAATGAAATCTCTAAGATTAACTTATTTATGTTATGTTTTGTATGTTACGATAATACGACCGTTTCAGTAGTGAATGGTTTCAGTGGTGTTTGATGAGGTAGTGTGAAATACAAGGAGAAACAATGACAAAGCATGTGACGCCTTTTGTTTACATTGTAAGGAAGTTCCATTGACGGCGAGCTTATTCTATTACATAACTATAACAAAATAAAATACATTGTTCTGCCGTGCAATACTTAAACAACAGTAAGTGTTACTTTTGCGATTTTTTGTTTTTTCTTGATCGTGGACCACCGTGCCAAGACGCACATATGTATGTAGTCCACGTGCGATTATGACAATGGGAAAATACAAATATCGAAGCCACCCTGTACAGTAAATCAGAAGAATTAAGTAAATTATTGAGGTAAAACTAACTAAACTGCCGTAATAAAGTTGACGGCTGTGAATTTTTAGACTTCACTGATTAAAATGCAGTACAGGTCTCCTCTCCATCCTAAATTAACTAGTAAAGAGAAGTTAGTACTTACACCGAAAACTGGTTAAAATGCAGTAAAATATAAACGTTCTAAAATATTTGTACTGTGTTTGAAATGTTTTTGAATTTTCAGCATAATTAATAATTAAAATACAGTAAAAATGGTATATCCTTAATTTAATTAGTATACTACATATAAAGCACTAGGAGTATTACCGTTTAAAATACAGTAATAGTGTTCCTCACTATAATTTAAGTGGTCGATCAGTCGTAAATAAGTCAGCAAAATACTACCTAAAGTACAGTACTCAGCTCACTTACTGTGATTTAAACTGTCGTTTGGCTATTTGCAAATGTGTTTACTGCAATCGTCACAGCAACTTACTGTACATTAGGTTGAATTTTGCTCTTCAGTCGGCGATGCGACACTGTGCGGGGCGGACCGGTCGCCTGTAACACTGGACTGGCGAGGTAAGCGACTGTTCAATACCTACTTTGCATTCGATATCTTATGCGATAGATTTAAAAATAATGTTAACATTAGGCCCATATTACCATTTTTGTTATAACAGTTGTTTGTTATATTGCTTTAACTGTATAGCGGACTTAATATTTTCTATCATTCTGACAATATTTTATTGAACTTGCCGAGATTGTTAGTAGGAAATGGGACTGTACTCGTAGCTATTTATGTATGTTTATGTAAATTGCTAGATTTAACTAGTTTTCAAGTGTCGCTTAGTTCTGTTAGATAGATTAATGACAATGTAGGACAAAAGTTAGATAATATCGATACCATTGATAAAATTCGGTACTATCGATCGTCCTACAAATTGTCATACAGGTTCTTAATAAATAATCCCTTTTTAGGTAGGTACATAAGTTAATGTCCCATGTCATAATTGCAGGTTTTAGGGTTCCGTACCAAAAAAAGGTGAAAAACCTTTATAGTATGACTGTGTTTGTCTGTCTGTCTGTTTATTTTATTGGTTGGTCCTGGTCACTAACTAGTTTGTTATTAATTTGACTGTGTTTACAACTATAAAGTGATGTTAAAATTAAACAAAGACTCTTGCTATGTGAGTATTTTGTTTCTATTTACAGAAAAATGAATACAAGATCGAGAAGAATATTGGCCATAGTTAATAATTTACCAAGCCGCGATGAATTGCCCAACCAAAGTGACCAGAAAAAAAGCTGCAATAACTTAAGTAAACATAGTTCAAAACAACAACCACTTAATGATGATGAATTCACTGCTGATTGGTCGCTGCCGAAAAAATTTTTTATGAGAAAAAAGTCTGGAACTTAATACTTTTTTTTGACAAGAAGTACGAGCCTATTTTTTATAGAATTTTTATGTGACAAAGTTACAGATTAGATATGGATAATGTTATATAAGATGGATGTGAAAGCTTTTTATTACTAGTATTGTTATTCAGTAGCCTTACCACTACTTTGTCACTAACATAATATGTCTGACATAATATAATATAATTATATTCGTTAACGTCTGCGTACCTTACTTTCTATACTAATAATGTAATAATACATCATCGCATGTACCGAACGAGATGTATAAAAACATACGCACACGCTAGCGAATATTTCAGTGTCACGTCGGTGTCAACCTCGTGGTATGGCTACAGCATGTAGACGAGAAGATCAAGATCTCATTTCATTTAATTTGTATGTGACGTGGTCACAAACTAGATTATATTAGGCGTAAGTTCCACTCATAAGGCATGCCGCTTCTATACAAAAATGCTCGCCTTATGCCTTATGAGTAGAGCTTACGCCTTAGTCAGTAGCAATTGATTATAAGGATTAAGGGCCATAGAAAAGCTTACGCCTTAGTCAGTAGCAATTGATTATAAGGATTAAGGGCCATAGAAAAAAAGTCTGATTTTTGTGATACGAGTAGGTACTCTACGGGTTACTACTAATTACAACTACTTCGTAAGAGATACCTATTTTAATTTTCTTTGTGTAATACAATTGCACTTTAACGATTGATGTGAATTACATTTTTTAAATGTACATAAGAGTTTTATTTATTTATAAACATACCTTATTTGTACGACGCCGCGATGTGTTGGTATCACAAAGAACTCAATCAATATAATATACTAAGTAAATTGCAGTAAATTGTTATGAATACTGTATTTTAGCTTGGATTAATTCAAGCAGCTATTAGTGAACGAGGCTTGTTTGCAGTAATCCGCTTTTTTACTGCAATTTATTCTGCATTTATTGTGTTTTTAGATACTTTCGAGAGTACAGTTAAAACTATAAAATTTGAAAAATAGCTTCAATTTATTCAATAATTGTTAAGATAAAAAAGTGTTCACGGATTCATATTTCATGTATTCCATGCTATATTTTGACATTCAAACATTAGTAAATAAAGACCGAGAACACCAAAAAAAACGGTTTTGAAAGGGTTTTTTGCGTTTTTCTCGAAACTCACTTCTTGCACTTACTGTTGTTTAAGTATTGCACGGCAGTGTTGTCTAGAAAGAAGACGGGTTAAGACGGAATTGTCGAGGAATAAGATTGAAATAGTAATGTATTGAATCAGGCGTTACTTTGCGAAATTCCATATTAACAACGAAAATAGTGTTACTTTGCTAATAAAATAAATAGTGTTAAGGTTAAGTCTCTAAAATCTTATCTACTTACCTTATAAATATTACGGGATAAGATTGAAAATCGACGAATTTGCCACAAAATGCTGAGCATAACGAAATGGTACGTAACACGGGGCGGATCGTAACAAGATGGCAGCTTAAAATTAAATCAAAACAAACAAAATCAAATCAAATCAAATATTTTAATGTAATAAGCATTGTACAGGGTAGTCAGGGTAGTTAAAGAATTACACCAGCACTGAAAAAATTTAACCAAATAGGGAGTTGTATGAGGCTTTCATATCTTCCCTCTTTCATCTCCCTCTCCCTTACCTTAACCAATCCTACTAAATAACATCAGTAGGTATTACAAATTTAAACCTGTTTATTTATCGATGACGGGATCGATTGCATAATTTATCACAATCGATACATTATTGACGATACCAAGGCCACCAACTCAAACTTGTCACATTTTCCATAGGTAAACAAGTTTAATTTACTTAATCTTTTATTGCATTCTTTATAGGTTTGTTTGTCAAATATAAAAACGGAGCTTAGAGTTGTTTAACAGGTATACTATTGGTGCCTAATTTTTGTGTTGATTGTAATATTTTAAGTTTTATTTATAGAAAGCGTCACGTGACATCCGAGGGCTCCGAGTTATCACATGATTCTTTCTATAGAAATTGACAAATCGTCTCATCCCGTCCCGTCCCGTCCTTAAACCGGATTAATCGCGTATATTGAATATCATTGAAACATGTGACAACAAGGGCTAAAATATAATTACATAATATATGTAGATAATCTTACACAGATCGCTTCAGTTCCAAACGAAGCAAAGCTTGTAATATAGATAAATACATACCTACATGTATACATTGAAAACGTTCATAACTCAGTAAAATTCGTAAAAACACAAGTAAATGTCCTCACCAGGATTCGAGCCTGGGACCTCCAGCTTCGAAAGCAGGATCCCTACCGACTAGCCTACGGAGGCCGTTAAAGGACTTGGAAAACCTAAAAGGCGCATACGACGGATAATGAGGAGAAAATCGCGGCCACCGGGTGTATCTCGGTAGCTCAGTTGGTAGAGCGATGGGCGTGTATCCATGTGTCGCGAGTTCAAGTCTCTCCCAAAGTAATGAGTTTTCTCCTTTTCTTTTTCATTGAAATTAAACACTTTACAACGGATTAATCGCGTTTATTAACACCACGGGCCTACGTTTCGAGCCCTTTACAGCACTCGTTTTCACAGGGTTAAGATGATGACTGAGAAAACGCGAATTCTCCCCGTCAATCAAAAAAGTTACTTGTGCAAACAACCTACATACACAAATATAAAAATAATTAAAAACAAAAACAAAGGTTGGTCTACATGCCCAGATGGGCTTATAAAGCTAGTAATACATAGCCTGAAGGGCATTCTATAATTGTAGTAGTAGAGTGCTGTAAAGGGCTCGAAACGTAGGGTCATGGTGTTAATAAACGCGATTAATCCGTTCTAAAGTGTTTAATTTCAATGCATAACAATCGCGGTAACAGAAGACAATATTATCCTTTTTTATTCTAAGAAATTTAGTATCACTCGCAGGCGTTTTTGCTTAAAACAAACATTAAGTCTCAGACTATAAATACAGATTTATTAATATAATGATAATATCAGTCTGCTGAAAATTGAATTCCTATACACGAGTCGATATGGTATTGAAATGCACCTCAGCTGCAGTCAGCCGCCATCTTATTGAAATCGGTGCGATATGTCATTCCCATTGCTCTAAAACCCAGAACAGACGAACCTTGCTTTGCGTAGTTTCATTTTATATCTACCTTTATTTATTTTCTACTTATTTCTGACACTGTACGTGTATTGGCTTTTATATGGCTTCTATACATGGTGAATCAGAAGATGTGCGCAAGCCTTACCCTATACAGACGCACATTTGTGTATGTGGTATTAAGGCCGTCCCCTATCCCAATGACCTCGGCGATTTGAGCTTTCTTCCCCTACCGCTTCCTTTCCTCACCGGTTATACAATACCGGTTATAAGCATAAGTCGTCACCTAGGAAGAGCTGCTTGTACTAGGACGCAACCCTATAAACTACTAGTGCCATCTTATACGACTGGCCCCCGTCGCCCGCGCAGGCATCTCGAGCCGGCGTTTTCGGAAAAATGCGTGTAATAGCTTTTTTCTCGAAAAGTACAAAACCTATCCAAAAATCAGTGGATGCGTTTAAAGTAAACATAAATATAAAATGCTTGTCTTAGTTTCTTGTACTTACGACGCATAATAAGGGAGTAGATACAGATTTAAGGTAGAAAAAAGGGTTTACGGTTATTTTTTTTTCTCTTGATGTATTATGTTTTTCGACAATTTAGTGGAACCAAATGTAGACCAAATACCTAGCTACATTATATATTTTTTTCAAGCGTTGTGCTTGGAGCTGAACAAAGCCTACTAGCCACTTTAAAAACAGTGAAATATGCCGGGTAGCCCCTTAATTTCAACCTGCTAGCTCTACCGAGATAAAGGGTCTTGACAGACGGATGGATGGAGAACAAAGTAATCCCATAAAAACAACGTTTAATTTCGTTAAGTCTAGTATGAAACTAGCTTGTGTAGCTGTGATTGTTTGCCACCATTTTTATGATTTTAATAAAATCGTAATGTTATCGTCAATAAATAGAGAATTTCTTGGTGAACTCATTGTGACAATTGTAACGGGATCTAATAGTGTTTTAAATAATTTTCGGTAGTTTTTGACATGACAACGATCCTGTATCGGAATTTCGTGACATATGTCGTTTTTCTCGTGACAAGTGTTAGATTCAGTTGCCCCATAATGTGGCATTGGATGAGGCAGGTTTGTACTACTTTGACATTTGTCAAGTAGGTACCAAGTAGTTAGTAGTGTAGTTTTAAGTATTAAAATTATGTTGTATCCTAACATAGCTCTTAAGTAAATAAATGTAACTAACAATATATGGACTCACGAGTCTGAAATAAAATATTTGAATTTGAATTTGTTAAGAGCTCTTCACAAAAGTATTCGTTTTTAATGATCATAATAATGTTTTTATTTATAAATGACTAGTCGGCGGCAAACAAGCATACAGTCCGCACAATAGTAAGCCGCGCCCGTAGCCCATTAACGCCTGTATCAGTGATGATGTTGACAATTGTCACACCTGTCGCCGTGGTGGGGCCTGGGCTTATACCACGAAAATTGATTGCGGATTTGTATCTCCATCTCTGTGACTCTTGCATATTGGAGTGACAAAGAGATTTTCCCGTCAATGCCAATTTTCGATTTTCGTTGTAGGTATGCTGGTGCTCCCGAAGTTTCGACTCGTATTACATTTGTAAATGTATCCGCAACACACGTCATACGGTCTGGCACAGCTTCTATTCTCCCCGACACCAGTGGCTCTGGCAATTCTGTGCACATGTTTGATTTATTTCATCTTGACGCCTTAAACTTGTATGAAAAGCAAATTGCAAAACATGTAATTACAAACGAACCTATAATATAGCGTGCAAAATGAGTTGGATGCGTAGATTATGTCATTCACTTTTAGAAACTCATAAAATAGGAATTTAACTAGTATTTTTTTGTTTTTTTTTTCGTGTTGCGACGATGATAGCTTTTAAATGTTTATGTACTTCTTTAAACCTAAACCTATTTATCTATTCTATATTCAGCTGTTTTCCCAAATGACTACGGTATGGGGTTCTTCAAAATAGGAGTGTTAAAGTTTTTATAGGGTCGGCAATGCGCTTGTAACACCCCTGGAGTTGCAGGCGTCCATAGGCTACGGTGACCACTTACCATCAGGCGGGCTATATGCTTGTTTGTCACCGTCGTAGTATAAAAAAACCTTAGACTTGTCTCTCAGCTGTAGACCTATGTGCTTGTCCTCTGTCCGTCTCGCTCCTGCCAGTGTAGTGGTAGGAGCGAGACGTCGGACATATTGATATAATCTTAACCCTTAAAACGAGTGCTATAAACGGCTCGAAACGTAGGGCCATGGATCCAGCGATTAATCCATTCTAAAGTGTTTCATTTCAATGAAGAACAATCGCGGAAAAAAAAGACAATATTATATTATACAATTGCAAAGCATGAATTAAATCATTTATTAAATATAATAAATGTTTTGATTCACGTTTTTTAAGTAGTCACACTACTTACTACTATAATATAAATAAATAAATATAAATATTTGCGGGACATTCTTACACAAATCGACCTAGTCCCACGGTAAGCACAAGGGCTTGTGTTGTGGGTACTAGACGACGATATATATAATAGATAGATACATATAAATACTTAAATACATAGAAAACATCCATAACTCAGGAACAAATATTCGTGATAAACACACAAATAAATGCCCTGACCAGGATTCGAACCCGGGACCTCCTGCTTCGAAGGCAGCGTCACTACCAACTAGGCTAGGAGGCCGTTAATATAAATTATAAATTGAATGAGATGTCATATACTACAGAACACTTGTGTGGTTGGCTGGCCTAGTGGTTATGGCGTCTGCTGCGAAAGCAGGAGGTCGCTGCTTCGATCCCGGCCCTGGGCACTGGGGGCCTTGGTCACATTTTCTGTAGTATATCTCTTTCAATGTATAATACTCGTATATTATTTCATTTCCTAATTGGTGAACAATGAAAAGTATTTGTATTGTTTTGTATCGTCCCATATGATTTGTTTATTTTTTTTTAACTTATTTTACTTACTTAAGAAATACCTCCTTAAAGGATGACTCACGCTAGAACGGGACGAGACGGGACGGGACGGGACGATCTGTAATCTATAGAATGCATTACATCCGAGCTCGGAGCCCTCGGAGGTCACGTGACGTTTTCTATAGAGACTGACAGTTTTCATTCATTCATTCAGCTTTCATTCATTCATTCATTAAATGACCACTTCCCGTTTATACAGTCATATAGTTTTTGTACTTAAACTACTTTTCAGCACAGATATTTATTAAACTACCTCACAAACATTTCGATTTACGAACTTCCCTCAAAAAGTAAAAAGTCTCTACCAAATAGTATAACTCGGTAACCTGTTGAACTCACCTTGTCGATATCGACTTGTTTCCGCGTTGACCCCCATTCAAGGGCGGCCCTGCCCATGAACATAGTACAAGGACAATCACAGTAATCTAACAACGAATATTTATGAATTCATCCCCTAGAGAGTGGAAGGGCTCTAATCGTGAACCTGTTGATCTCACCTTGTCGATATCGACTTGTTTCCGTGTTGACCCTCGTTCAATGTCGGTCCTGCCCATGGACACAGTACAAGGACAGTGAGAGTCATTTAACTTCGAATATTGTGAAATTTTCACGTTGCGTTCGTTACCGCTAGTATCAGATACCAATACGAATATTAACGAATGAAAGCGTAACGGATTGACCGTCCATTACAAAAATTTAATGATTGATAGACAAACATCGTATCGCGAGAGCAAAATCAATTTCACAGTACCAACCTTTTAGAAGCCATATCAAACACAATAGCTAAGACGCCACGTCATCGAAATGTCAAAACTGAATTTGAACTTTATGCTTTAGTGGTGTAGGTTTATTTTAATCTGTGGTCTGACCCATATATCTGTCATTGGCGTTGAACCAGCGGTGCCAATATATACGTCGGTGCTTAATATAACATAATATAAATATGTGATTATATAAGCAGACAGAAAGATGGTGAATCAATAAGTTAGGATGTAGGTATGGAGTGCGTAACATAATAATTTGATTATTTTCTTACTAGTGACCCGCCCCGACGTATAAGTATACCGCGGGTTATTATTATACATATAAACCTTCCTCTTGAATCACTGTATCTGCTAAAAAAACCGCATCATAATCCGTTGCGTAGTTTTAACCATACATAAAAATTTAAGCATACATATATGCATACAGACAACGGGAAGCGACTTTGTTATATACTGTGTATTGTAATGATTATGCTTCGTATGATGTCCGGTTATTATGACGTATCTGTCATTTCCCTTCGATTTCACTATAAGCGGATTCTACTGTAATACGTATCTCGATAGGAGTTTTGTTATTGGTTTATTAGTCAGAATATTTTAGTGTTATGAGATCATTTCTGTCTCCGCGATGGATGATAGACTATTAAAAGAGGGTAGCTCGCTCGCAGCGTCAACAACGAAAGAGCGTTAATTAATATTAAAAAATTGTATTTACGGCCTATATGTGTAAAGTAATACATCAAAGAGTAGTAAATAACGTCGATTATATTGTTGAAATAAGAAACATATACTAAGTTCGTGTAAGAAGTGATAAACGCAGTGTTTAAGTGCAAGTTAACTAACGGTCGCCCTACCGTAAAAAAAAGTGACACTAAGCTGTGCGTTTGAAAGTTAAAAACAAAACTTTGCTGAATAATTTTTTGTGCGCTAGTAGATGTGAATAGCATCACTTAGTTTAATTTCACTACCCAGGCACAGCCATTGAGAGAAAAGGATGAATTGCGCGGGTTGTTCTAACACAATTGACGCTGGGTGTTACCTGGAATGCTACCAGTGTAAGTCGGCTTATTGCTATGAGTGCCTAAACATTACACCTAGCCAAGACTCAACACTTGACAAGGACCAGCTTGCTGCACTTAACTGTCCGTCTTGTGCCAATGTAACAAGGCGCAGAATGAATGAACCCTCTCCTGCTACCCCGTCTAGCCGTCACAATATCTCCCTATCGGAGTCTATGAACATGTCTTACGACCACCCACACTCTAGCCCGCCTATGATGGAGCTCCCTCCCCCCGGGCCCTCCAACGACCGAACAGAACCTGTTACCCTGGACAGCATCAGCAAACTACTAGACCAGAAACTTTCGCCTACATCTACGCTCATGCTTACTTTAAAAGATGCTTTAAGAAATGATCTAAGGGCAATGGTTGCTAAAGAGATGGCTGTTACTAGGCAAGCGTTACAAGTTGATTTTACCAAAACTACCGACTTTTTAACGGAGGAACAAAATGATTTAAAGTGTAACTTAACGCTAAAGGAACAAGCAATAAAAACCCTTGAAATTCAAAATAAGCATTTAACACACGAGTTGCTTACTCTAAAAACAAAATTAGCCAACATTGAAAGCATATCTCGTAGCTTTAATATCGAGATACAAGCAGTTCCAGAAAAACGCGACGAGAATGTATGGTCAGTATTCAAGAAATTATGTGGTACCTTACAAGTCCCCGTGACCGACAACGAAGTGAGTGCCTGCCGCCGGGTGGCGAAAATAAATCCTGCTTCCACCCGTCCACGTAACATATTAGTCTCACTTTCATCACCACGATTACGCGATACGCTTTTGTTGGCCTATTATCGTTACAACAAGGCGCATCCCGATGATGCAATATGCACGACCCACGTGGGACTGGCCGGGGACCGCGCGAGAATTTACCTATCCGAACATCTCTCAGCGGAATGCAAACAACTTCATAGCGCTGCACGAAAGTGGCGTAAAGATAATAATTTCAAATACGTATGGGTGAGATATGGTCGGATATACATTCGTAAAGATGATGGTTGTCCTCCTGTGCTTGTAAGGAGTATGGATACACTTAACAATTTGAATACAAAATCTAAAACGGTTACTCCTACTATAAATCCTGAATGTTCACAACACAATGGTACTGAATGACGTATTAGGTATTCCTACCACATATATATAACCACATACCTATTCAAATAATTTATTCTTGTAAGATCATAGTCAACACCTAGTTACTTTTTTCTTTTTGCATAAATTAATACTTTTTACTTTAATTCATTAACCCTAACTAATGTAACTATGTTGACAGACGGTCACTAAGTAAAAATGTGTTTGTTTTTAGTGAACGGTACCTAACTACCATTATTTTTATTTTATTTTTATGATTATTATTTTTTACTAAGGCGCAGACGCCACAGAAATATCATTTAAAAATGAACCATTACCGGATTGGTGTCCCTTTGCTAGAAACATACACATAATGTAAGTAAATGAGTTACCTTAAGTCCACAACAGCTGTCCATTGGCACTCATATTGCTTTGTTATAAGAACTATCGCAAATGACTAATTAGTAGTAGGTATGTTGTGTTGTTGTTATCATTAAATTTGCATCTTTTCTTTAGCAACTGTATAAAATTAATAATTATTTAAAGCATGCTCATAATAATTTATAATTTATATTTATTTTAATCAATTGCTTCTTTTTTCTCAATGAATGTTTGTTTGGGTGTTTATAAAAATTGTAATACTATGACGCTAGTTTTTTATCAAAATGTAAATCGAATTAGGTCAAAATTATCAGAGTTTTATATGAATATGTTGAATTCTAACTACGATTTTATTTGTCTGACTGAAACCAACTTAAATAAAGGTGTCTGCGATGGCGAGATTTTCGATAACCGTTACAATGTCTATAGACGTGATCGCGATACATCTCAGTCGAGGAAGACTGAAGGGGGCGGGGCACTTATTGCTGTTAAAAGTAATGTCAACTCTGTGCGCCAGGCGTCGTGGGAAACGGACGTGGAAGACATCTGGATCACAATTTTACCTAACAATAAGAAATCTAGTAAATTACACATTTGCGTTTGTTACCTGCCTCCTGATTTACCGCTAAATGACTTACAACGTTTTTATTTTAACTGCCAACGCTTAATTTTAAATGGTGACGAGGGTGATTATTTTCTAATAATTGGGGATTTTAACACTGTTAATGTTGCATGGACACATTCGATTATTACTGCTGAGTTAGTTCCACACAGTCCTCAAGACCTAAAAGCAAATATGCTTTTAGACTTCATGGCATTGTGTAACTTGAAGCAACTAAATGGGATTCCTAACAAAAATGGACGATTTCTTGACCTTGTATTATCTACTGCGCACTGTATCAAAGTCTATGGAGCTGAACCGATGACTAAGCCAGATGGACATCACCCATCTATAGTTATAGATATACCGCGGCTGCAACTAGGTCGTATGATGAAAATTAACTGTGTCGAAAGGTTAAATTTTAACAAGTGTGACTTTTCTAAAATTCGTAATGATTTATTATTGGTCGACTGGCATACGGTTCTCAGTTCTTCGGATGCGGATGTTTGTACAAATTTATTCTACGACATACTTTTCGGTATAATAAGAAAGCACACTCCTCTCAAGAAAAAATCGAATTGTAAGTATCCAATCTGGTACAGCAGTGCTCTCATGCGCCGCCTTGAAGAAAAAAACAAATTCCATAAACTATATAAAAAATATGGCAATCCACGCGATTATGATTCTTTCTCTATTCTTAGAAAGAGAAGTAAACTTATGATAGAGAAGTGTTATAGGGATTTCTTATCTTCTGTTGAAGGTGCACTAGAAGATGACGTCAAGTCTTTTTGGCGTTTTGTAAAAAGTAGAAAAGGTCATTCTAAAATACCCCAGAGGATGTCTTGTGGTGGCTCAACAGCATCTGACTGTCAATCTATTTGCAATATTTTTTCTTCATACTTTGGTTCAGTTTTCGAACACCCTACAGCTGTTTCTCCAATTGCTGCTACCGATTCTTACTTAAACGGCATGTCAAGTAATGAAAGCATGTATACGGTTTCAATTTCAGCCGAAATGATCACTAAAAAAATTAAATTGCTTGACAAAAACAAGGGCTCGGGCCCTGCCGGCATACCCCCGTTTTTTATCGTTTCTTGTGCTACCGAACTCAGTCTTCCATTATTTATTATATTTAATAAGTCTATACAGACAGGAACTTTCCCCTTAAAATGGAAAACAGCCTATATCGTTCCAATTCATAAATCCGGTGACAAGTCATGTTGTGAAAACTACAGGCCCATAAGCATTCTCTCGTGTATGGCCAAGCTTTTCGAATCCCTGGTATATCTACACTTATACAACCACTTTAAGATATATATATCTGATAACCAACATGGATTTGTTAAAAACAGGTCTACTGTCACAAATTTATTGGAATATAAAAACTATTTATGCACTAGCTTCGCAGATAGAGGTCAGGTTGACACAATATATACGGACTTTTCTAAAGCTTTTGATAAAGTTGACCATAATATACTTTGTCAAAAACTTGCATTGTATGGAATACATGGCAGTTTGTTCAGGTGGATATGTTCATACTTGGACAAAAGGAGCCAACTTGTAGCCATAAACGGCTGTCTATCTGCTCCCGTAACCGTAACCTCAGGAGTGCCTCAAGGGTCTCACTTGGGACCGTTGCTGTTTGTTGTTTTTATAAATGACTTGGCGCACCGATTGTCATGCCCCTCTCTATTTTATGCAGATGACTTAAAATTATTCAAATCAATAAATAGTACTAATGACTATATAGGATTACAGGAAGACTTGAATATTATATCAGAGTGGTGTGCTAACAATCGGATGGTTCTTAATGTTGCTAAATGCTTCGTAATAACTTTTTCGAGGAAAAAACATAAATTGTTCTATGATTACAACATAAGCGGTCAGAAGTTAGTACGCAAAGAGTTAGCGAAGAATCTCGGTATTTGGTCTGATGAACAGTTAAATTTTAAGTATCATTATGAGTATGTCACTAAAAAAGCTAATCAGCTGCTTGGATTTATACTCCGTATCACTAGAGACTTCAAAAAACCAAATAGCCTATTAATTCTCTTTCAGAGTCTTATACGCAGCGTGCTTGAGTATGGATGCACTGTATGGTCCCCGTTCTACTTCGTCCACTCAAATAATATTGAAAAAGTTCAAAAAAGATGCCTCAAACTAATATCATATCGGTATAAACGCAACCTTATACCTCTTAATTACTGCGAGCGACTGCGCATATTCAATATGTGCTCCCTTGAATCTCGCCGTCTTCTTAATGACATGTTACTTTTACATAAAATAATTCACTATAAAATAGACTCTCCTTACATTCTCTCTCTCGTGACCTTTAATACCCCGCGGTTCAGATCTCGAGCTCCTAAGACTTTTGCTCTACAGGTGTACAGAAACAATACTTCTTTTTACAATCCTATCGTAAGAATGTGTCGACAATATAACGACCTAGTGTCCAGGCATACCCACATTGACATTTTTAACCATCGATTTGCCGTCTTTCGGAAGGAGGTTATCGAACTTCTTTGCCGTCGTTGATTACCTTATTGACCACTTAACTGTTTTTTTTTTTCTTTTTTAATACTCTTGGTAGTCTTAGTTGTTTTTCTCTTTCATGTATGGGAATTTTGCTGTTATTCTATATTTTTCATTCTTAGGATAATATTGTTGTTCTCGCTCACTATTGTTTGTCATGCTGAGCATACATGCTTTGGGTAACATTCCCAACCAAAACCTGTAACTAGTATAAACCTACCATGTAACAAATGTTATCTGTTTTGTATGCCTAATAAATAAAAATAAAAATAAAATAAATAATATTTAAAACGGGTCACTCACGTAATTTAGTCGATTTTCGCTCGACATGTTTCGTTCTTTACGAAGAACGTCATCAGGAGCGCCCACTCGCGACAGAGGCAAGTCGTACACTGCGGGCTAATGCCCTATCTGCTCTGGTACTTGCAGCTGGCGGTGGGAGCGGCGCGGGGGGCGACACGGCGGACGATCTACCCTCGTTCTCATTATCATCGCTTTTGCCAACCGGGTTGCAAACAACACTCACTACGTCACTCGCTAAGGGCACGTTCACACAGTCCACTGACGCGGTACCCAAAACCGTTTTCCAACTGGGAGGCACTGACCAACCACAATCACGGTTGAAGTTCGGATGACGACTTATTTCAATAGCCTCCCGTATTTTCCGCTGAACTACGAATTTTTCTCTAGCCAACACGGTTACCCTATCAAACCTAATATAGTGCGTCGAATCCGAGTCCAATACGTGTTCCGTTACCGCAGAACCACGGCCATCTCGGTTTTTCATACTACGTATGTGTTCTGTGAGTCTCGTAGAAATATTCCGGCCGGTCTCTCCAATATAATTCTTTCCACAAGAACACGGAATCATATATACCCCAGGACCATTTAAGGGCTCCTTGTCCTTCGGCGAACGCAACCAGTGTCTACTGATGATAGACTACTCTATAAACACACACTCTGGTCCAAGGGCCCAGCCCACGGGCCTTCACCTTGTCAAATATATTTGAATGGAAGCAGCCACGAGAAGGAATAAAATGCGGTTTTTATACTCGCCTACTTTCATCTTTAAATTATGAGTACATAGACAAAACTTCAAGTACATACTTTTCGATATCAGGCAGTCTATATGTTACTTTGCTATTACGCCAAACGTGCAAGTCAATTAGTGCCAACCCGTTATACCTACTTGCGTATTTTTTTGCATGCATTTATTTTTCCCACCCTCCCGCTACAAAAAACTAAATACGCAAATAGATATAACAAACCACCACCAATAATATAAACCTCGACACGTGTTTCGCCTCTCTACGATGCTCGAGCCATCATCAGGAGATGCAGGAGATCTTGTCGTACTGGTGAAAATACGCATATAGGTATAACGGGTTAGTACTAATTGACTAGCACGTTAGGCAGAATAGCAAAGTAACATTATTTTAGTTTTCAATTTAAAAGTGAAACTTGTCTCGACTTCTATGAAAAACTGTTGGTGCTTTCAAAGTTAATTCAGTAGGAATCTAATGTGTTTTAATTTCATTTTAGTTCATCAAATTGCGTGCAAACAGCCGTTGTGTTTTAAAGAGAATAAACGAACGTTACTAAATTAGATCCCCTTCGTGTTTTCTAACCGGCGTTTTATTAGCGATTAAACTACGTTTACGGGCGAGGGTTGACCTTGGATTAAAGTTTAAAAGCTAAATTTAACTGACATTTACGTTTATTATAGCTTGCTTATTAATACAGTTGTAAAACGGCCTTCTAGCCTAGTTGGTAGTGACCCTGCCTACGAAGCAGGAGGTCCCGGGTTCGAATCCTGGTCAGGGCATTTATTTGTGTGTTTATCACGAATATTTTTTCCTGAGTTATGGATGTTTTCTATGTATTTAAGTAGTTATATGTATCTATCTATTATATATATCGTCGTCTAGTACCCACAATACAAGCCTTATTGAGCTTACCGTGGGACTAGGTCGATTTGTGTAAGATTGTCCCAAAATATTTATTTATTTATTTTATTTAAAACGCATCGTCCTTGTAGAACCTTGAACTCTTCTTCTTCAAGTATCCGCGTCTACATGCAGATATTTTAAATTTTGAAAATTGTTTAAAATATTTTTAAACTGAAACTACACTTTGCAGTACTGACTTGACTGTCAATATGATCTAGAAATAATATTTCACTATTTTCCAAGATATTATTCAGTGATCAAGATATTATTATGCACCGGTCTTTAAGTGAATTTGCCTGCAGATGTGGGGGTATGCACCGGTCTTTAAATAAGTCACATTTTATTCTACGATTTAGAACAGTCTGTGGATTTAGTAAAAACGGTAGCCATTCTGGTTAGCTTTACATGAGTTTATGCTTCAAATAATAAAATCTTATTTAAAATAATACGTATTCAGACTATTTCAGACAACCGTTTCTTAAATGGAATTTACAGTATTAGATACCGTTAGGACCCTTCTAGATTGAGCGAAGTCGCCCGATTCAGGACACATGATCATTTTGGTATGGACGCATATTATTATTCTCTTTGATTGCACCCACTTTTGTGATCTGCGTGCGTAGCCAAGATGCCAATCGCTAATGCGTAGTAGCGAACGAAATACAACTGTCATTGTCGCACTAAGGATGAGTGATAGAGAGAGACAACTACGATACGATTTGTAGCGTTGGCAAGTGCTGTCATGATCAAAGTTAAACTTTGCCCTACTTGATATTAACTTTTGTGTAACTCTAAAGGACCTGTTACAATGTAGTATTTACCTATAATTGATTATGAAAAAATAATGAATTTGCCCCAACGGGCCAAGAAAGTAGCGCCCTCGTTCTTAGTTTTCTCGTCACGGACTCCGCACATGACTACGTAGTCAATAAGAATTAACTGTAGTCAATGCGTAATCATCACAACTCAGCGCTAAACCAACGTTTACTGTGATTATTGCTTGTCTGGACATGAAACTTGCCACAGTTGCCACAATATAGTACGAACAGTAGTCAAGGTCTTTTAGTATTAATCCAGCCGGAGTAACAATGGGGATGACGACTAGGATGAAAAACTGTCATTCTAATTAGTCCGTCAATTATATTATCTAAAATGATTTGACACGTATTTTTTTCTTTTTCAATTTAACTAAAATTGACGAAGATAAAGAGCATCAAAGTTCCGGAGTGGGCTTGTCACTACTAGGTAAGAATTATACCTAATAGTGACGTTACGTGAAACTTGAACCTACTGTATTTTCGTCATTTTTGATTTGACGAGCAAAAGAAAAAATTCGCGTACAATATTTTTTAATAATCTAAAAGACGGACTAAATAATTTTTTTTAGTCGTCTAGCCTATTAACAGTATTTGACAGGTCTACCTCTGCCGAAAGCATATGACATCATTTTCGTTGTATGGACTGACATTAATCTGACATAGTTATTATGGGGCGCTTAGCAACATGCTCGTATACCGTAAGTACTTTTTAATTGGCAAGTGGAGTCTCAAGTTATATTGAGGATTCACAACTGGCTACTTTAGTAAATAAGAAAGCCTAAGATCACATGTTAAACGATAAGATAGAATACACGGCCTCGGTACGTAATCAACTATTATCACGATAAATCCTACTATAACGACGTCCAAAAAACTATTAGAGTCACCTTCTGCGTATTTATTGACTCTGCGGCGCTGTCAGACTGAATCAAGGCTAATTAATAAAGATGGCTGTCTTGCCACAGATACAAAAGGACGTAAGCGACGTGTAGGTCTCTGATACTTTAGCTTTTGTGTAAACAGGGGATGGGTGCCGATGATATCATTGTCTCCCCTCCTTGAGCTTACACACAAAGACT
Source organism: Lathronympha strigana (assembly GCA_949128165.1). NCBI lineage: Eukaryota > Metazoa > Arthropoda > Insecta > Lepidoptera > Tortricidae > Lathronympha > Lathronympha strigana. The sequence goes on from OX421920.1 coordinate 723,653, forward strand.
ATTTCAGAAAGCACATAGCTTTGTAAGGTTAGGGTTGAAGAGAAAAAATAATTGTTAAGTGTGAATTAAATAATTTATAAAATATAATAAATGTTTTGATTCATGTTTTTTAAATTTAATTCACGCTTTACAATTGTACAGTATGGTGGCGCCATCTCTCGCTTCTAGTTGATATAATCTGTAAAAATGATCTAGAAGGGCAGCACTAGACGTAAGTCTGAGCCGTGAGATGGCGTGAACGCAACTTAACCGTTTCAAAAATAAGAAAGGATTGCATATACTTAGGAAATTTCGGACTCTGGTCACCGTGGTCGGGTGGCCTAGTGGTGCCGAGTGGTTCGATCCCAGCCTTGGGCACTCGGGGCCTTGGTCACTTTTTCTGTAGTATATGACATCTCTTTCAATTTATGAGAAAGAATAAATGAAGCTTGGAGCACCTTCAATAGACAGAGCATACAAGACAACTCGCGCAAAAATGGAAGAATGCTTCTTAAATTTAAAGGGGCTACATTAAACAGTTTTGTAAGGCTAGGGCATACCAGTCACGTACGCATGTGCGTTTTTAGTGCGTATGTTTATGCAGGCAGTATGGTCAAGCCATTAAGTTGAGCGTTATCTGTCACTTTAAAATCATGACTATTGACTGTTTTAAAAGTATATTATATAGGTGTAAAGTGTTAAGGATGACTCACACTAGCACGGGACGGGCCGGGACGGGACGGGGCGGGGCGGGACGGGAAAATCTGTCAAAATCTATAGGAAGAATCACGTGATAGCTCGGAGCCATCGGATGCACGTGACGCTTTCTATAGAATTTGACAGATTTGCCCGCTCCCCCCGTCCCATCCCGTCCCGTCCCGACCCGTCCCGCCCTATCCCGTCCCGTCCCGTCTCGTCCCGCCCCGTCCCGTCCCGTCCCGTCCCGTCCCGTCCCGCCCCATCCCATCTCGCCCCGTCCCGTTCTAGTGTGAGTCATCCTTTAAAGGTATTTGGGGTTGCGACGGCATATATATCTGACGCAATATACTAATTTTTTTCGTTACTTGTACCTTTTATTCCATGTTTTAAATAAATTATTTCATTGATTGAGTATGGTAATTTAATTTTTATTTTTTGATTATAAGTTATTGAAAAATTGTTTTAGAATGTGTAATAGCCCTTTTAAATGATACCTACCCGACATGATCCAGTAATTAAACTTTTACGTTTTGCCCCCTATTTAATCGGGCATTTTTATTGAAAAATTATTTCATTATAATAATCAGACTTTCTGTTGTGTCTATTCTATATCCAAAGGGCAACAGTCAAATAATATCCAGTGTCTTATTTGACGATAGCACGCAAAGGTCAAATTATATACAATAACGCTGGTTACAAGTCACCCTGACTTACAAAAATAAAAACCTTAGCTTCGCCCGATTTATTGGCATGATTAAATATCGAACAAGTTATAAATTCAGTGATATTGATCAGTATTGACACGATACGCACTTCACACTTGTATACTTTCAGGAACACACGCACACAGACACACGTTCCACACAACACAAATATCCACACACGTCTACTAAAAGAATATATACAATATTTTGTTTTCTTTCTTTACGCTGGGGAGTTAACTCGGCGTTTTACGTTGACACAAAATCTTCCGTCTAAGGGTGGCATAAATTGCCAAGGATCTCACAACGCTCATTACCTCACGGGTGCGTTCATCTATATTTATATTTCAAACACCACATACTAATTTATACTTAGACAAATGAATACCAATACTAATAAATCAAATATTCATTTTATTGACTGTCATTTTGTTATTGTTGTACCACCATACACCTGACAGCATGGTGACAACCCTAATGTTGACGCCATCTTGAAGTTTGCATGCTTGTCAAGCTAAACGTCAAATGTAGGAAAGAGAAGCTTCTGTATTTTAGTACTATTACTTATTCTGTGCTTTGCGTTACTTTCTTTTGAGAGAACATAAGAGAGTATTATTGCTCATAGTAAAATTGTGTTTCAAATTGATTGTCAGTAGAATTACTTTTATAACCCTAAACTTTCTTTTAGTCCACAGAAAATACCGTAACATCGTTTTGGGTTTTATCCACCTTTATATGGCGCTAGGTGTTCTCTTTTAATTATTTTGTTTTTTAATACCTAAGCCTCCTTTCTTTGCATAGAGCCTCTGCCTAACAGAACTTTCTCTGCCTAGTGCTAAAATAACTTTAATAATTTTAGAAAACTTTATTTTACGAAGTGAATTATTTTTAACAAACCTAACCAAAACTACTTTCTTGGGAAATTCCTTTAAGTTATATTATAAGATAGCATCATATTTTATTAAGTTTAAGAACGTTTAAATTAAAATCTGATGCTGGAATACTAATATCCGGAGCATGTAATAAAATCTGCGCTTATTTGAATAAATGTTTGGTAATAATAATGCGTACAATATTTTGCATTAATTTTCTAAATAAAATGTATATAATCATAATCATAATATTTATTGATAATATACAAATTACATGTCAGATCTACGCTACGTAGCTATGATATACCTACATAACAACTGTAGGCTTTTCTTAAATTATTATCTTAACCATTAAATAGCTCCTTGTGGTCATAGAACGTTTGCTCGAGAAGCCATCTTTTAAGTTTAACTTTGAAAAGTGAAGCAGTTTGTGCTGTTGTTATCGTCTGAGGCAAATTATTGTACACCTTGCGACCCATAACGTGAGTGAGTTTTTTAGATTTGCCAAACTATGTGACACAAGTGGAAGCCGCCCAGTGCGTCCGCTGCGTGTCTCGTACCTTCGTAGGGGCTCTATATTTTAAGTAATCTAATAAAATAGGCGAACGCACCAGGAAGCTCCACACAGCACACTGGCAAAACCAGGAGGATTGCAGGCAGGCCAAATTGGCCTTGCCCAGCATCAGCGAGCGACTTACTAAGACGCTCCTCCAACTTGGCAAGTCCAGGTTAAAAATAATAACCAGTGTCGTAACAGGGCATGGACCTTTTAACAAACATCTTTTTAACCTAGGTGTTACAGACAGTCCCTTATGCCGCGGGTGTATGGAGACGGAAGAAACGGCTGCCCACGTAGTGCTTGAATGCAACGGAGTGGCCCCATACAGGGCAAAACATCTCGGATCTCCGAGTGATCTCCCCGAGGTCCTACGGAACATCAAAGGTTTGATAGGATTTCTCGAGGAGTTGGGATGGCTAGCTGACTAGCCATCCCGCCATCCTTGCTACGCAAAATAGGCGCTAGTCGTCGAGTTGCGGAAACCAGCCCGTGATACAATACAAAATAGGCGAATATCGTAACGGTGCGGTGGTTAGTATATGGCATAAGAAACGTAATTAGGTAACTATTACATAGAGTTGCAATTAAAATATTATCCATACAAAATAATTTTTAAACGCTCGTTCAAATTTCGAACACATCTGACACAAGAAAATTTGATTTGACGTCTATTCTAATATCAGTCGAGATGACGTTTAGTTTGAAACGAATTGTCAATTGCATTAAATGACGCACGCAAGTCGCACGTTATATTGATATCGAACGATATGAAAATTTGGGCCAACTCTAGTTTGTCTCAGAATTAAAAAAAAAAAATGTCAAAACTTGAATGTCAGAAAAGTTTTTATTCCCGAAAGTCGCAATGGTTGTCGATATATGGCAGCTTTGTCGCAATGGCTTTGAACGCATCATCGAGAGTCATGATATGTGTGTATATAAAGCAGTGTATGTAATTGTAAATAATTAGGCATTAACACTCTCGTGCGATGTTATTATGAATCTCGGCTGACGCCTCGTTTCATAAACCCAAACTCGAGTTTTAATGCCTTTCATTATATTCAATCACATAAACTACTATCATCATCATCATCATCAGTTGCCGGATGATTTAAATAAACGGCAAACATAATTTGAACTCCCGATACGCTAACGCGGTCGAGAAGTTAATGTCGTACAATTTTATACTAGGCCTTCTGGGCTGGGATCCGTTTTAAAGTGTTTAGTTTAGTGAACAACAATCACGCAAATAGACGACAATATAGTATATATATATCTTACATATAGTATTTTTAATTACCTGTCAAAAAGTTATGGGGATACTATATTTATATTTCAATTAATAAAATTTAAATTCCAGTGTCTATTTCGATTGGAAAAAATATTTGAAATTTCTTATTTTTCTTTAAGAGCCCAATATTTTCAATGAAGGAGATTTTCTCGTCAAAAGCGCTTCTGAATAACTCAGCGTTGGGTGGAAAATATGGAACATTCTTGGCGAGAAATTTCTTAATATCGAGTCGGAAAATTCTTTGTAACCTAGTTGCCACAAGGTAAGAATAAGAAGCGTAAGGATTTTCCGATTTATCGTATACCCCGATGCAGAGGGTGTTTGGCATCTTTTATGATGAAATTAAATGTTTGAATGCTAAAAATATTGTAGTGATCATAAGTTTGCAATTTTTTCTAAATAATGTAAATTTTATATAATATTTAAAACGGGTCACTCACGTAATTAAGTCGATTTTCGCTCGACATATTTCGATATTTACGAAGAACGTCATAAGGTGCGACCACCCGCGATATATTTAAATATTCGAGTCTCACAAGAGTTTTACAGTTCAAAATGTCTATTTTCATTTAAAAAATTGTGATTTTGATAGCCATGGCAGTTTTCGAACCTGTCGATGATGCATTTCCGTCAATTAACAGAACGAAAAATTATCATTTTTGGCGAAATAGGTCACTCTCTTAGATTGTCACTTTCGAAGAAGGACACATTCTTTGAATTCTTAGAACATCACTTTTAAGTTGGACCACTTTCGATGTAAACCACTTCCTGAGAATTGACTACGCCACTTTCGACGATTATCGCTTTATTTTACGTTATACCTACGCGGAAATAGGATACCATGCAACCAGCGTACCGTAAAAAAGCAATAATCACTGAGAAAGTGGCGTACTCAGAAAGTGAGGGTCAGCAGAATATGACTTACATCGAAAGTGGCTTAACACGAAAGTGACCTCCTACCAATATGTCCTTCAAAAGTGGCGTTCTTAGATATTGGCAAACCTCGAAAGTGACGTCCTCTGAAAGTGACCTTTCTTGAAAGTGACGTTCTAATAAAGTGAACTACTTTGCCAACTAGCTTTCTAGTCAAATTTTAGTTTGACTAACAACTTTAATTCGTTAAAGGACTCAAAACTTTCATCCAAACATATACCATACACCTTCATACCTTCAGCCAGAACATTATTTGGCCCTAAATTGCAGGGTTTATTGAAATTAAACACTTTAGAACGGATTAATCGCGTTTATTAACACCATGATCCTACTTTTCGAGCCCTTTACAGCACTCGTTTTCACAGGGTTAAGATGATGACTGAGAGAATGCGAATTCTCCCCGTCAATCAATTCGTCGTCGTCAATTGCAGGGTTTACTTACGCCTCAATTTGTAGTAGAACTTCTTAAATCCTTTAATATTTTATTCTTTGGTAAGTATAGTAGGTAACACACGAATTGATTTACTTCGTTTCTAAAAGATTGAAAATGTCTATTATACTCAATAAAATATGAAAGACGTTTCTTATTTTCCTCGCACTGTTTCTGCAAAAAAATATTAAATTTAAGTAGGTAGCCATATTTTAATTTCAGATCTTACTGCTTACAAAATACCGTTACTTTTCCAATAACTAAATTGGGTAGATACAAGTATCAGTAGTGATAGCGTCTTAGAGCATACACAATAGGAGTAGGCTTTCAATAAAATTTGCTCAAGTGTGCAAGTTTTTCGCATTGACTGAGGTCTATGTGACATGTCAATTACTACTGTAAGAATTGCCCCTCCCCCTCATCAAACTAGGCAGACTATTTTGTATAGAATATTTCAGCCACGCACACGACAGGTACTCCGTGAAGATGGCGCTTGCAACAGTGCCGAAATATCGGGTCCACATTGAAACTAATATCCCGTTTTAGATTGTAGTTATCATGCGAAGCTCACGCGTTGAAAATATGAAAGTAGCCGGATGTTTTACATAAACGGCAAACATAATTTGAACTCTCGATACGCTAACGCGATCGAAAAGTAAATGTGTAATACAACAACTAAATAATAGGCTAGGCTTTCAATTGTCTATGCTCTAAGGATAGCTTAGAATTTCTGCTTCTAGTATTTGTTTGAAACAATGCTATTTTAGTCGCGATAGAAACTAGATACGGGAACTGTTAACCTATTTCGGTTGCAGGAATAGTTTCACCATAGGTACTGATGTAAATTTTTGATGGTGGAAACTATAGTTTTGGTAGTTGGTCTGTATAAGTAAAATAAGTTAGAGAGGCATGGGCACAGCGGATTCATATCGTTTTTGCAGCACTTCTTTTAACAGGGTAAGGATTATGACTGAGAGAATGCGAATTCCCTCCGAATTTAATTTCGACTATAAATTGAAGTAATTCCAACCTTAAGTGGGTGAAGCGGAGTTGAACATTTTAAAGGTTTTTGCACGGACGAGATGGTTTAGGCCCATATTACATTATCAAATATCTTTGCCTCCCTTTGTCTCCAACATCAAGAAAAAGGAAAGCATGTCTGTGGTCAGAAATATGATCATATAATTATACGGTATAGTCGTGGTATAAAACCCACTTCAAACTAGGTATATTGTTTAGTATCTTTAGATTTTCTTATTGTATTAGCAACTTTAGTTTGACTTCAAAGCAATCTATTTGCGTTGCACTTTTGATCTCTCGATTGCGTTTTGTTTTACGAGCGTCGATTTGGTTTATGGTGGGCTATGAGTTTGTTCCAGCTAATGCAAGGTGAATGATTTCAGGTCAATGCTCCTACACGGAAAAAAAACGATAAGTACGTGAACGTGATCGAGTTTCAAGTGAGAAAGCAGACAGAAGTAGTGCCAGTAACAACGCGCAAATTAAGTGAACCCGTAAGAGGGTTGATCGCTATGGTGTGTGGGTAGACCACAATTAAAAACTCGCAGCCATGAATGGCGCTTGTAACAGTGCCGAAATATACTGCTCATTAAAACAATGAACTTCCTTATGATAAAACTATCACTACAGAGTAGAATTTGAGATGTGCTTGTCTATCTTTTTTTATAATTCATTAACACTTTAAGCCATCACAACTGTATCTGAGAGTTTGTGAAGCTTTGACAACTATTGCTTAAGAAGTGCCTATGAGGATTATTGTGAGACCTGCGAGGTACCAGCTTCAGGGGGTGGACTTAGACGGCTGTTCAAGTTTCTTGTGAAAGTCTTTGAGGTCATAGTGTCCATCTAATATTTTGAATGTCTCAATTATGTCCCCACGTTCCGGCGCTCTTAAAACAAAAGTTAGTTCATTAAAACAAACATACGGTTTTAGATTATTATAATTGGTTTCTGTTTTTTTTAATTATAAACAACAAAACTTGACAGCCCCGGCCCCGCAACAATAGATGCTTTAGATGTCGTAAAGGCCGATAAGAGCGTAAATAGACTCACAAAAGAAAATGTCCAGGACCGCGCAAAGTGGAGGAGAGCAAGTAGGATAGTGGACCCTGGAAAAGTTCGGAATAACGCTCGGTAGAAAAAAACATGTTTAAGGATGGGACGGGACGATCTGTCAGTTTCAGAAAGAATCATGTGATAGCTTGAAGCCCTCGGAGGTCACATGATGTTTTGTATAGAAACTGACAGATCGTCCCGTTTCGAATCGGATCGGATCGGACTGGTGTGTCATCCTTTATCACTGAAATTATGGCTGTGAGTAAATAAGGTTCCAGAATATATAGACATACAAAACTTTAATTTAACATTAAAACAATGTACAAAATACAAAATAATGTTGCAAACTAAAAATACACCTTAAAACTACCTGGCTTTATAACAAAGAATATATTTAGAATAGCATTTCGATGTTAAACAGGATCCCGTCTCAGCATATTGTTTAAGATTTGAATTTCGAACCTTATTTTATTTATCAAATAGGTCTTTACAGATGTAGTGCATAATGACTTTTCTTCATATTCTTTCGGAAATGCTCGTATTTGTCATGCTATTTCAATCGACCTCGGTACATTTAGTACTGACACTGAGTGAAATAGCATTACACGTTCGATCGCTTCCGTGAAAATCATTATGCACCACATCTGTACCAACATTATAATAGTAGTTTATGCAACAGTGATACAGTAAGGGTTCTTAAAACTTGAGGCTCGCCGTTACAAAACCAACCGAAGTCAAGTTTTGTAATAATAGACCCGAGAGTTTGAAGAACCAATTATGAGCTGTTGCATACGCTAGTTTTTCTACGACAGCTAAAATAGCGTAAAAAGCAAAATCGAGAAACGTGGCAGAATAGACAAATAAAACAACAACAGTGCTCATAATATATATTGTATGAAAATTCATAGGAGCAGTGTTCTTATGGAATACCATAGACAACGTTAAAATGTATACTTTTTTAATATCGCTGTCAGTCATCTAATTTACAGATTGAAGTGCTGGAGTAGAAAAACATTAATTTTGTACGCAAAGCCCCACAATATTAAAGTGATATATATTTGATTCCATATTTTATGATAAAATATCTAACACTTTAGAGCGGATTAATCGCGTTTATTAACACCATGATCCTACGTTTCGAGCCCTTTACAGCACTCGTTTTCACAGGGTTAAGATGATGACTGAGAGAATGCGAATTCTGATTAATCCGTTCTAAAGTGTTTCATTTCAATGAATAACAATCGCGGTAACAGAAGACAATATTAAATATCTAACACTCAAAACGCATTTTACTTGTCAAAGTAGAATCCCAAAACTGATTACTTTTAAAACAGAATGAAAATCAACTTACCACCTAAATCCCGAACGGATGTAATTCGAAGACAAAAAAATTCTATTCGGTCAGAAAGCGAGCTCGATCTCGCACAAAAGCTGTCATTAAGATAAATTACTTCAAAGCGATTGCTTGTTCAGGGGCTCGTCCAATAGATACGTAACTAGTAGCAATGAAAATAATCTCACTTTGCTATTCCGCCAAACGTGCTAGTCAATTAGTGCCAACCCGTTATACCTACTTGCGTAATTAATGTCCCCAACCTCCCGCCGCAAAAAAAGTCGCAAAATATAACAAACCACCACCAATAATATAAAACTCGACACGTGTTTCGCGTCTCTACGAGGCATCCTCAGATGCAGTTGATCTTGTGGTACTGGCGTCCGACAAGGGAATGACATGCCCAGACTGGTCGGCCATATTTATAACCGAAAAGGTTATATTCGGAACAGTCCGTGTCCCTTTATTCATTTGTCATGTGTCCCTTATGCAGAGTGTGCGTAGAGCAGCCGCCGCGGCCAGACGCATGACTCATGAATAAGGGACACGGACTGTTCCGAAACATGTCGAGCTATTTTTTTTTAAGTCTGAATATGAGCCATATAGGTCGATGGGTTACTGACATATAGGGGTCATGAGTTCATGTTTGAGGCAAACCACTAGTAAAATAAATTCGAATACACTTGTGATGGATGACGTCCCTAAATCCCCCCGACAAAGGCCAGGGTACCGCTAAATAACCGTTATCTGCTAGTTATCCTTTGTGTACCATTATCTGATTATTTCAAAGTCATTCGCGAGTAAAGTTTATGGGTGTAATTATATTTGGGGTAGCTTTATAAAGTTTATTGCATGTTGAGAAAGTTAAATTGTGTATTATTTTGGTATTAATATCGCGTTTAAAGTTTTATATTGTCGCGTCTCACCGCGGGCGTCGCCCTCCGTGACATTTTTTTTAAATATATACTACGATAGTGACTAACAAATATACGGCCCGCCTGGTGGTAAGCAGTCACCGTAGTCTATGGACGCCTGCAACTCCAGGGGTGTTACATGCGCGTTGCCGACCCTTTAAAAAAAAGGAGGATTCGCTGTGTTGACAGCTAAAGGGGCAAGCTTTGCTCCGTGGGTCCCCAGCTGTCAACACAGTGAATCCTCTTGGAGCTCTGGCGACCTTACTCACCAACAGTAACACAACACTATGAGTAGGGTCTAGTGTTATTAAACTGCGGTTTTCTGTAAGGTGGAGGTAGTTCCCCAGATGGGCTCTGCTCCAGATTTGAGCGAGACGTCATTCGTTGTACTGTGTCCTACCACACTAAACGATATGCATCCGCTGTGCCCATACCTCTCTTAAACTGGTTGAAGATGACCCTGTATCAATATCCCGGGATCGTTTGACTGCAGATTTGGGTTATCCAATATAAATGGCAGTAAGCACACCGAACTAAATAAATAAATTCATAGCAAACGTAAACGTGTACAAATCGTTAGTACATGTGTAGAGTATAATGACTTTCCTTCGTATTTCATCGGAAAGACTTGATTTGGACGCGAAGCAGCATACCGCGCGGCATCGCGTTCATATGTCACCGCAACGCACTGCATCGCCATCATGTTCGCTCACGTAGTTATTTATTTATTTATCGTATGACATTACAAACGTTCTCTAAAAAAAATTAAAATATTAGAGTTAATATATCCAGCGGCATTCTTTGAAAGTGTTTTGAGCTCAGTCGTTTTCGCGCTAAACTTGGTAATGGGGTACTAAAAGTTTTGATATAAGATGTACCGTGTGATCAAGTTGGCCACAATCACACTCTGCTGACTGATCTCCGTTTGAACCGCAGAGATGCACACGTTCCAACAATACTACATCAATTCAACATCACAGTCACTCAAGTTGGTACAAGTTAAATTCAACAAAAGAATTTGAAGAACACAAAGACATCAAAGAAGATCCGCATTCAGTTCTGCCTTTGTAGATAGGTAAATACGTTATCTGTTGTTCGTAAAGTAAATATAGATTTGTAATTGTAGATTAAGAGCAGTCGGGCAAACGAAAGCATTTTTGCCGAAGAAAAAGGGTTTACGTTTTCTTCGTTCGCTAACTTTCAGTCAAATATATCATTAGTAACGAGCGTTATAAAAACGTATAATACTAATCAAATACTTTAATATCTAACCATAAAATGCGAACTTTCTCCTAATGAGTTTCGTTTCTCGTTAGCTAGCCGTAAATAATTCATAACTTGGACGACGAGTCATCAGTATTCTGTAAGCTTGGTAGTAAGTTTGAGAGTTTGCTGTTAAATGGGTCTTACAGTTAGTGTGTTACTAGGTTCCCTAGCAATAAGGGATGACTCACACTAGAACGGGACGGGACGGGGCGGGACGGGAAAATCTGTCAATTTCTATAGAAAGCTTCACTTGACATCCGAAGGCTCCGAGCTATCACGTGATTCTTTCTATAGAAATTGACAGATTTTCCCGTCTCGCCCCATCCCATCCCGTCCTGCTTTTTCCGTCCTGCGCGTAAAGTAGTACACTTAACAGAGTTACCACTCCCAATTTTCTAGGAAACAAAGGAAGTATGCTACAGACTTATCTAACCTACGGGGCTAAGATGCCAAGCTGATATCCTGATAATTGCTGGATTAGACGATAGTTTGTCGGCACGTTCTAACAATTTCTGATAATTTTAAACAGTTCTGTCAAATGTCTTTGCATTTGGCAGCTGTCACCGTCGCGCTATCCATGCAACTTGTCAGTTTATCAACTTATAGCATTATCTTATGACATTCGTGGATAACCATCTTAGGCCCGCTAGTTCATATTCGCTTTCCGACTGCGATTGTCTGCAAATCTTAATTAATTTAAGTGATCTATTTAAACTATTCACGGTTGTGCTGTAGGATGAGTACAGATCTAACTTTCTTTTTAGTCTAGAAGTCTGCAACAAGCACTTTCAAAAGTAGCAGTAGCTGCAAACAGCATCAATGTAACATTGAATTACGTACACCTAAAGCACGTAGTGTAGTGTTAATAAACTGGCTTAGTAAAAAGAGGGAATCCGCTTTGATTTCGTCTTAGCTAGACTCTAGCGCTCACAAAAAGTTACTACAAAAATGTATAATTGCACTGTAAGAATTTGGCAGTTCATTATACGTATCGTCGTCTAGTACCCACAACCCAATTCTTAATGAGTTCACGTGGGACTAGGTCGATTTGTGTCAGATTGTCCTATAATATTTATTGAATTATTTAAAAACGAAATCCTAATGTCACCATGTTTTAATTGTAATAAATTCAATGGCTCAAGTAACACCGGAGGTAACTCAGAGTCAAAGAGGAAATGCGGACTTCAAGATAAACACACTGGAGAGCGATCTATTTATATTGCAGTGTGTGTCTGCCTTTATTAAGCCGAGTGTGGTCTCTGTACAGTAATTGTGCAATTTGTCTTGCTTGGTGCTATGTGTAAGTAACTATATAAATAACAAGACGGCGAGAATACACGATATAAGCTGGATAATATATATACGGAGATAGAGGTAGAGAGCGTTGACGGATGGGGCAGAAAGGACTGAATGGCGAACAGGTACCTGTAAATACAGAAGGTAGCTGGACCGACGATCTGTTTAGGGTCCGTGACCGTTGGTTGGGGAAATCTTTAGAGGCCTCTGTCCAACAGTGGGCATAAGTATTTTGGCCCATGGGGTTCGAGGGCCCACGCCCTCTTTAAGGATATTTCAAAGAGGCTTGTGGGCGCTATCAGCGACCGTAGAGCTGGCAGCTTCCTCGCCTAACGCATTATTGCAATACGAGGAAACGCTGCCAGCGTCTACGGTACCATGCCGAGGGGCGAATGTTTACTTCATCATTTATTTTATTTTAGTTTTATGTGTTTAAATTTTAAGTATTTTGGCTGAAATGATGATGTATGGTGGCAGCTTAATGACGATAAATCATCTGATATACGGCTAGCTTTATTTATTTTAGGAAGTGGAAGGAAATCATGAGTACCTGGGTATATCGCCAAGACGTGGCGCCCTCGCGCGGCGCATCTTGGCAGCTGGCAGAACGCCCACCTGAGAACAAACACACACATCTCTATTAACATGGGAACATAGCAGAGGATTACATTAGTTGCAGAGATTAATTATGCATTTAGGTTAACGCAAGCCTAGGACGAGTTGGTATATTATATACAAACTTACAATTGCACATGCAATTTTGCTCGTTTACAGGTATCATTACATATTAGATAATAAACTGTTCAAATATAATACTGTCTTCTGTTACAGCGATTGTTGATCATTGAAATTAACCCTTCGTTTCGAGCCGCTTACAGCACTCGGTTTCACAGGATTAAGATGATGACTGAGAGAATACGAATCCTCCCCATCAATCAAAAAAGTTACTTACTAACTACTAGGTACTTACTAACTAGTAGGTACTTATTAACTACTAGGTACTTCTTAATTACTAGGTACTTACTAACTATTAGGTACTTACTAACTACTAGGTACTTACTAACTACTAGGTACTTACTAACTACAAGGTACTTACTAACTACTAGGTACTTACTAACTACTAGGTACTTACTAACCACAAGGTACTAACTAACTATTAGGTACTTACTAACTAATAGGTACTTACTAAGTACTGGGTACTGACTAAATACTAGGTACTAACTAACCTAATACATTTTTTCATTTGATCTGTACTCCACTACCCAAAGGTTGTCTGGAAGACATCGCTCTTTAGCGATAAGACCGCCTGTTGTTACCCCTTACTGTTACTGTTCTGTATTATTATTTTCTCTTGTAACTGTATTTCATCTGTGTGAGGTGTGCAATAAAGAGTATTGTATTGTATTGTATTGTATTGTATTAGGTACTTACTAACTTCTAGGTACTTATTAACTACTAGGTACTTATTAACAAATAGGTAGTTACTAAGTACTAGTTACTTACTAGGGTCTACCATAGTTATAATGTAAACGATCATGTTCGCTTAAAATCGTATAGACTGATAGTTTCTTCCCTAAAAGTACAAAGTTGAACTAACTCAAAAGGTCTTTATACATAGAGAAGTTTAAATATGTATAAGGTTCTATTTTCGTAACCTTTCGGTCGTATGATTAGTCTCGCGGAAATAAGTAGGCATCGTGTAGCAGCAGCCATACAAACATAATTTGCTCTTTTATGTTGATCTTCATGGAAATAGTAAAGGCGGATATATGGTGGTCTTAGAAATTAGGGGCTGCCCAATTTACCTATTCTTGGTGGTGGTTATTGGAAAGGGATTTCCAAATCTGACAATACAGAGTATTATAGACTTGAATTTATTTAATTAAGACTGCACTTGAACTTATTTATTTAACTGCCTCCTAGCTGAGTTGGTACCTAGTGACCCTGTCTAGGAAACAGGAGGTCCAGGGTTCGAATCCTGGTCAGGGAATTTATTTGTGGGTTTACCACAAATATTTGTTCCTGATTTAATTTATGGATGTTTTCTATGTATTTAAGTATTTATAAGTACAACACAAGCCTTATTAAGCTTACAGTGGGACTAGTCAATTTGGGTAAGATTGTCCCGGAATATATGTATGTTTTTTAAAGTAGTCACACTACTATAGGTACATAAAGTACACACTTAACTCACTCAATTCAATCCCTTTTTATGTAGTACATAACATCTCTTTTACTTCATAAGGATCAATATATTTAAACGTAGGTCCTCAAACCTAACAATTTGTTCAACAACCTTTAAAAAGTAACTCGGTAGGTTTTCACTTTTTTATACACGCTAAATAGTATTTTCAATGTTAACATCAACCTAATTGACGTCGATGAATTCGCATACATTGCGTTTTCTAACATACTTTAAAATATAATCAAAATTGAAACGCATATTTTAAAAGTTTGTTCAGTTTGGGAAACTACTATTAACTACATGAAACATTCGGTAGAATGATAGACGAATAGATTGGATGTAAAATTGTGTGTATTTGTTGCAATTAAATATGTAGTAAATATATTTGTTTCATTAGGTAACGTATCACTCTTGTACTTATGCAAATTCGATGCCATTTTTAAACCAAACAAAACAATAAAGTCTGGAATAAAAATCGTATCTTAGCCAAATTGGGAAATTTTATGTTTTTCTTGTTTTAATTAGCCTATAAGAATGTCCTACTGCTGGGAAGAGGCTCTCTCTTTAATCTCCAACACTCTAAAGATTTTATGTTACTTTAATGAATTAAAATATTATGAATTTACATAGACGCTCTAAACACAATGGGAAATGTTTATGCTAATAAATTTTAAGATGGAAAATTTCCCGCATCGAGTGGGATTCGAACCCACGACCTCTTTGAACACCGGTCAGATCGCTCTGCCAATTGAGCTATCGACGCCCGATCGACCCCGGCGAATGTTTCCATTATTTCTTTCATTACGCCTTACGGAGGTTTTCCATGTTCCTTTCAATTGTTAAATTGTTAAATTCGTTCGCAGCAGACGTTTTTGCTTAATACAAATTTAATATAATTTATTTTGTAGATTTTCACAGACAAACAAACTGCAGAACAGAATAGATTAATACCATACCATAATATTTGGACGAAACATTGTTCGCGGTTTATAAAAGTTCATAAAATCAAGCTTGCGTTAGTTTCGCTTGAAAACTAATGTTTGCTTCATTTTTATGGTACAGCGGGTTCCGTTACGGGCAAACAATAACTCCCCGGGTTCGCTCAAAGCCTTTCCAGTAGTTGGCTTCTTATTATAGTAAACTTTACATTTATAGATTTATATAAACTATACTTAAAGTTTTCATGGGAAGGATAATGTATCCAGGGTAAAATATTTAATTATATACGCCCACACGATTTATAAACTTTTTCTATACGTTTTTTTTTTTTAGTTTATTTAGGCAACAAACAGTCTTATACAAAAAATGATGTACAGTAGTATAAAATGTGTTAACAGACCTTGAGTGCCATAACTCAATAACTTATGTATATATGGATGATTTTTAAACATAAGTGGCTTTTTTTATACGATTTTTAAACTTAAGTGGCAGTGGGCGGGGCACATTGCACGTAGAACCGATGGCCGTTGGGGCGGAAAGGTTCTCGAGTGGCGACCGCGTACCGGAAGGCGCAGCGTGGGTAGGCCCCCCACTAGGTGGACTGATGACCTGGTGAAGGTCGCAGGAGTCCGCTGGATGCGGGTGGCGCAAGACCGGTCATTGTGAAAATCTTTGGGGGAGGCCTATGCCCGGCAGTGGACGTCTTTCGGCTGAAATAATGATAATGATGACATGATTTATAAGCCTCCCTGAATTTGAATTTGGCACAAACAGTCTATTGGCACCCTCAAAAGGGGGTTATGTTTTTCAAAATCCATTTCTCTAAGATAACCCACAAGATTTTAGATGTAGCTTTACTAATTTCCCAACTTACGGACTTTTGGGTCTTGACGGAAAATAAATCATTGAGCGCCACTTGCACCACCCCTGGTTAGCCGCTAACCCGGAGTTGAGCTGTCAAATCCCATACAAAAAATCGCTTAACTTTGGGTTATTTAGCTAACTCCGGTTGGTGCAAGTGCATCTGAGGGAGCCACAGGACCATAGGCGCTCTCTTAAAAAGCTTTATACTGTTAGCGGAATATGATATTCATAATTCACGAAATTCGCGACAGGTTGTAAAGATCTTTAGCCATTTTGAAAAAGAAGTACTATAATCGGACAAGCAAACACAGTTAACAATAGGACAATAAAACCATATCCATCCCTTTTTAGGGACCTCAAAGGGAAAAACGGAACCCTTATAGGATCACTTTGTTGTCCGTCCGTCAGACCATCCCTCTGTCTGTCATGACCGTTTATCTTGGGAACGCGTAAATGGAGCAAATTGAAATTAATACCACATACATAAGTCTGCAGTTCCTTAATGCTGTGAAAAAACTAAACATCTACGTCAACGCAATCAAAATATACGGCCGTTTATGTCGCCCAATACATTTGCAATGGGAATCAAAATGTATAGGGTACTTCCAGTTTGATCTGCAATCACGAAATTGGGCAAAAAGCAAGCGCTTTTAGCACAAGTACAGGAGACTCGACCAAGGCGGACAGAGACCGAAATTTGCTGAGTATACGCAATCCTTTCTTATTTTTGAAACGCTTAAGGTGCGTTCCGCCAATCCTAGAGCTCAGACTTACGGCAAGTGCTGTTCTTCTAGATAATATTTACAGATCATTTTCAACTAGAAGCGAGAGATGGCGCCACCATACTTTACAATTGTAAAGCATGAATTAAATAATTTATTATAGTAGTTAAGGCGTCTGCCGCTTGAGATCGCTATTTTGATCCCCGCCCTGGGCACTGGGGGTCACTCCTTAAGTAGTATATGACATCTTTTTCAATTTATAATTTAAATATAGCAGTGTCACTACTGTAAACATGAATCAAAACATTTATTACAAGTAATATATGATTTAATTCATGCCTTACAAATAGGGATGACGACTAGGTTGAAAAACTATTATTCTATTTAATCCGTCAGTTAGATTATCCACAATTATTAGACACGTGCTTTTTCCTGTTTCAAGTTTACTAAAATTGACGACGATACAGAGCATCAAAGTTCCGGGGTGGGGGCTAGTGACGTCACTTAGAGGTAAGAATCGTACCTAATTGTGACGTCACACGAAACTTTAATGCAGTGTCATTTTTCATTTGACGAACTAAGGAAAAAATACGTGTCGAATATCTTTTAATAATCTAACAGACGGACTAATTAATATTTTTTGTCGTCTTGCCTATTGTAGGTAATCTTATACTATTAAAACCAACCGGATATAACCATAATTATTAATTATAATAAAACATAAAACATTAATTATATCTTCGAATAAATACGAAAACACTTTCTCCCGACGAATACTTAATTAGTCAAGAAATTTCCGAGGATATAATTATTACAACTCAACATCTGCAGGCTGGTTTCTTTACTTTTCAATTACCAGAAAGTTACTATCTCTTTATCTGGATATATCTTATGGTCTTGAGTTACTAATTAAAACTTTGGGATCTAATTAAAACAAGTCTTTGAGTGAAAAAGTGATTAAGGGTTTTCACAGAGAGAGATATATTTCACTAATGTACACACGCGTTCAAAAGTGCATAGGCAATTTATGAAATTATTTCCTAAACTGTCCATGCAATTTAGAACGCAACTACAAAAGTATGTAACAGGGTCTTTTTTTAAAGAGAATATATAAAAATTATAACATAAAAAAATTTTTTTAGGATCTTAATCTTTTTTAGGGTTCCGTACCTCAATAGGAAAAAACGGAACCCTTATAGGATCACTTTATTGTCCGTCCGTCCGTCAATCCGTCGGTCTGTCAAGACCCTTTATCTCAGGAAGGTAGCAAGTTGAAATTAATACCACATACACATGCTTACGGTCCCTAGAAGCTGTAAAAAACCAAACCTCTACGTCAATGCAAACCAAATATACGGTAGTTTATGTCGCATTTCCCATACATTTGCAATGGGAATCAAAATGTATAAGGTACTTCCCGTTGACATAGACTCACAAAATTTGGCGAAAAGCAACAGCTTGTAGCACAAGTACTGAAGAAATTCCGAAAACCGTATAATAGGCGCACACTTAGAGTTCCGTGCCACCAGTATTTTTAAGTACCTGATGTAGCATTTTGTGCGGAACCATCGGTGGGCGAGTCCGACTCGCGCTTGGCCGATTTTCTTTATTTTGTCATATCATCTATTTAGCAATGTTTTATCACTGAGGTTTTGTAAAAATAGTGTGACAGAGTGGTTTGTTTCAGCGAAAGCACCATTGATTTACCACTCTGTTTCAATGTTGTGTGTATGACAATAAGAACATTCATATGGTTCGCAGTTCTGTCTAACAAGGAAGCTCACTATCTAACAAGTATAGTTAAGAAAAGCTAATACCCTACAAACAAATAACTATCCCTGGATAGTGTAGGTATAAAGAAACTCATAACCGTGTTAACCGTTGCAATTTAAAACCATTGTTATAGGTTTTATTTCCACAAAAGTCCCCAAAATAACTCAACTGCCATAATAATGTCCAGTATACTTATTTCGGGGTGGCTCCACTTCCGCTGAGTCGTGGATCTTATCTTAATCTTGGCCATAAAACCTACTACAAATGACGCAAGGTATAAGAGGTAGCGGTAGCGGACATGAAATCTTCAGCAGTACATAGATACTACTGAGCATTGCAGTGGGCATGCTGTGACAAACGGTCGATGAATCTGTCAATTTTCTTGATAGATTATGTTGTGTGTTGGTTAAAAATGTGAACAATGTTATGTGAACATATTCGGCAATATCTCTTAATTTGACTGACAAGGAGATCACTTGATTCAAACTGTTAATAACATTGAAGTTAAACAACCTTCAAGGCTTTTGCAACCGAAACTTTAACCTTGTCACTGATGGGCAGACTTTAGTAAGTAGCTACAACAGAAACTGAAAATAACCTACTTATACGAAAGAAAAAGCGATCAAGGCTGCAACGTGTGTCTACATCAAAACAATTTAAAAATGACTTACACTAGACGGGACGGGACGGGACAGGATGGGGCGGAACGGGACAATCTTCTATCTATCAATTTCTATAGAAAAACAATCACGGCTCGGAACCCTTGGAACTGGAAGGAACTGACTAATCGTCTCGTCCCGCCCCGTCCCGTCCCATTCTAATGTGAGCCATTCCTTATTGCAATTACTATTTCAGATATAACTAACAAAATAAATACAGCAACCCGTTCTATGCTTTATAATAATGTGTATCCAGGATGCTGGCGGCATTTCCTCGTATCGCAATGCTGAAAAGGACCTATTTTAGATTTAAGGCAGGTAGAGGCAGGTAGTTAGGTAAAATGAAAAAAAATTATACACAAGTGAATGGGCGTTTTTATTTTTTGTTGCAAAAAAATATGTTTTTTGCTACATTTTTAAATGTTTTCCGCTCAGAATTGCGAGCTCTTTCAATCTTAGGAGATTTTTTTTTTCCCATTTCGTCACCATTTATTTTTTCATAGATCTAAGATAAAGTTTGAAATATGTATGGGAATTTTAGGAAACTTTTTTGTCCTACTAGAGTTAATATAAAAAAAATCCAATTCGGCAAAAAAATATCTTTTAACAAAAAAAACGCCCAAACACGCTTACGGTTTCATTTTAGACCGCACAGGCTTGATGTGACCTCGGCCTTGCGGGATCGCCCTTGGCCCTATCGACTCTACTATCTGTCAGGCGAGCACTACTTTAGAACAATCATGATATCAGAGACTATACCACGGAAATCGAACGATTGCGGATTTGTATCTCCATCTCTGTCACACTTACATATTGGAGAGACAAAGAGGTTTTCCTGTCAATGCCAATTTTCGATGTAGGCGTGCAGGCCCCAATTTCGCCACGCTGACAAGTGTGACAATTCCTAAGATGACTGAATCACTGGCGTTTCAGGCGTCCATAGGATACGGAAACCGCTTATAGTCGCGCGGGCTGTGTGCTTGTTTGCGAACATTTCGATAATTCAAATAAAATCGTAATGTACCGTCAATAAATAGATATTTTTTTGGACTTTACGACAATTGTCACGAGTTCTAATAGTGTTTTAAAGAATTTTTGGTAGTTTTTGACGTGAGAATCGGAAAGAATTTCGTGACTTATATCGTGTTTCTTGACAAATGTCAAGAGCTCTCCACAAACTTGACTTGAAATCTTGTTAAGTAGGTATTGACGACATATTTCATAGATCGCTAGTTTCAGGTTTAGGTATATTATTATTGTATTATAAACACACAAACTAAACAGAAAATAAAATGTAACGGCCTCCTAGCCTAGTCGGTAGTGACCCTGCCTACGAAGCAGGAGGTCCCGCGATCTAATCCTGGTCAGGGCATTTATTTGTGTGTTTATCACAAATATTTGTTCCTGAGCTATGTGGGTTTTCTACGTATTTTAGTATTTATATGTCGTCAAGTACCCACAATACAAGCCTTATTGAGCTTACTGTGGGACTAGGTCGATTTGTCTAAGATTGTCCTATACCATTTATTTATTCTATTTAAAGCCAAATGCACCAGCCGGGGTTAGTCATATAACCCGGAGTTAACCGTTATTTTGTATGGAATTCTACAGCTTATTTCTGAGTTAGCGGCTAACTCTGATCGGCGCGATTAGATCTTAATGATTGGCAGCAAATTATACCTATCTTTTTGAACCCTTGAGTATCCGCACTTCCCTCTTGGAAAGTTAAAAAGGCTTAACCCTGGTCGCAAATGCTGGCACGTATCCAGTTGCAGCCCCCGCGCTAAATGGTTATACACGAACATCTGGGCAGGTAAGGCTGTGGTATAATGGGCAGCGACTTCAGTTTAATACTCAAGATCGCGAAGGCGTCTCTTGAATAGTTTTTTGGTTTTTTGTGTGCTAAATGTTGTTTAATGTGTAATATTTATTGCTTATTGTGCAGTAAAATAACGAAGAAGTGTGCAGCTTATAAAGAATTAATCCTGAAACGCGTGTAACCGTTGTTGAGTCATTACTCGGTTGTTCCGGGATCTCGGCCTCCTGAGAATTTTAATGTAGCAGAAACATAATTTGGCATAATACACAATATGTCGAATACTATTTTGGCCGAAAATATATTCGCATACTAAACAGTGGGTTAGGTTAGGTTCGGACTGTGTCCGAATATTCGGACAAATTAAATTCGGCCAAATCAAATTATGCTAAACTATGCCATAACAGTTTATTCGTAAAACCAATTATGACTATACTGGTTATGCCAAATAGAATTATGCATACAAAAATACGTGTGGCACTCGGGGACTGCCGCGGTAAAGCTATTGCATATCATTTTGTATCAACTTATGCAATTACTAGCGCGACTTCGTCTGCGCAGTATTATAATGTTTGGTAGTGTATTTTTATTACCATAAGTATTAAATACCCAATTGACTTGAACTGTAAATTGCTAATTAAATTCCGGGGCCGTATAAAACAAACAACTAACTTGCAACTACAGTAACCTGTTATTCTTTGTTCTCGTTAATAATTCAGGATATACCAAAAATGCTGGTGATCAATATTGTAATCTGATTTGGAAAAAATAGGACTAAATGTTTTTTTTGTCAAACATTTTTTGTTTATTTATTCTCCTAACCACAATTCGATACTGATTAGTGATTACACATTTAATCGAATCACCAGCATTTTTGTGACAGCTGTAGGTATCTTTGACCACATATTAATCTTTCAGTGGCTGGATACGCTGTAGATATGCTAAAAAGTACGTCCAAGTTGACATAAATTATCTTTCAATGAAATAAGTAATCAAGGCCGAGTGTTTTTGATCACGGTTTACAACACTGCCTTAAGCTCACTGAATTTAACCCACAGAATGTCAGTCGGTACCTGATTACAACTAACTTCCCAGTGAAGAAAAACATTGCGAGGATACCAAAATAATTACGTCACGCATATAATAATTATAAACTTTCATTAGGTAGGTAAGTATATATTATGTCTCATCTCAACCAAGGACGATCTTATGATAGGATCGGCAGAGGCCTTTATTCGCATTTACACAGGCGTTCAAAAGTGCATGGGCAATTTATGAATGAATTCATTCATAAACTGCCCATGCAATTATAGATTTGACTATTTCACTTGCTTCCTTCCCCTTTGCACCTCTATATAGGATGATTTTCATAACAAAAACTATTCTGTCCTTTCCTAGGAGTCAAAACATCCCCATGCCAAATTTCACCTTAATCCGTTCAGCGTTTTTAATTTAGTGTGAATTGGTAACAGATAATAGTTCATCAAATTTACAATATTAGCATCGCATGGAAATTTGTCCAAAATGTAATTGAAGAAACCGTGCTGGTTTTGTGACAGCATCGCTACGCAAGATCAGTTTGCTAGACAACAAAAATAAAATAGATGCCATTATTAAGTAAAATGTATCTAATGAGACTAATGGCATGCCATGATCTAAGAATGTTTTTGCGCAAAGTTAAAATAATTTTAATCAAATCAATTTAACGGGGATATAGGCGATACCTAGTTCCATTAGTGCCATATAGATAGAACTGTAATAAGTGCCATCCTAATCCATCAAGTTGTGCATATTCAGTAATAAGCCGTTTTAGAAAAGTAATCGTACAAAAAAATCTGAGTTTATTTATAAACTATCCTTGTCCAATATTTAATATAAAAACCGTACTGGCTTTGTGACATTGTTCTTTGCGCAAAGGCAAAATCGTTGCGTTTGGCCATTGTTGTACTCCCCTGGGCCCGCTATGAGGTATGTATGTCATCCGCTTGTACAATGCATGGTGGGTGTTGACAGCCATATATACATTGAGTTGCCGTATTTGTAGTGGTTGGATTCCGCGTCACTAAGACCTCAATGATATTGTCCTGAGGTCTCTTCAGTCAGCGGGTGTTCATTCCGTTCTGGAGCCACTGGGTTTAGCCGCACTGATAGCAAGATGGAGTGACCCTGGTGCTGTGGAAAACGGGGCGGTGTTCAGTGTGGGATGTTACATGCGTTAGCACAATTTCGACCACCCATATTACTCGCACTTCCCACGTAGCAGGAGCCCTCTGCCGAAACTCTAGCGGTGGCGAAGCGGCAAAAGTGTGCGCTCCCTTCTGGGATAAGATCCCAAACGGATAGCGTAACGTAATCAGACAACAGTTTGTCACCTTTGTATGACAATTTCTGATAATTCTATACAGTTACTCACATTTGACAGCAATCACCGTCGCACTATCCATGCAACTTGTCTTTTCATGAACTTATAGCATTATCATTATCAGATGACATTCGTGGATAAGCAACTTAGGTCTATAGGACATGGGTACAATACATGTTCATGCCTTTGGTTGTGGAGATAGCGGGCTGCTACAAAGTTACTATTATTAGTGATTTTATTTATTATCAAATTTATCACAGCATTAAACATATCATATTTACATAGATTTAATGGATCCCGGCACATTGGTCACTTTTCAACTCATTTCCTAAAAACACAGTTTTGTATTTTTTGTGCACTTTCGTCAGTAGTGACAAATATGTACCTACTTAAGTTTAATTTCTGTTTGTTTATGACACTACTGAACAAAAAAAACTTAAAATAAATTTGGGTACATTTTCGTCTGCAGTGAAAGAGAGCTTTTTTATAGGCGAAAAACATACGGTGATCATCGTCTTCGAACACCACAAACAAAATATTTACAGCACGCAGCAATATCACCTTTGTGATTATCACAATAAGGAACAAATCTAATATACCAATAGAAAATATTTGATAAACAAGACAAAGGCATATTTCGATACTCTATTTCTTTGTAGGTACTAATATTTCTTATGCCAATGAAATTTCCACTTTATTCCGTTGTGCACTAATGTGCTAAATTCACAAATTTAAAATGGTACTTAGTACGACTTTGCATTTGCACTAAGGTATCGATTAAAAAAACAAAACGATTCGCAGTCTAAATAAAAAATTAGGCGCCTTTTGCCTTTAATTCGATCCAGCCAGTATATTATGCATCGATTACAAAATCGATTTAACATATTTGATTCTGGCGGGAAAAAATAATAGTGTTTATTTTGACATTTGACATCGCCGTATCTCTGGTAATAAGGGCTACTGTCCTCAATATTTTGTATAGAATATGACACTTAGCGACATTCGTATGGAGATATATCCTTTCCCCGATAAAGAACTTTGTAACAAAGTAAATAAAGTCGGTTTCGGTCCGTCGGAGTGGGGAGCGTCAGGTTTTTTTTCGTTACGGAATTTCTGGATTCGGTCCCCGCGCTCAAGGCCCGCGATAGAAGCTATGCAATAGCTTAAAAATTATGCGAAGACAAGGGGAACAATTTTAATGTATTTTAAATAATTATTTTTAGAATCTTAAGATCCTAACACTTCCTAGTTTGTATATTTATGAAATGTGTATTTTTATGAAATGTAACTCCCATTTATTCTTAAGCTGTAAAGTGTAAAAGCACACGACTACAGGGGAACATATTGCATTCAGTTGTACCCAAGACAATGCTATTCCAAAAAAATGTAATCGGAATGGCCCCAAGAATATTCAACAAAATACCACAAAATATTCAGTTGTTACATCTTACTAAGTTTAAAAATGCCTTAAAATTATTGTTAGCTCAAAAAACTTACTACTCTATAAAAGAATTTTTAAATGACAAAGATTTGTAAATATATAGAATATATGTAGTTACTTAATTTATATTTTGACATGCATGCTCTCAAAATTTGTATGCCGTAAGGCGCCACATAGTGAAACTGATTGACATGTAACAACCTATGTACACCTATGTTGGACAAATAAATAATTTTGTATTTTGTAATGTGGCTGATACTCACGGGTGTATACTAAGGTAAAATAAGTTAAATGTTCCCCGCTCCGCTTCATCAGTGGCCCCATCCTTACCTGGATTTATTGAGCAAATCAGCGCAACTTGCGCGTGGCTGCGACATTCATTATATAATATTTGTCCGACACTTGTCAGAGCGTCGGAGTTATTTTATTTGCGTTGAATATTGGATCAGTTTAATACTGACACTTAGGTAAATATTCGTTGATTTTCTGAGATGGGCTTTTGTTGAACACGTTACACAATCTACGGTATTTTTAGTTTTGTGTTTCATAACCAGAAACTGAAAATTCTTTCTCTCAAAACCAATCTCTTAATTTTTTTTAATACTATGACGGTGACAAACAAGTATACGGCCCGCCTGATGGCAAGCGGTCACCGTAGCCTATGGACGCCTGCAACTCCAAGGGTATTACATGCGCGTTGCCAACCCTTTAAAAAAAGGAGGATTCGCTGTGTTGACAGCTAAAGGGGCAAGCTTTGCTCCGTGGGTCCCCAGCTGTCAACAAAGTGAATCTTCTGGAGCTCTGGCGACCTTACTCACCTTATTTACCCGAGATTGAAGCTAAGCAACTTATATATTCTGCCGATTTATACGTTATTTATACGTTTTGAAATAATAAACATGTCAGATAGACGTAACAAAAACTTGTACTTGTACAAAAACTTGCACATCTTTTTTTAAACACACGTTAACTAAAAAAATGCCTATTTTTATGCCTTGGGTAAGATAAAGACATGCGTCTTTGACGGAAATGCTTGGTATTCGCTTTTGAATGCAATATGGGGGATTCCTACCGCTATTGATGATAAAACACAGTATGGACATAGCTTTAGATCAACAACAGATCCAAACGGCACAGAAAAGGCTTACGCAAACTAATTAGAGTTTAGATATTTTGAGCTGTGTTGATTTAGGCTGATCTCAAATGTCCCAAAGATTTTCTTTTTATACCATGTCAGTGGCAAACAAGACGGCCCGCCTGATAGAAAGCGGTCTCCGTAGCCTATGAACAACTGCAACTCCAGGGTTGTCACGCTTTGCCGATTAAAACAAAACTTATAACTCCTTCAAACCCCATACAGTAGTCCTTCGGGAAACATCGGCAGAGAGCTCATTCCACAGCCGGAGCGTCCGCGGCAGGAAATTCCTCTGAAACCGCACAGTGCGCGACCATGTAGGTTTTAAGATGTACAAATGATTATCTTGTCGGTGTCGAACGGTAAAAATAAGACGATGGTAGCCCAGTGGTTAGGGCGTCTGCCGCGAAAGAAGGAGGTCGCTAGTTCGATCCCAATTCTGCTCACCGGGGACCTTGGTTACTTTTTCTGTAGTATATTTGGAATGTGACTTTGGCGTCGTCACGTAAAATCTATTGTAAGAGGCTCTCCACACGGTGTTGGACGAAAGCCAAGACTTGGTACGAGGCAGCAACTATTCAATAAATGTACAGTCAAGTGTGAAAGTAAATACAGTCTGCTACAAAGATATGAATACAGCCAAAGTGCGGCCTGTAGTCTGGGATGCCACATGCGTGGATGCGCAGTCTTATCTTCCAGAGACTTCAAACAGGGCTGATGCTGCTTACACTGCTGAAAACTTCAAGTGGCGCCAATACGCAGTGACTAGTACCGATTACCAAGATTACCGGATTCATGTTTCAGCCATTTGGGGTGGAAACTCTTGGACCGTGGGGCCCTGGCGCCAACATTATTTATAAGGAACTGGCAAAGTGTCTGATAGAAGTTATGGGTGACAGGAGGGCTGGCTCGTACCTTGCGCAACGCATTGAATTGCCGTACAGCGTGGCAATGCCGCCAGCCTTCTTGGCACCCTGCCAGAAGGCACCGAGCTGGAGCCAGTTTTTATTTATAGGTTTAGTGTTAATTCTTCTTTGTATTTCTTGTTGTTACCTATTTTATATTTGTTTTTACGTGTAAAAATGAACAAACATTTTACAATTGTAAAGCAATTATTAAATCATTTATTATTTATTATAAAATATTTGATTCATGTTTTTAAGTAGGCACACTACTATGTGATTAGGTACTTCGGTTAGGGCGTCTGCCGCGAAAGCAGGAGGTCGCTGGTTCGATCCCAGCCCTGCTCACAGGGGACCTTGGTCACTTTTTCTGTAGTATATGACATCTCTTTCAATTTATAATGAATAAATATTAGCAGCCTAGGTAAAGGTCCTCAAGGACCTATTTTAGATTTAAGGTAGGTAGAGGTAGATAGCTTGGTAAGTTACACATACTGTATTTATTTTGAAAATAAATGTTTTACCTCCAGTATTTATATACTTACTTTGTATCTATCTATTATATATATCGTCTATTACCCACATCACAAGCCTTATTGAGCTTACCGTGGGACTAGGTCAATTTGTGTAAGATTGTCCCATTATATTTGTTAAAAAAAACCCCGAACGATTTTTTTTTTCTGGACGACAGAAAAGGCAGTCAGCGATCCAATGTATTCGATATTTAAATTTGGCAAACGAGGCAACAAACATCCTGCTTTCACGTTGTGCTTTTTACATAGCGTTTAATATACCTAGTGAACCTTATTTTCTTTTAAGCAGTAATGTTACGAGTAAGATGTTCCGTTCCTTGCTACGTGCCTACGGCGTAGGCGGTCGTAGGCAGCTACGCGAGTGAGCTACGACTCGAGCAAATACGAAAACAACAAGTTTCATACCAAACTTTGGAAGCAGAACATAATTTAGGAGTGAAATGGATTCGAAACATTGATCTGTTTTGGTTGTGATCTAGTTACTATACGCGCGAGACGCTCGTTTGGCATCTCTCTCGCATATAGCAAGATGCTTTGTTATATTATTAATGAGAATCTAGTAGCATTAAGTGACGGAATCATCATGGCGATGCAGTCGGTGCCAACATTCAAATTTTAAAGCAAGTTTACGTTTCTCGCATTTATGTAGCAGAATACAATACGGCTACAGCAATGTCGTTTTCGAATGTTACTAAGGTAAAAATTATCAAAAAAATGTTAGATTTATAGTTATCAGTCTTAATTAAAATGAGTGTTAGAGGCGATTCCAATCGCATTGAAATATCGATTTCCAATAGCCACGGTTAATAAGTACTTTACAAGGAAATACTGGTATTTAAGCACATTACATTTCTCACGATTCATGCTGAATGAGGAAACCTTACCTCATGTTGTTACATCAGAGCATTAATGTCTTTTTTGTTTTCATGCTGTTACTTCTTAAAGGGATAAGTTCGCCTTTGTAGGAATTTTCGCGAGAAGAAACCAATTTTTTATCTTTTGCACCTAAAAACAAGGAAAAGGTGAAAGAATGTACCGTAAAACGGCGATACTATGCTCCAAAATTTGCTCCACATTTTTGAAATCACTTAACTATTTTAAAATTGGATGTAAAACAACATATTGATAAGTATAGTTGTTAGTAGAACAACGATTCTGGCTTTATGCGGCACTTGCAGTATAAAATCATTCTGTTTTGAGAGGAATATATGAACTTGAACCTAGGAGCAAACTTAAGCTAGTCTTTGTCTAACTTTGCCCCTAAATGATATTTGTTAGTTGGAGCAATTTCACCTCTTTATCTATAATTTTGCTACCTTTCAATTATAGGTGGGTATATTTACACCATCAATGATATTAGAACAAAAAATCCGACTCTGTAGCTAATCCCGATTATTTTTGATGTAGGTAATCAATTGCAATATTTTCTATTTTACCTACTGACAAGAGAATGAGACGAAAAAAACTTGGAGTATTGTTACCCAGTGGAGAGCAAAGTAGGAGCGTTTTACGGTACATAATTATGAACTCGACTGTACATCTACAACTTTGAGCACGACCTCCGAAGTTGCCTATTTGATCAAGTTACCTTTAAATAACCTGATTAGAAGCAGTCCAGGTTTCAGAGTTTAACTTCTGCAAACTAAGTTTGTACACATTTGCTCAAAGTGAAATGACTCAAAAGGAAAAAATTAACCATAATAGGATCACTTTTAATATACTTAGACCGGGTTACTCACGTCTATAAAGTCAAAAATAGCTCGACATCTTTCGGAACGGTCCGCGCCCCATAATAATGAATAAGAAGAAGAATTGTCCTAAATTTTTATTTATACACAACCTAATAGTTTTTAAGTTGTTTTGATTTTTATTTAACAAACAAATTACCATAAGCAATTATTAAACAAGTTTTACCTCTGTTTCTCTGTTTAAAAATAACGGTTAATAGAGTGTTGATCTTTAATTTGCGGTTTTCATGTCGTTTGCGCAACAATTGTATTGTACGCTGTTATCTTCCGCTTGAGGGACTTGGAATTGTTTTTATGTACATTAATACATTTAGTTGCTTTGTATACACGATGGTTTTTAATCGGTGATCAGGTGAAGAAAAATATTAACGTCTAACTCAAGTTAAACTTATTAGGCGAGGATCCATGCAATTACCTCACTACCCCCAAACTAGCGATAACGTCGATAACCCAACGATTCCTTGCGACCTTGATGACAGCGATCCATCTCGTTGGAGGCCTTCCCAAGCCGCGGCTGCACGCTGTCCCCACTCGCAATGTGCCCGGTCCATGCTACTCAAGTCTGGCAACACTGAGTCCATAATTAAAAGCCTCCTCATTCCGAATTCTATCTCGCGAGGAAACTCAGAATGTAGCTCATCTCGTAATAACATGCTAATAAATATACACCGACCTAGTTCTGTCTGTTTTTCTGTTCCGCCCACTGGAAGTCTGGACATACGACGGCAGGTTGATAATTTCATCAAATATTGATTGTGTCTGCGGAAAGAGAGGTACGGGTACAGCGGATGCATATCGTTTAGTGTGGTGCAGAGCAGAGCCCATCTAGGGAAGTACCTCCACCTTACAGAAAACCGCAGTTTAATAACACTAGACCCTACTCATAGTGTTGTGTTTCTGTTGGTGAGTAAGGTCGCCAGAGCTCCAAGAGGATTCACTGTGTTGACAGCTAAAGGGGCAAGCTCCGCTCCTTGGCTCCCCAGCTTTTTTTAACGGTTAACACTTACGTATGTTTATCATAATAGGCGTGACATGTTTCGACTGCATCGGGCAGTCATCGTCGGACAGACAGAGTGGTGTCACCTTCACTGCTTGGGCATAACTGACGGCGATGACTGCCCGATGCAGTCGAAACATGTCACGCCTATTATGATAAACATACGTAAGTGTTAACCGTTGCAATTTAATGTCATACTATAAGATGTCGAGATTGTATCAGTTCAGTATGACGCACGAAAGTTTAAATTATATCTTTAGTGTCTAGACTTTTCGGTTTATAACAAAAACTTAGTCAAAAGAATATACCATTATATACCATTATATATATATACCATTGTATATGCCATTTATTTACTCAAACCCCAAATTCTCCCATAAGATACATGTTTATCTTACCTCGTCATGACAATATTTGAATACAAATTACATGTCAGAAGGTTCCGTCTCATGGGATTGGCTCATTCTAATACCCTTATCAAATAGGGCGAGTGATGGGCTCAACTATCCAGTATGAGGGTCAGCCTAAAAGTTCCTAGGAAATATGAAGAAAATCAAAGCTTACTAAACCTGAAATACAATAATTTAATTTTCATCATACCAGCTCGTAAATGGTGGTATTATATGCAAGCACACTGAAACTTAAGCTGCTATATTAAGCAAAAAATATTAATTAAATTATTATGCTAAGCTATATTAAGCTCATAGCAGTAAAGGATTTTCATTCGTTTTTCCGCCCGCCCGGAGCTCCCGAAGGACCTACGCCCCACGAGCGCGGCACCACTCACTGTATGTAGACTGCGCTACTAGACTACCACTTAAAATTATTGTTTATTTATTTGCCTAGTAAGTTTATTTATTTCCTCGCAAATGTGATGAAAAACATTGTATGTATCACAGGCGGTACAAGAATTACGAACTCGTGTTAAAATTAAGCCCTTTGTCTTCGACTCTGGCTTAAACACTCGTTCGTCATTTCTTGTTTACCGCCCTTAATACAAATACAAATGAAAGTCACTGTCTTGTCATGTGTCAAAACTACTGTTTAGAAAACACTAATTATTTTTCAAGTACTCCCTAACACAATAACACGGAAAGAGCACGTTGTTGTAGAAAGCTGTTTTTTTTGCTAAACTGGAAATTTCTATATGTATTCGAGTAGAAGAAAAAGTGTCCCAAGATATTTCGCACCATTTGTTTATACATTTAGTATGACGGAAGCCTAATGGAAAGTTGGAAAAATGTATGGAAATTATAGGACAGTTTTTTTTTTATGCTATAGGTGGCAAACGAGCAAACGAATCGCCTGATGGTAAGCGATTAACGTCGTCCATGGACACCCGCAACACCAGAGGTGTCGCAAGTGCGATGCCGGCCTTTAAGGTGGGAGTACGCTCTTTTGTAATGGAATTAAATAAATTAAATTAATTCGTTTTGGAATGGCTTCGTATCATCTTTCGCTGGTTTATAATTTTGCCTCTCTCTAAACCGATATGAACTACGGGTCCTTCGGGTATTTTAATTAGGGGACAATATGTTGCAAACAACATAAAATTCGGTCAAGGCTAGCGTCAAGGGACGTTCTATACAAATAATATCGGGTACATATATCAAGAGGGTATGAAATGCGGTATAAAAATCAATGGTTATGACAACAAACATGGCCGCCATAGTATAAGGAAGGAGTATCTTCTTTATTTTTTAACAGTCGCTAATAAGAAGACAGACCTTGGTGCGAAGCCAAGATGCCAATCATATTAAATAATATTTAAAACGGGTCACTCACGTAATTTAGTCGATTTTCGCTCGACATGTTTCGTTCTTTACGAAGAACGTCATCAGGAGCGCCCACTGGCGACAGAGGCAAGTCGTAATTACGTGAGTGACCCGTTTTAAATATTATTTAATATGTTCGAGTCTCACGAGAGTTTTATAGTTAAAATAAAGATGCCAATCGTTCACGTTACGAAGCGTTTCGTAGTAATCTCTATCTTATCCTGGTCAAGGCATTTACTTGTGTGTTTATCACGAGTTTCTGAGTTCTGGGTGTTTTCTATCTATTTAAGTATTTATATGTATCTATCTATTATATATATCGTCGTCTAGTACCCACAACACATGCCTTATTGAGCTTACCGTAGGGCTAGGTCGATTTGAGTAAGATTGTTCCACAATATTTATTTATTTATTATTACTGTGACAATGACGGTTTCGTTTTGTTCGCGACTGAGCGTTAGCGACTGGCATCTTGGCTACGCACACTTATCGGCAAGTCTTAGGAAGTGAAAAACTTCACAGCCTCGGCGACACTCACAATCTCGACTCTGGGATACACGGCCATCGCTCCAATTCTTAAACCTTTTTTTATATATTAAGGACGACTCCCACTAGGATGGGATAGGACGGGACGGTATGGGACGGGACGGGAAGGGTAGGAACAGGACGGAACGATCTGTCAATTTCTATAGAATCACGTGATAACTCGGAGGCCTCGGATGTCACGTGACGTTTTCTGACAGATCATCCCGTCCCGCTCCGTCCCGTCCCTTTTCTAGTGTGAGTCATCCCTTAAACAAACATTGAGAAAATAATCTTTGTGCTCAGCTCATTTGATTCTACAACTCTCCTGGGAAAAATAGACTTAGATGGGCAATGAAGAATTACTTGCTAACTAGATATTAACTTGGAACTTTGCTCTAGTTACTAAAGAATCTTATTAAAGAATATAACAAAGCTTATTAAAAAGCTTATTAATGTAAGTTTTATGTTTGAGGAGACTTGTCTTAAGTAATATAATTACTATTTAAGACCAGATATTTACTTTGTATATTTGTTTTATCCGAGCTCCCGATATTTCGGCACTGTTACAAGTAACCACGAAAATAATGTTACTTTGCTATTCCGCCAAACGTGCTAGTCAATTAGTGCCAACCCGTTATACCTATTTGCGTATTTTATGTATGCAATTAATGCTAACATTTCAATAGAAGTAAGTAAGTTGCATCCCATCTGAAATGTTAGAAATATTAAGATGTTGCCTTTCAGATGTCTTAAGCTACCTCACTTTATTGCACTTAGTCTTGCAACTAAGTGCATCCGGTAGAGACTACATACAATACAGTCAACCAACTAGAACCTGGTTGACTGTATGTAGTATCTGCCGGTGTCTGTAGTCGGTGTATTAGAACCCTAGGCCACTGTAGGACTACGTCATAGTGACGTTATAAATTAGATTGTAAGAAATCTGTTACTGCTTGTCACTTTGACATGGTTCTAGAGTGGCCTAGGGTTCCAATTGGTTGACTGTACTTTACACATTCAAATGTATAAGTGTTACGTCGTCATGCACGGTACTCAGCGCTTGATAATGGCATCATAGGATGATGACTACAAAAACGTGAGTTTTATCCGTTAGTTTATTTCCGTTGCTGTTGTAGGTCCAAGGGCACCCCGGAGGTGCATAGGGCCTCCACAAGATCCTTCCACGCCTTCTATCTTGAGTAACCTTCTTGGCTTCGCTCCAGCTCAGTCCTACGGCTCGCAACTCGCTCTCCACGCCACGTGTGTACAGGGCGACCACGAGCTCGCTTTCCGCCTTGAGGCTTCCACTCAAAAGCGAGACTGGCACTGTTCGTTGCTCCTTTTCGAAGGGTAAGCCCGATCCATCTCCACGTCCGCAGCGCTACTTCTTGGGCGATTGGAGACTGACGGCATATACTCCACAAATCCTCGTTCCTTATTGTCTATAAGACGTATAATCCATTAGTGTTATAAATAATTAATATGTTTTTAAAAGTTGAAGGAAATGTCATTTACTACAGGAAATGTGACTAAGGCTCCTAGTTTAAATTAAGAACTAACTTGGTAACTAGTTTTTAATTAAGGCAATTTCAATTTAGACTGCGAAATGTTGCGTTTATATCTACATGAAAATTATATTTCATTAAAAACTAATTTTTCGTCATTTTTCTAATATAAAATGCAAACTCTGAAGTCTACTATTTTTTAATAAAACCTAATCATGATCCCTATTAGTACAGATAAGCCTATGTGTAAGTAGTAATCTATCTGGAGCAGAGCCCATCTGGGGAAGTACCTCCACCTTACAGAAAACCGCAGTTTAATAACACTAGACCCTACTCATAGTGTCGTGTTTCTGTTGGTGAGTAAGGTCGCCAGAGCTCCAAGAGGATTCACTGTGTTGACAGCTGGGGACTGACGGAGCAAACCTTGCCCCTTTAGCTGTCAACACAGGGAATCCTCCTTTTTTTGGGTTTGCAACGCGCATGTAACACCTCTGGAGTTGCAGGCGTCCATAGGCTACGGTGACCGCTTACCATCAGGCGGGCCGTATGCTTGTTTGTCACCGTCGTAGTATTTAATAAAAACTGCTGGTGTCCTAAATTCCACCTAATGCTCCATCTAGTAGGGGTGGTCTGTGACGCCAGCTCTGCCGTCTGCACTTGAAGATACGCAGTAAGAGGATTAAATCTCTGAAGTGCATTCTCCTAATATCTTACTGCTTGCACTTGCATTTTCTCACTAGGCGCTGCGTCCTTTCAGCTATACCGGGTGGATAGGATAGAGCCCTTTAAACGAAGTTCAGAGAAAAGGATGCAATCCACAATTTTTTTAAAATTTCGAGCGGTATTAAGCGGTCCGTTAAGTCGAGAAAATTGCACATAGTTCGAATTTCAAAAATCTGTTTGCTCGAATTACTGGGTTTGATCTCTTACCCCTCGATTTTAACTGTTCGTCAAATACAACAGATAATTTGTTTTCGATGGATTCATTATAACTCAGGAATAAATATTCCTGATAAACACACAAATAAATGTCCTAACCAGGATTCGAACCCGGGACCTCCTGCTTCGTAGGGTCAGCGACTAGGAGGCCGTTAAACCTATATCTTCTTATTTTAATCACGTTCCAATACTCACCCTGTGTAAATTGTGCAGGATACATAATATTAAATCCCATTTCATTGTACTGATATTAGCAAACGCGAGTAGGAAACCTAGTTTTATTGAAAGTAAGCTCCTTTGAAGGATATTTGTCGACAAGTCTGGATGTATTGCAAAGCTCTACAAATATAAGTACTATAGTTGGGTTTATCAACAACTTACTTCTTATTAAACACGGATAGGTACCCTAAATAAGGTGGGATAAATTGTTTGGGAAATGTGAATAGGCTCATATAAAATTTGGAACAATAAATGATTATTTTCTACAGTATTTGACTTAAGGAGTGACCGACAGCTACTTTCATATAAAAAATTGTATTCATATTTACACATATTTGTGACGCCATGACGCGTCGAAGCTTCATATTGAACGTTCTACGAGTGAAGTTCGTTACGTAACCTCTGCTGTGACATTGAGAGACAACGAATAACGAAACAATTTATATGTCACTAACAATTTGACTTTGACAAAATGTTCTTTTCTTGTATAGTGACGTCATACCACAGATAATATATGGACTACCATGGCTGACATCATTTTCGCCGGATTACGTAAAAGTAAAGTTCAAAAATTTTTTTGCAGTTTTCCAGGGCATAATAAACTATGAATATATTTGTTTCTCTTAATCCTCTCTCTCTTAATTCGGAATCCCTAAAGTTTTTTATCATATTTTTGCATTCCCCAATACTGTTTGACATAATTATCATTTGTCCGAAAATCATATGTCCTAATATTGTTTTTCCAAATTGAAGCTAAACATTTATTCTCGAAATATATACAGTACAGTAAGTGTAACTTACCTAACTACCTACCTCTACCTACCTTAAATCTAAAGTAGGTCCTTGAGGCATTGTACCTAGGATGCTGGCGGCATTTCCTCGTTGTATCGCAATGCTGATACGTTGTGCGAGGAAGCCACCAGCTCTTCGGTCACCAGTAACATCAACCAGACGTTTCGCGATTTCTACGAAAAATTTGCGTGCGCTGGGACCCCATGGACCAAGAGTTTCGACCCCGAATGGTACAAAAAGGTACTCTTTGCCCTTTATTGTTTTTCCTAACATTGTTTCAACTTACTTTTCTAGCAGCAATTCAACTCTGTGTCTGGTTCTAACCTAACCTAATCGGCTTGTCTAACAGCGATTCGGTTCTGTGTGAAGTCGTTTTTGGGCTATAATAATTCGATTATTACAAATAGTCGTTAGGACAATAGATCGTTAGGAATTATGATCATTACGACAAAACAATTAGGGTAAGTTATGTAGGAAGTGGATATGAAAATAAACCAAAATACAACTTAACTTGGTATATTTAAATTAAAAATCGGAACACAGTACAATAGGCACGTCTTATGTTAATCGCTCTCAAATCAATCTCAATGGCGGCCGGTGAATATCTTAAAACTAAAGTCATTCGTGCTTTCTCTTTCACGCTCATTAGCAGGGTTTAATTAGCATCTCATTCACTCATAATACGTCATCCATGCGTTCCATTTCACTCAATCCTACAGTTATTTTAGAACAAACGATATTAGGGATGTCGAGGGAGATCCGTTCTTTTTATTATAGCGAAGGCTATTCCAAACTGTCAGCTCATTGTGAAACTTTTTTTTTTATATACTACGACGGTGACAAACAAGCATACGGCCCGCCTGATGGTAAGCGGTCACCGTAGCCTATGGACGCCTGCAACTCCAGGGGTGTTACATGCGCGTTGCCGACCCTTTAAAAACTTTAACACTCCTTTTTTGAAGAACCCCATACTGTAGTCCTTTGGGAAAACAGTGGCAGGGAGCTCATTCCACAGCCGGAGCGTCCGCGGGAGGAAGTTCCTCATAAACCGCACGGTACGAGACCATTTAGGCTCCAGGGTATGCGGGTGAACACCCTGCCGACGGCGAGCGGTGCGGTGGTAGAATGCAGCCGTTGGCATCATATCAAACAATTCCTCAGAGCACAATCCATTGTACAAGCGATAGAATACACATAAGGAGGCGAAGTCTCTCCTTAGACTTAAGGGTTCGATATCGCTCGTGAGTTTGGGATCGTTGACAATTCGGACAGCACGTCTTTGGATCGAGTCAAAGGGGCCCAGCTGGTATCCAGGTGCTCCCGCCCAACTCTGGTTTCACTATTACTCATTCTAGTCACATTCGCCTCAATTTCAGTTCATCAGTGTTATATTATATCCGAGTATCCCGTCACCTCGTTATCTGTAGTAGATTGGATGCAGCCGGTCCGGGGCTAAACGAGTTACTGCCGTTTTGTAGGGTAATTTAATCATTATAATTTTTTCCTTCCATGCTAGGAGTTTCTGTGCGAGATCGTATCAGAAATGAGACCATATGCATCCGCAGCAGAACCAAAGTAACCGATATAGCATATAGCTCTCCGAATCGCTAAACTTAAGTGGCAGTGGGCGGGGCACATTGCACGTAGAACCGATGGCCGTTGGGGCGGAAATGTTCTCGAGTGGCGACCGCGTCCCCCCACAAGGGGGACTGATGACCTGGTGAAGGTCGCAGGAGTCCGCTGGATGCGGGTGGCGCAGGATCGGTCATTGTGGAAATTTTTATGCAATAAATGAAATGAAATAAATGAAATGAAATGAAATTTTTTGGGGAAGCCTATGTCTAGCAGTGGACGTCTTTCGGCTGAAATGATACAAAATACAAATCATTTATTCGTGGCAAATTTAAGATACAATTACATATAAGAGACAAATATACAAAAAATTACCACGAAATGGTCTCGCCTCAGCATAATGTCGACCCGAGAGTCAACGCTGTTCTTCCGGCCAGACCATTTTTGGGCCACGATCGCAGCGTGTAAGTATGGCCTAATAGTAAAGAAAAGTAATATTGAATGCATCCATATCCATGACGCTGACGCGAGCGCCATCTAGGCCAAGGCATGGCAATACATAATGACATAACATGATTAAATAATAAGGTACACACTAGGTTAAAACTATACATTGTAATGTAATATTTTAAAATAAATGATAAGAAAACTAAGTAACGACATAATTTGTGTGCCGAGTAAATATGATAAATGTGAAAAGTGATTATAGTTTACACAGTTTACTATTGCAAAGAACAGATTGTACACTAACCAAGGCGTGAGGCTAAATGATGATGATGATGATGAGGAGGTTTTCCTGTAACTATGTAAAGTTAGGCTCGCCAATATGAATTCATATTGAAAATATCAGGACAAGTTTAACACTAGGAGCAGGAAACCCTTCCTTTGGACGGAGTAAAATCGCCGTCTGTGGAACTTCCTAACAATGTAAACAAAAGGCATCGCATGTTTTGTCACTGTTTCTCCTTGTATTTTTACACTACCTCATCAAACATCACTGAAACCATTCACTAATGCAACGCCCGTATTATCGTAGCAAACAAAATATAAGATAATAAGTTAATTTTAGAGATTTCATTGAAAACTTAAAAGTTAGGTTATTAAAATCCCAAAATGGCGTACATTTGACTATTAATGCTTTGATTGTTTGTAGTAAAACTTTAATCGATTCATTGAGTATTTATGAGATAGTGCACAGTAGTGAGATAGTTAACAGGTGCTTCCAGACAATCCAGGCGGTATTGCGCTGCCGCGCTTAACAAATCTGTTAAGACTGTGTTCAAGTGAAAAGATAAACAGAATTTAATTCGTTATTGATAAGTGTTTATTAAAACTGATGTTAAAAAGTAATCTTAAAAATAAAAGTAAGTAATTTAATTAATTTGTATAATGTTCGTTATTTTAAAGAATGTCATGTTTTGACAAAATGACCCACCACAGGTCGTCAACAAAGACAAAATAATAAATTTATACTATGTACTACGAATACGCAATGTGGACAATCCACTCGGTGATTCTTATTCGATCCAATTCCAATCCAAACTTCAAGAAAGTTGAGAACAGCCGCCCATGTCAACACAGCTCAAAATATCTGAACTCTATTATTAGTTTGCGTAAGCCTTTTCTGTGCCATTTGGATCTGTTGTTGATCTAAAGCTGCGTCCACAATATGTGTGATTAAAACTGGCATGTTGAAACTAGATAAAAAAAACTTTATTTCAATAACAACAAAAAAACATAAAACTAAAATAAAATTAATGTTAAAGTAAATATTCCACCCTCGGCATGGTACCGTAGACGCTGGCAGCGTTTCCTCTGTAATACTAATGCGTTGAGCGAGGAAGCTGCCAGCTCCAGCCAGGGTCGCCGGTAGCGCCCACAAGCCTCTTTGACATATCCTTAAAGAGGGTGAGGGCGCTTGAACCCCATATGCCGAGGGTCTCGATGCCGAACGATAATATAAAGATAACGATAAGCTAGATTTGTCTATACTTTATCGGAGTGAAGTGTCAAGAAGACGTAACGTAACACCGAGTTGAACATTGAAGAGGACTTCCGTTTTGATACTCAAGATGGCGGGTGCGTCTTTAGAATAGTTCTTTGTTTTTTTTGTGTGCTAAATTTGTTTAAAGTGTAATATTTATAGCTTATTGTGCAGTAAACTAACGAGGAAGTGTGCAGCTAATGAAGAATTAATCCTGAAACGCGTGTAATCGCGTTATTTATTAAGTTACTCGGTTGTCCCGGGATCTCGGCCTCCTGAGAAACTATTTTATTACGTATTGCTATAAACTTAATAAATAGCAAAGCCAATTACCGATCAACGTCGCTCAAAAGGCAATATACTATTTATATAATTATGATATACTGATATACGTGACACTGGCAAAATTGTCCAATTCTAGGACAGAGGCCATTATTTATAAAAGAAGAAGAAGAACAACGAAGAAGAAGAAGAAGATTGACGTTTGGATCTTGATCAACGCCGTGTCATTAAGCTCGCGCCTCACGTATTGCGGTGGAACGGAATAATAATTGTTGATTGCTAACCTGTGGGATTTTATTACACTATATGTAAACTATTCGGAACATTTCTTATTTTGACAAACCTGATCGCCCTGCCCGATTACTTACATGGATTCTTGGAATAAAGGTCGTATTCACGAAGGTCGCAACCACGAGTTAATATGTTTTAAGTAACCCAGTTGCATTTAAAAGCGTATGTCAAGCATAACAGTTATTTAAACTTTCAAGATTTTCAGACGCGCCTCTGTTTAAACCCTAAAGTCAAAC
Source organism: Lathronympha strigana (assembly GCA_949128165.1). NCBI lineage: Eukaryota > Metazoa > Arthropoda > Insecta > Lepidoptera > Tortricidae > Lathronympha > Lathronympha strigana. The sequence continues at coordinate 764,195 of OX421920.1, forward strand.
ACGCGTTTATTCACATTATTACATTTCGAGCTCTTTACAACACTCGCTTTCACAGGGTTAAGATAATGACAGAGAATGCTAATTCTTCCCGTCAAACAAGTTACTTGTGCAAACTACCCACATACAAAACTTCTTACTTGCCTAAAAAACAGGACAGTGTGGACATAGCTTTACCCCGTCATCCCTTTGTTTTCCTCGTACAATTCTCTATAGAGTCCGTACTCGGTCTCTGCAGCTAATTTCAAACGCTACGGGCAGTGAAATGTACAAACAATATTTCAAAGAGGAATAAACCAAAAGACTAGCTATATATAAAGTTGAGTTTTAATGTTCAGCATAATTGATAGATGGCGGCACTTTTTTTGCTGTGCCCAAGTTTACAGCTTCTGAACATATATGATTTTTATCATACAATGCAATTGAAAAGGGTTCTTAATTAAGGGTTTAATAAGATAATCAACCTCCATAGCCCTTTTAAAAAGTCCACCGGAAAGACTGCGAAGAACGTTTTGTGTTTGACCCAAATTGTCTGGGAAACGACATTTTAGGACGTTTACCAATGATTGATAACATTTATTTTCAAAATATATACAGTAAGTGTAACTTACCAAACTACCTCTACTTTAAATCTAAAATAGGTCCTTGAGGCATTGTACCTAGGATGCTGGCGGCATTTCCTCGTTGTATCGCAATGCTGATACGTTGTGCGAGGAAGCCATCAGCTCTTCGGTCACCAGTAACATCAACTAGACGCTTCGCGATTTCTACGAAAAACTTGCGTGCGCTGGGACCCCATGGACCAAGAGTTACGACAAAAAGGTACTCTCTGCTCTTATATTTATTAAATTTTAAAATTTTGGCACTTTCAGCCGCTCCGCCCGCGTTTACATTAGTTCGTTAGAGATAGGACGGTGCCAGCGTGTCTACGCAGGTAGCATCCCACACTAGCATCCGACCAAAACTCCAAGGAACCAAGAACACTCCATCGAGTCTCTTGCCAACTATATTTGCCAACTCACATTTGGCCGATTTTCATTTGCCAACTACGTTAAGTTTAGAATATGATATTCCGCGAAAGATACGGGTACGAAATTATTAGTTTGGAAATTACATTTGGTAATAAATATTCGGCGATACGTTAGTAAACCCTAGCTATCATGTGAAAGTTTAAACCAACTCGTAGATAAGACTTCAGTATCAGCGGCCTTGGTTCAGACACGGCATTCAACTCGCTGTTATCACATATGTATACAGATAGCTTGGAAGTTTTATGTCATTTATACGCGTTGTAAATGACTTATTCTAGACCGGTTTCCATCAAGCGGGCCATATGCTTGTTTGCCACAGACTTGGTATAAGAAACGGATCTATATCGGAATTTCTAAAGTTTCTTTTCCTATTTTTGCATTCCCTAATTTGACATAATGATAATTTGTCCTAAACTCATGTCTTAACCCTAACATCGTTTTAAGATACTTTTCAGTCCTCCGGCCGGTAAGCGCCACTTTACGCAAAACTAAATTGCCGCCTGCCGGCTTCGTCGGGCAGAAAAATAGTATACAAACCTCGGCCGGTAAATGGGAAAGCCTCGGATCACATTTCCCACTTAAACGGCGTTGGTATGTAATCTACTATTTCTGGCAGCGATTCGACTTTGTGTGAGTTCTAAACTAACCTAATCGACTTTTCTAACAGCGATTCGGTTCAGTGTGAAGTGGTTGTTGGGCAATAATTAGGTTAGGACAATAAATCGTTAGAGATTATGATCATTAGGGCAAAATAGTTAGTGGAAGTAACTTTAGGACAAACGATATTCGGGATGTCGAGGGAGACCCATCTAGACAGCTTTCCATCAGGCGGGCCGTATGCTTGTTTGCCACAGACGTGGTGTAAAACGGGATATTTAAATGTCCATGTTAGCCTAAAATCGTAAACATATAAATGGCTTACACGTGGATAAAATCGCGGGTGAAGACTAGACAAGCCTGCCTTAACTATCCTGTAGGGGCGTAAAAGTAAACTAGAATACATTTTAGTACCCAACACAAGAAAACAAAAGCTACATCTAAAATACTTGGTCTACCCCCCCAGGCAACACATCTATCGATGAAGCGACGACCTTTATATCCTCAAAAAGACACTCCTGATATAAAACGTACCTATTTGTCTTTTTTTTGTCGGGAACTCTTCGGGGAATATTTGGAATAAGTTTGATGAATAATAAAGCATTTATCGAGCTCTGTGAGTCGCGAAAACAAGGCATTTGGGAGTCGGTTGTTTGAGAAGTGGCATTATTTGTGGCAGGAGTAAATAATTTATTAGTATATTGGGTATCGATGGTACTCGTATCTTTTGCAAATTGTATGCTTTTTATACGTAACTAGGGCGCTGTTTCTATGTAACTGAATATAAAGAAAATAGAGGCAATAATGAACTTCAACGGCCTCCTAAAAGAGGTCCCGGGTTCTAATCCTGGTCAGAGTATTTATTGCTGAGTTATGGATGTTTTCTATATATTTAAGTATTTATATAATATGTATCTATCTAATATACATATATCGTCGTCTAGGACCCACAACACAAGCCGTATTGAGCTTACCGTGGGACTAAGACGATTTGTGTAAGATTGTCCCAGAATATTTATTTATTTATTAAAGAAACTGAAAATAAATTAAAATGTATGATAGTTCATAAGGCGCTTTTGTGCGCTATTTATATATCGTTGTGACGCCGTTTTGAATTGTATATTTGTATAATTGTAATACAAATATGCAACTTGTATGCATTTTAAGCGCAATTAGGGCTGTATGTAAGTAATCTAAATTGTAAAGAAAACAGAAAAAAAACCTAAAAATAAATTAAAATAACTTTTATTGCTTTTTTGCACCTAATTTCATCTGTTGACTTAAATTCAACCATCTAAGTATGTACATAATGTACACACGCGTTCAAAATTGCATTTGCAAAATTCATTCAATTGGCCATGCACTTTAAAATTAAACTGTTTATTGCATAAAAAATAGCCTTGTTATTAGATTTACACTTAGTGTTAAGGGTGCCTTACACCAGTCCGATCCGATCCGGGACGATCTGTCAGTTTCTATAGAAATAATCACGTAATAGCTCGGAGCCATCGGAGGTCACGTGACATCTTATACACGGTGCCCGTGAGCATTGCGAGAAATTTTAACAGCGTATTCCTGAGGCTAAAAGAAACGAAAAATGACATATTAAGTGCATTGGATTACGGCTAGTTTCTGAGATAATTGCAATTTTTATTTAAACATTATTTTACCGCCACTCAGTAAGTAACGCGTTTTGGATAATGCTACTATGTGGTTTAGTCTAGACATGATTTTTGACAGACTTCAAAGTGACACTGTGATGAATTTGCAAAACTCGGTTCTACCAAAAAAAACTATTTTTTTTGTATCTTAAGTGGGTCCTTTCTAAATGAAATTTACTAACCATGCATATAAAAAAAGAAAAAAGGGTTTTTTTTGGTTGGAATGACCAAACATCACATGATTCTTTTTGCTTCTTTTAGCCTCAGGAGTACGCTATTAAAATCTCTCGCAATGCTCACGGGCACCGTGTATAGAAACTGACAGATAGCCCCGTATCGGATTGGATCGGATCGGACTGGTGTGACATCCTTTAATCTGTACATTTTTTAATTATATTATAGTACTAAGTACATTTCAAATCTACTTTGCCGAGATCTTCCGGTCCATTTGAAGCATGGCTACGCTAGCTGTATAAAAGCGCCCGCTAACTCGATTACCCGGCTACGGATTGCGGGCGCTAGATCTAATAAAACTATGCGGTGTGCGAAAACAAAAATGGCTGCTGAAAATAGAGGTCAGAGGATAGATTGCAGTTTATACGCAGATTGTGACTTGTGTGACTTGACAAGTATTTGTGCTAATTTCGTGATTATAGGTCAACGGGAAGTACCTATACAGTTTTATTCCCATTGCAGATGTATGGGAAATGCGACATAAATGGCCGTATCTATTGATTGCGTTTAGCGGATTGATTTTCTCACAGCTTCGAGGGACGGCAGACTTGTTTACTATTATGTAATATTAATTTCAACTTGCTACCTCTACGTGTTCCGAAGATAAAGGGTCTTGACAGACAGACGGACGGATGGACGGACGGACAACAAAGTGATTCTATAAGAGTTCCCTTTTCCTTCTTTTCGTCGTCCTTTTGAGGTACGGAACCCTGAAAATATGGAAATATAGAATAACTCACAAAAGCTTCTGTATTCGTTATACATATGTACTGCGTCTTCTTCGCGGCAGAATAAGTAAGAAAAAGAATCAAATTGTTTATTATTGTTTCGCGTATATATATATCTGTCTGCAGCATCGTAGCTTCCAATCAATTGACCCGATTTCTATTACATAGATCATCTCTAGAAACATATTTATGATAATAGATAGAAAATACTAATAGAGTTTTAAGTAAGTAATACATCTGACGCTAGCCTAGTTTATGAAATTATTTACTATTATACCTATACATATAAGAGTCTAGACAACGAATATACAATATTAAAATACAAAAATAAATGTGGGGATATAAAATGTAACCCACAAAGGTTGTACGAAAGGTTAAATACAAATACAATACAAATATAATATATATTATAACAAATACGCCGAATTTACGACCTCATTTTATATGTAACACGAGAAAGGTGAAAATTTTTTACGCTTTTTTGCATAACATAAACTTTGTGTGGGTCAAAATAGGCGCCCTGCTGAACGAGCGAACATGAAGAAATTCTGCCAGCATCCTAGGTACAATGCCTCAAGGAGCTATTTTAGATTTAGGTAGAGGTAGGTAGTTAGATAAGTTACACTTACTGTATACATTTTCTTTTTAATTCAGACACAAATCCATTCGATTATGCAGCTGTTTGTATTCTTTACAAATCGCTTTCTCAACCTTTTTTTAAAAAAAATGTTGGATCAATTAAGGACACGGGAGGAAAAAGTTTTCAGCTCTGACTCTGTGAGCTGAAAACTTTGTCCTCATCGATACTTAATTAGGGTCAGCAACGCGCATGTAAGACCCCTGGAGTTGCAGGCGTCCATAGGCTACGGTGACCGCTTACCATCAGGCGGGCCGTGTGCTTGTTTTTCACTGTCGTAGTATAAAAAAAAATTAATTGAGTAGTAATAATTTTAATTTAAATAGGCGTCATATACTAAAGGCAACGTGGGCGATTACTATGGGCCTTATCAAAAAACTCAAAGTTACGAAAAGTTTCCTAGCGTGATCGAATCAGGAATGAGGAGATACCTACGCAAGAAAACCAAAGTCAGTGACATTGCTCTCAGAATTGGCAGAGGACTGGGCACATTGCTAGAAGGTCGGATGGCCGATGAGGCGAAAAGCTGGGTACTCGACTGGCGACCACGTATCGGAAGACGCAGTATAGGCATTGGCAGACCTCCCGCAAGGTGGTACGATGACCTGGTCAAGGAACCCGCTGGAAGGAAGTAGCATAGGACCGGTCGTGATGGCGATCTTTGGGGCAGGCCTATGTCCAGCAGTGGACGTCGTTTGGCTGAAATGATGATGATGACTGATGAGACAAGTCAATGGGAACTACCGCGAGATAATTCGCCTGGCGGAAAACTTTCAAACGTCACTTTGACAGTACTGTCATACTGGAACGAGACCCACGTATGAGTGGCGCCAGCGACCATAATCCCCCAACCCCTCGACCGCCAATCAGGGTAGCCCCCATTGAACCATAGATTGTGAGTCATATCTTGAAGATAACGGTATTTTCTTTACTAAAACACCCGAATTATTTGGTCCTTTTCGTTTGTTTTTGGTTTATTATTATATTCTTAATGAATGATGCAATTAGATTATATAAAGTTGGTTTTTACATAAAAAGCAAAAAAATATTCAAAATAAGTACCTTATTTTGCTGTTACGGGGAATTTTTATAAACATCGATTCCGAGCCCGAGGATTCACAAACTTTTGTAGCCAACTGTTTTTAGTAGATGCCTAAGTTTTAATTCAGCGATTTCATTTAACCTTCGTGGATAAGTTATCCTGTTATGTTAAATTTATGTAGGAAATTTCGTCCTAAAAGTTTTGGAAACTGTAACCTGATTAGAGATTCTGCTACCTACTCATTTTGAGCTGAAAGTTCGAATATGAGCTGAATCGGTCAAGGGGTTGCCAGGACATAGGGGTCGCAAGTTTAAATATGTTCGGGGTGAAGCACTACTTATAAAAAACTAACGAATATAAACATAATTTTTCTACTCCAGCACTTCTATGTGTCAATTAGATGATGGACAGCGATATTTAAAAAGTAACCATTATAACGTTGTCTGTGGTATTCCATAAGAACACTGCTCCTATGAATTTTCATACATTTATATTAGCACTGTTGTTGTTTTTTTTAAATTTCCATAGTGGGCACAACATCTTCCCTATTCTGCCACGTTTCTATATTTTGCTTTTTACGCTATTTTAGCTGTCGTAGAAAAACTAGGGTATGCAACAGCTCATAATTGGTTCTTAAATAATAATAATAATAATAAAATAATAAACTCTCGGGTCTATTATTACAAAACTCGGCTTCGCCTCGTTTTGTAACGGCGACCCTCAAGTTTTAAGAACCCTTATTATATCACTGTTGCATAAATTACTATTTTAGCCATGACATGTTAATAATTTGACACCTGGGTCCTTGCCTTGACGTCTTAACAGTTGACCTAAACTGAGTCGCTCCCACATAAGTCATATAGCTGACACCTTAGTTTAGGTACTTAACTGTGCTCAGTTGTATTTCAGCGACTCAGTTTAGGTCTTCAACTGAATCGCGTTAAGACGTCATTGTAAGGCCCCTGAGGCCTTATTATTCATGCTTTACCATTACATTATCACAATTAATGGGTATCAGGTTATATTTTAGTAATAGGCTTCGTCTTACCTGATTGTCCCAATTAAACTAGGTAAATTATTGTGTAGGTACCTACATCATTTATTGTTGTGGTTTACGCTAACTACTAGGCTGTATTTTAACTGTATACGTTTTCAATATAATATTACAAAATAATTATAATAATTTCGTATCCCAGAACCACGTTATCTCTGTCAAGCATATCAATTGTCAAACATTTACAAATTATATATCATTAGCAAATGAAAATACAAGACCACGTGTTTTAAAATAATTATTGCGGGTAAATCACGTCAATAAAGTCGAAAATAGCTCTATCTTTGCGCCGCCCGTACCCCCCGCGCCGCTGCCTCGGTCTACATCAGCTAGTCTATGATGGTCGGGTTTTTATCGTTTACCGACGTTGCTGTCACGTTCTAACAAGTATGTATGTGCGAAAGTGACGCATAGCGTGATAAGCGATAAAATGGTAACCTTGCTAACCCTACAGAGCGCGCTGGGGCTCGCAGTGTGCGTAGAGCAGCCGCCGCGGCCAGACGCATGACTCATTAATAAGGACACGGACTTGTCCGAAACATATCGAGCTATTTTCGACTTTATTGGCGTGAGTAACCCGATATAAGTATGTTAATATGTCAGATACTCACGGGAGTTTCTAATTAAAACCACGTAAGTATCTTAGTTGTTGGACCAATGACACAATTCCATATATGACAGTTACGAAGTATTGTAACTTCATTGGCCAAATCTCTAAGTAGAGACTGCCCCCTTATGTGTTCTATCGCCTATACAATGGGTTGTGTTCTGGAATTATTTGACATGATCCCAACGTCCACTTTTCACCATCGCACCGCTTGCCATCGACAGGGCGCTCATCCACACACCGCCCAACCAAAATGGTCGCGCACTGTGCGGTTTCAGAGGAATTTCCTCCCGCTGACGCTCTGGCTGTGGAATGAGTTCCCTGCCGAGGTTTTCCCGAAAGATTACAGTATTGGGTTCTTCAAAAAAGGAGTGTACAAAATTGACACTTAAGTTCATAAATATCTATGCAGCTGAATATATAATATGTAAACACTTACACCTTATTGTCAATGTTCTAAAGGTGTACAACTTCAACTGCTCATATATTCATGACCTCGACTGTACTAGATTTTAACCGGTCGGCAACGCGCATGTGACCCCCTGGAGTTACATATATAGGCTACGGTGACCGCTTTCCATCAGACGGGCCGTATGCTTGCTTGCCAACGTCGTGGTTTTAAAAAATTTTGTTACAGTTGAGTTCAAAAATATCTATGTAGCTGAATGCATAATATGTAAACACCTTGTCATTGTCCTAAAGGTGTACAGATATTTTCGAAGCCTTGGAACTGCTCATATATTTACGAACTCGACTGTACTATGTGTATCGATATACTAATAAATTAAAGGATTTTATTGTCCCTAAAAACACGATTTATTAAAGTTCTACCGACTAACAATAAGGCCTGTTTGTATCACTGTATAAAATGTACTAAAAATAGAATATCAGGAAACAAAGCTTACGTCAAATTTGTTATCACTAAACAGCGAGCTTTCAGCCTTGGCTTAAATGATATGCAGGTTATTTATCTACTCTTAAATTACTAAACGCATCGTTTCCCATGCGAAATTGCATACGAAAATAAAAAAATAACATCTCAATAAAAACATACCGCACCATCGTTGACATCTTCAGCCATCGGCACATTCCCTCTCACTCACACTCACAAACACACATCCATATGTCCCGAATCATTGACCGTTACCACACCGTTCGAATTTCGAAAATTAACGTTAAAACGATGTGTTTTTGTTTATATTTGGAACTGGAGACGTCTACTCCGGCGTTAGGTTAGAAACAGACTGGGTGCGCGCGCCGATCGGTTGCCATGGCAACGCTGTAAGGTATTAAAAAGATACGGCCTTGTTTTTTTTTAAAGCTTCAGGCGACAATCGAGTCTGAATAAGTCACAAAGTTGCGTAAGGGCCGCGTGTTGAGTTACTTACGTTTACTTTGAAGGTTTTATTAGATCAAAAGTCGAGATACGTGTATGGCGGTGAAAGCTAAGACATTCTGGTGTTTATATGCTGAAAGCTTAGAATGATAACAACACTAGAATGGAAGCCATTTCAATTGAGATTTTTTTTCTCAATTTTCATACATTGCTTCAGTTTTCATTCATTGAAGTTTGATGTTTAACCCTTAAATGCATGATGATGCATTTAGGACACAGAAACGAGACAAGTGACAATCAAGTTCTCTTGGAATGTAGACTTTGTCATATCGTCGTAAGTTCTTAATTTGAAATGAATTTGGTTGTCACTTAGAATGTTTTAAGATCAATACTGTTAATTCATGCATTGGGTTCAACACTTGAAATTTGACTCTATAGTTGCCGATTTCTAAGTCTGAACTTTTGACACTTGAGTATTGACGTACTTAGTGATGAGGCTAAGACAAATCGTTTGTCAAATTCAGCGATTATTGATTTTAGCGATGAATCGTTTGATTCGATTTTACTACTACGGATTTATATTTGACAATACCGAGAAACTTCGACAAACTGCGCATTTGTCATACGATTTTTTCCAAAGTCATCTTAGTTTCGTTCAGAAATCAAAACTGTTGAATTCTTAAAATGTAAGATAATAACCTTCATAGTTAATTTGTCTTATTTTAAATAAAAAAAAATTCCACATCGTACTTACTTTTATTTTCGTTTTAATCGTTTTGTTTTGATTTTTTACTGTATTGCCTATTGATAACAAGATCGATTTTTATCGATTAACAGACAGTTGTATGAATTGGAACAGCAGACATGGTCACAACACTAAATTATGGGATTTTGTTTATAATTCCAAAGTGTCTTGCGCGTTTACGTTCTACGGGTATTTCGATGTGTCAAAAGTTCAGACTTAGAAATCGGCAACTATATATAGAAAAGTTCCATTTTGTCTGTTTTGAATTTAAATGTCAAAATAGATGTCTATGACCCAGACATTTATCAATTTTACAATTTAAACTTTCGCGAGTCATATTGAACATTAAATTTCAAAACAGTTAAAACTCACGTATTAAGGATGACTTACACTAGAACGGGACGGGACGGGACGGGGCGGGACGGGGCGGGACGGGAAAATCTGACAATTTCTATAGAAAGCGTCACGTGACATCCGAGGGCTCCGAGCTATCACGTGATTCTTTCTATAGAAATTTACAGATTTTCCCGTCCCGCCCCGTTCCGTCCCGTGCTAGCGTGAGTCATCCTTTATTGCTAGGGAACCTAGTGACATCCTAACTGTAAGACCTATTTAACAGAAAACTCTCAAACTTACTAACTTACTACCAAGCTTACAGAATACTGATGACTCGTCGTCCAATTATGACAATAGGCGTGACATGTTTCGACTGCATCGGGCAGTCATCGTCGGAGAGTTTGAGTGGGTTTGTCACCTCCGCAGTCCGGACATCAATATCTGCAACAATGCAGTTTGCGGCCAAGTACCGAGTGTAAGCTTGACTGAAGCACCGAATAAACGAGGCATTGGTAGCTGAGCAGTACAGCGGGTGGATTTCAAACAGCGGATCGTGAGTTCAAATTCAAGACCGCCTATTTTTATTTTTTTAGGTTATATAAATCCCAACATAAGTCTGGAAGATTTAACGACCGGTTGGCGTAGTTGGTAGTGACCCTGCCTAAGCCGATGGTTCTGGGTTCGAATCCCGGTAAGGGCATTTATTTGTGTGATGAACACAGATATTTGTTCCTGAGTCATGGATGTTTTCTATTTATTCATGTATTTGTACATTATATATATCGTCTGAGTACCCGTAACACAGGCCTTCTTGAGCTTACTACGGGACTTAGTCAATTTGTGTAAAAATGTCCTATAAAATAAAAATATAAGATTTAATTTTTACAAACAGTTTTATTTACAATTAGTGGGTGAATTAATTAATTGTTTTGTTCAAGAAAGTTATCAAAAGAAGAAAGAAAAGCTATTTCCTCGGCCATGTTGATAATTCATTCGGTTTCCGGTTTTCCGGGGACACTTTTTTACATTGAAATGCAGAAAGACGAAAATAAACTTGACCTAATTATTGTAAATTCTATCTGCAGAGTCGGAACGTCCATTAAACTCGATTTCGACCGGCTTGCCGAGTCGAGTCACTCATTCGAGTACTATAAACGGAACGTAAAGAGGAAAAATAGTTATTCTAAGAAGGGAGCAAAGTTGTTAACCATTAATGTAACTTACCTAACTACCTACCTCTAAGTTACACTTATTGTATATATTTCGAAAATAAATGTTTATTAGCATTAATGTTCGAGCACTTGCTAACTCTCACATTTAATTGGTAGATTTTTGATGAGTTTGGAACACGAAAGACGTTTTTTTGAGATAAAATTGATTTATTTAACTTGATAAATGTGCACACTTATAGAATAGCGAATAAAAAGGTGAAAATAATAACTGTTGTGCTTTCAGACAAGCAAAAGATTCTAATATTGAGCCACAAGAATACCGAGTGGTTCAAAAATTGGAATCTTGAGCTTCAAACTTGAGTTTTTGGTCTCTGTCTTCTTAGTCATGCACTTGGCAGAGTGGTCGTGGTCATGTCTAGGTTGGGTCTTTGGCCACCGCTTCTCTGTGTTTGGAGGAGTGAGAATTCTCGTTTATGCTGCAGTGTGTAACGGACTTGATGAGGTCTGTCCATCGCGTTGGAGAGCGCCCACGATATCTTTTGCCCTCGACTTGTCTTTTGTTTTTGGTACGTAGAGTCTATTGCTAATCATATACGATCGGGCATAACTGCCGGATCTGCCGATAATATATGGTAAATTAGTCTGGCGGATGCCTGGCGGACATAGTATACCCACTATGGAGAACTGAAGAATTTCCCGAAAGTAACCCGCTTGTGATAGAACCCAAGATAGTTTTTTTTATATACTACGACGGTGACAAACAAGCATACGGCCTGCCTGATGATAAGCGGTCACCGTAGCCTATGGACTCCTGCAACTCCAGGGGTGTTTCATGTGCGTTGCCGACTCTTTAAAAACTTTAACACTCCTTTTTTGAAGAACCCCATATTGTAGTCCTTTGGGAAAACAGTGGCAGGGAGCTCATTCCACAGCCGGAGCGTCCGCGGGAGGAAGTTCCTCTTAAACCGCACGGTACGAGACCATTTAGGCTCCAGGGTATGCGGATACTGAAGAACTCAATAGTATGGGTTTGAAACACCAAGCTCCGAATTAACACATTGAGTGCCAGCGAGTGCTACGCGCTACGCTCGTAGCCGATTCCGTGGTTATCCTGCTTTGGAGCGGAAAGCGACCACCCACAGAGAACTCCCCTAGTGGGTTCCCGGCGCTCAGTGTGTTTTAAGAGTAGGATGTTACACCACATAAAAATTGTACCAAAGTGTTTTTTTAAGCCTTGGAGTAAGCGTTTGTCTGACATTTTTATACAGATTTTTACGCGGGGCGGGGCTCAGGGATTTTTTTACAATACCGGGATTCATTATACATGGATTGTCATACAAACCAATACCGTGATTGCATGCACTACTCCTATTGTCTAAATGTCTATGTCCCTTTAAAAAAATTTACTTACCCCATTATTAGCACCAAATAAATAATTAATTTCTCTTGACACTCCGATAATTGTCTCAATCCCCAGACAAAAGGTCGTCGTCAGGTGACCCATTTCCGAAATTATCCCGAAATATCCAATCCGAAAGGTCTTATGTATATTTCTAATCTTCTGTCGCTTACGCCGTTTTTTGATCATCCAATCCAAAAGGTCTTATGTGTATTTTCAATCGTTTGTCGCTTAGGCTGTTTTTGAAACGGTGCGGTGAGTTTGAGTGCTTCCTATCTACCTGATTGAGTTGATATTGGATTTAAGCTCTAAAAGCAAGGGTGTAAAGTAGAAATTAGAGATGTATTATTGAGTGAGAAATGACCTTTGATGTTTGAGATATAGAGTTAGACAGTATACTATACAAACGATTCGGGTTTGATAATTAGAATAGACACTTTGTCCGGTTGTATAATCAATGTCTTATTACCGGCTTATACCCCACTACCTCCTATTATCGTAAGCCTCTATTACTTATGTGTGTGTTTATGTGTCCCTGCACTTACTTAATCTTTATGCTCTAGCCCATTGGTTGATTGGTAGAGAATGCCTTAAGGCATTAAGTCCGCCTTTGTGCCAATTGTTTTGTGCAATAAAGTTTGAAATAAATAAATAATATTAATAATATGATGAATGAAAGAGATGTCATATACTACAGAAAAAAGTAACCAAGGCCCCCGGTGAGCAGGGCTGGGATCAAACCAGCGACCTCCTGCTTTCGCGGCACACGTCTTAACCATTGGCCTACCCGATCACCCGAATTTATAATTTTTAATATATAGCAGTGTGACAATTAACTTAAAAAACAACATTCGTGCATTGAACAGAAAAGTGCCACTTTGATCCCTGCTAGCTTGAACAGAAAAAAACCTTTTATGAATAGGTGGTGTGAAGATAAATTTTATGCATTTCAGATTTTTACAAGCGCAAAGTAACTTACGCCTGAATTTTTACGCGAGCAATATTTTGAATTTACGACAATAATAGCACAGACAAAAATCTTCCATTCTTAACGTAGTTTTACAAATGTGTTAAGGGGCTAGCAACAGCGAAGTTAGCGCAAACTGTTTATTTGTAGCGGAGTAAACTAGGTCGCACTATCACCAGCCGGCCTGGTTTTAGAAGGAAAATACACGAAAACACAAAAAAAAAAACAAGAACCATTCCTGTAATATGATTCGTTGGCGATTTAGGTATGATTATAATTAAATTGTGATTTTAATTACAGATACCTAATTCACAAAAATAAAGACGTTTAACCGTGTAATGATGAATTTAGTGTAAGAATGAACCGATTTAGATAAATTAAAGATCGGGTCAGGGTCTCTGAAATATGATGAATATTTACATATATTTGTCAGTATTACAATCTCAATAGTCCATAGAGTAAAACCATCTCTTGCAAGCATATTAAGAGTCATACTTTGTGTTATTTTAAACGACAAACTATGAAATTATGACGTTTACACTTTCACAGTGAACATAGTTATTATATATATCTATATTACTATTATATGTATCTATCAAATCTAAGTAAACTTAGCTTAGATGGACTCGCCCTAACGTGTGCTGCCTCTGCGTGCGTCCCATGACTCGGGCAGATGGAACATACGCTCAATGTACCCCTTACATTTTATTAAATTGTCGACAGGGGCGTTGCGTGTTAGCTTCAGCTCCGCGAACGCCTCCCAGAGGTCCGGTAGAGTTGTGAAGTGTGTTTTGAGATGTGTAATAAAGAGTATTCTATTTATATATATACATCTGTCTATCTAACTATCTTTCTACCCATCAAACTATCTATATATCCAGCCTATGTGATACGTAAGTTTAATATAAACACTATACTGAGAGAAAATTAACAATTATTATTTTAATATATATGTAGTTTCTATATGATAAGTACCTATAATATAACTTACATTTTCGGTCTAACTGTATTTATTATTTATTATGTAAACTGTAAATGTTAGTTGGTAACTATAATATTATGAAAAAAAAATAACACATCCACGTCCCTATAGGACATAGATATGTCAAAGATAATGTAACAAATGTGATAAATTTCCGATTAAAGCTGATTAATAAATGAATAGGAAAGGTTTGACCTCGCCCACTGATACCCACGAGGCAGGCACATAACTGGGGCAAGTATTTTCATATGAACTAAGTATATCCTAGGTACAATGCCTCGTGCCCTGTAGCCCGGGCATTAGAATACGGCTACGGTATATCCTGCCTGTCGTAAGAGGCGACTAAAAGGAGTCCTCGGGGTCGTAGACGATGGCAGCTAGGGACTGCCATCGTCCTAAAACAAGGGGGAACCCTCAGCGGCGTGACGCAAGGGTGGCACTGGCGAGTTCTATCGAGATCCCAGAGCCACCCTAATTGCGTCGAAGAGGAAAAAGGGGGGCTTTTTAGTCGGTGAGACTCCGACATAACTTCTGCACTGTCCCTGCGGTGCAGAAGTATCCATAACGGATTTTTCCTCCCCATAAAAAAAGGTACAATGCCTCAAGGACCTACTTTAGATTTAAGGTAGGTAGAGGTAGGTAGTTAGGTAAGTTACACTTACTGTATATATTTCGAAAATAAATGTTATTTCAGTCAACAAAGCTAAAAAAAGTATATGTGTGACTTTTTGACATAATCTAAATAATATGAATAAATAAACTGGGCATTGTAGACCAACCTTTTGCTCGCTATGTACGTTCGGGCAATCCGTCAGATTTTCATAGTGGGAATATCCGCCTGGCATCCGCCGGACTTTACCATACATCTATTGGCAGATTTAATACGTTTAATGATTGAATATCGCAACTACAAAAATTGCAATCATCCTGTACGTGGCATGACGACATCGGCATACAGGCACAGGTTTTGCTAATGATCATTTAAATTTATTTGACCGGCCGGTTGGCGTAGTTGGTAGTGACCCTGCCTGCTAAGCCGATGGTCCTGAGTTCGAATCCTGGTAAGGGCATTTATTTGTGTGATGAACACAGATACTTGTTCCTGAGTCATGGATGTTTTCTATGTATTTGTATATTATATATATCGTTGTCTGAGTACCCGTAACACAAGCCTTCTTGAGCTTACTGCGGGACTTAGTCAATTTGTGTAAGAATGTCCTATAATATTTATATTTATTAAATTGATATTGATATTTCCTTCCTACAAGCTACAAGCTCTCATAATTGAAGTAAGTATATTAAAAAGTGCAAACATTGAGGTTTTTGTCATCCGTCATTGCCACTGCACCCAGTCACGGAGTGACGGTGACGTCAATTCGTCACGGCAGATCATTAAATAAGTATTATAATATAATTGTTGAATTTAATTGTCATTTTTCTGTATATGACAGTTGAAGAAGTATTAATGACTAATTAAAACATAGGGTTTTCCGTTGTGATTTAAAATAGGAATGATGTTGAAACTAATTCCATGTACGTTAACGTTCTCGTAAATTATATTTTCCAAGAACATAGTTATGATACAATTAATTTCCCAATAATTAAAATACAATCTAAGTTAAAATAAAGAAAAATTATAAGTTTTTTAAAAACACTGTTTCGATAATATTTTTAGTAGGTACACAAGCGTTCAAAAGTGTATGGCCAAATTAAGAAAATGTTCATTCTTAAACTGCCCATGTAATTCTGAACGCGATGGTACCTAAACATGTATTTGAGAAGCTTCGGTGACAGTGATAAAAGCGTGCGACTTTCAGGGTTATTTCAAGGTCAGACGGCAGTCGTTTTCGTAAAACTAGCGCCTACGCCAAATCTTGGGATTAGTTGCCAAAGCGGACCCCAAGCTCCCTGAGCCGTGGCGTAATACGTGGGAATCGCTAGGAAAAAAAAAGATATGTGGTTGATACTTACATAACATATATGTACCTAGTGTCTCCTTTACCCAAAGGTTGTCTGGAAGAGATCGCTCTTTAGCGATAAGACCGCCTGTTGTTTGCCTCTTTTTCATGTGTAATTTATATCAGTTTGTGTTATTTTTGTTGTTTTGAGGTGCAATACAGAGTTATTGTATTGTATTGTAATGTATATATTTTAGAAGAGAATGCAGTATTAATTTTCTTATTTTTATAACGTAGTAACTAAAATGTTTATATCACTTCAAATAAAGAAGTTACGGCGATTCGACGTATCTTACTTAAGTTTAGCTCGTTTGGGTAAACTTTATTTTCAGTGTTATGTGTCCTTTACGACTGTGACTTAGTTTCACTGACTTGGAAACTAAAATGACTTCACAACACCAAATTTCTCAGTACCAAGTTCGGAAGTTATGATATTATAAATTATTTTAAATTGTGGATAATACTAAAAGGTTAAATGAGGTACTTTATATTCATTGTTGAATTTTATATACTTAAACCCCTATTGTTTGCCACCAGCAAGACATTTATAAATAAAATAATAGGTATATCATTATTATAAATATACAACTCTGTGTTGGAGATTCACAAACAAAGAAATATTCTGCTTAAACGCTCAGACTGCCACAACTATAATACCAGGAATAATAGCAAACTCATACTACCAACATTACGACTAAAAAAGTGTCAAAAACAGGGAATATTCATTAAATTAAAGCTGTTCAATAAATTGCCTACTCATATCACAGATTTGGCATTTGAACGCAATCAAAGTATTTTTTCAACACCATGCCTTCTATTCAATTACAGAATTTTTAACACTTAATAATATTGTAATTAAAATATGATAATGATAAATAATTAATAATTCGTTTTTAGTACCTATTTTCATTTTGAATATGTATTAATTATACACTTGTACAGTGGATTTAAATATGCAAATATTGTAAATTTGACTTACCATGTAATGAACATGTTACATTATGGTTAATAAATAAAATTGAAAAAAAAATGAAAATTGAAATAAACAAATAATAAATATTGCGGGATAATCTTTACACAAATCGACCTAGTCCCACAGTAAGCTCAATAAGGCTTGTGTTGTGGGTACAAGACGACGATATAATAATATAGATAGAATACATATCATTACTTAAATACATAGAAAACATCCATAACTCAGGAACAAATATACCACAAACCAGAACCAAAAACTACTACTTTTGTGAAGAAAACTTGAGAATTGTCTTAAGAAACACCACAAATATCACGAAATTTCGATACAGGAAGAGTCTCATGACAAAATTGCCGAAAATTCTGTTTTCAAGAATTTTTTCAGGTTTCCATTGCTGTGCAGCGGGGGAATGCTGCAGGCATTATGGGAACCTTTGAGCCGGGTACTATGCAGTGTGGGTTGTTTCAGAGGTAGGATTTATATATATTTAATTTATTTGTTTTTGGTGAAAATTTACATAAAATCATTAAGAAAACCGGCCAAGTGCGAGTCGGATTCGCTCATCGTGGGTTCCACACAAAGGATGACCCCCCCCCCATTTATGACCTTACATGCTTAAAAATATTGGCGGCACGGAACTCTTAGTGTGCGAGAATTCAGTGCTCTTGCTTTTTGCCAAATTTCGTGATTCTAGGTCAACGGGAAGTACCCGTTGACCTATCTCAGAGTCGTGGGTTCGAGTCCCGCCCGAGGCCATACATTTTTAGACTTTTCCCTTTCTTTCTAAGAAATAATATGTTTTATTTTGTTACGATAAAAAGTTGAACCTGTGATCTCCAAATAGTAAGTCGAACGAACGTCTTACCACTCAGCTACAAGTGTTTATCGTTTGAAATGCACAAAAATTATTTAAGTATATTATATTTTGCATTAAAATAGGCTTCAAATGTTAACCTTGAACTTATTAAACATATTAAAACGTACTCAGACAAAGAATTGCAAAAGGACATCCTGCTCCAAGCCTCACGCGTTACTCACAAACAAGTGAGTCAGTGACTCACACAGACCGTCGATAAAATAGATGCCGCAAGTGTATTCACCAGTGTGAAAACCAAGCAGAGTTCTTACGTACAATTTGATAACGTCATTAAAGCAATAACGAAGAATAGGAAGTTCAATAATGAGAAACTACTTTAATATTGTCTTATGTTACCGCGATTGTTATGTATTGATATTAAACACTTTAGAACGGGCTCGAAACGTAGGATCATGGTGTTAATAAACGCGATTAATCCGTTCTAAAGTATTTCATTTCAATTAATAACAATCGCGGTAACAGAAGACAATATTATTATCACAGCTTATGTTTTTAACCGCACCCCAATTAGTTCACACGTTTTCCTAACCATGCCACTATCCTTTTATACGATGCCAAAGATACTACAAGTACCAGGCTACCAGGCCCTTGAAGCGCGGAGACATATCACCCTGGTGGTGTTCTTTAACCTTCCTAACGTTGGTACCAGGTCGTATAAAAGTTCACCTCCATACCGAGCTTTTGAGCTGATTAATAAGATACTAGACCAAGATAATGAGTTAGATAATCTCCACTCCGGAACCGAGATTTTTAGCGTCAGTGGGCACTACCTTGAGGCTATTGTGGCCGTGACGATTAGTATTATCTAATACTATGAATGTAATGTTTTGTGTATATTATTTATGACTTCAATGTAAAATGTTGTGTATTACCATGTCATGTTTGGTGTATATGAATAAATAAAATAAATACACAGTCACACAGACCTACACACGTTTATCTGGTTTTCCCGTCAACATTAACTGCATAGTCTAGTTCAATATAACAGTCTGTGACAGTGTATAAACCCTCCTCAACAAAGCCTCCAAATAGTTTCATTCGCACAGCGAAGAGAAACGGCCTAATTTATAGTATTTGATAAAAACTGCGGGCCGTTTTTATCGCAGTTCAGAAGTAATTGGGTTTAGTCAAATCCGACAGTTTGTGGTCACTGCTCGTGAACATTGGACATGTTTTTTCAAATGTTTTTGTTGGTGAGTTTTTGTTAGTAGTTAAGATTTAGGCGCTGAGGATGTTTATTTGATTTTTTTATTACGTCTGGTATTTAATTTTGTTTATCTACGCAGATATCATTAGTGCTTTAAATTGCGTTCAGAAACACCAACCAGGAATTGACGGATATGTAAATTTTAACATTACTTCCTGAAAACAGTAGGTCAGTCAGCTGTCAATTCAAGTGGGTGTCTATTAAATATTCAAAGCGCTGCTATTCCAAACTGTCATTTGTTAGTTTGATTATTATTGTTTACAAGTGAAAAATTGTAAAAAAAATAGTTTTTTTAAGTATGTTAATTGTTTTGCTTAATTTTAATATCTATAATCTATAGATATTTTACAAGTAGCATTAGTAACAATGCAGGTCATCCCTAAGCTTCCTGCACTCATCTTAGAGCACTTATGATATGTATGTGGATAAAATAGTGTATGCAACTAAGTATACATAATAAGGCATTACACACTAGTGTGATGCTATTATGAAACTTGCCTTTGGGTTGTCTCATAAACTCACACTCGTGTTATATTGCCCTTTATTATGCACAGTTGCATAAACTACTATTTTATGGGTAAACAAAAGCGCCAGCTACCGAATAAAATATTAATGCATATTCTGAGATAAATAGTAGTAGTAGTAGTAAAACACTTTATTGCACAAAAACAGGGGAAAAAAACAAGATAAATAACACAAATATTTGTACAAAGGCGAACTTATCCCATTTAGGGATCTCTTCCAGGTAACCTTTGAGCAATTAAAGGAGAACTGGAGATGGTAGACATGTGTACGAGTATGTGTATTGTATAAATTACATTTAAATAAAAAGAACAAACCCAGTTAGTTCCTACTATATAGGTAGCCC
Organism: Lathronympha strigana; assembly: GCA_949128165.1. Lineage (NCBI taxonomy): Eukaryota > Metazoa > Arthropoda > Insecta > Lepidoptera > Tortricidae > Lathronympha > Lathronympha strigana. The sequence goes on from OX421920.1 coordinate 784,603, forward strand.
AAAAACTATTAAATATAAATAACATACTATAATTTATGAAAAAGAATACATAAACTACATACCTTAATAATAAATACATACATACATATACAAGTATATAAAACCGCATATATCTTACGTTTCGTCCGAAAGCCACAACTTCCTTAAATCTATCTATTTAATCTATTTTACACAATTTAATTCCGTAGATAACAGGTTATAAGTACTAAATGTATTGTGAATGTGCATGTGTGTAATGTTTTAGTCCATAATTTAATATTTAAGTTGAATTTTTAGTTGTTTTTTTCTGAATTTTTAATCAAAAGTACAGGTTTATAAATATATAATATGAGGCAGAATCTTATTAAAGAAGTCAATTAAACAAACGAGTTCCTAAATAAGATTCTTAGAAAAAAATAGTTTATATAACTTTTAAAACAAAAGTAAAAATAGTTTATTTAACATTTAAAAAAAAGGTGCAGATTTATAAATATACAATATGAGGCAGAATCTTATAAAGGAAGTCAATTATAGCGGCGAGTTCCTAAATAAGATCCTTCTTAGAACAAAAATAGTTGATTTATAATTACTATTATATATACCCAGGAAAGATACGGTTTTGACAGACATTAAATTAAAATAATAGCTTGATTTTGTCAAATTACGTTCGAATGGAATATATAGATAATTATGCAAAAATCCTACAAACTTTACTTCCGGAAGCAGGTATAGTAAAAAAAAACGTAACTAAATCGATTTTTTAAATTTACGGTAGCAAATATTTTTCTTGTTTGTGAACATGACGACAATTTTTTTTTTAAATACTACGACGGTGACAAACAAGCATACGGCCCGCCTGATGGTAAGCGGTTACCGTAGCCTATGGACGCCTGCAACCCCCAGGGGTGTTACATGCGCGTTGCCGACCCTTTAAAAAAAGGAGGATTCGCTGTGTTGACAGCTAAACGGGCCAAGGGCTTTGCTCCGTGGGTCCTCAGCTGTCAACTCAGCGAATCCTCTCTCTGAGGAGCTCTGGCGACCTTACTCACCAACAGAAAGACAACACTATGAGTAGGGTCTAGTATTAAATTTGTTTTTTATTTGTTTAAAGCGAAACCGAACAAAACTCATTCACGTAAAACCGTTAAATCTACAAAATGTACGGCGCGGTTGATGGATGTTTTATTTCCCTAGAAACAAATATGAACTAATGGGTAAAACTGGTCTTGACACATTTTAAACGACTTAAAAACATAATAATATGTACCTACGTATAAATTTTACAATAAAAGCGTTTGTAACTTGTGTGTACATATTTGTGACGATTAGCGTGTAACGATATTTTGTTGCCTACATAATACTAGACTCACGATATATAACACTAAAAAAATCAGCTATTATAAATGATTTCCCAAACACTCAAAATGTCCATACAAGCAGTCGGTTAAATGACTGGAATATATTTAGAATGAGGTATTTACCATGTAAAGTTTTTGCGAAATCACTTACAAACGGATAAACGGGACGGGACGATCTGTCGGTTTCTATAGAAAATTGTCACGTGACATCAGAGGGCTCCGAGCGATCACGTGATAGTTTCTATTGAAATGACAGATTGTCCCGTCCCGTCCTAGTGTGAGTCATCCTTACTACTTTTTTTATATTTGATCGATATTAACAGCCTTCCTCATAGTTATAATGTGCATGATGAATGATCTGCATTCCATCCACAACTTAATACGTAGAATACAGCAAACAAAAGAAGACGTAAACAACAGTCGGTCTTATCGCTAAAAACCGATATCTTCCAGACAAAATTTAGATTACAAAAACTAAATGCTATCTACATTTATAAGTAGTTGTTGCAAAACAGTCACAAAATCGATATTAACTTTGAAAAGAATAACAACCTTCTTTTTTTCAGACTATTTTGGCGAACGTATCAACGACAGTCATCGCTGAAAAAGATTACTACAAATACTATGATGAGTACGACGACTACGATTACGGGGATGCCACTATAGAAAAAGCGGACAACACACCAACAGACGGAACAACATACACATCTATAACAACTCCCAACAAAGAAAGTGGAGAACTACATGATAAAACAACTAAAACAGTTAAACAACTAAAACAATTTATTATTAAGGAACCTACACACAATAAATCGGCTACTGGTGACGCTACTAATAATGATGATGAACTCACATTTGTACTAACAGACAAACCTAAAGATAGTAAAGTTGGTTATGAAGTCACAGAAATTGTTGATGATATACCAAACACTGTTACTTTTAAGCCTATAGTATCTAATTTCACTATAAAGTTACCTTTGAATAATGCCACAGGAGCTACTAATAGCATTGATAATAAAAACGAAGATAATAAAAAATCCAGTACTAGAAAAAATACAATAAACATTTTCCACCTTAACGCTGAATTTGACGATGAAAAAGATAATAAACCAACAATTCAAAATATTAATATTCATAAAATACCTTTTGGTATTTTTAAAGTAAAAGATACTGCGGATAAAGTAAAAGATGATGTTTTTAATTATATTCATAGCACTGAAATATTGGACGAGCCATATGAAGGACATTTCTTTCCAAATATACTGTCAGCTCCGAGACACATTTTAAGAAAAATAAGAGAAAAGGGATCTGCTATATACCATAAGTTATTTTATTAATTTTAGATTAAGAGATGAAGAAATAAACGGAGAGTGAGTACATATATTGAGTTTTATTTAATAGCACAAAAGATATCATTTAAACTGAGTCATACTGATATTAAATTGCAACGGTTAACACTCACGTATTTTTATCACAATAGGCGTGACATGTTACCTACGCCGGTCTCGGGCAGTGATGCCCGAGCTGCGAAGGTGACACCACCACTCTGTCTGTCCGACGGTAACTGCCCGATGCAGTCGAAACATGTCACGCCTATTGTGATAAAAATACGTGAGTGTTAACCGTTGCAATTTCATAGCACAAAACATGGCCATATAATTATATTTAATATATCTGCGGACCTGCCAATAAAGGATGATTCACACTAGAACGGGACGGGACGGGACGGAACAATCTGTCAATATCTATAGAAAGAATCGCGTGATAGCACGGAGCCCTCCGATGTCACGTGACGTTTTCTATAGAAACTGACGGATTTTCCCGGCCCGCCCCGTCCCTTCCCGCTCTAGTGTAAGTCATCCCTAACTCGGAATTAGTTGGCTTACCCTAGTTGGTGCAAAAGGCGTATAATTCCACTAACAAACAGCTAAAATGTATGTCACATATTCCTATGCCCCCATTCAAGAATACATTAGCGGAAAGCAAATAAGAGTTGGCACACAAGTACGTTTTGAAGGCAATTTCTCTCGCTGCGTACTCGCACGGAATATTAATGATCCAAATATGTTTACTCATTTCTGTTCGGATCGATTTCCTCATGTTTTACTTTATTCTGGAAGTCCTAGGTCAAGGATGATGACAAGTAGACTGTTTTTTTTAAGTGGGCCGTTATAAAATTTGGAAAATCATTACCACCTATATTTTTAAGTTAGTTTTACTGCCTCCGGATTGCTGTTGAAATTTCCTATAAATGTTAGGACGTTTTAAAAAAATGTTTGTTTTTTCACTTTTTGGCTTTGTAATATTAAATATACTGTTCTACCCCAAAATAGAATTAAGTTTAAACTATAATTTGAAAAAAAGGCTAAAGCCTAAAGGCTATCAGTGATATGCTTAGAAATGTACCAATATTTGTATGCAACCTTTGAATGGGATCTGGATGCAGAAAACAAATTCCGATTCCAAAATAACTTCGGATTTCGTATTTAAAGTCATTGTGATGAAACATTTTATAACTGTGCCCGACTGTAAATTGAAACTTCTTTTTTCTTCATACATGAGTGACCCACTCTACTGACGAGGAGGCGCTAAGAGTTCAAATAGAAATAAAGATGTTCTTATAACTAAACTACAGTGTTAATCTTGAAGCATAAATAAATATATAGTATAGGAAATCTTACATGGACCTAGTCCCTCAGTAAGCTCAATAAGGCTTGTATTGTGGGTAGTTGTACGATATAATACTTATAAATACTTACATACATAGAAAACATCCATAACTCAAGAACAAATATTTTTGATAAACCCACAAATAAATGCCCTGACCAGGATTCGGACCCTCCTGCTTCATAGGTAGGGTCACTACCGACTAGGCTAGGAGGCCATTAGATTTAAGGATGACTCACACTAGAACGGGACGGGATGGGACGGGACGGGGCTAGACGGGAAAATCTGTAAATTTCTATAGAAAGCGTCACGTGACATCCGAGGGCTCCGAGCTATCACGTGACTATTTCTATAGAAATTGACATATTTTCCCGTCCCGCCCCGTCCCGTCCCGTCCGTGCTAGTGTGAGTCATCCTTTATAATAGAATCGACCCACTGTACTTACTAAAACAACCGACTTGACTTTTTCGCAGTTTAAAAACCGCGGTGCGAGAATTGTACCTTTTAATATGTAATGGTTTTTATGATACAACTTTACTTTTTTTTATACTACGACGGTGACAAACAAGCATACGGCCCGCTTGATGGTAAGTGGTCACCGTGGCCTATGGACGCCTGCAACTCCAGGAGAGTTACATGCGCGTTGCCGACCCTTTAAAAAAAGGAGGATTTGCTGTGTTGATAGCTAAAGGGCCAAGCTTTGCTCTGTCGGTCCCCAGCTGTCAACACAGTGAATCCTCTTGGAGCTCTGGCGACCTTACTCACCAACAGAAACACAACACTATGATTAGGGTCTAGTGTTATTAGACTGCGATTTTCTATAAGGTGGAGGTACTTCCCCAGATGGGTTCTGCTCCAGATTTGAGGGAGACGACGTTGGTTGTGCTGTGACCTACCACTTCTATGTGTTCCCGAGATAAAGAATATTTACAGACAGACTGACGGACAGCAAAATTATCCTATAAGGGTTCCATTTTTCCTTTTGAAGTACGGAACCCTAAATATTGAATAAAAACAATAAGTTACACAAAATACTGAAATTAGGACGAAGATTGTCGACGTTTCTTTCACTATCCCAATAATCTGTAGTAAACTATTGGACTTATCCTGTTAAACTCTAGAACGTAGGTATATTTATTATATTTATTTAAGCTTTATTGCACGATCACAAAAAAAGTACAAATGGCGGACTTAATGCCTTGAGGCATTCTTTACCAGTCAACCATTGGATAAAACAGAAACTTGTATTTGGTGCAGGATCGTAAACATCGATAAGAGATAGGAAACACAAATCAACAATAATACATTGCTTTAATAATTATATAAACATACACATATAAATATAAATATATCTACATATATGTACATACATAAATAAATAATGTATGCAAATCATCTATGAAATGAGCTAGTTAGAGAGGTATTTACGTACCTTGCGCTTAAAGGAGAATTTGCTTTGTGCTTGCCTCAACGTTCACTTATAGATGGAATCTTAATCTCGGGTTCATTTCAAACTTTTTTTTTATTTGTTACCAATTGACTTATAAAACGAGTATGGGTAAAATTTTACATTAACAACCTGGTCGATGAACGCGATTGTCCTGATTGGGGATTTATATAGAGCTGCAACACTACACAGCAACAAAAACTATTTTAGCTCAAGAAAAATGTCTACGTTTATTTCCTTTTTTTAAATATATGAAGTTTTGGGTTTTTTCATAACCAGAAGCACGAGTAATAAGAATCTCCAAATGACTTATATGGAAAATAATACTGGTATTTTCTCTATTATATGTAAAAATACCATTATTAATACGTTCCTAAATCGAAGGATGACTCCCTAGTGTAAGTCAGGACTGGACGGGACGGTGGGACGAGACGGGACGATCCGTCAGTTTCTATAGAATAGTCTCCGAGCTATCACGTGATTCTTTCAATAGAAATTGACAGATCGTCCCGTCCCTTTTTTTTTTTTTTTTTTTACATGGGGAATGCATTTACGCATACCGCCGGGTTTAAGGTGGTGTGCAACCTGGTCGGTTATGTGGGACTCGAGGCTATAAAGAGGCCCCCCTACCCACTAAACCCCATGGTGTCCTCTCACCGCTGCAAATGCGGGGTCCCGGGGAAGCTCGCGCGATCCGTCCGCAGCCCCGCAGCGGCCATCCCGGAGCGGGATCCCTCGCAAGGTCGGGCTTTGGGCCGACCGATCCTCGCCGTGGGAGCGCTTCCCGGACACAGAGTCACGCTCTCCTACTCGAGAGCCGGCGTCATGGGCGAGGGCGCTCTCGTGTCCCTCGCCCGCCAGCTGTCGTTAGGGTGGCAGGTTCCGCTCGTGAGCGGCACGCCTGCGTCCTGTGCGGCGGCGGCGCATCGGGTCTGCCTCGGCCTGGGCTTCCCGTTCGCGCTCCGCCGCCTCCTTCTGTTTGAGGACGTGCTCACTAAATGAGAGCAGAGCCTTCCACCCTTCCTCGCTGGCCACCATGGCCCGCGCCACCGCCGGCAGCGAGAGGTCTGGCCCCACCTGGGTTATCACCTCCTGCCGCTCCGCCTCCCATGCCGGACACTCGGCCAGTGTGTGCTGGGCCGAGTCTACGCCAGCTCCGCACGCGTGGCACTCCGGTGTCGGTTCTCTCTGCGCGACCTTGTGCAGGTAGCTGCCGAAGCAGCCATGCCCGGACAGTACCTGCGTCAGTCGGAAAGAGAGAACCCCGGAGCGCCTTTCGACCCAGTCGTGGAGGACTGGGCGAACTGCCTCAATGGTGCGGGAGCCGGCCCTCGGCCGTTCCAGCCGGTGCACCCACATTTGCCTCACCTCGCCCTGAAGCTCCTCGCGCCGCTTTTCCACCTCCAGTGGCGCCGGTGGATTGTTCCGGGCTCGTGCCTCCGCACGCCAGCGGAACAACGCTGCGTGGGCTCGCGCGTCGAGATCCCAGGGCAGACACCCGGCCAGAGCACATGCGGCATCCGCGCCCACCGTGTGGTACCCTCGGATTACCCTCAGCGCCATTGCTCTCTGCGGTCTCCGCAGTTGAGCAATGTTGTGGCTGCTGAGGGCATCCGCCCATACAGGGGCACCGTAGAGCGCCATCGAGCGCACTACGCCAGTGTAAAGGCGGCGGCACGTTGAGTTGGGCCCCCCCAGGTTGGGCAATATACGCCCAAATACCGCCGCGGCACGGAGTAATTTCGGTGCGAGGCGCTCGAAATGTGCCTTAAAGTTCCACTTGCTATCAAGCACGACACCGAGGTACAGCAGTGTCGGCTTGACAGCAATTGGGACTCCTCCCACAATGATTTGGGCGCCAGCTGAGGGCGCTTTCCGCGGGCCGTAAAAACAGATGGCCTCGCACTTTGCGAGTGCCACTTCCAGCCCTAAACGGCGAATGCGGGCCACGCAGTGGGCGGCTCCTGCCGTCGCCAGAATGGCAGCGTTGCGGTAGCTGGGTCCTCTGGCCGTCACGAGCGTGTCGTCGGCGTAACAAGTGACCCCGACTCCACGCAAGTTTTCCCCCCGTAGGACCCAGTCATAGCCTATGTTCCACAGGAGTGGTCCCAGCACCGACCCCTGCGGAACTCCGCACGACATGTGCCTCCGACCCCAGTCCCGTCGCCCCGGCCAGACTATCGCCCGTCCCTCCAGGTAGGCGGCTACTATGCGCGACAGGTGGAGAGGTACTCCGTGGAAGCGCAGAGCCTCGTTGATGACTTCCCAGGGCAAGGTGTTGAAGGCGTTGGAGATGTCTAGTGACACCGCCAAGACGACCTCACCCTGGGAAACGGCCTCCTCCGCTATTGCCTTCACCCGGAGTATCGCATCCACTGTCGACCGCCCCCCCCGAAAGCCGAACTGCTTGTCATCCAGATTTGGCCCTGCGCGCTCCATGTGCTCGATGAGGCGAGCTGCAATAATCCGCTCGAAGAGCTTGCCCACCTCATCGAGCAGGACTATGGGCCGGTATCCGGCTGGAGAGTCCGCCGGCCGCCCGCCTTTTCGAAGGAGAACCAGTTTTCCGGTCCTCCATTCGTTGGGGAAGCAGCCCTGCTCCAGGCATGCAGTAAGCAGCCGCAGCAGCCTTGGCCCCAGAGCGTCCAAAGCCAAGACCCAAGCACGACCCGGAATGCCGTCGGGCCCGGGGGCCGTGTTCTTGGCCTTGAGCCGATGGACCGCTGCGCTGAGCTCACCTGGAGTGATGGGTGGGACTCCAACCTCCTCAACAACTTCCGCCCTTAGAGGCGCCATCGTAGGTGAGATCGTCCCGTCCCGCCCCAACCCATCCCGTCCCGTCCTTGTGTGAGTCATCCTTAAATCATGCCTAAAAAAACGATCCAACGCTATTTTAAGACTGTATACTAGTGTAGGTAATTAAATTTGTTGTGCCGTAAACAGCATGCTTATTATGATATACCTAAATAACTTTGAAATTTATTGTTTAATCGTATGGCATAAGAAATTACAAGAAAAAGTTATGTAAACACATTGAATAGCATATTTTTTTATAAAAAAAAAACATCTTAGTATCTAATTTTATCTGTGTTTTTGTATACTCGTCTAGTCAAGTCATTATTGCACATCATTGTATTAATTTGTCTAATCATAATACGAGTATTAGTTTAATAATAACCAACTCTAAGGTTAGCTGGAAACAGATCTCTGACAAAGATACGTTCGTATATTTACTTCAATTTTTGTCAATTGTTTCGTGTTATATTTTTTGTACAATAAAGTACTTAATACTACTACTTCTACTACTAAGGCACCCAGGGCTAGCTGCTAATCCGAAGCTAAGCTATCAAATTCCATACAAAAAAAGGTTTACGTTTTATGTGGCTAAAATCTCGGTGGTAATATCCACTCGTTACAACATTCCTCCTAACGGCGGGGTCAGTATCCGCGGAGGCTGCAGTGCCGCGGTGCCTTCGGATCGTCGCACGCGCATCGATACCCACACGTTACGGTGAGTTCCAATTTTAAACTTCTTTGGGTTGTGGTAATTTATGTCTTGTTGCTTGTGAAATAGGTTTCAATTTTGAATGGAGAATGTGGCTCGTTTGTTTTGTTGAGTTGGAATCTAGAGAGTTGAGTTTCGAAGTTTAAAAATTGTAAAATTACTATAAACAAAACTCAATCTATTACTGTTTAAATTTTTTGTGAGTTAAGTGTATGGAAACCCAAGTCTTTAAATGAATGGTTAGAGTAATTTTTAAATTGTACAACTAATTAATAATTCCTATTATTTATAATTATGTAAAAACAGTAAGTTACAAGATAGATTAAATCTAAAATAAGCCCTTGAGGCATACATAGGGATCCTATGAGTAATTTTTTTATCATTATTGTTTATTGTTTATTTATTGTATACAATTAACACTAACAGTAAAACCTTACGTGCTAATGGTTTTTTGGCTTACATTTAATTACAAGGCAACTTCTATTGATATTAAGTATTTTTTATTGATATTAAAATATTATATTCATATTAGAATATTTATGTTACGTTAAAAGTTCAAGATATACGTAAAAGTATTACCTATGCGATACAGACAGACCTGTTTTCGTTTCATTTGAAATATTATTAAAATGCGAAGAAGTTAGATCCGCCAGAAAAACCGAGTAAGTGCGAGTTGGACTCGCCCACCGAGGGTTCCGCACAAGCACAAAGGTTGACTCTTCCGCCATTAACCTTAGGTACTTAAAGATACTGGTGGCACGGAAATCTTAGTGTGCGTCAATTATACGGTTTTCGGAGTTTCTCCAGTTTGTAGCTGTTTTGACTTTTGCCAAATTTCGTGATTCTAGGTCAACGGAAAGTACTCATACATTTTGATTCCTATTGCAAATGTATGGAATGTATACAAACGGCTGTATCTTTTGATTGCGTTGACGTAGAGGTTTGGTTTTTTAACAGCTTTAAGGGACCGCAGATTTGTGTATGTGGTATTAATTGCAACTGGCTACCTTTACGCGTTCCCGAGATAAAGAGTCAGACAGACAGACGGACGGACGGACAAAGATCCTCGATAATGGTTTCATTTTTTTCCTTTTGAGGTACGAAACCTTCAAAATTGGCCTAGCAAGTAAGTTATACTAATCTACTTGGACAATCTGTCCTATGTATTTAATTATTTATTTATTTCAAAAAATAGTTTACAGCATAACAGTAAAAACCAAAGCACTGCAACCATCAAATAAAAAACAAAACATACAAAAAACACAAAAGAAAACCAAAACATATAAAACTTAACACTACTTATAATTTAGGCGACGTAACTACGTGGCTTCGCTGCGTCGTCTGATCAGGGATTCGGGATTAGGGGTCATGAATGTATGTATGTATGTATGTATGTTCGACGATAACTCGAGTATCTTTGGTCGGATCGTCATAAAATTTGGCAGGTGGTTAGATGAGATAAATAATTTCTATTCTATTCTTTTCTATTCTAGATAAATGGAATTTTTAAATTTGAATTTTAGCCAAATCGGTGAAAGGGTTGTCGCGCGTTCACGTTCGGGCCAAACCACTAATTGAACGAGCTAGCGATGAGACCGAAGGATGTTGTTACTTTAAAAAGGTTTAAGTAACGTTACAAGAATTAGTTCAAAACAAAATCAAATTCAAAACATTTATTTTCAGATCCATAGAGAGTTAGTAATACAGTATTTAATCTTTAATTAAAATAAACTGAATTTCACTAATGTAACCCTCTAATTTTATGTATATAGGACAAATAATGGTGGAAGGTTTGTTTGGCAGTAAATGAATCATACGGCAATGATTCAGATGGTTATGATTAATGATTCAGGCAAATGCTCTCAGGATGTCATTGGTACTCTCCTCGACCCTACGCACCAGGGATATGCATCTTTTACGCATGGTGGTGTAAAAGCAGTCCACCATTGCTTCAGCGAACATCCCCAATGCAATACAAAAAAAGGGTAGTCCCATTAACATCCTGAACGCATTATTATACTGTATGCGAAGGGCGTTGTACTGCCTTTGCGTATAAGACAGCCACAGAGTGCTTGTATAGAAGTTAGTATAAAAGGCTCAAAAAGCGTTAGTTTAATCTATGCAGAGCAACGAACGAATCTGCGGGCCACCATAGTGTGCACCGTCCGGTCTGTCTTATTTTTTAGTCCGCTGCCAAAAAAAGGTTTAGGTTCTTAATTCCACTTTTAATTTATGTTGTTTACTCAAATGAGCTTTAAGCCACTACCTTTTTTTCTTTACTCTTTGAGGATGGGTCACACTAGGACGGGACGGGACGGGGCAGGATCCGCAGGATGGAGTGGGCCAGGAAAGAATGACGTGATAGCTTGGAACCCTCGGATGTCACATGACGTTTTCTATAGAAACTGACAGATCGTCCCGTCCCGCCCCGTCCCGTCCCGTTCTGGTGTCAGTCATCCCTTTAATACCTAAGCTGAAACGCGTGATTTGGGTTTAGTTTTTTCTTCCAATCTACTTCTCTCAGGCGTCCAAGTCTCAGCGTATTATATATTTTATAAAAGGTGCTTTACTTAGTTAGTTATCCTGGGCTTTTTCCGCAAATCGACATCCATTGTGCCTTTTTTGCGTGAAGGTGCTTTACTTAATTGCAACAGTAATTCCAATAGTCCAATAGAGCGATTTCAATCTAGACTACATTCAGGTACTTTCTCCCCTCGCCCACAGCCTAAATATCTAGGTCTCAAAAGCCCTTTCTATCGACCCTAACCAGTTTATTTGCATTTCTAGACCGACCCATTCCCGACAATGTCTAGTGCCAGATATAGAAACCGTTATTTATGTGACCTAGGTTTAACTGTTGCACATTTTATGCATTTTGACTGGGAATGCGTGGTTATTGAACTAGCGAGCGAAGCGAGTTAGTTTTCTCGGTGTACTTGGACAATTCGTCGTTCGTATTTTTGTGTGTATGTCTATGTCTGCTTGTTCGACGATAACACAAGTATCGTTACCGAATTTAAACAAGTATCATTAACTGAAAGATACGTCATATTCATCTAGTTATGCTAACGGATATGCTATCCAAGGTAATTTTGAAATTGAGAAATAGAAGATAATGACTTACAAGAGTATGCAAGATATACCTATAATGTGAAGTTTTAAAAACTAAGCGTTTTTGAAATACAATAAATAAAATTACTGTTTACGTGTGCAACGTCAAACAATAACAACACATAAAAATGGGTAAAGCGTGTGTCTGTTTTAAAAAAAATAGTAGAAAATTTACAATAGTAAGGAATCGTTTGAATGTGAGTCATTGCCTCTTTGCTAACGTGCGTTTTCTACGGAGTACGGACGGAGTCAAATCGTGCGGTAAGTGGTGCACACTTTAGGAGCACAGGCATTTTTTGTTTTTTGTCGTAATATGATTATTTTATTGACTCACGAAATGTATAGTAAAACAATGTATGAAACACGAGCGTAAAGATGATTTCCTTAGTGAAGTTAGTTTATCCCAGCTTGAATACATGTTTTAATGCAACAATGCTGCATCGAATTTGCTACAAAATTTACGATCTCCGCTAACGACAATACAATAAGTGAAGACTCACATTAGAACGGGACGGGACGGGACGGTACGATCTGTCAGTTTCTATAGAAAACGTCACGTGACATCCAAAGGCTCCGAGCTATAACGTGATTATTTCTATAGAAATTGACAGATCGTCCGTCCCGCTTCGTCCCGTCCCGTCCTAGTGTGATTCACCCATAACTTGATGAAAAAGAGGTAAACAACAGACGGTCCTATCGCTGAACAGTGATTTCTACCCCACTTTTGGGTAGAGGGGATAAGACAATAAACCACCACAATTAACCACACCACACCGTTAACAATTCGCCTTTATTAGATTCACACACTGTATATCTAAGTTAAATTGTTTTACCCAAACAAGCCAACTTTCTTGAACTTCCACCAAACACAAATGTTCTCAATCATTAGTTATTAATCAAGTCGATACCTAAGGGCAGTGACCCCGGGTTGAACGGCCGGTGTTTACGTTTGTCCAAAACAAATGCGGTCCAACCTGTACGTGACGTCACATGGATGTGAGGCTAAAATTTTATTACAATTTAGAGTAAAGTACTGTCCAGGTAAAAAACTCAAAATATTTTGCATTTACTCAGGTGAGGGGGGCGAAGCTAGTGCGCCAGCCGTCTTAAGTGCGCCTATTACTAGTAAGTATCATTCCCTTATACCATGATTCCATGATACTTCGCCCCCTATGCACCTGAAACATATAGCCAAGGGTAATATTTTTATCCTAGAAACTATTTTGGAACATCATTTTAATTTAGTTGATTGTAATTTATTTAAACCAATTCATTAATACATCATAATAACTTCCAAAAGAACTTAGCCTAAAACATGTCAAAAGGTAATTAAAATATCCACAAAATTAAAATTAAAATCAGAATTAAACTACTTATAAATTTAAATTCCATAAAAGCGAGAACCACGGAGACAATGTCGCCCTTGAAACGTCGGAGGTTAATTTTCAAAGTTTCGCAGATTAAGCCCCGTTTTAAGATTATATATTACAAACATTTGTTATTTATAAAAAAATATATAGCTACTATCTTTTCAGATTGCAAGAATGATTCGACTGGTGACTCTTCTGACACTCTGTGTCCAGCTCGTGACGTTCAATGTGGTAAGTTTATATTTTATTTACACAATCAAGAAATCTCGAAACGTCAGGTTGATGTTACTGGTGACCGAAGAGCTGGTAGCTTCCTCGCACAACGTATCAGCATTGCGATACAACGAGGAAATGCCGCCAGCATCCTAGGTACAATGCCTCAAGGACCTACTTTAGATTTAAGGTAGGTAGAGGTAGGTAGTTAGGTAAGTTACACTTACTGTATATATTTCGAAAATAAATGTTTTTCCATATCAATACCTACTTATGTGAGCAACGCTGTTATATACTTAAATTTTCCATTTCCATTATTTTTATTTTGACACTTGGGGAGCCTTTACATCTCCAAATTTTATTCGTATTTCATTTTGACGTTGGGGGACCTTTTACATCTCCAAACTTTATTTATTATGAACTATAGAGACTATACATCTCTTGCAAGCTTCTTTTGTTGCTAAGCATTGACATAAATACACAAAGCGCCAATGCAGCAGACCGTAAAGACGATATTCAAAAACTACATTTTTAACCGTTATAACGACATTCAAGTGACCGTATGTAGCCTCCTAAATTATTGCGAAAACTTCCAATTTTCTTGAGAAACCTAGTGACGTCGACCGATGTTCAAAGCCAACAATAATATTGATTATCAAAAAAAATACTGTACTTATAGCATTAAAACCCATAAAACACTTTGTTTTGTGGTAATTATGTTCAATTTCCATGATTAATTTTCAACCAAACATGTTTGTTAGTAAACATAATACAATGTTTCTTCTAACAAACTGTGCTGCATTGCAGAATAACAACAAAGAGTAGTTGATTCACCCAGATAACAGCTGTTTCGACTATGTTTCGAAGAGAAAATGATCCCAAACGTCAAGCCATTGTAAGGTGTCGATGGCAATGAATATTCATTCGGCGACAACTTTCGTTTTTGAAGATAGAGGGAGCGGTTGCGAAAAACGCTATTTAGGCCGTGTAAATGCGGGTGATTTAATAGTAGTTTATGCAACAGTGATATAATAAGGGTTCTTAAACTTGAGGGTCGCCGTTACAAAACGAGACGAAGTCGAGTTTTGTAATAATAGATCCGAGAGTTTTAAGAACGAATTATGAACTGTTGCATGCGCTAGTTTTTCTAAGACAGCTAAAATAGCGTAAAAAGCAAAATGTAGAAAGGTGGCAGAATGTGTAAGATGTCGTGCCAACTACAGAAATTAAAAAAAAACGACAGTGCTCATAATTATATTGTATGAAAATCCATAGGAGCAGTGTTCTTATGGAATACCATGGACAACGTTATAATGTATACTTTTTTAATATCGCTGTCAGTCATCTAATTGACAGATAGAAGTGTTGGAGTAGATAAAAGTTATTTTGGTGTATGAGATAATCAGTATATATTATGTTATCTAAGAAAACAGGGAGTTTTATATAATTTAAACTTTCGTGAATTATACTGACATTAAACGTAAATGGTTAAAACTCACGTATTTTTATTACAATATAAATATATATATTGCTATTCTTAAAAGTAAAATTCTTTGTTACTTTAGAAGAATTACTACTTTTTGTCCATTCTTTCGATTAGCATCCTAAAAATAGGGATGATGTTTTTTTCCACATTAGATGAAGGAAGTAATTCCTACAATATCTTTGAATGCAGTAAATCCAATAATCCTTGGCTAATGACGTTATTAAACGAAAGAACTAGCTGTTCTTATCTACAATCTGGAACTTCTGAATAGCTGGAACAGTTCCATACTTGATGGAGGGGTGCCTTTTGTTCCGTATAGAATTAATTAACTGCTTTCAACCCCGGAAAGGTTTTGAGTGATGTATGAGGTATGAGGCACTTGCAGAGGTTGTCAAAATTATGCTAATACTTTGGTCCCTTAATCCATATTTCATTGATTTCATTTTTAGGGTTCCATAACACAAAAGGGGAAAACTTATAGGGTCACTTTTTAGTCCGTCCGTTTGTCCATCTGTCTGTAAAGACCCTTTTCAGTCCTCCGGCCGGTAAGCGCCACTTTACGCAAAACTAAATTGCCGCCTACCGGCTCCGTCGGGCAGAAAAATAGTATACAAACCTCGGCCGTTAGATGGGAAAGCCTCGGATCACATGTTCGTCGACCTCGGCTTCGCCTCGGCCGACAATTACATGGGATCCGAGACATTTCCCACTAAAACGGCCTTGGTATGTAATCTACTATTATCTCGGGAACGCGCCAGTGACCTCCTGCTTTCCGTGATCGGGTCGCCCAGTGGTTAGGGCGTCTGCTGCGAAATCAGGAGGTCGCTGGTTCAATTTCAGCCCTGCTCACCGGGGGCCTTGGTCACTTTTTCCAAAGCATATGATTTCTTTCAACTCACGACAATCGTTAGGGGACTTATGTGAACTGTAGGAGAGAACTGTCTTCGTTTTACCGGCTTTTGCAACGGCTTGGGAAGTCTCGGGTCCGCTTTGGCAACTAATCCCAAGGTTTGACGTAGCTAGTAGGCGCTAGTATAACGAAAGCAACTGAAAACCCAGAGGGTAACCTACTTATGTTTTCCTTCACCGAAAAGTGACTAGTAAATATCATACTTATTTCGTAAATAAATTCCGAAAAACTCATTGGTAGGTACAAGACGGGGTTGAACCCGCGGCCTTCGGATTGAAAGTCGCACGCTCTTACCGCTGTGCCACCAACGAAAGGATAACGGCCTCCTAGCCTAGCTGGTACTGAGTTTGCCTACGAAGCAGTCCCGGATTCGAATCCTGGTCAGGCAGGGCATTTATTCGTGTCTTATCACGAATATTTGTTAGTTTTGGATGTTTTCTATATATTTAAGTATTTATATGTATCTATTATATACTAGCTTTTGCCTGCGGATTCGTTCGCGTTAGAAAGAGATAAAAAGTAGTCTATGTTACTCTCCATCCCTTCAACTATCTCCACTTAAAAAATCACGTCAATTCGTCGCTCCGTTTTGCCGTGAAAGACGGACAAACAAACAAATACACGCACTTTCCCATTTATAATATTAGTATAGATATCGTCGTCTAGTACCCACATCACAAGCCTTATTGAGCTTACCGTGGGACTAAGTACATTTGTGTAAGATTGCCCCACAATATTTATTTTATCTAACCTAAAACAGAGATGTTTCGCGCTCGCTCTGTCAATCCATCTACTAACCTCCAACAACGGAGATGACAACGGAAAGATTGTTAAACCGCAATTTATCTTAATTACTAAAACGAGTAACTGAGGGCTAATGACAGATATAATTAAGGGCAGGCCTCCAAGCAAATGGTTTAGGTATTACTAAAGGATTACGAGAAAACACGAGCTGACAGCAAAGCCTAAGGGTTATTGATAAATTAGATAAAGTAGCTAAGTGGTTGACCTAATAGGTGGCGGTACTCTTCGTCTATGACTTGATTGTACAAAAGAGATGATAGAGGCAGATAAATAATAGTAGATTGTAATATTATCTTCTGTTACCGCGATTGTTATTCATTGAAATTAAACACTTTAAAACGGATTAATCGCGTTTGTTAACACCATGACCCGTTTCGAGCCCTTTACAACACTCGTTTTCACACGGTTAAGATGATGACTGAGAGAATGCGAATTCTCCCCGTCAATCCCGTTAACCCTGTGAAAGTGAGTGCTGTAAAGTGCTCGAAACGTAGGATCATGGTGTTAATAAACGCAATTAATCCGTTCTAAAGTGTTTCATTTCAATAGTAGATTGTGTTACAAAGGATCAAAATGGGCGTTGCATTCCGAATGAAGAAATGAGCGTTGAGTTCCGAATAAAGCGATGGATTCTAAAGCTCCTGAGCGTATGGAGGATTCAAGCGTTAACGCCAAAAACGAAAATAATTTTGATACCGTGTGACACATACTGCTTTTCACACCAACTAAGAGGAAATACACAAAACTTAAATCAGCATCATACCAACACGATGCCACTAATTAATGCCCGAAAAGGTAAAAATGTAGTCCTTAAACAGAAAAGTGCCACTTTGATCCCTCCCAGCAGGGAGGAAAGTGCCACTTTGATCCCTCCTAGCTTGAACTAAAAAAAACCGTTTAGGAATAGATGGAGTTAAAAAACAATTTCGCGCACACACACACACACACACACACACGAGGGCACACATGGAACAATTTTGGCATATCCAGCAGTAAGAAATTAGGTATATAATATTTATTTATTCCTCCAGGTCGACACAGCAAAGCAGCAGGTCCAGCTCTCAGACTCCTACCTCCCCGTAGCCATGCAGGTCATCGCGCACCTCACCGACCAAATGGCGTACGAGGCGCGCGACGACTCACCGACCACGAGTCGACCGACCACGCCGACCAAGACGACTAGCCGACCGACCACCAGACCGAGCGCGGTGTATGTGCATACGTATCCGTTCTACAGGCCGGGTAAAGCTAGGTGATGGTCTTCCTTCTTTCTTTCTTTCTTGACTTTTTGAAGATTTCTTTGCTTTCAAAAACTCGGATAGAAAACCAGTCGCCACATTCTCGCTTCCAAGCAAATTACTGTCAATCTTTGAAAGTAGTTGCAACTGTACAAAATGAAGGGCATTAAAACACGAGTGTGAGTTCAGCATAACATCACACGAGTGTTTGAATGCCTTATTATGTACTTAGGTATAGTTGCATAAGTGTATGCAACAGGTACCCACACACACGTACGTAGATAAAGTAGTGACTTTATTCTACGTACATATCAAAAGAAACGGAGCCGAAAAAAAAGAACACCGTATAAGTGCAGTAGTTGCGACACCTTTTCATTATAGTCTTGTTTAGAAGGTGACGTTTAGTTAAGTGCCAAACAGCCTTAAAATATTAAAGTGTATAAATTTGAGACTTAATGCTTACTTCAGTAAGTTCATATTCGTACGAAACATTTACAGTTTGAAAACTTCCGTGAGTATCAGACATATTAAAATTCTTATATCGGGTGACTCACGTCAATAAAGTCGAAAATAGCTCGACATGTTTCGGAACTGTTCGTGTCCCTTTTCATGAGTCATGCGTCAGGTCGACATCAGACCGCGCTGGGGCTCGCAGTGTGCGTAGAGCAGCCACCGCGGCTAGACGCATGACTCATGAATAAGGGCCACGGACTGTTCCGAAACATGTCGAGCTATTTTCGAATTTATTGACGTGAGTCACCCGGTATAAGAATTTTAATATTTACAGTTTGTATCATTATCAATGTAAGTTCGTTAATGTCATTCTGACCCACATTTTTGACGTTTTTGTTCTGCTTTGTGTGTCTATTTTTTAACTAAGTAAATGAGTATAACAAATACGAGTGTTTCAGAAAAAATACGAAGGAAAGTCATGCAGTTCATCTGGGTTAGTACCACCAAAATCGAACGATTGCGGATTTATATGTCCATCTCTATCACACTTGCATATTAGAGTGACAAAGAGGTTTCTCCGTCAATGCCAATTTTTGATGTTCGTGGTAGGCATGCTGTAGTCACGATTTTCAAGAACGAAGGGATTTCTTTAGACTGACATTGAAATTTTCTAAAAGAATTCTTAATCTGTAATTACTACCTTTTTACTTTAGGTGCTCAGTATGCTATTTATTTTTCTGATCGGTTTGATCATGCTTCATCTACTTCTTTCCGTTTTTCCGGCTAATGCTATGGCTTAGGTAGCCTGGGGCCCGCTTTGGCAACTAATCCCAAGATATTAACATTAAATTTCAACGGTTATTACTCACGTATTATTATTACAATAGGCGTGCCATGTTTCGACTGCATCGGGCAGTCATCGTAGGACAGACAGAGTGGTGTTGTCACCTTCGCGGCTCGGGCATCACTGCCCGACTGACTGTCTGATGCAGTCGAAACATATCACGCCTATTGTGATAAAAATACGTGAGTGTTAACCGTTGCAATTTAATATCAGTATGACTCACGAAAGTTTAAATTATAAAACTTGGTCTTATTAGGATTTCTGGTTTTCTCAAGATGTGTTTCTTTGCCGAAATTGGTAAATATCAAATGGTACTTACACACGAGCCAGGGTGTAAACCCACGACCTACGGATTGAAAGTCGCTCGCTCTTACCACTGGGCCACTACCACTCATCGGCCTGGATCAGCAATAGGCTTTAACTAATCATTATCAATCTTGATTTGGAAGAGCGTAATTTTATATAACATTACTAAAGGAAAATAATTAACCGGCATACAGAAATACTAAGGTTGACTCACACTAGCACGGGACGGGACGGGACGGGAAAATCTGTCAATTTCTATAGAAAGAATCACGTGATAGCTCGGAGCCCTCGGATGTCAAGTGACGCTTTCTATAGAAGCGTATATATACTATTTTTTTCCAAGCCAACTTAGAATTTTTAATATCAAATTAATTATTTTTATTTGTTTCAACAAAATAGTTACTAGTAAAGCCTCGAGATTTCTATTATTTTATAAGGTCGTACTAAATCGTACCCCAGTTACCAAGTCGCTATTAAGTACAAAGTTCAGGTTTTCTACCCACCCTTCTTCTTTGTAACTAAATTTTAATGGCCACTGGCAGAGACCAGTTAAAAATTAAGACTGCTATCGCATAAAACTTGATAGGAACGTTTACATTATGTGTTCTTCTTGGTCCTTTGTTGATTGTTGGTAAGGTTAGTTTCGAAATTAATGTTAAATAATATTTAAAACGGGTCACTCACGTAATTTTGTCGATTTTCGCTCGACATGTTTCGTTCTTTACTAAGAACGTCATCAGGAGGCAAGTCGTATGTACGTACGTACGGGTGTACGTACTCAATCTCGTCTCAATTATTTATCCTTCTCCAAATACTTAATCCTCCTGATGTTATAAATACTATAGTTTTCGCTATCCGTGATTCCGCCATTGAAACCCCCATCTAAGTTCACCAAATCGCGAATCGCCATTCACAATAAATATTAATATTAGGAACGCCATAAAAAAATCTTTCTTTCTTTCAACCTATCGCTTTGTAATCGGGTTAGCAGTCTTTACCATTTATACCTCTCAAGTCTCTCAACTATTAACTTTCTTCCTTCACAACTATTTCCATAAAGACGCAACTTAGCTTTGATCACACCGTAGTTGTAAAAGGTTTTATTTTAATGTCGGTGACGTGTCAGTTAAGTCCTTCTGTACTCCGAGTCTGAAACTTTAATGTAAGCTCTCTGCATTGTTAATTCATAAGTAATTTGAGTCTGTTTGGTTTGACGTTAACAATGGATGGAGTGTTTGTGACGGATCCGTCCCCGAAGGATAAAATGGGACCCACTAAGACTCTGCTGTCCCTTTGTCTGTCCGTCTGTCACCAGTCTGTGTTCATGAACTGTGATAGTTCGACAGTGGAACTTAACAAAAAATTCTAATAAACATGATAAAATAGTTATTTAAGGGGGCTTCCGTACAACAATCGGTTTGTTCGTTTTTGCTCGATATGCTAACCATACATATACGTTCGGTAATGACCCTGCCTACGAAGCAGAAGGTCTCGGGTTCGAATCCTGGTCAAGGCATTTATTTGTGTGTTGATAACGAATATCTGATCCAGGGTTATGGGTGTTTCATATACAGGTCGTCCCAAGACTATATATAACATCGCCCCTATCTTACCCGATATTATAAATGTTTCCTTTACTACCGGTACGTTCCCTTCTGCGTGGAAATTTGCTCATGTTATCCCACTTCCTAAAACCTCAAATCCTACAACCTTTTCACAATATCGTCCTATCTCTATTCTCCCAGTTTTATCCAAAATTATTGAACATTTCGTGAACCGTCGCCTTCTCTCGCACCTTAATAAGTATAATTTATTTAATCCGCTACAATCTGGTTTTCGTCCTGGGCATAGCACTGTTACAGCCTTGGTTAAGGTCACCGGTGACATTCGTCTTAATATTGAGAATAAAAAGCTCACAGTGTTAGTTCTTTTAGATTTCAGTAGTGCTTTTAATACTGTAGATTTTGATATCCTTCTTGAAAACCTGAGGTCGCTTAATTTATCAAATACTGCTCTGTCTTGGTTCCGTGACTACCTCTTTGGGAGGCGCCAGCGTGTCAGGGTGGATGACCGGGTTTCGGATTGGTGTAACCTCTCAGCTGGTGTTCCCCAGGGAGGAATTCTCTCTCCCCTTCTTTTCTCAATATTTATTAATGGCATTACTGAGTCTTTAACTTCAAGTTATCATCTTTACGCGGACGACTTACAGATTTACGCGGCGAGTGACTTCGATGATTTTCCTTCACTGATTAGCAAAATCAACTGCGACCTCGAGTCGATACGTAGCTGGGCGTATAATTATGGGTTAAAGGTGAATGCTCGGAAATCGCAGGCTATTGTATTGTATTGGTAGTCCTTATTTTATGTCCAAATTGTCGGAGCTGGTGGTACCCGACTTACGCTTTGACGGAGTAACTATCCCTTTCTCCTGTACAGTCAAGAACTTGGGTATCACCATGGACCAAACCTTAAGTTGGACTCCCCATGTTGCGGAGATCAGTAAAAAGCTTTTCGCATCTATGCACTCACTAAGACGTCTCCAAAATTTCCTTCCTCTTCATACTAAAATCACTCTTACTCGGTCCCTTCTGCTTCCTTTATTAGACTACGGCGATATTGTTTTTCTAGATCTTAGAGAGGAGCTACTTGACAAACTCGAACGCTTGCAAAATGTATGTATCAGATATATCTTTGGTCTGCGTAAGTATGATCATATATCCCAGTTCCGAAAACAACTTGGCTGGCTTCCGATTCGTCGTCGTAGAGATGTGCATGTCCTGTCATTGCTTTTCAATGTGTTATTCAATCCTGCTTCTCCTTCTTATCTACCTGAGAAATTCAGTTTCCTGGCTTCCGGTAGTGGTCACCGTTTACGTTCTAGCACCAACCTTTCTCTCACTTTTCCGTCCAACAAGACGCGTATTTACAGTAGATCTTTCACTGTCCATGCCGTAAAGTTGTGGAATGAGTTGCCGGTGTCTGTGAGGCAATCGCAATCTGCAGCATCGCTCAAGGAGAGGCTAAAGAAGTTGTGGCTTTCCGACCCTTGATTGGAGTTTGTCCTTTATGCTCTGTTTAATAGTTTATATATATATTTATTATTTAATATATGTATATATGTATTGATGTTTAGTGTTTATTTATATATGTAAATATTATATATATATTTTTTATTGCGTATTTATTTATAGTGTAGTTACAATGTGTATTCAAAATTTACTTTTTATTTGAAGTTTTGTTACTGTACAATTTTTGCTCTTAGTTTGTCTTTCATCGTTGCCTGTTTTTATCTAATTTCCTCAAAGGTTAACTGGAAGAGATCCCTCATAGGGATAAGTTCGCCTTTGTTGTATCAAATTGTCTATGTTACTGTGGTTCTTGTATTTCTTGTGTTATTGTACAATAAAGCTTATACATACATACATACATACTATGAGACATGAAGAGAAAGTACCTTAAATATCGTAGATAGCAAAATATGTTATTTTTTTAAGTTTTCAAATATAAATTAAATATTGAGGGACAATCTTCTGGGTAAATTTTCTGTTTTGCCTTAAGGTTGACTGGTAGAGAATGCCTTCTGGCATTTAGTCCGCCTTTTGTGCGTTAAGGTTTTCTTTTGTGGAATAAAAGTTAAATAAATAAATAAATAAATCTTACACAAATCGACCTAGTCCCACGGTAAGCTCAATAAAGCGTCCCAGTCTTGGAAAGCCCTGTATGTTTAAGTAAAACATCACGTGACCGAGGGCTCCGTGCTATCACGTAATTATTTCCATAGAAATTGACAGATAGTCCCGTCCCGCCTCGTCGCGTCCCGTTCTAGTGTGACTCATCCTAAATGGTTCGCTGTTCTGAGCTACCTGAATTATTGCTGTTTCTTTCCAAAACTTTACAAAGCTTTGTGCTAAACGACTGCTGAGTTACTGCCCCTGCAGTGCGGTTGCAGAAATATTTTACTGCAAACTTACATTACAAAGTTGGAAGTTTTACAAACTTGCATTTTAAATTAATTTTTAAGTTCAGTTAAACGTGGCAGCCAATTTTGTGCTGGCGAAACTGTGGAACTTTATGTACAGCTGGTTGATTCTTTTATCTGCTAGATTTTCAAATAGCGTATTTTGTGTCCCACTGCTGGGCAAAAGCCTTTGTTCCGCCACTCGTCACGGCTAAGTACATGTCTCCGCCAGTCGCTACAAAAAGCATCCAGGTGGTTTATATAAGCTAGAGTTTATATATAGCTGATTTTTTGTATCCTACGAAAATAGTAATATTTAGCCTCTCAATTTATTAATATACTTACCGTAGTCTGTACATAGGAGTCTTACGTTGCTGGCCTCGAGGTAAGAGCGTGCGATTTCAATCCAAAGGTCGCGAGTTCAAACTCCGGCTGGTACCTACGGAACTTATGTACGAAACATCATTTGATATTTACCAATCGCTCTTCAGTGAAGGAAAATATCGTGAGGAACTGGACTACTCCCAATAAGGCCTAGTTTACCCTCTAAATTAGGTCAGATGGCAGTCGCTTTTGTAAATACTAGGACATACGCCAAATCTCGGGATAGATTGCCAAAGAATTCCCTAAGCCATGGCATGAAGAAGACCAACCGTAGTTTATGTAAAGATCTAGAAAAGAACCGGAGGATATTACCTATTAGTTTCCATATCTGCCGCGAACCTTCTCTTTCTTCACATATTTATTATAGGTAATGTTTATTAAAGCCGTGGGTCTATAGAGAACCCTATGATTTTGATTCTCATTCGAGAGTCCTTAATATAGAAATAAAATCTTAATAACGTCCTTTCTTTCTTCCAGGCAACATACAACACCATACCACAAACCTGGTCTCTATGCGCCCATCGCCCCCCCGAAACCCGATGACCGCACCTACCTCCTTCCCCCCAACCAGAACGCCCCCTACACCGTCATCCGGCCACAAAAGACCAACACCAACGAGCCTCTTCTCTCCATTCACGAAGAAGAGGTCAAACCACTAATAGAACCAAGTCCAGAGTCGCATCTCCTACCGCCGCATTTCGAAGCTGATGTGGACAAGATATCTCGCTCTGACAGCATGGTTCTTGAAGACTGGGAAGACAACCTACAGTATTTATCGTCAAGTGTGAGAGATATGATAAGAATAGCTAATGACCCTGATGATGAGAGGCTGATTGACGATGTGAGAGCGGGTCCTCAATCGAATAAGGGGGGGTCGAAGTTGAGCGCTTCAAACCTGAGGTTGCTGCTGCTGTATGATCTTCTGAGCAGGGAGGCGAAGAGGCAGAGGCTTTCCGATTATTATGTGAGTACACTTTCATTTATAAAAAACCCAGAATTACCAAGAATAACTGTTTTAATTGATGGTAAGTATATGCAAAAATCCTACAATTTTTTCTTCTAATTAAATTAAAATTTATTCAAAATAGGCCTCTGTGGCATGGTACAGAGGACGCTGGCAGCATTTCCTCGCTGGATTGCTAAGCTGACTCGTTGAGCGAGGAAGCTGCCAGCTCTTGGGTCTCCTGTGGCGTCTCTGAGTGTCTTCAATAGGTCTTTAAAGAGTCTTTGAAAATAATATATGCACAGTCAATTTCAAAAATATATCACCAAAACATCTCATAAATAATGTAAGTATACGCTTTTATTACAAAGGAATTTTTGACTAAAATGTGTGCACCTATATTTTCATATTATATGCGCCGTATATTCTGGAACAAGCAAGGAAACCATAATAAGTTTATATACATATATGTGTACCTAAACCTAATTTCACGGTTGTCCGAGTTCGCCAGGAAACGCACGACGCATACTATATTCAGCAGACGCGTATCGATCTGGGGGCCGATTTTTGAGATTCGAACGCTCGAATATTTTATTCGAATGTGAATAAAAACGAAATAGAAAGAAACTCCACAAGCCTTTTGAGTGATAATTCCAGTGATTTTCAAAAATACGAACAATGCTATCATGCAAATATAATCGGAACAAATTTTCACAGCGGTTTAAGAGGAACTTCTTCCCGCGGACGCTCCGGCTGTGGAATGAGCTCCCTGCCGCTGTTTTCCCAAAGGACTACAGTATGGGGTTCTTCAAAAAAGGAGTGTTAAAGTTTTTAAAGGGTCGGCAACGCGCATGTAACACCTCTGGAGTTGCAGGCGTTCATAGGCTACGGTGACAGCTTACCATCAGGCGGGCCGTATGCTTGTTTGTCACCGTCGTAGTAATAAAAAAAAACACGTGCGATTATTTTAGATCACTTGTTTTTGTATTCGAACGTTCGAATCTCAAAAATCGGTCCCCTGTATTGCTGCAGAACCGACCAAAACAGATTGAGACCTTCAGGCAATACAGAGAGGGGAGTCGGCATACGTAACGTTTCCTATATGCCAAAGTACAAGCCCAAATGGGCATACGCGGCTCTGTGTTTAGACCTGTAATTTTCTGTCTTTTCGGATTATACAATAACAGGCCATATACGTTCAGGCATATTCACTGGATCTGCGGATTAATTTGCTACGCGTCTGCCAAGCGGGGGAGCGGGCGTTGATAGCTCAATTGGCGGAGCGATCTGATCAGTGTTCAGAGAGGTAGTGGGTTCAAATCCCAATCGACGCGGAGAACTTTTCCGTTTTTCTTTCAATTATAAATATGTTAATTTCGTTCATAGGCGTCTCTACTTAGTACAAAATTAATGTAGTATGGGGTAGCGCATTGTTATCGATGATTTCTTTCTGTCAATTTCCATAGAAAGCGTCACGTGACATCCGAGAGCTCCGAGCTACCACGTGATTCTTTCTATAGAAATTGACAGATCCGTCCCGTCCTGTCCCGTCCGTGCGTGTTATCCTTTACCCGAACATATATGGCCGGCAGTTTAGAATGAAAATTGTTTTTCTCGAACGCGAGATACATCTGTTTTTCGTGACATTTGTGCTGTTAGTGTTATCTCTGTATTTTATTTCTTCATACAAATCGGGGAATATTCTCGGTAACGGCCACGGAACCGCACATCTCTAGTTACAGATCTCTTTATGATTAATTCTACTTATACATTGACTTATTCAAAGAAGATACACAAATACAATTAAGATATACAATTTTCTGTTTTGCCTTAAGGTTGACTGGTAGAGAATGCCTTCTGGCATTAAGTCCGCCTTTTGTACGTTAAGGTTTTCTTTTGTGCAATTAAGGTTAAATAAATAAATAAATACACAAAACAGAACAAAAACTTCAAAAAATGTGGGTCAGATGACATTAGCGAACTTGCATTGATGATGAAACAAAACCATAAATGTTTCGTACGAAAAAGAGCTTACTGACTTAAGCATTAAATGTCAAAATCAGAACTACCAACACTGTTAAAAGTATATAGGCTGTTGGCACTTACGGAACGTCACGTTCCAAAGACAAACATATGGCGTCATTTTTTTCGGCCGATTGCGAATCCAGTACTTTTATCCTATAATTATCTATGATTATTTATAATTATATCAGAAAAAATAAGATAGAAACTGTAACAACGAGGGTTGTAACCGGACACCCTTCGTCTGGAGTTACGCTTGCTATAAAATAGACCATCTCATTCGTTAAAGGGATCGATAAAAGGTTTAGTGGAGGCCATGAGGGCTTTCATAAGGGCACGGGCCCATTGTTCAGGAATTACCGGAAAGGTTAAACTTGGTTTGAATTTATAGGCATACTGAATTACAAACCTATACATAGATGGTGACGCATCTTTTGCTTCTAGTTGAAAATAATCTGTGAAGATTGGGTTACCCTCATCTGGCAGAATATATATTGGCAGAAATACACTTCGCATAACACGTATCGCAGCAAAACTTTTGGCGGAAATATATACCTGCCATAATAGTTATTTGGCGTAAGATTCATTTGGCAGAATGCAGAAAGTGGGTTAGGTTTGGGTGCGAAAAGATTAATTCTGCAAGTCAATAGTACTTATGCGAAAAGCAGTATGCGTGATTCTGCCAAACGTTTATTATTCTGCGAGTCGAATTTATGACAAATAAAATTCAAGAAGACAATAGTGAACCGTAAAGATTTTAGTTTAGATTTTTAAGTGAGCACAGTTTTTACTCAGTAACGGACTTTCTAGACTTAAAACAATGCGACGACTAATATTATAATAAGATTATGACAATTTAGACAGACGAATATCGAGTTTTAAACATTTTCTTTTTTTTTCTTTTTGACATTATGGTATGTATAACGGTTAAGGTAATATGCTTGCACTTTGTTGCCATAGACAAATAATACATGACAATGTTTGAATTTAAAAACAATTAAAGATTATCTAGATGGCAGCACTAGACGTAAGTCTGAACTGGAGGATTGGCGGAACGCATCTTCAGTGTATAAAATAAGAAAGGATTGCATACTTTGGAAAATTCGGCCTCTGGCTGCCGTGATCGAGTAGACCACTGTCTGCCGCGAAACTAGGAGGTCGCTGGTTCGATCCCAGTCCACCGGGGGCATTAGTCACTCTTCTGTAGTATATGACATTTAGTATAGTAGTATGACTACTTTAAAAACAAAATAAAACATGAATCGAAACATTAATTACAAACTAAACTCACTCTCCATCCCTTCAACTATCTCCACTTAAAAATCACGTCAAATTGTCGCTCCGTTTTGCCGTGAAGACGGACAAACAAACAGACACACGCTTTCCCATTTATAATATTAGTAGGTATATAAATAAATGTTATCTTTCAACAAGTCGAGTTTTCAATAAGAAATGCAAACCATTAAAAATAATTATATTGCTCAGTTGTATGGAAGCGACTCAGTTTAGGTCTTCAACTGAATCGCGTTAAGACGCATGGTAAGGCATCTTGTGTGTATGTGTTATATTAACCTATGTATGTATGTGTTATTTGATGCGTTGTGGACACGCGCGTTCCCTTAACGTGGATGTGATAAAAGTTGTGATAAAAGTTTAACAACGACGCCATAAACCCGTTTCATTCCTTGAAAGACGACATAACTAAAATACTACTACTAGATCTCCCAATTTGTGTAACTGGATCAGTCAAAATTTGTTTAATCGACGTGTTTTCATTGTAAAATCTAAAATATCGATGCTATTTACAAGCATATCTACTCCAAAGACTCCACTGTTCTCAACATCCTTGCCATATCACCACCTCGATTCCACAGGCCCACCAATAATACCTGCCAACTGAAAAAGTTGTTTGATTACAAGCGTTCTTTTTTTTCTTCTTCGCTGACAAAAAAAGTGGTGTTTGGATCCCTTTCTAATTTCCTCTTTTAGTGCGAAACATGTCAAGCTATTTTCGACTTTATTGACGTGAGTAACCCGATATAAATATATTAATATGTCTAATATTCACGGGAGTTTTCTAGTTATTACCGTTTTGAAATTTAATTAAATTCATTTTGTATATCCTTTATTTCTTTAGTGGACAATAGATTCTTGTTTAGGTTCAAGAAAACCTAGCGAGTTATAACACCATTAATGTACAATGTCGTGAAAGATTACAGATATGGCATGGTTAAAGGAGATCTTGTTTTATGTCGTGTGTCGAATTTTATGTTACAAATTTTATTACCCTTTTACTTATTTATATTTTGCGGGACCTGATTCCCCGATTTCCTGATTTTATGGTGTCGATCCGATCCGAGACGATATTTCAATTTCTATAGAAAGAATCACGTGGTAACTCGGAGCCCTCGGAGATCTTAATTTTAACACGAGTTGTATGGATATGGCTAGCTGATATTTGTCATTCTGATACATTTTTCGCTGTAACGTTGTTCATGCGCCTGTCAGGTTGGCTAGCTACCACTTCCATTCGGGGTATCCAATTGATTAGACTACTAGATGGACATGTAATTTACTATTTTAAATTTCACGAAAATTTCGCAAGATCGATTTTTCGCCCTTGGATCATAATATTAGGTACATTATAAGGCGAAAAAGAGTAAATTCGCAACGAGTGGCGATAAATTAAAACACGACCGTAGGGAGTGTTTTAAATCGACACGAGTTGCAAATTACCTCTTCGCACGTGTATCGTAGGATATTTGAAAGTAGATATGGCCCTTTGAATATTCGACGCAGACACGTAAAGTGTTCATTATCGCCCTAGGGCGGTAAAGTAGCACCATGTGTACTGAAACATTACATGTTACAATAGCCCTAGCACAAGAGTGCCTCCGAAGTGTCTCGTGTCCTTTACTAATAAGAACAGTTAGAAAATTACAGGTGTCCATCTCGACAGCGATATACTGGTTTGACCAGTTGTATATACCTATACTTTGTGAGGTCTAAGAACTATCTTTTGACATATGTCAACGACCATATAACTTAAAGGCGCATGACCCATTGAAATTATAAATAAAATCCTGTTATAATATTAGGGCTATTCATGTACATAATAGCAATATTTCACGCTTTTTAAACAAAACTTAACCGTCTTTATTTTTTTAGATTGTAGTTATTTCATATTTAAAGATATTAATTCATCACACAAATAGTTACTTACTATGTTTCTTTTTTTTTCTAAAGCAGTGTTGTGACCGAGCCTGCCGTTTCGATTCATATGACATTTCCGTAAGTTGATAAAAATCGACCATAAAAAAATCAAACAAAATGAGAGCCGATGTACACACGCGTTCAAAAGTGCATGGGCAATTTATGAATGAATTTATTCATAAAGTGCCCATGCAATTTTGAAAGCGATAATACAAAGAGTTTAAATTATCATAAATCAACAAACCATTAATATAATCGATTCTATGTAATCGTCAATAATCGTAAGATTTGACAAACAATACTTTTCAGCCTTATCTCTACAAACTTCAGTAGACAAATGTCAAAAGGTGTTTCTAAGGGCTCACAAAGTATATTATTTATAGACAGCGTCTCTTAATTCTCACTGAACATACAATTATATTCCATTCGTTTATTTATAAGTTTTTTCCTCGGCTCATATTAATTCCGGGCCTCCTTCTCATATTCAACTAATTGATGGAATTAGATGTTACTCTGTGGATTCCATATTAATTAGGATAATAATATTACTTCGCTATTCTTGGATATAATATAATAACATCATAGTGGAGTTGTTGACGGACTGAGGTCTGACAACGGAAAACATGATTATTTATCTAGGAGCCCTTTACTGGTTCGACTGATATTGAAACTTGTTTTTCACGAGGATTTAATTACTTTAATGCCTATAATTAACTGCCGGATCTGCCCATAAACGTATGACGCCAATAACTTGACGAATAATGATACATTTCCCGTTCTGCTGTAAGTAGACATTTGCTACACATTTAGTAATTTTTTTGTTTTATGTGAAATTGCCATCCCTCAATTACATATTTTTGAACAAATACTTCAAAATTTCATACAGTATTTTTTTTTGTTGTACAAAATTCAATTTTTGCTAAATTGAAAATTGTTATATGTGTTCTACTCAGAATTGCTAGCTCGCTTACACTCCTAAAACGAGAAAAGTAGTTGTCCAGGATTTTTTCCATTTTGGCACCATTTTTTCATACATTTAGTATGGCGGTAGCGCAATGGAATGTTTGAAAAATGTATGAAAATTTTGGGACCCTTTTTTTCTCCTACTAGTATTCAAACAGCTCGTAATTCTGAGTATAGAATATATTCAAAATTCCAATTTAGCAAAAAAATATTTTTATACAAAAAAAAACGCCCATGTACCTCTTATTTGGCCATCCTGCATACTTAGTTATAAAAATACTACTACATAAAACTAGCTTTAAAAATGACTTGCGAATTTCTGTATTTTATCAATAAAATATCTTATCTTATCTAATTTCAGGGTTTCTCCCCCGACGTCCTACAAACCCTCTCCGAATCATCCAGCGGCGGTGCGCGGGCGCAGCTTCGGCTCGCGCTATCCAAGATGGTGGAACGTAAGGACTGTCAACACGAATACGCGAACAACAGAGCCCGAGAGATGGTGGAGGAACTGGGACGGGACGACTCGAAGCTGTCCGCCGAGATGCGGTATCTCCGCCCGCTGGTGTACAACAGGCTTTAATGTACACACTACTTTTCATAACTTCTCTGAATATGAACAATTCGCACACATTTCTGAAATTAATCAGGGTGCGTAGACAAGATGCTAATCGTTAGCTACCGTATCGTCGCTCAATAGGTGGCGCCACTCATGCGTGGGTCCTGTGTGGTGAATTGTCAAAGTGACGTTTGAAATGTTCCCGCAGGACCCACGTTGCACTGCGCCCCTAGCGGATTGATTCGTGGTAATCCTCATTGTATTTGTCACACTGATATGGAAGAGTGATAGAAGGATAACTACGTTACGGAGCGTGAGCGAGATGCTTGCATTTTGTCAACGTACCCTGGTGCGCCAGCGCCACCAGCGCCAAATTCACTCGCGGTTAAGGATGATTGATACTAGAACGGGACGGGACGGGACGATCTGTCAATTTCTATAGAAAGAATTACATCCCTCGGAAGTCACGCGACGTTTTCTATAGAAACTGATAGATTTAAGGGAGGTATGGGCACAGCGGATGCATATCGTTTAGTGTGGTAGGGCACAGCACAACGAATGTCGTCTCGCTCAAATCTGGAGCAGAGCCCATCTGGGGAAGTACCTCCACCTTACAGAAAACCGCAGTTCAATAACACTAGACCCTACTCATAGTGTTGTGTGTCTGTTGGTGAGTAAGGTCGCCAGAGCTCCAAGAGGATTCACTGTGTTCACAGCTGGGGACCCACGGAGCAAAGCGTGCACCTTTAGAATCTACTTTCTACCTTTTTTACGAATCTACCTTTTTTAAAGGGTCGGCAACGCGCAACACCTCTATGGAGTTGCAGGCGTCCATAGGCTACGGTGATCGCTTACCATCAGGCGGCGGGTCGTATGCTAGTTTGTCACCGTCGTAGTATTAAGAAAAAAGGTCGGCCCGGCCCGGTCCCGTTCTGCGTGCGTAGCCAAGATGCAAATCGCTCGGGCTTAGTAACGTATCGCAGCTACCTCTCTCTATCACTCTTCCTTATTAGTGTGACAATGACAGTTGCGTTTCGTTAGCGACTGAGCGTGAGCGATTGGCATCTTGGCTACGCACCCTGGTCTGTGTCCTTTATCCTCATTGGCCCTGTAATTTCTCCTACCGTTAACTCACACCGTTTGTCACCAACAAAATGTCTGAATTGTTTTGTTTTGATTGACTCCGATCACACAATCGATATCACGGACAGGATGGCTACACTTCTGTCTGTCGTGTTTTATCTATATCTACAGAGCTGGATGACAAGGATGGATGGCTTCTCTGTTGTTTGCCTTGTTACTCTTTAAGGAAATTCTAGGTCTAATATGATCGTATCATTGCAATGGGAAGTTATTGTACCACTGAGTATACATAATACTTCTTAAGAACACGCCTACCACGAACATCGAAAATTTACTTTGACGGGAAAACCTCTCTGTCACTCCAATATGCAAGTGTGACAGAGATGGAGATACACATCCGCAATCGTTCGATTTTGGTGGTATAGGCCCAGATTCCCCTCCCTCTCGCACACCCGCTAGGGTTGCCAACAATTAGAATAGTAGTTCATACAACAGTGGCTTAAAATGCAAGGATCGCTACAGAACGAGACGTTGTCCAGTTTTGTAATAATTGACCCGAGGATTTTAAGAACCAATTGTGAGCTGATGCATACAATACGTTTTCTACGACAACAAAAAAAGCGAAATCTTGAATGCAGACTGAATGTGGACGATTGTATTCCCACAATAGAAATTTTAAAAAATCAACAGTTTTGCATGAAAATCCATAGGAGCGTCGTTTTGTAATAATAGACGCGAGAATTTTAAGAACCAATTATGAGCTGTTGCATACAATAGTTTTGCTACGACATCAAAAATGGCGAAAAAAGTGAAATTTTGAATGGTGGCAGAATGTGGAAGATCATATGCCATAGGAGCATCGTTTATCGGTGTTTTACGGAATACCATAGACAACGTTATAATGTATACTTTTTAATATCGCTGTCAGTCATCTAATTGATAGATATAAGTGCTGGAGTAAAAAAATATTATAAAAGGAATACTGGCACCAGCGGCGGGCGCAGGTTGTGAGGCAGCCCTTAAAATGCTAATGTCTTCGGAGACACAAGACAAACGACAATCAATTCGAGTTCCCGCGTATGAACATCAATAATTGGCATTGACAGGAAAACCTCTTTGTCACTCCAATATGCAAGTATGACAGAGATGGAGATACAAATCCGCAATCGTTCGATTTTACACACTTTTGATATCAAAATGAACGAATTATGTGTAACAATATTTAGCAGATGTAATGATCGGCATAATGATGCGCATGATTATACGTCTACTCAAACGCATCATCATGTAATAGGTTGTACAATTCGTTTGTATCATTGTTACACAGCTTATCCGATTTTATTGTCTTTCAGCTCGCTTTTCCTGAAAAGTAAGCTGACATTTTTCAACAACTGTATATTCAAATAGAACACGATGTAAAATGAACGAGATATGTTATAATAGCTTTTTTTCTACCCCAACACTTTTATCTATGGTATTCCATAATGTTGTCTATGGTATTCCATAAGAGCACTGCTAAACTATGCTGATTGCTGATTTTTTTCATCAGCAGAAATGCTACAGAAGAAGCGGGCATACGACATCTTCCACATTCTGCCACCATTCAAGATTTCGCTTTTTTCGCTACTTTTGCTGTCGTAGAAAAACGAGTGTATGCAACAGCTCATAATGAGGATTACCGCGAGTCGATTTTCCGCTAAGGGCGCTTGTGGAACGTGGGTCCTGCGGGAACATTTCAAACGTCACTTTGACAATTCTCTTATGAGAGAATTGACACCGGACTTACGCATGAGTGGTGCCACCTGGTGAGCGACAACGGTAGCTTCCATTGGTTCTTAAAAGTGTATTATTACATTACAAAACTTGAGTAACGATCCTTAAGTTTTAAGAACCCTTATTATATCACTGTTGCATAAACTACAATTGTTCCATTCTGTAATTAAAGAGTGGAGATAGTTTGCAATTATGTGGGACTCAAATTATATACAAGGTTTTAGATCAACAAGCAAGATCAAAACGCTCTCAAGATATATACAGGTGTGTTCTGATTATGAAAGAGTAGGTATTTTTTGTAGTTATATGAATAAGCTAGAAAGAGAGATTTAAGTAAATTAATTATAAGTTACTTTTAGCACTTGTTAAATAAACACAGATTTTTAATATAATAATGTAATACTATCGAATATTGTTAACTTAATAATATGGTGCTTCAGCCTCTTAAGTCATAAATTCACCAGTAAAATATAATTTAACAAGTACATTTTTTTTTATTGAAATTTCCTGATTGAGTTCCTTCTTAGTTAAATCATAATTAAATAGCTATAAGATAGCAATTACCTAAATTAGAAATTAATTAATGCCCCACTTTACAATTCAATGAACGTCGATTGGTTGATTTACCTTGAATGGAATCTATAACGGCGGCTAATTCAACATATTTTACATAAATTTACACAAATAGCCTTTTTTCTTGTTCTGTATATTTATGCTAATATGAGAATCGTTGAGACAATCTGTTCAATTAAGCAAAGAATTATTTGAATCGTAACAGTATTGGATTTGGACGTAAAAATGATTAGGTAATTTGCGGGAAAATTATATAAAGTCAACTATATTTTTTTCCCGGTTTTACTCCAATGAAAATCTTAACAAATGTAACCAGTAAATGTAGTGGTTAGGGCGTCTGCCGCGAAAGCAGGAGGTCGCTGGTTCGATCCCAGCACCTGAGCACTGAGAGCCTTGGTCACTTTTTGTGTAGTATATGACATCTCTTTCAATGTATAAATGTAACCAGTTATTATAAAACAGAACGGGTCTATCATGAATACAGTTATTTTCCCTTAATATACCGACGTTCCAACACAGTTTCATAAGTCATGTGTACAAAACGCGGTAGATTAAAGTGTTATAAATGTAACCATTAAGCATTATAACCTAAATAATGTAACCAGAGGAACGTGTAGTTACTTTAAATCAAAAATAAAAACAACAGTGTTTTTTTACATTTTATTAAATTAAAAAATAAAAATGTTGTGCCTTTACAATGCAACTGGATAAGACTTAACTGAAATGGTTATGGCACAGAATCCTAGTAATTATAACATTGCCTATGAATTCGAAATAAATAAATCGACAAAATTTATACCAAATAGTTTAAAATAACAAAGTAACCTTCGACTCAATATAACAATAGATGAGACTGATAAAACAAATAAAGTAAATGCCACTTTAAACAATGCAAAAACCGCAAACAAGCAAACGATACAGAAAAAAATTACTTTCAAACCTAACATCTGTGAAGTGATAGAATAGCAAGCTGTTTAAAACAAGGATACAGTAATAAATAATTAGGTGACTTGCATATAATTGTGATTTTTATAATTTGGAAAATAACTATGACTCTTAAACAAAGTATTTATTACTACACTGGTAACACTGGACTAAATAAAAATACTGACTTACTTGCGACTAGAACTCATACAAAACTAACTTCATCTAATTTGAACCTGACCCAGACGATTTAAATATCGCCAAAATAGCACCCATAGCTAGCTGGAAGAAGCTACCTAGCAGCTCCAGATAATAAACGAATCCACCTTCTCTAGGTGCAGTAGCAAAATCATCGTCATCATCATCAAATTCAAATGGATCATCGACTTCATTTACTGTATCATTTTGAAGAGTTTCTAATTTGGAAGGTAAATAACTGGTGTATAGTGTGATTTTCTCAGGTTTCTTGTCATTTTTCTTCAATGCTTCTACAGAGAGTTCTTCAACGTCGCGATCTTCGAGACCGTTGCCAACAGGTTTGAGGTTAGTTTTGGCTACGTCTTCTGGTTCGTCGAGGGATTCAATGTTGTTCCACGGTTTCTTGGTTTTGTTTGTACCGATGCCCAGGAACCTGAAAGTATAAAAGTTTATGGTTACTTTGCAAATACAAAGTCAAACAGTGGTAGTTTAAATCAGAGAAGAATTTCCCAAATATTATAATAAATGATTATTACAGTAAATCACTAGTAAATAAGTGACCCTCTAATAACTAGCCACTTTATATTTAAAATGAACTTTATCAATAGGTACACAGAATTAATTTTAGCATAACGTGGTCAATTATTGTGGAACCCAAGTTATTGACATTATATACTATACATTTTAAAATAAAGTGGCCAGTTGTCGAAGTATGGCCAATTACTAGCGATTGACACTACTTAAATAATGAGATACATGTATGCACGCGCTACTGACAATAAGTAAGTTATAAACATTTTATTGCACTAAACAGGATATGCGTATACAAAAAGGAATAAACAGAATAGAACAAAGGCGAGCGAAAGTATTGTCTACATACTTAATATTCACTAAAAAGCCAAGTATAGGGGATGCCTGTATATGATAATATTTGCAAGCCTCTGGACGGTCAAAATATGTCTGAGGAATTAGGGCTGGCTAATATAGGCTTCCACAAACATTCCACAACATAATTCCTGTACTGAAACTTGGAGGGATTTTGTAAATGCTCTTGTACAAAATCGAAACGACGGGTATCTACGCATGAAAGGCACAAAGGTTGTCGAGTTGCGGAAAAGCCGAAAACTTAACTAACTTTACAAAATGGAAACAAATCAGGTGTAAATTAATTTTGTGATAAGCAGAGACGTCTGCGGATGAAATATATTATTTTATAATTCAAAGAAAAATGTAAAAACTCTCGTCCAGCGGGATTCGAACCCACGACCTCTCTGACCGGTGTTCAAAGAGGTCGTGGGTTCGAAATGTTCGAATCCCGTTCGACGCAACGAGGAGAATTTTTTCAATTTGTCTTTCAATAATTAAATTGTATATTTTTGTTATTGGGAAGAAAACTAAATATCGCTCGAATAACCCACTTATTCCTTAAAAAAAGAAAACAGATGTTTTAGTTGTAATATGTTTTCTCCCTTTCTAACAAAATCTATTTTGTTTTATTAAATTTTTTCTTTGTTTTGCTTACAATACTGTGTTTACAATGTTGACATACTTACATAAAATGCAATGTTGTATTTAATACTCTATCCAAAAAAAAAATAGTGTATATATATTTCTTCTGTTTTTTGTCTTAAAATCCACTTGAAATCGCTCTGTTTAGGGGTATAAAATCAGCGACGTTATAACATTAGATTCACTCGCCTTCAGGGGCTCGCAGAGAGAGATCATGTCGCTCCGCGCTCTGACAATATTTACAAAAATGAGAGACTGAGAGTATTGAGGAACGTTTAAGTAGTGGATATCGAGATATTGGGTGGCTGAGTAGCCCCTTGTATGGTTGGGATACTTGGACATGCCTATTTATTAGGATAAAGTGCCAATGTTATATTTTCGCGCGTTATTGTGTAAAAGTCGTATCTCGCGCGTATTTGAACATATAACCGGAATCTTAAGACGGTAGATCACTAAAGTACTTACCTAATAGGGAGACCACAACTAAAACACGCAGCACAGCAAGTGGTATCTAGTACCTACATCCTATTCACGATGAAACACCCTTCAGCAAAAAGGATGCCTGTTTATAATAATATTTGCAGGCCAACTCTCTGGAACGTGGAAATATGCCTGAGGAATTAGGACCGCCTAATATACACTTCCCCAAATACATGTTCCTGTATTGTTGGGTAGTTCGGAGATTTAAATAAATACCGCAAACTTGTAGAATATATTAGAGGTGAACATGCTGATATTTTCTTGTGGAAACAGTTAGAACTTGGCTTACCTATAAATGGGAGAGGTGATCCTCTCAGCGATGTTATTGGCTATCTGGTGGTACACATCCCCTCCAGAAGTGGTGTTCGAGGTGTAAATGCTGATGTTCTCCTCTGGAAAAGCTCGGCTGCTGCACTCCCAGGACAGCTGGAGCAGCTGTAACAATGATAATTTTGATATTTAGCTAATTTCAATAAAATTAAACATTTTAAAGCATATTAGTCACGTATACATATTAAACCCATGTCGCTACATTTCGTTTTTATAGCACGTCGGTGGTAAACAAGTATACGGCCGGCCTAATGGAAAGCTCACCGAAGCTTATAGACGCCTGCAACTCCAGGGGTGTCATATGCGCGTTGCCGACCCATTAAAATCTGGAGTTGCAAGCGTCCATAGGCCACGGTGACCGTTTTCCATCAGGCGGGTCGTATGCATGTTTGCTACTATCGTGGTATAAAATAAAAAAACTTAGCAATGCTGCCAGTATTATGGGCACTTTTGCACCGGAAGCGGCGGGTACGAGCTGTGCGTTAATATATTTTTTGTTATTTGAAATGTATGACTTTTAGGTATATATCAAAAAACTTAGCGCTTAAATAAGCAAATCCGTTATTGTTAACCCGAGTCGGGTAAAGGTGAGGGCACACTGACGAGGGTGGCGTCAACGTCACTGGTTCAGAATAAAATAGCCCTCCATTTGTATACAGAGAAGGTGGCTACAGAAACTTAACTACTTTAATGAAGGTTGTCTGTTATAGATCGCTTTTCAGCGATAAGACCGCTTGTTGTTTACCCTTCTTTTATTTCCTGTATTCTATGTATTTACTTCTTTTGAGGTGTGCAATAATAGTAGTTTATGCAACAGTGATATAATTTTAAGAAACCAATTATGAGCACAGTTATACACTAGTTTTTCTACGACAGCTAAAAGAGGGAAAATGGCCAAATCTTGAATGGTGGCAGAACAATAAAAAAAAAACAATGCTAAAATATTGTATGAAAATCAGTAATGCTCAGGTTTTAAGTCAAATTGAGTTTTTTGCTTGTTTAAATAGCTAAATACAGGGTTACATAAACTAGGTAGGTACTCAAACTAGTCGCATGACTAAGGATACAAATTCTAGATCTGTGGCCCGTTTCTCGAAAGCTTTTATTTTGTAATACAAGCGAAAGTCTTGTCCAATGAGTTAAAAGAGACTTCTGCTTGAATTACAACTCACAAGCTTTCGAGGGGCGTCTGCTACAGAAGACAACCCTATTATTCAATGGATTATTTGACCTACTAAGCTAATATTACAAATTCTACTAGTGTAATAAGGAAGTTCATCTGTTATCTCACAGGCAACCTAGCCACGTCTCGCCAAATTGACGAAGTCAAGGTACTGCTTTGACCTCAGCTATGACAGTGAAATTTGGGGACCTCAAACGAACGTGTTTTCCGTACGTGAGCTTTTTGTAAATTAGCCAAAAGCACTGCAAATGTCGAGCGCAGACAACTTTTATATGGTGGATAGCTTTCGTTGGTTATGATTTTACCACTTGCGAATAGTAATATACTTATATCGGGTCACTCACGTCCATAAAGTCGAAAATAGCTCGCTGCTAGCGCATCCCACTCATGATTATGGCAGGCGGACCGTTCCGAAACATGTAGAGCTATTTTCTATAAATATATTAATACTTATGTCTAATACTCAAGGGGGTTTTCAATTTAAAACTTGCGAATAGTGTTGTGCCGCTGGGCATATTATAATCATAATCAGCCCACTTCTGTCCACTGCTGGATATATGCCTCTCCTATGGCCCGCTATTGAGCTCGGATTTGAGTTTTTTTGCTTCCAACCGTGCTACCTTTCGCAAGTCCTCGCTCCACCTACTTGGGGGATTCCTACATTACGCTTGCCAAGCTGGTCTCCACTCTAGAACACGCTTACCCAGCGATCGTCGGTTCTGCGTCAGATGTGACCCATTGCTTCTTCAGCTTGCTAATCCTTTGGGCTAAGACTTTAATTCTCTGTCGGATCACATCATTCTGGATCCGGTACTTAAAAGCCTTCACTTAAATCTTTAGAATAAGAAAATCACTTTAAAAACACCTGTTACCTTCACACTTTTGTATATAACTAGTTACAAACATACCCGAGACCGATTTATATTTAAAATGACTGTTTTTCAATTACTTGTTTTTACCAATTTTCATTGACATGTGGGATGTTACGCAAAAAAGTACCTCCACCTCTAACACAGTACAATAGGTACAACGGTCACCACGACCAAAAATAAAAGGTAAGTACGAAAAATCAATAACGTAGAGTCAAATCAAGCAATCTTTTCCAAGCAAAGGAACGATCAAATTTTAAAGTGCTATTTTAAACGTTCTTTTTTCTATGAAGACCCTTCATTTTAGAAAGAAGAGATCAAAAAAAATTGTGTAGTTCTTAATGTAGTTAAATTTAATATTTTTCTTACTCAGAATAACGAGCTCTTAAATTTGAATCTAGGAGCATAAAACTGCGAGAAAAAAGGTCCCAGAATTTTCAAACGTTCTACGTACTCTCCATTTTGTAACCGCTGTAAAAAGTGTTTGAAAAAAATCTCATTCTATTTTTTCCTCCTAGTCTGATCGAAAGAGCTCGTGATTCTGAGTAGGAAAAACATTAAATTTACCTGATTAAGAAAAAAAGTCTTAGGATATCTTCTCACGTACATGCCCTGTAATTAAAATTATTTGACATTTATTAACACTTTCACTGTGCTGTCAAAATCTAGAAAACTTAGTTGGACTCCATATATGTATATAGTTATTGTCCTGACCCGCTTGTACAAAATGTATACTGTGAATATTCTGACAATAACGAATAAAATTAAACATTTATTTTCAATACCTACCTATACTTACCTTAAATCTAAAATAGGTCCTTGAGGCATTGTACCTAGGATGCTGGAGGCATTTCCTCGTTGTATCGCAATGCTGATACGTTGCGCGAGGAAGCCACCAGCTCTTCGGTCACCAGTTACATCAACTTAAGTAAGTTGAATAAGGCCCAATCATAAGGTCGCCCAACTAGGCCCAGCCGACTATTTTCCCTACTTGATCCTTGACGCCAGTGTCTGCGATCAGCATTCGCGTCACGTCTTGATACTTGAGCGCACGTCACACTATTGTTTGTCATGTTGTGTAAGTGTTATTATATTGTTCGGTTTAATGTGTATTTTATTTATTGTGTGATACTTGTAAGAGTGTTTTAGGTGGCGCTAGTTGGTTTATATCTTTTGATGACAAATATATAATGGGTCAAATATACAATGATGTTACATGTCTTTCCTTTGGACTACCCCAAAGTTAAGAGCTATAAGGGTTGAAATTAAACACTTTAGAACGGATTAATCGCGTTTATTAACACCATTATCCTACGTTTCGAGCCCTTTACAGCACTCGTTTTCACAGGGTTAAGATGATGACTGAGAGAATGCGAATTCTCCCCGTCAATCAAAAAACTTGTGCAAACTACCTACATACAAAAATATAAAAATAATTAA
Organism: Lathronympha strigana; assembly: GCA_949128165.1. NCBI lineage: Eukaryota > Metazoa > Arthropoda > Insecta > Lepidoptera > Tortricidae > Lathronympha > Lathronympha strigana. The sequence continues at coordinate 826,699 of OX421920.1, forward strand.
AAACAAAAACAAAGGTTGGTCTACAATGCCCAGAGGGGCTTATAAAATACATAGCCTTAAATTGTAAAAAAAACCCTGTGAAGTTTAACATACATACAACTTACAAACGCTTCCATAACTGGCTTATGGGACAGAAAGAAGCGACAAGAAAACACACACGCGCGCGGTAATAATAGAAGAAAATATTAGCTATAATTATGGGTTGATTATTTTATTACATTCTTATCAATACTAAAGGACTCAACACTAGAACGGGCGGAACGGGACGGGACGGGACGGGACGATCTGTCAATTTCTATAGAAATAATCACGTCATGGCTCACGGAGGTCACGTGACGTTTTCTATACGTCCCGTCCCGTTCTAGTGTAAGTCATCCTTAAAAGGAACTATTTAAAAAAGATTGAAAAATATTTATTTCGTTAAACAATTACGTTAAATTCTTAAATTTTGGAATTTCCTAGTAAGTATATGCCTAATTAGAATTAATTACCTGTGACATGTAAATGTATTGTTACGTAGTCTTATTTTACATCCTATTGAATTTTATTGTACTTTGACATGTTTTTGAACTCTGTTAAGTAAAAAAAAAATGGGTAGATACCTAATTATTAATTTGTTTCTGGTTCGGCGATCGTAAAATCGCCGCATAGCAATCAGATTTCGATATCGTATCGATTTTAAGAAAACCAGTCTCCAAATGAAATACTTTCCAACATTCGCGTGCATTTTATCTTGAATTCGATACGGTAGTCGAAAAACAACTTATTTAAGATCAATCAATTAAAACGCGAGCTGATTTTACTCGGTCGTCCAGGCCCCAATTTCACCAGGCTGACAATTCCTAAAATGACTGAATTACTGACGTTATAGGCGTCCATAAGCTACCGAAACCGCTTACCATCGCGCGGGCTGCGTGCTTATTTGTCACCATTTCGATCATTTTAATAAAATCGTAAATTATCATCAATAAATAGATAATTTATTGGTGAAGACTTTTACATTGTCACGAGATATATTAGTGTTTTAAAGAATTGTCGGTAGTTTTTGACATGAGAATGATCCTGTGTCGGAATTTCGTGACATAGGTCGTGCTTCTGGCGACAAATGTCAAGATCTCGTCAAAAAAATATTAGTTTTTAATGGTAATAATGGTGTTTTTATACAATCTTCAATCAATAATGGTGTTTTTATTTATAAATAACATGTCGGCAAACAAGCATACTCCATAGACGCCTGTAATACCAGTAATAATGATGCTGACAAATGTCACACCTGTCGCTGTAATGAAATTGTGCCCTGGTATTGGGTACCTATATATACATACTGTTATTATTTATGTCGGTCAAATAACCCAATCTTACGGTGACAGCTATGTGTGTTGTATACTCTGTCAAGTAATTGAGGTAACGTGGTCTGTGTACCCACAGCATTAACACTCTTTTTAATCTGCTGCGCTCGAGTAAAAGGTATAATAAAAATACCAGAGTATATCATTAAAATGTCGTAAAAATACTTGCGGAAAGTCCGCGATTAAGGATTCAGGATTAACGGAACATCACAGTTTATTGTTTAATCTAAATATTATGTGATCGTGTTTACAAAAAGGTACCACTTTGTCTGTTGCCATGGCACTAATTTTAAAAAAGCCATAAAAATTCGTTTAGAAATGAACTTTATTAACAAGCAAACTGGTACTTTTTGCTTAAAACAACCACATATAATGTTAGAGAAACGTTATAAACTACTTAGTCTCTTGCCATGGCACTAATTTAAAAAAAAGCCTTAAAGATTCGTTTAGAAATGAACTTTAATAACTAGCGAAAAACTGGTACCTTTTGCTTAAAATAAGCACATAATATAATAGTAACGCTATAAACTACTTCGGCATCCTAGCTCATACAGTCCACTTCATAAATATATATGCATCTGTATTCAATTTTGACCTTTCTTCCCCTGTAATAAGTTCATAAGTGTACATAAGTGTGTGTGTGTGTGTGTGTGTGTGTGTGTGTGTATATTTATAGACGTGACTGTACAGGTTGTAAAAAAACACCCGAACGATATTTTAACAGCTGATAAGGTCAATAACCCTGGCTGGGGTTGCAAATAAAATAAAAAAAAATCAATTTTTTATACTTTTTAGTGAGTTGGGTGCATTTTCGATCAGCTGCTCCGTACAAAATGAAACAAAAAAATTTTTTTTCTTCACTTGCATTGTCAGTTGTTGAAATATTGCTCGGGTGTCTTGTGACAACCTGTATACGGTTTAGAGTAAAACTTGTTTTATTTATACAGTTAGCGAATTTCTATTTATAACGGTTTGGGTTGTAAGTTGTTTTTAAGTCTACATGTAAAGGAGTCACGCCAGACCGGGTCGTGCCGGGCCGGCATGGGACGATGTGCATTTTTAAATAAAAGCGTCAAGTGATCTCCAAACTATTGAGTCGGGGAGAAAGTCTTTTCGTATTTTATATAAAAAGTATTTTTTTTAATGGTTTTACTGTTTATATCTGGTTAGTTTTAATATCATAAGATTACCTATTCAAAAAAGGAATGAATAAGAAAAAAACATACTGTGACGATTCATTTGTTTTTTGCCTGACGAAACGAGTGGGTCCGACGGAGAAATTTAATACCTTTTTAAATTTTGATAAAAAACAAAGGAAAGTTACGAATCAAGCAGCGTACTCGTAAAAGGTACTTATGTTTTTTTAATACTACGACGGTGACAAACAAGCATACAGCCCACCTCATGGTAGGCGGTCACCGTAGCCTATGGACGCCTGCACCTACAGTTGCCGTTGCCGACCCATTAAAAAATTGTACACTCCTTTTTTGAAGAACCCCATACTGTAATCTTTCGGAAAAACCTCGGCAGGGAGCTCGTTCCACAGCCGGAGCGTCCGCGGGTAGAAATTCCTCTGAAACCGCACAGTGCGCGACCATTTTATGTTTTTAATGAAATCTCGAAGATTAAGTTATTTATCTTACGTTTTGTACGTTACGATAATACGACCATATCAGTAGTGAACGTCTTCAGTGGTGTTTGATGAGGTAGTGTGAAAATATAAGGAGAAACAGTGACTACACCTTTTGTTTACATCGTTGGTAAGTTCTATTGACGGAGATTTTAAACAATATGTTGTAAGGTTACCTTTCGTTTAGGGAAAATTATGTAATTTTCCTGCTACGCGAGTTCCATAAGAACATTCTTCTGATGTTTCCCGTATTTATTCCGGAGCTTTTTTTGTTTGATGGTAAATATTTACGGAAATGTTACTAAACAGTACTAAAATTGCGAAGGCATGCCAGAAACGTTTAAGATTTTTTTACTCGTCCAAATAGAACTGTATCTTTTAGATTTCAAATAATTATCATGTGATCTTTATGACATAAAAAAAGATTGCGTATTTTTACCAGACAACAGATCAATTAGAAGAAAAAATTATAAATTGAAAGAGATGTCAGATACTACAGAAAAAGTGACCAAGGTCCCCGGTGAGCAGGGCTGGGATCGAACCAGCGACCTCCTGCTTTCGCGGCAGACGCCCCAACCACTGGGCCACCCGATCACGGGGGACCTTGGTCACTTTTTCTGTAGTATTTGACATCTCTTTCAATTTATAATTTATATATAGTAGTGTGACTACTTAAAAACATGAATCAAAACATTTATTATGTTTAATAAATGATTTAATTCATGCTTTATAATTGTGAAGAAAAAATATTTTAAATTATCCTTTGCCTGCGAATTCGTCTGCATATAATTAGAACAAAAACTATCCCATATCTTTTCCAAGGAGTTGAATTCCATCCTTATACGGAAGCCTAAGATGCCAAGCGGATAGCCTGATGAGTCGACAATTTGTCGACTTTTTCTGTCAATTTCTGATAATTTTAAACAGTTATCTACATTTGAGATTTTGATTTGTTTTGTTAAGAAAATGTATTTTTTTAAATATTTATACTCTGTAAGTTACAAGCGGGAAATAAAAAGGCTTTTTATTTTATTTTATTTATTTTATCTACATTTGACAGCTATCATCGTCTCGCTACCCACGCCACTGGTAAGTTTATCAACTTATAGCATTATCTTATCACATTCGTGGATAACTATCTTAGGATTGCTGATTTCATTTTGATCTGTTCAGCGGTTTTAGCGTAAAGAGGTAACAGACAGACAGTCATAGTCACTTTCGCATTTATAAATAGCGACCCGCCCTTAGCAAAGCAATAACTTTGCAGGGTTTCAATGTTATTATACACATAAACCTTCCTCTTGAATCGCTTTATTTATTTAAAAAACAGCATCAAAATCCGTTTCGTAGTTTTAAAGATTTAAGCATAAACAGGGACAGACAGCGAAAAGCGACTTTGTTTTGTACTATGAAGTATTGATTACATAATGTTAGATAGGTACCCATCTAGGGCGCATAAATAGCCCCTTAAAAATAAATGCCGTTATCAAAGTGATCCCAAACCGTGTGAACAAAGTTTTGTAAGAAACACTAAAAATATATCGAAAAGTAATTGCTTAACACGAAATACATAAAACTCTATTATGACCTTTATTATTTTACATGTTAGATAACGGTTAGCTAATGCTAACGGAACTTTGTCTAAACGGAAAATGAAGATTGTCCCATAATATTTATTTATTTATTTATTTTATTTATACCTAACAGTTTAACCATAAAGGAATTATATGTAGTCTGTGGTTTGACTTATGACCTTCGCTTACAGGATGACTCACACTAGCACGGGACGGGACGAGGCGGGACGGGACAATCTGTCTATTTCTATAGAAAGAATTACTCGGAGCCCTCGGATGTCACGTGACGCTTTCTATAGAAATTGACAGATTTTCCCGTCCCGTCCCGTCGCGTCCCGTCCCGTTCTAGTAAGAGTCATCCTTAATTCTTCATACTATCGTTACGCTTGGTATCTTCCGATGTCTCCGACCAGGAATTATCAATGTTTAGGTACGCATTCTTAAGCTAACGGAAGCAAGAAACTAGACAGAATTAGAAAAGTCTGTAGTCACAAGTTAATTTGCAAGTAACTTTCAGGGGACAACGCACATCGCAGCAAAAATCAAGTTTTGCTCACTATTTTCGCGCATCAATAAAGACAAGTCTTTTCGAGTTGCTGAGGTGAAGGAAAATAAAATTTACACGAGTGTCAAATGGATTGATTTCATCCGACGCTCGAGTTAATATAATTCCTATTCCGCCTTACAATAAATAAGCTATAAATAAAAAAACGGACCGTTGCGGAACCCCGCAAGGGTCGGATCTCGGTGACGGTAGTTAGTTTTTACTTTTCTTCATATATTTCTTTGCTTTAGTTTATTACTAAAGTTTGTTTTTTTTGCAAGTTAAAAAAACATGTACTGTACATAGTTTTTGATCTCCACCTGAGATATGATGCGATCCATATTGTGAGACAAAATCCTTAGTTTGATTTGAAATATGTATCTTTATCAAGAGACCTGATGGGGTGTTCTTGGTTCCTTGGAGTTTGGGACGGATGCTAGTGTGGGATGCTACCTGTGTAGACACGCTGGCACCGTCCCATCTCCAACGAACTAATGTAAAAGCGGGCGGAGCGGCTGAATGCGCCGAAATTTTAAAACGTAATAAATATAAGAGCCTGGGCAAAGAGTACCTTTTTGTACCATTCGGGGTCGAAACTCTTGGTCCATGGGATCCCAGCGCACGCAAATTTTTCGTAGAAATCGCGAAACGTCTGGTTGATGTTACTGGTGACCGAAGAGCTGGTGGCTTCCTCGCACAACGTATCAGCATTGCGATACAACGAGGAAATGCCGCCAGCATCCTAGGTACAATGCCTCAAGGACCTACTTTAGATTTAAGGTAGGTAGAGGTAGGTAGTTAGGTAAGTTACACTTACTGTATATATTTCGAGAATAAATGTTTAGCTTTTCTTTTAAAGGCTATAAATAGAATTTCCTATTTATATTGAACACCACAGCAATACTGTATATAATTAACTTTAACCAAGAAATGGCGCTTAAGTCCTTATAGCCTAGAATCTTCAATAACACGGAATCCATTGACCTGGAAAAGCGGCTGTCGTGACGATGTTTTTGCGGCGGATCTAATCCCACGATTTATAGTGTTATGAATATGTTAGCAGGTTTGTTTTTGGGGTCTTTTGACCCTAGCTATGTTTGAATTAAGTGGGCCCCGACCACCCAGTGGCGCATGTTCGAATTGAGTGGGCGTTGACCGCGAAGTTGCACCCTCATTAGGGGGATTGTGTTTTCTAACAAATCATCCAATTTTTCTAGAATCCACCAGATTTTCGTCGTTTGATTAATTTCAATTAATTTCCCTTTACGTATTTGGCATATATCTACAGTGCGATAGATAAAAGTGCCACTGAACTTTAACGCAACATTGCATCTCATTCTGTCGCATCAGTGCGAGTAAGTTAACTATTTGACAGATGTTTGTTTACGAAAATATTGACAAGAGAACTGGTTTTCGGTTAATTCCACTTTTTAATGATCTGCCTTTTTCTGCAATGAAAGTGGATTATAGAGATGGTTTATTAGAAAATATAATCCCCTAATAGGGGCGCCACTACACGGTCGGCGCTCTCTTAAGTTAATTAGCTGGAGGATGCTAGTAAAAGTTTCGATGTGTTGTTTTTTTCGTATTTCGACTGTCATTATTCATATTCATATTCATATTCATATTATTTATTGGTAATAAGCAATTACATGTCAATATTTTAATTAAAATTACAATTTATATTAATGTTTTAAATACAATTGTAAATAAAATTCATAAATAAGCTAACCTAGTTACTAACACTAGAAAATAACTCCTTATGATCATAGAACGCCTGCTCTACGAGCCATTTTTTGAGTTTAATTTTAAATGCATGAGCACTGTGTGCAGCGACTATTAAATAACGAAACATAAAAAAAATACCAGAAAATTTACAACTGTAGTAAACCCACCGATAATTACAGCGTATGGGTAATTAGACGCTAAATGAAGAAAATCATTAAATAGTCGTTCATACTTTGTACTTAAATTTTTACTACTAGTACTACTTTTTGGAACCATTTTAACATTGATAACACCGGTCAATTAGCTGCTAAAGATTGAGGTTTTTGGTCATTTCTGCCTTGTCGTTCGGAAACGCTTAATTAAAAAAGTAGTTTATACTTTTTTGATCCATTAAATCATTGACACCGGTCATTAAGCTGCTAGAAATTGAGGTTTTTTGAATTGACGAAGGTTGGGCTGATTTCAGCGGGTTTTAAGCTTAAAAATGATAAAAACTTTATCATTATTTTTTATTTTTTTCTTTCGTCCTGTTGAACATGCTAAAGCTCTTAGCCACACTGCCAAAACTTTATTAAACCAGCATGTGTTTTGTTAATTGAGTTAACCATGAATCAAGGTCAACCTGCAATCAGTTGATATTGCAGAAATGTTTATGTTTAGCGAGATTAGACTAGTTTTCACTGGAAAATCCCATTATCGGTTAAAAAAGATGCGTTTTCATTTTACCACTATTTTGTAAACAGATATTTAAAATGAAACACTTTATAAATACAAAATAAGAGTAGGAGTTTTAACTTTAAACGCATTTAATAGTACAATTTTTACGGGAAACATGACACGCCTATTGTGATAAAAATACGTGAGTGTTAACCGTTGAAATTTAATAACTTTTACGGTATCAGAGAAATATCAAAAGTACTCCGAATTCGCTCTTAAATCTTATATACCTCTTCCGAAGAATAAAAATAAACATGTTAAAAATATATTCTGAGTACATACCAGGAATATAGCAGCGAACCACCTCATTTTCTAAACAGTCTCCGTACCGCTTTGAACCTCTTGCTTCGCTTGAACTTCCACAGGCGGTACAGGCGGCCGATGCGCAAGCACATTCATAGGCTAGTGAAGTATACTTACTGGTGAGACTGGCGAGGCTCGGACGTCCGTGGTGGGTGACCATGCCGGTGGGATTTGTAGGACATGGTTTGTTGAGAACTAGCCCACCCCGGCTTGGCACGGGTGCAATGTACACACAAATACACACACGCGACCATACAATACAATACTTAAGTAGAAAAAAGATGTGTATTAGAATAATGAAAATATATCAAATGGATAAGAAATATGTTTAAGAATAGTACAGGAGACTATTACTTGTGAATGTTGAAGAGCGGTGCCTCCTGGCACAAGTTATTTTCTTAATAACTTAATAGGAGCCATCTGCCATCATCAGATTCTACTAGTTGTTAATGAAATAAATAATTTTGATTTAATTTTGAATGTATTATACATATAAACCTTCCTCTTGAATCATTCTATCTATTAAAAAAACCGCGTAAAAATCGGTTGCGAAGTTTTAAAGATTTAAGCATACATACAGACAGCGGAAAGCGACTTTGTTTTGTCTATGTAGAGATTAACAGCAAAAATTCCGAAAACTGCAAAATTGCCGCTCACTGAGAGTTCCGTGCCTCGTACCTATAAATGGGGCATCCTTTGTGCTGGAACCGGTTTTTTTATTTATATTTAGCCATATCGTGGTACTTTTTTATTAAACATCACATATTTTATTTTTTCCGTGATATTTTACAAACAGCTCTACTAACTTTCACTACTATCGTAACCATGAGTTGCACTCGCTTTCAAATTGCTATTGACTGCGCGATCGAAAGTATATGTATCTTGCTCATTCTTAACTTGTCGGAACGAGTTGCAAATGCGTGACGTCATAAATAGTAGGAAAGAGCATCCTTTGTGCGGAACCCTCGGTGGATGAGTCCACCTCGCACTTGGCCAGTGTCCTAAACAACAAATCAAAATATTATAATAATAAATTGAATTGACAAATAGTCAAGCCAGTATTTTTCCACCAAAATACTGGCTTTATAGGGTTATATATATAAATAAATATTATAGGACACAGATTGACTACGTCCCGCAGTAAGCTCAAGAAGGCTTGTGTTACGGGTACTCAGACAACGAAATATATATATATATATATATATATATATATAATATACAAATACATAGAAAACATCCATGACTCAGGAACAAATATCTGTGTTCATCACACAAATAAATGCCCATACCGGGATTCGAACCCAGGACCATCGGCTTAGCAGGCAGGGTCACTACCAACTACGCCAACTGGTCGTCAAATTTATATTTCAATAAATTATGTAGCTTCGAGCACGTTTTGGGAATACCAAATTGTTCCATTTATGGGTTCTAGACATAAAACAATAATGTATAACTTCAGAGTATGTCTTCTGCTCAATTTAAAAAGGACTGTCCGTCGTTTTCTTAACGCGTGGTCATATGAGCGCTTCGGCCTCAACGCGTGCGCATGCTTCGTGATCTGTTTCTTCAATCAGTTGCAGCCAGCACGCTTCGACTGTACAGAAGCCTTACCATTACGTCTTAACGCGATTCTGTTTAGGTTCAGTTGTATAGAAGCGATTCAGTTTAGGTCGTCAACTGACTCGCGTTAAGACGTCATGGTAAGGTCCCTGGAGTCAACTGTATGGATAAGAAAAGCTGTAGAGCCCAGTAGGATGTTACAATATAGATGCATGAATAAATTAGCCGATGGCCTCCCGGCTAGCTTAAATTATAACCAATAGCACTTTGTGTTATAAGTGATCAAAATGATATATTTCCGGCGAGGGCGTACATTGAAGCGATGGATTCTAAAGTAGAATCCAGAGCGTAATGAGGGATTCAAGCGTTAACGCCGAAGACGAAAATAATTTTGATACCGTGTGACACATACTGCTTTTCACAACAACTAAGAGGAAATAAACAAAGCCGAAAACAGCATCATATCAATACCACGATGCCACTAGTTAATACATTTTTTCGGGATTTTGTGGTTGTCCCCATAGTGAAAGCTACTCAGTGTGGCCCTCCCCAGTATCCTGTTCACTCCTGCTCCATGACCCAAAAATCCTGTATAAACATACATACAAACATATATACAAACATACATACATACAAAAGACGGAGTGTCCAAGTGGATTGGGAGACCTCACTAGCTACGCTCGCTCGTTCGATAAACAAATGTCCCATATATCGCTGCCGCTTGGCAAGGTGCCCATAAGACTGGCTGCGTTGCCTCGCTGAATGGCAGTGACAATTATTCGCTAGGCGAAGAACGCACCGAATGAGGTACCTATAGATTGTGTTAAAATTATTAAATTGCAACGGTTAACACTCACGAAATACGTGATATAACCCTTATCTGTATCAAAATAGGCGACATGTCTCGACTGCATCGGGCAGTCATCGACGGACAGAGTGGTGTTATCACCTTCGAGGTTCGGGCATCAGTGATAAAAATACGTGAGTGTTAACCGTTGCAATTTAATATCAGTATGACTCACGAAAGTTTCAATTATATGTGTTAAAATTATCATAATGATATATTTCCGGCTAGGGCGTGGTATTGAATTTCGAAAGAAGCGATGGATTCTACAATATAATCCCGAACTTAGTGAGGCATTCTAAAGTAGAGTCCTGAGCGCAATGAGGGATTCAAGCGTTAACGCTGAAGACGAAAATAATTTTGATACCGTGTGACACATACTGCTTTTCACACTAAGAGGCCGCGATTGATATTCATTAAAAGAAAATAAATAAAACCGAAAATAACATCACCAACAACACTATGCCACAAGTTAATGCCCGAAAACATAAACATGTGTAATCCTTGAACAGAAAAGTGCCACTTTGATTCCTCCCAGCAGGGAAGCAAAAGTGCCACTTTGATCCCTCCCTTTTGAACAGAAAAAACCCTTTAATAAATAGGTGAGGTAAAAAAAAAATTAGTTTTCTAAAAAGTTATCATAAAATAAGTAGAGAAACACGAACAGTTTTGACTTTTGAAACCTTTTTTTCTTTTATCTGTAAGAATTTTAAAAGCTAGTATTTTATGAGAATTAGAATAATATACTTCAGGTCGATATGTCTAACCTACTGTCTCTCTGTACTCCATACCTTGTGAGCATATGGTTTTAGGGATGACTCACAGTAAAACGGGACGGGACGGGACGGGGCGGGACGGAACAATCTGTCAGTTTCTATAGAAAACGTCACGACATCCAAGGGCTCAGAGCTATCACGTGATTCTTTCTATAGAAATTGACAGATTGTCCCGTCCCGTCCAAGTGTGACTTATCATTTAAGCGCCAATAGATCGGGGTGGCTTCCTTACGCCAATATCTACAATTTCTAACATTACCAAAAAACTAAACAACTACATATTTTAGTACTTACTGCAAGCACTGAAATAATATGCACTAAAAAATGTGCAGACAATACGAGTACAAGTCTTATCTCGTGTTAAAAGATAAAACAGCATAATAATCTAATTGCAATGAATAACAAAGCATAATAAACAATAGTCACTCATTGTTTTTATACTGTTGGAGGGCATCTTTTATCATTATAATAATGTAAAATAAATTTCAGCGCAAAAAAAATAAAATTAAGTATATAAATCTTCTTTCAATATTTTGAAACAGATTCGAGCGTTTCAAACGCCCGCCATTTTGAATAGCTTGGCCGTGACGTCATCGACTACGGCCGGCTGTAGGTACACCAAACATTCGTGAAGCCGAGACGGACACACAGAGCTCCCTGTTCATTCGCGTTATCGGCTTCTCGAATGTTTAATGTAGTCGTCCGTAGTCGACGTCACACTCGACGACATTGACATTTCGTTTTAGTCGTTTTGAATTTCACACATTTTTGCATATTTCAATAATTATTTTCACGGCGAAAAAGAAATAAAATTAAGAAACATCGACAGAGATATAATGCTGACCCCACATAGTTTCCGAGAAAAAAATATTAACCTTTATCTTTTTAAATTCAAGTGCATATAGCCTATTATCAAGCCGTCGTATTTGACCTTTGTTCCACCAGACAACCAAGTTTGATAACTGGTTAATTAGACGCACTATTTCTTCCGGGGAGATAACCAAGTCTAATTCCATTTTCTTAGCCGAATTTAGCTCCTATGGAATGTAACTTCAATGAACAACAATCGCGGTAACAGAAGACAATATCATGCTATACAAATTTTTCATCACACTTGCTCGGTAATGGTGTTATAACGCGCAGGCGTATAGAGCGGTTAGAGCCGATTTAGTCCCCTGAGGAGTTATGGATTTTAGTACAATACAACTCCCGAGGGAGTTATGAGTTTAGTTTTAAAATATCGTACGTCATTTCACTTCAGACTAAGGAGGTTTTGCATCAGCTAAGGCTTATTTCAAATCTTCAAACTTGGCTATAAACCAACTTTACTGTGTATTATTCAAATTTAATAAATAGCTTCATTTGTATATATGTGTTTTCCCTTACAAGTGTGATGAAAAACATTGTATGCATCACGGTCGGTAAGAGGATTACAAACTCGAGTCATTAAAAGCCCTCCGCCTACTGCGTCGGGCTTGTAAGTAACAGACTCTCGTTAGTGATCCTGTACTTACCTAACTTCCGTGGATGCACAATGTACTATAAATAAATAGTTTAAATTTTAATAAGGAAAGTGGTGTCTTCCATTCCAACACACGCAATTTCGCCTACCGGGAGGACCCATCCCAAGTATCACGAAGATGTGCTTTTAATTGAAATGAATTATTTTTTATTTATATGTATTTGTGTATACCTAACCTGCCTTTGTATAGGAAACGGCACCTATAACAGCTGTTGTTAGTATGAACTGAGCTCAATTGAGCCCATTGCTCTTTATACTCAGTATTAAAATGTCCCCCTAAAACTATTGATGCAGATTGGGATCAATTTTTTAAATTTAATTTTATATTAATCGTTTATGTACTTACAGTTGCTTCTGTTTTGTCACAAGATCTGCGCACCACGATATGTAACAAACTGATTCGCAATTAAACATGTGTTCAAATGAATAGACACATTATCATGAATATCAATGGGTTAGAACAGCGATGGCAGCGCCTCTATTAGCGATATTAGGAAACATGTCAGTAGAGTTGCGTATGTTAGTTTTGCTACTTGCCACTAGATGGCAATGAAGCGGTGTTATACGCTATGTTGCATTTTAAATTGAACGAAAAGAATTTAATAAATTGCAAATGATCTTTTAATTGGTACTTATCATTATGTAAATATTTGAAGTCACAACTAAATAACAATTATTTACAAAGACTTTTAAGTTATTACGAATGAAAACAGCGCCTCTTTTAGCGAAACTTGAAAACAGTTGCCCGCTTCCATTTATTTTAGTTCATCGACTTTCCAAAAGATAGCGCCCTATTTCTTATAATTATTTAATTTAATTTTTGCATACCTATTTAATTAGTTACTCAATTTGATTTAGATAATTAGATTAGATAAATAATTCGATTTACTTTACTAATTATTAAACTTCGTAACATAAATAGGCATAGGCACAAAGTATCTTCTTTAGACTCCATGCGTGTTATTGTTGACAAAGTTCGTAACCATGGCAACGGTTTGTTTACATTTCTGTTCAATGACAGATGTTTTGTTCGTAGTTATTCAATAGTTATTTTTATCAAAATGCCTATAAAGGGTCGTAAACCGTTACCAAAAAGCTTATGTGATAAACATGAATGCAACGTATCTTCCAAGACAAACGTAAAAATGCCAAGAAAGGTGCTAATCTCTAAAAAGTGGCACACAAATTGTTCGCATGAAGTGAAAACGAAATCTGCCGGTTTTATTGAGTCTAAAACACCAGGAAAACAGCCTAAAAAAACATCTAACTCTTTACCAGTCGTGCCAAAAAACAATAAAATTTTAGACTTTTGCAGAACATGTGGTGATACGGACTACATTGAAACAGCTGTAGCTGTATTTTCCAATACAATGACCAGTTCAACAAGCAAAACTAGTGCCCTAACTTCCAAAAATAGTAAACATGCGATGTCTGCTAAAAATAGCCAACTGGAATCAAAAACTGATTCCCAGAATGTGAAAGTGGAAACTAAAGTTGTAAAAGAGTACTATAAAAACAAAAATTATGATGATTCCAAGTCTACAATAGGTTATTCAAAGAAGTCTAGCAAGAGTGGCAAAATTAACTCAAAATTTAAGAAAGGAACAATGCAAAATAACAAAAATGACTCTGAAATCGAAGACCAAAGCGTACAAGAGCATTATTTAAATGAAAAGTTTGCTGATTTATACGATTCTATGCATGATTTTGATACAATTGTTAGGAATGGTCAAGTTTTAGACACCATAACTGAAGTTAATGAAAAACAAACATCGGAACCTAAATCTACGTTATCACACAGAAAATCTTCTGTAGAATCAAATGCCTACATATTTGAGCCATCAGATAGCGAGGCTTGCTTAAAACGCCTTAAGGAATTCAGAGAGAAGAATTACTTTGAATGTCATTCATCAAAGAACAGGGTTGAAAGTAAAGGAAGTGTAATTTCTCTTAAGGATCATAAATGTAGATACAGACTATATTTAAATGATCGGCTATTCCCAGTAGCTATAGATGATGATCATAACGATAATATACGATGTGTCGACTGCCATTTGCCTTTGCAAGCAAGAGAAGCAAACGATGTAAATGGTACGATACAGGCTAAAGTAAAACTGGGTTCTGATACCCAAGATATGGTGCTACTTTTACCCATAAAAGAGCCTCTTATAATTAAACAGAAGAAAAAGGAAAAAAACGATGACGATGTAGTATATTTTGGATTAGTGAGAATGGATCAAACAGGAAATTCTTTGTTTAGTCCATCTTTACCAAGTCAGTCTTTGGCGTTAAGGTATCAGAAAGGATTTAGACAATTCAATGATGTCCAAAACTATAGGTATGATAAGATCAAGGATTCTGATGTTATCTATGTTTAGTATTGAATAAATGTCCTATTGTGGATTACTTTTTTATTCATATGTTGCGTCTGTGCATCATATATGGAGGATAATAGTGCATTGTGTATTTTAAAAGCGGTAAACATGAAAATACGAACGAGTGTGAGTTCGTAATTCTTGAGCCACCCGTGATACATATGATGTTTTTAATCACTTTTGCGAGGAAATAAATAAACTTTCTAGGCAGATAAAGAAACAATAACTATTAGCGATAGTATAGTAGCTACAGTACTCCAGCCGGGCGGTAAAGTAGTATGAGAATCCTTTAAGGCCATGGCTTAATACAGCTCATTAAGTCTAAATAATTATGTTTGCATATAATATCACCATTTACGAGCAGGAGATGAAAATAAATATATGTATGCTTAGTACCATCCAAAGCCTTAGGAATATGTAGTCTTCTTCAACCTAGCGATTTATCCGGTTTATGCTTCAGCTCAGGGAGCTTGGGATCCGCTGTGGCAACTAATCCCAAGGCTTGGCGTCGTTGCTAGTTTTACGAAAGTGACTGCCATCTATCATTCCAACCCCGAGGGTAAACTAGGCTAGGATTAGTCAGGTTTCCTCGCGATGATTTTCTTTACCGAAAAGCTGTTGATAACTATCAAATGACAAGTTCCGAATATCTCATTGGTAGGAGCCGGGGTTGAAACTCGAGACCTTTGGAATGAAAGTAGCATATAACACCCCTGGAGTTGCAGGCGTTTATAGGCTACGGTAACCGCTTACCATCAGGCGGGCCGTATGCTTGTTTGTCACCGTCGTAGTATAAAAAAAAAGCATGCCTTATCGCTCAGCCAGCAACGCTCTAAAGAGTGAGGAGGTAGGTACGTAGTCATTTTGTATTATAGTAGTGGCTCTGAGCTGTCGACCTCGCGAAATGGTAGTGGTATTGGCATAAGAGTCCTAAGTGCCTTTGGGGATCTATGGCGCTTGGGACCTTTGTACCAACTCCCGCAATTTTGAAAATTCCCAAAAACTGAATCGACAAAAAATGTTATTAAAAAACTTGCTTACAAATCTTCACAAAAATGGGTTGATAAATCAGATAAAGATAAAGGAGAAACCAAGTCCAAGCAGAAACGGACACGCCTCGCTCATTCGGTCAATTATTTTCTCTTGGTCCCAGGTGCATTTACAAAACAGTAGGTACTCATAATACGCCCTCCAATGTTTTAAGCGATTAAACCTCTTTGGGTAATTAATATCGTGGAAAATGTAACAGACAGGCTCAGCAAACGTAGGTACCTATATTTTGTTAATACTTACATAGTTAACATGTAATTTACGTGGTTGGTTTAACTTGTATGCGCAATTAATACCGGTTTATATTCCTGATGTCATAGACATAGGTATAAAGTATGTAGATAAGTATAAATACAATGAAACGATCGCGTTTCCTTTTACGTCAACTCAACTGGCATTTCGAGCTGGACTGCTGCTACATTTATTATGTCGTATATTTTATAGCGATATTCAGAGCGATTTAAAGTGCTGTTTCAGAAAAAAAAACACTAGAGATAGATAGAAACTATTTATAGTTTTTGGATACAGTATGACCTAAACTTTATAACTGCAAATTCATTTATGTAAAAAAAGTTACTGCTTAGCCAGAAAACTTGGCTAATATTCGTCTACAGCAAAAAACTTAATAATTTTGTGGAAAAATATTCAAAACTGCTTCATTTATTCCATAGAAGACTATATACTGAACAAGAAAAAAAATGTTTTATTTATATCCAACAGCAATAGGGTCGAAAACCAGACAGGTGTTTGAAGCTCGGTCATCAAAAAATGGTTAAACAAGTGTTAGAAAATGGTGTATTTTTCAAAAAATTTCAACAATTTTGAAAAAGTTTTTTATTTATTCCATTTCAATTGAAATGGTCTTTCAATGTTTGTATTAAAACATGTAAGTACTTAAATATGTTTTTGTAACTATGAAAACTCATGGCAAAAAGTTCAGCTGAATCGGTCAAATTATTAATATATAATTATATTAATTATATACCGGGCTCTTGCCTGCGTCAGATCGGAATAATTCCATGATGCACGGGTCTTTTCCGATGAATATTATAATAAGGTAGTGTTTTATGATTGCATTTCAAGTAACTAAGATAAATAACAAGTATAATTACGTACAATTATATCGGTTAATTCTACAGCTCTTAATTAAGATCAATGGTGCAGTGTTTAGTGTTATAAATTTACAATTTAAATAGCATCTTGAAGTGAATACAATTATTCTAGAATTATCCATATTATTTCCATACAAAGCGGAAAATATGAATGGTAGTTTATGCAACAGTGATATACCTATTAGGGTTAAAAACACAGACTACATATATCTTCTCTATGTTCAAATTCAATGGTAATAATAGACTTGAAAATTTTAAGAACCAATCGAGGGGTAAGGGGTTAAATCCGATAAGTCGAGGAAACCGATTTTTGAAATTCGAACTATATATGTGCAATTTACGTAACGTTGTTATTTCAATGTAAAATTATCTCAACTTATCGGGTTTGACCGCTTACCCCTCGCAATTATACTCTATACCTCTACCTAAATAATATGGAAATCGGGGTATTCTTATATCAAAAAATATAATAAATTATCAGAAGATGAAAGATACGCGAATAAAGTCGCGAGCGGAAAGCTAGTAATTAATAAGTAAGTCACTTGTTTTCAAAAAATATGTACCTACCTATATTCGAAATGCGATCGATAAATAATAGCCCTAGCGGAACATCACTACCCCGGCGCCTACAACAATAAAGTTTGAAATTTTTTCTTTATACTTTGCTGTCAATAATTACGGAACTTCATGAGCAATCAAACGTCAAAAGTGCCATCACTCGGTGCCGTTAGTATTAATTACTTAATTAGGGTAATCAAAATGAGGTTGCCCCAATTTCCTCATAGATGTCGCTCTTAGCATCACATTAATTTGCTACATCGCGGTGTTAAGATTTGTCTTAGATTTATACTTATGGCCCCAAAAAAACTATAATTGTACTACTCCAGACCGAAAAAAGATTAGATTTAGTGTTATCATTAACCGGTCTGAAGTCACAGTATGAAAGTTTGTAAGGAAAGTTTTAAATTTTTTAAAGCAAGTTATTTCATTCAATGTCTAAAAGAATTAATTTGACTATTGAAATATAAGAATTCTAACTATCAAGATAGCCACGTCCAACAATTTTTTTAAAGATATTGTTTTGGCCAAAGAATTACCGTAATATAAGAGATGTAATAACTTTTATCGGCTCGCCTTTTTTTTGGAGATTTGTACGAGTATATTCTTCAATGCGAACAAAAATTTATACTAGCTAGCACCACGTTAATGTAAAAAAATAAATATCTGGGTTGTATGACGGCAATCTTGCCGTTACCCACTAAAGGGTTAACCTGTTAAAAGGGGTTTAAATGGGCTCCCTGCGGCGTGACACAGGCCGGGGAAATGGAAACAGCAGAGTTCAAAGGGCTGCACCCCCCTGCCTATGTTGCAAGTGTTGCAACTGCGCACATAAATGCTGCGCACGCGCCGCACCGCGGTTCAGTACAGTGACAGTGCCATGTGGAGAGTGCTCGCTGCTGTGGTTGTCGGGGTCGCGGGAGTCGTGGGACATGAGCTGCGTGAGTGTTTATTTTTAACTAGCTCTTGCTAGCGGCTTCGATCGTGTTAGTAAGAGGCAAAAAGTAGCCTATGTCACTCTTCCTTCAACTATCTCAACTTAAAAAATCACGTCAATTCGTCGCTGCGTTTGCCGTGTAAGACGGACAAACAAACAGACACACACACTTTCCCATTTATTATATTTATTTATTTATTGCACAAAAAGAAAATGACAATTGTACAAAAGGCGGACTTAATGCTATGAAGCATTCTCCACCAGTCAACCTTCGGGCAAAGCAGAGAATATGTAGGCGGTGCAATATCAAGTTGTACTACAAATAAAGTAGGTACTATAAATTCACAATTGCAGTAAATTTAAATATTATATCAAAATAAACACTTTAGAAAGGATTAATCCTTTGATGACCCTACGTTTCGAGCCCTTTACAGCACTCCTCCACGCACACTGCGAATTCTTCTTTTTTTAGAGTCGGCAACCCCGCATGTAACTCTCCTGGAGTTGCAGGTGTCCGGCTATAGCCTAAGCTAGCTATAGGCTACGGTGATCATTTACCATCAGGCGGGCCGTGTGCTTGTTTGTCACCGTCGTAGTATTAAAAAAACTCGTTTTCACATCGTTAAGATGGTGACTGAGAATGCGAATTCTCTCCGCCAATCCCGCTCGAAACGTAGGGTCATGGTGTTAATAATCGCGACTATCCGTTCTAAAGATACTTGCCTACGAAATATAAAAGTCATCATATTACGATACCGATTACGCTCTAAATCGGATAGCATTTTTGGTACACCCTGTATAGGTAGTTGTAATAGGATATGTAGCTAATAAGCCTACGCATCAAAAATTCTACCATGTTAACTAAATAACTCTCGTGAGACCCGAACATATTAAATAACATTTAAAACGGGTCACTCACGTAATTTAGTCATTTTTAGCTCGACATGTTTCGATCTTTACAAATCGACCGTCCAGGAGGATGAGGATCGTCCTGAAGACGATCTTTGTAAAGACAGAAACATGTCGAGCGAAAATCGACTGAATTACGTGAGTGACCCGTTTTAAATATTATTATCTACCATTTTTTAATTTTACAAAACTTGATTATTCTGATGATATTGCGAATTTACGTGTGTTTTGTTTATTCTGCCTTCACACAATAACAGCTAAACAGATTTTAATTAAACTTTGCATAAATATACTTAAGTACTTTGTAACCTAGAAAAGAACATAACACAGGCAATGTTCTTGAGCATTTGCTTTAACTTCGTCATGTGGCTTTGTATACTTAAGAAAACAATGGCATAGTTAGTTTTATTAAATTCGTTTATTTTAATTTGTTTAATTTCTCATACCGACATTGCATCAACCGCTAATGTAAAATGGGCATTAGAATTGACTTCACTAAGAAAGTGACAACTATGACATATCAATGTCATGTCTAATACTCATACTCCGTTTACACACATACATCCCACATAAGACAAAATTGAATTAGTAGTTATTTTCTAAAGCTAAAACCCGGTGTACCCGGAAAGCCGGTGTATTTGAGAAATTAACTTAATTTAACTTTTTTTTTTTTAACTTAAAGAACCCTTGAATTTAAAACAATCGCTCAAAATACGTTGTATACTTACTGAGCGAAATATTAAGTAAATGGTGGACTTGTTCACATTCACAGCCATGGGAAAAGTCCCAGTAGCTTATTTGGTAGACGGCTGGTATACTAGTGAGTTTCTGTTTCGCTCAAAGCAGGGATTTTTTCCACTTTTTGTTTTTAACATTGTATTGCTAGCAGACACTTGGGTAACACAAAACGATGTTCGAAATTTTCCCAATGGACTTTAAAAAAAGGGGTAATAAAGGTTGCTTTTCTTATTGAATACTTATCCACATTAAAAGGTACTCCTTTTCTATTGAAGTGTAAGATAAAAATCATGACTACATGTACACAAGCTGTTAACTATTGGTCACAGGAAAGATTGGCTCTACAGTTCAGGAACACGCACTTTTTCCTTCCTGTAGATAAGGCTTAAATAAGAAAATCAAGCTTTATAGCCCTTAACCTTTGATAGTCCACCCGAAAGACTCAGAACGTCGTATTATGTTTTACCCAATTTTAAGTTCAAAAAGACGGATACACGAGATAAAAATCCTACAAAATGATAGGTATTTAATATACGTAGGTAACTATATTATTATGTAATATGAGTAAAGATGGTCTATTAAAAACATGTTTTAGCGAAGTCTAGTTATCTATGATTATCAAGCCTTGATCGAGATAGGGAATCTATACACGTACATGCATGAAGATTCATTATCGGTTGAATATAAATCCGAAATCAGCACGTAACATCCATTTGAAATGAACACAATTTCATAAATAACGTTTACTTACATAAATGCAATGTAAGTAATATTTTTTTGCTCCAGTGGTGTTACATGTGCGTTGCCGACCCTTAAGGCCGTCCCCTATCCCAATGACCTCGGCGATTTGAGCTTTCTTCCCCTACCGCTTCCTTTCCTCACCGGTTATACAATACCGGTTATAAGCATAAGTCGTCCCCTAGGAAGAGCTGCTTGTACTAGGACGCAACCCTATAAACTACTAGTGCCATCTTATACGACTGGCCCCCGTCGCCCGCGCAGGCATCTCGAGCCGGCGTTTTCGGAAAAATCAGTAGATGCGTTTAAAGTAAACATAAATATAAAATGCTTGCCTTAGTTTCTTGTACTTACGACGCATAATAAGGGAGTAGATACAGATTTAAGGTAGAAAAAAGGGTTTACGGTTTTTTTTTTTCTCTTGATGTATTATGTTTTTCGACAATTTAGTGGAACCAAATGTAGACCAAATACCTAGCTACATTATATATTTTTTTCAAGCGTTGTGCTTGGAGCTGAACAAAGCCTATTCACTTTAAAAACAGTGAAATATGCCGGGTAGCCCCTTAAAAAAAAAAGGTTTCGCTGTGTTGACAGCTAAAGGGGGCAAGCTTTGCTCCGTGGGTCCCCAGCTGTCAACACAGTGAACCCTCTTGGAGCTCTGGCGACCTTACTCACCAACAGAAACACAACACTATGAGTAAGGTCTAGTGTTATTAAACTGCGGTTTTCTGTAAGGTGGAGGTACTTCCCCAGATGAGCTCTGCTCCAGATTTGAGCGAGACGACATTCGTTGTGCTGTGCCCTACCACAACTAAACGATATGTATCCGCTGTGCCCATTCCTTCGGGAAAACATCACGATCAATCAAAACCAGGTCAAAAAAGAACCAAAAAAGATGACCAAATACTCAAAACTCCGCCTAATCTAATATAAAAATACTAGCTTTTGCCCGCAGCTTCGCTCGCGTTAGAAAGAGACAAAAAATAGCCTATGTCACTCTCTATCCCTTCAGCTATCTCCACTTAAAAAATCACGTCAATTCGTCGCTCCATTTTGCCGTGAAAGACAAACAAACAGACACACACTTTCCAATTTATAATATTAGTATAATATAAGCACGGAGTGCCTCAATGTCTCAGGCACAAATATCCGTGATAAGCCGACAAAGATACCGGGATTCGAACCCGAGACGTCCTGCTTCGCAGACGGGCACTGCACCCACCAGGCAATTAGAAGGCCATTAAGCTAATAGGTCAACGTCTGGTGACTACACAAAACTGTTCATCAAAGTATATTAAACTAACGTCTGCGAGCTGACGCATTACGCGTGCGTTGTCTAAGTTGGCCGAGCAATGGGCGTATATCCCAGAGTTGGTTCGACTCTCGCCCGCGTTCATGAGTGATTCCACTTTTTTTTATTTCTAAGAAATATAAAAATGTCTTCAGAGGACTCAGAAGCATTTATTCACCCCAAGAACTTTACAGTCAAATGGAATTTGGGTTCGAGTGAGTTGTCGGCGATAAGCTAGCCTGCCACTGCAATATAGTGTTATCTTTAAACCCCCTCATTGCTAACTGGCACATGGGACTACAGAAGTGAGTTTATGTATGTATTTATTCATTACCCGTAAGTACTTACAAGTTAAACAGCCTCATCCCCAGCATATTAATCTTTGTCAAACGTAAAACTAATTAAAATTCCATTGTAGTCCCATTTTCGGAAGCTCACCAGCGCAATGACCACCAAGATTTCAAGGTCTACCTTTATCTTCGTCACACTTGCGAATGAAGTCACTAGTGAGATAGGGAGGTTCCCGGTAGGTCTGTTGCTGACATGTTTGCCAATATGAAAAGGCCTTACAATCATTCCTGTTCACAGAGTATTGTGTTATTAAATGCAAGCCTAACAGGGTAGGTATAGCCCATTTCTATACGCCTTGTGGGTAGGAGGTATTCACATGACGGGGAAAAAAGTAAAGCGTCATCTTGCTCTTCTCACCTTTGGCGCGTTCTGGGAGGAGATAGTCCCATAAACCCCCCTCAGTGGCCTTCTCTGCTGGGGTGGTGTGCGTAAAGCATTTTATCTACGCACATAATATTATTAGGGCTATAAAATGCGTCCAGTAACCATAGGCAACCAGCATGGTTTTTGAACGCATTTATAATTCCGTTCATTCCTTCTGGTACTAATCAGCAGGAATTAACGGAGCTTTAATTTTAACATTACCTCCTGAAAACAGTCTGGTTATGATTTTAAATTTGGAACAGCTGTCAAATTCAAGTGAGTGTCTATTCTATATTTGAAACGCCGCCATTCCCAACTGTCATTTGTTTGTTGGCTTTTTCTATTTACGAGTGAAAAAATTGTTTCTATATGTGTTCAATTTATTTTTTATTGCATTATTTTAATCTACAGATATTTTACAAGTAGCATTAGTAACAATGCAAGTAATTTCCCTACGGTTCTTGAACCCATCTTAGAGCACTTAACTATATGTGTGTAGATAAAGTAGTGTATGTGTTTATTATTCTACCCAAATTCTCGATGGCAACATGACTTTTACTATACATGGTATGTAGAACCATCATCATAGTAACAATAAAACTTATTACGACTTATCGTCGAACCCACGACCCCAGGAAACAGAAATTATGTAAAAGCGTCGTGCCACACGAGCGGCGCCGCGGGCGTAACTAGTAGGAAGTTATTTAATCTGCCACGTAATATACCTAACCTAGCTCAACATAGGCTACGTTTGTTGCGTTACGTCATAATTATGTACATACAAAATCAATTGAATTCATAGGGAGACCTTTTCGGTGACAGCGAAGCGACTCGGGGACGTGATTGGTGACTGAAGAGCTGGGGCCTTACCATTAGCAGTACCATGAGTTGCCAACAAGGCGTTAGTCGCTAGAGACTAACGCTTTCTAAAGTATTTGCAACTCGCTCGCACCAATGAGAAAGAGCAGGATGCAAAATACTCTGGATTCTAAACCAGCTATAGAAACGTCACTGTCAAATGAGCACTTAATTTGGTACCATAGGTTTTTATTAGCGCTGGCGAAGGCGTTAGAAGCTCTGGCTACGCGATCGCGCCTAGGGTTGCCATATGGACAAATTGAATTTCCCGACAAAAATTCCCTACATTCTTCACAGAATGTCGGTAATGACAATTTTTCATGTGGTGTTTTTTGTCAATTTTGAAATAACAAGGTAGAGAGCCCAGTAAAGTGATGTGCAAAATTTGTAGCAGTTACTTTAGCATAAAATATAAAGGTGCAGCAGACATTCAGAACCATATTCAGACTGACAAGCATCAGAAGAACAGAACATCAAAACAGTGATTAAAAAAATACAAAACTCGACGCATTTATTAAACCCCAAAAATCAGAGAGCTCTTCTGGAGCTACGCAAGCCGCCTATGCTACTTCCACAGTCCACACTATGAAACACCATCAATAATTTAGTTCCATGAATTGCACATCGTATTTGATGCCAACAAATGCTGCGAAATATCCTATTTCAAATTGCTACGAAAGGAATATTATTGTTTTGTTGATTACTGTTTGCTTATATTGGTCATTTAATTCATAATGTTTATACTGTAAAGATTTGTGTAAGACCACTAAGACCCATATTGGCTATATTATACTATACCATATACGATCATATCTCTAACCATAGATTAGTTATGTACATGGATACATATTAGTTATGTATTCTGTAGCATTAGATCTAAGACTGTTAACTTAACAGTCTGATGACTTGTGGTATTTATATCATAAATATATTATATTTTGACGTTTGGAGGCCTTTACACCTCCAAATCCTATTAGTATTATTTTTTTGACAATGGGGACCGTTTACATCTCCAGTCTTTATTTTGACACTTGGGGAGCCTTTACATCTCCAAATTTTATTCGTATTTTATTTTGACGTGGGGGGACCTTTTACATCTCCCACACTTAATTTATTTTTAACTATAGAGACTATACATCTCTTGCACATATTACACATTTATTTTAATATTCTTTACCCAGGTTTTGGCTGTTGTATTATCAACATTTAGATTATAATTTTACTTCTATATATTGTAAATGTTTGTACATACAAATGCTTTACTGTAATGCTTATTGACTTGTAAAAGTGCCCTTGAGGCCTACTTGCAGAATAAATTTTTGAATTTGAATTTGAATTTGATTATATGCCGCTGTACGAAGTCACATTAAATCTACTATGGCGGATTATCCAAGATGGTGGACTAGTTATTTTTTCTGCACTACCACAATATGAATATCAAATGAAAGGTGTTGCCGAGGAGAACACGAAAATATGCCCAATAATAACTAAAAAAATAAAGTGACTGTAAAAAAAACTTTTTAAAACCAGCTTTTTTCAAGTGGCCCAAAAACGATGAAAATAAACTTTTAGTTAAATCAAAGTAACAAATTTAGTTTTAATTTTTTTTTACAGGTAACTTGTTCTTGGCTTGTACAAAATCGCATGATTATAATATAATGTTCCCAGCAGAGAGGGGACCGATTTTTGAGATTCGATCGTTCGAATACAAAAATGAGTGATCGAAAATAATCGCACGTGAAAATTTGTCACGATTATTTTCGCATGATACCAATAATGGGCGCTTTTATTTTTTGTTGTAGAAAATGCTCCGCATTCCGCATTTTCGTCTATAGATCCGCAATCCGCTCTATGGTGAAGCGGATCCGCATTTTTAAATCATGCAATTTTCATAGTGGGAAATTACATAAAATCATAAAAATCCCGAGCTCTGATTTAGGGCCATATTTCACTATACCGTATACGGTTACTACCCGAAAGCCGAAAGTAAACGAGACGACGACGTAGAAGATGTTTTTTCTTTTCATTTAAGTAAAAAACAGTTTAAAATTATATTCCACTTTTTTATTTATAAATACGCATTTTTGAAGCTTCTTGTTTTTGCATTTCAGTATCTGGCAACACTGTGTCTCATTGACTTTTGACGGGTGCCACTAATCCGCATCCCGCGAAATGGCAGCCCAATAATCGGCGACCCAATAATTGGCGACCACGATGTACATGGATTATTGGGTCGCCGATTATTGGGCTGCCTTTTATCGGGTCGGACAAGCTCGGTAGCGGGCCAATAATCCGAAGCCCCAGTTTTAACAGTACAATAATCAGCAACCCAATAATCCAAAACCAAAACAATGGACACGAATTATTGGGCTGCCGATTATTTGTCTGCTTTTTATACAGACTCCTTAGATCGAATGTTAAGGCAGGTCGGTTTAGGTACGACGACGAGCGAAGCGAGGAGGAGTGTTAGGTAGAACTGCGACCTAACAGCAAGAACCGACTTTTTTCGCATCCCGCGAAAAGGCAGCCCAATAATCGGCGCCCCAATATTTGGCGACCACGATGTACATGGATTATTGGGTCGCCGATTATTGGGTTGCCTTTTCTTGGGTCGAGCAATCTCGAAGCGGCTGCTAGTCCGCGAGTGTTGGACTCTTTAGAGCCGCCTACGCATGCAAAACGTGCGCTGTGGGCTAACAACCTCAAGATACCTCGTGTCAAGCAGTCCCCTCGTGTGAAGACACCAACAGTTGAGCGTAGGCTTGCTGTTTTGCCTTTTGTCAGAGGAGTTACGGACAGGATCAGCCACATCTTGAGGTGTGCTTCAATCAAGACCTATTTCAAGCTGTTGAAGAAGATGTCACAATTCCTAAGGCCTGTAAAGTGTAACTTGCCTCTACAAGATGCTGGGGTCTACAGGCTTGGCTGAGAAGCGATACATTCCCAGGTTGCTGCGCGAGGCTATTGAAATCAAGAAGATTCCTAATTTCAATAGAGAGGATGGCTTTTCAGTACCACCAGTTTGGGATCCTGTATTACATCTCATTAAGGATCAAGCACGACACAGGGCTGAAAGACCTTAGTGTGGACTTTGTTTTGAAAAGATTGAAAAGGGAAAAATAGGCAAAATGGGGTAGTTTTCTTGTCGCTACTTTCTGCCCTATAAGCCAGTTAGGGGAAGCGTTCGTTAGTTGTATGTATGTTAATCCTCAGGGTTTTAATAATTTTTAATTTTAATTATAGAATGCCCTTCAGGCAATGTATTCCTAGTCTAGCTTTATAAGCCCCTCTGGGCATTGTAGACCAACCTTTGTTTTTGTATTTAATTATTTCTATATTTTTGTATATAGGCAGTTTGCACAAGATAACTTTGTTGATTGACGGGGAGAATTCTCATTCTCTCAGTCATCATCTTAACCCTGTGAAAACTAGTGCTGTAAAGGGCTCGAAACGTTGGGTCATGGTGTTAATAAATGCAATTAATTTGTTCTAAAGTGTCTATAAACTTTAACCATGAATATCTCCATAACCATAGGGTTCCACGGGGTGCAGGTGGTATTGGGGGGTAGCCCTTCTCCCATAATCAGTTTTCTTTTACGTATCCCTGTGATTTCTAATAACCTGTGACTACCATGGCGTCTCCGAAGCCCTATGCTTCCGAATCCGAAGAGTCGAGTTCTACGGCCTCCTTCCTCTTCTGGTGTTGTGTCGCCTGCTAGTCCGCGAGTGTTGGACTCTTTAGAGCCGCCTACGCATGCAAAACGTGCGCTGTGGGCTAACAACCTCAAGATACCTCGTGTCAAGCAGTCCCCTCGTGTGAAGACACCAACAGTTGAGCGTAGGCTTGCTGTTTTGCCTTTTGTCAGAGGAGTTACGGACAGGATCAGCCACATCTTGAGGTGTGCTTCAATCAAGACCTATTTCAAGCTGTTGAAGAAGATGTCACAATTCCTAAGGCCTGTAAAGTGTAACTTGCCTCTACAAGATGCTGGGGTCTACAGGCTTGGCTGAGAAGCGATACATTCCCAGGTTGCTGCGCGAGGCTATTGAAATCAAGAAGATTCCTAATTTCAATAGAGAGGATGGCTTTTCAGTACCACCAGTTTGGGATCCTGTATTACATCTCATTAAGGATCAAGCACGACACAGGGCTGAAAGACCTTAGTGTGGACTTTGTTTTGAAAAGATTGAAAAGGGAAAAATAGGCAAAATGGGGTAGTTTTCTTGTCGCTACTTTCTGCCCTATAAGCCAGTTAGGGGAAGCGTTCGTTAGTTGTATGTATGTTAATCCTCAGGGTTTTAATAATTTTTAATTTTAATTATAGAATGCCCTTCAGGCAATGTATTCCTAGTCTAGCTTTATAAGCCCCTCTGGGCATTGTAGACCAACCTTTGTTTTTGTATTTAATTATTTCTATATTTTTGTATATAGGCAGTTTGCACAAGATAACTTTGTTGATTGACGGGGAGAATTCTCATTCTCTCAGTCATCATCTTAACCCTGTGAAAACTAGTGCTGTAAAGGGCTCGAAACGTTGGGTCATGGTGTTAATAAATGCAATTAATTTGTTCTAAAGTGTCTATAAACTTTAACCATGAATATCTCCATAACCATAGGGTTCCACGGGGTGCAGGTGGTATTGGGGGGTAGCCCTTCTCCCATAATTCATATTTTAGTTTATATAGATATCAGATATATGTGCACTAGAAAAGAAAAAAAAACAAGTTAAGTGATATTATGAAAATTTTATAGAAATGTTAAGTAGAAATATGGAATAAATCACTGACTGTATTGTTGTTATTTTAGATTTAAAATTGTTTTGTCTATATAAGACAAAATATCTTCTATTAGCATAATTGTTATATTCATTATTAATGAATGTATAGAAAAGTTTTAGTTAAGTGTACAATTTTATCAAAGTAATAATTTATTATACTATGTTATTCTATACTGTAAAAATGGGAGTAGGATCTTGTTAGCTCTTTTAAAGTTGTTAGTTAAGTTTGATCACTGTGTACAGTCAAGTGCAAAAATATGGTTCAACATAATCGACTCATAAATATGGTACTACGCTCTTATTACACCGGCATAAGGTGCTATGGGACAGATTTTTGAATAAGATGTGCACCACCATATTTTTACACTTGACTGTACCCATGAACATTGTTGATTTTTATATCTGTCACATAAGAACTGAGTGCAATGATTGTTCATTATGATGATAAAAATAAAACTAAAAATCACAATATCATGTTGAATTTTATTTCTCTGTCTGTCCTTACACACAGACTGACTGACTGTTTCGAGTTTTCCTCGTGGTCGGAGTGGAGAAGGTAACACTAGAGCTGTCACCCAAGGGAAAATTCATAAGAGTACTGTAATAACAAAGTACACTGAATTTTTTGGACTGAGAGTTGAAAAAAGTGGACTCCACATTTCAGAACAGTCACCATTCCTGGCAGCATTACCAGATAGTCTCCTAGGTGCCCTTACGCTGCCAGGTACATGCCTGTTACTGCTGTGACAGTTCCATACCTTGAACCATACAATTTACCCAAAAACTTACTTAATTGAAATATACATTTATTATGCCTTATTTTCATCATGGTCAAAAAGAACTGATCTTCCGTACCTAACAGAATAACAGAACTAGAATAATACCGTATTTTATCTGCCATAGGACTTAAAGTTGAGTATACAAAAAATAACTTCTTGTAACACTAAAAATATTAACTGTTTATTTCAAAATATAAATTATCTTCTTACATGCTAGAGCTCAGTTACAATCTCGAAGTTTGGAGATTCTATCAACCAGTCATTTCTTAACCAGTGCTTTCTTAAATGTATTCTTTACTTTATCAGGGTAACTATCTAAAGTTTCTATTACTTGTTTGGGTAAGCTGTTCAGGGTGCGAGGTAGGTATGAGAACCAGTGCCGTCTACCTTTGTCATTGTTACTCTTAGGTATCTTAAAGTGTGGTTCATTGGTTAATATCCCGCAGGTGGGATGGCCTATTGTACCTGTCGAGCTGACCCATCAAGTGTTTGTGTTCTAACACAACAGCTAGTTTAAATTTATCATATACACTAAAAGTTCTACAATAATTAAATAGTTTGTGATAGTTAAGTATTTTTATACTGAAGTTTTATTTTCAAGGGAACTGTGGTTTTTAATAATCTTATTTGTATATTATATATTTTTAGTAGATATGTATTATATGTTCGCCCATAGCTTATTACAGAGTCAGCCAATGCCAGGTATAACATACAAAGTATAGTACATATATGGCATTTTGTTTTAATATACTAAAGTTGCTTAGGATTGTCCTAAGTTTTTGGCACACATGGTCAACATGTGCCCCCAGTTAAATTTGGTATCTATTGTGAGGCCTAAATAGGTATATTGATCAACAACTTCTAGTTTTTCACAGTTGCAGCTTGTTGACCATGTGTGCATGCATACGTGCTCGTGAGCTACAACGCTAGGTATGTTATGTAGTTTAAACTATAATACATTATTGCTATGCCGATGGCCCTGCGTTTGAATCCCGGTAAGGGCATTTATTTGTGTGATG
Organism: Lathronympha strigana; assembly: GCA_949128165.1. Classification (NCBI taxonomy): domain Eukaryota; kingdom Metazoa; phylum Arthropoda; class Insecta; order Lepidoptera; family Tortricidae; genus Lathronympha; species Lathronympha strigana. The sequence continues at coordinate 857,105 of OX421920.1, forward strand.
AACACAGATATTTGTTCCTGAGTCATGGATGTTTTCTATGTATTTATGTATTTGTATATTATATATATCGTTGCCTGAGTACCTGTAACACAAGCCTTATTGAGCTTACTGCGGGACTTAGTCAATTTGTGTAAGAATGTCCTGTAATATTTATTATTATCTTAGTCTTTTTATAGTTTTCAGGATAATCCTGCGTCATGCACCCATTTACATAAGATATCAAATTCACTTTGCATCTGACTCTACGTTGTCCTGACATCTTTCATCAGCAAACTGGTACACAGGGCGGTCTTGAATAAGTTACACATATCATTGGCATAAATTAAGTACTTTGTCGGGCCGTGCCATAATTAGATTTTCTTAGATCACTCTCCGGCAATACTGACTGCATTGTATCTATTGTGATGGTAATCTTTGAACCAGTTTAATGTTGGCCCCTGTATACCATTTTGCTGAAGTTCAAAGAATCAAATGCTTTACTGAAACCAATCATAATGACTATTACATGTTTTCTATTAGTGAAATGACCATTAACTTCTGTCTGTAAATTATTGAGCAAGTAGCTGTGAGGTCTTTTTTCCTTTTTGAAAATGAAACTGTCTCATGGATAACATGTCACTCAAAGCCTGTATAAAATTGAATAGCTTTGTCATCATTTTTAAATCGATGACTTGTCCCAAACACATGTTCCATATCAATTTGCATTCCTTTTGATGAGAATTCTTGATTATCTACAACAGGCACTACAACACACACATTTTAGCACTGGCAGCAATTTCTATTTCACTGTCCACTTCCATGTCTACTTCCATGACATTTGGAGGTAATTATCTTCAAATTGTAATTTTCTCTGAGACGTCGTCTCAAGTCGCTGCTGGCGGGCGATTGCACTTGGTGGTACTTACACCAAGGGCAAGGGTGGGCCACCAACCTTTAAAATGTTGAATGAGAATATAGAAGGTACAGCAGTTTTTCTCAGGAATCTTGATTTCGGTGCATAATCTGAAAGAGAGTCACGATTGTTTAAAAGCTTTAAGAGATGCTTAGATGCAGGATAAGTAAAAATAATAAGAGAAACTTACTTGTGTATATACTTTGACCGTAATAGTCTGATGTAAAATGCATCGAACATAAACGGGATGAATGTTTTGTTTTGAAGTTTATGATACGTAACGAACGGTCCCAAGCCTTTCGACGCTTGTGGTCTTTTAGAAATGCGTGAATGCCTTGATTTTTGCAGTTTAGAGCACTACAGTGAGTCATTTTGTAGTAGAAATATCTTAATTATTGCGAATGCGCAAGGTTATTTACATATGTTTATGTAATTTTAATGTATTGTATGGGATTTGACAGATGACAAGTAGACATTAAGGAACGTCGATGGCAGCTTTTCTCCTCATTTGTGTAGTTTTTATAATTTATAATACAGGTGGCTAAGGTTCGATTGCGATGTACAATCCATTATGTTGGTTCCCGTTGCTACAAATACTATTTACACAGCCAACCGTCGTTCGTTCTAAAAAATAGTTTATCATTTCGGAACGCACCCGTCACTGTTAACCAATAAATGAACACTTTAAAATGCAAAATACACGATAATCCGAAATTTGCCAATATATGTTGTCGACTCAAAACTCTTATTTTTTTACGTTCTTTCATTTGAGTATAGTTTCATTCAGTTCCGTGTAATTTTGTAACTGACAGTAGATTTAGAATTAGAATGTACTGACGCCATTATGCGTTTGTCACGCACGACTTTGGCAGTGAGAGTCGTAGCTACAGAAGCTAACGCTTTTTTCTAAACCGATTGTCAAACTTGAAACTCATGGTACCGCAATTAACAAAATTGTATGGGTTTGACAGTTGAGCGTTAGACGCTCACGCACATTTTCTACAGACGCTTTCGATATCTACACAAGCTAACGCTTCGTTAACAATGTAACTCATGGTAAGGGTACATGAAGTCTTAACGCGATTCAGTTTAGATTCTTAACTGTGTTCAGTAGTATAGCAGCGACTCAGTTTAGATCCTAAACTTAATCGCGTCTAGACGTCATGGTAAGGCCCCTGGAAGCATAGCTAGGGGAAGGGGACATTATGGGGCAATGCCCTACATTAAAATACTATTTGCCCTACCATAAGGAAATACCATCAACTCTGATAATATAACGTTTAAACTATTGTGAATCATCATTGAGAATGAACTACAGAGTGAGAATAAATCTTGAGGATATAAAGCCGTAGGTAATCCATGGTATCATGGAGCATCGATGTATTCAAAGTAATTCCCCAACTATTGATAATTTCGATTTACTTATTCTTTGTGAACACTTCTTTCCGTTTAGGTGAATAATTTAAGCCAAAAGTAAGTAATTTAAAACTATAACATATAGAAAAAAAACGCGTCAGACCCGTTAAATAATTATGTTTAAATATATAGAAAAAAAGTTGGGGAATTAGTAGGATTGGAACGAAAACGAAGATTTCATAGATTATAGAGATATAGAAAGGTTTATTAGAAAATACAATCTTCAATGAGGGCGTCACTGGAACACTGGAAGCTCTGTATCCTCTTTAAAAGGCTTTTGGGTCGCACGGCCTGGAGAGCAGTGGTGGAAGCAGTCGTCCACAATATACAGTAGGTAGAGCCTCGTTTATCCAAACCTCGATTATACTTACTTACTATTTTGGCTCAGTGATCCAAAAAGAATCTTGGCCTCCGAGACGAGAGCATGCCACCTGACCCGATCCAGCGCGGTTTCCTGCCACGAATTGGCATAGAGCTGGCGCAGATCCGCCTCCACGACATCACCCCAGCGGTACCTGGGGCGCCCCACCGGTCGACGCCCGGTTGGTCGCCCCACGTACGCTCCTCTAACTGCCCGATCCTCCCCCATTCTAAGTAAGAAACCTCGATTATCCGAACCCTCAATTATCCGAACACTACCTTGGTTTATCCGAAGACAATTAACCGACCACAACTGATACCTATGCATTTTTTCGTCGATCCGAATTTCAGACTGAAGAAATTTTAAACAAAATACTTGACATTTTAATTTTGTATCAAGCAGAGTCTGCGAATGAAATTTACAATTTTATAATTGAAAGAAAAATGGCAAAATTTCCCGCGTCGAGCAGGCTATTGGCCTCTCAGAAGGCCTACCACGAACCACGAACGAAGTTTCACCTCTTTGTCGCACTTGAGTGAGAAATCTCAAGTGCGAAAGGGAGGCATACTTTCGTTCGCGGTTCGTGGTAGGCGCTCTGAACACCGGTCAGATTCAGAAAGGTCGTGGATTCCAGGATTTTTTTTTTTTAATTATAAAATTATACTCGACATTTCTGGTATTTATATACCACGTCGGTGGAACAAGCATGAACAACTGATGGAAAGCGGTTACCGTAACTTATAGACGCCTGCAATTTGAGGGGCATGTGTAACATGGACGTTGCCGACCCATTAAAAACGTGTACACTCCTGTTTTGAAGAACCCCTGTAGTGCTTCGGGAAAACCGAGGGACCTCATTCCACAGCCGGAGCGTCCGCGGGAGGAAATTCCTCTGAAACCGCACAGTGCGCGACCATTTTGGTTGCAAGGTGTGCGGATGAGCGCCATATTGTGTATTGAGTGTTTTGAAATAAATCAAAACTGAAAAAACTGCCTTGGCGAGTCTTTTAACACTAGCCTCGTGCGTGACATACTTAGCTAGGCTAGCGTTGCTAATCTCTCACGGCTTTATTTACCCAAACATACAGAAAAAATAGAAATGGCACACTGAAATCCTAAGGGCTTTCTCTACAGTTCTCCCTCGACATGCCTAATATCGTTTGTCCTAAAGTCACTTTTTTTTTGGGTAAATTCCTTTACGAATCACACCCTGGGGCTACGGAAGCCCGTTGGAGATGGGGTCGTATGTGGGACTCGCTCCTCCCACAACTCCCTCTGAGTCAGAGGGAGGGGAAGAGCATACCCACTAACTTCCCCTGCGGCGTTACCCTCTCTGCCATTGTAGGGAGCACCATGGGATCACGAATATTCTTCCACGGTGCTCCCCCTCCTAAAGTCACTTCACTTGCTCTTCAACTGTTTTGTTCTAATGATCCCTAGCGATCAATTGTCCTATCGATTATTTGCCATAATCGAATTATTGCCCATAACGACTTCACATAGAACCGAATCGCTATTAGAAAAGTCAGTTACGTTAGGTTAGAACAACAATACAATACAATACAATACAAATACTCTTTATTGTTTACCAACAAGGAAATAAAAACAATATACATTAAACACTAAAATATAAACACTGGTAGACAACAGGCGGCCTTATCGCTAAGAAGCGATCTCTCACAACCACCTCACACAGAGTCGAATCTCAGCTAGAAAAGTAAGTAAAACGATGTAAGGGTAAACAATATTGGGACATATGAGTTTAGTACAAATTATCATTATGTCAAACAGTATTAGGGAATGCAAAAATAGAATAAAAAACTACAGGGATTCCATTGTCTACCAGTCGACCATAAGACCAAACAGATACATGTAAAAATGGTGCAAAGATAGATTAAAGACAATATTTTATTTTCGTGTCTTTGAGATTAACACTCATCGCTCCAATTGAGCTCATGCAGTTTAAACGTCAATCAGCATCAATGACCGAATATCTTACGCTCACAGTATAAAAAAGAAGATACCTATAACCATCACAGTTAATTCACGCAATCCTCGTAACCGAAACAAAAGAGTACGTAACTCTTAGCGCACGCAAAAGACGCAAGAGCACGTAACTCTTGAGCAGCTGTGCTAAGGCTGCGTTCAATAGCGCAGCAGAAACGACAAAATATTGAAATAGTTATTTATTATACAAGGGGGCAAAGTTGTTGTTTAACTCTCGGGCTTATATTGAGACCCGAGCAAGCGAAAGATTCCAAAATTGAGCCACGAGCGTAGCGAGTGGTTCAATAGCTGGAATCTTGAGCTTTACGAGGATCTCAAGGCACGAGAGTTGAACAAACTTTGCCGCCGAGTGTAATACAACATTTTTCCCCTCACTATTGCGAGGAAAATACAGACTAAATGCGATTATAAATCTTATCCACATGTATGTTATCTTGAAGAAACCATCAAAAATCAATTTTAAAATATGTCATAGAGTAGGTACTGGTACTTAGATATTGCCAGCAGCTTACCAAGTGCGGGATAAGACATGATCTCATGACCAATTTAAGGTGTGACCCCCGATTGCGCATATTTACTATGGGCATATAGGACTCACTTATACTGGACTGGTGGTAAGTGATAGGAATTAGAATACTTTGCCCCACATGTGGATAAAATACGTTTTTCTACGCTAGTTTTAAAGGACAAAACAGCGCTTTCCGAGCTAGTGAGGGGAAAAATATTTTAAAGTTGCCTGTAATAGGACTAATAAATTCAATTGTAGGTATAGTCTGACAAGCCAAAGCTGCAGTAGTTTTTTTTTTATTTATATGCCTACCTATTTTTTTTATACCGAAAAAAAGGGACGCGTATATAAGAACAAATTCTACTGCAGCCTTGGTTTGTCAGACTATAGTACTCCTCAAACATAACCACTTTTGATCAAAACCTTTGAAAAATTTTATGCACCTCACAGTACACTTTTCATGATTTCTCACAAACTAAACAGTATTTTCAATATACGTTAACATCTGTCATCAGCCTAATTGACGCCTCATGCCATAGTACTAGGCTTCATGTCAAAATTTGCAGTTCAATGCGTCTTCTATTTTTAAAAGTCGCTGAGCAAAGGTTGTTCAGTTTGGGAAGCACTACCTACGAAATGCCACTAAGGCGCACTTGCACCACCCAGAGTTAGCCGCTAACCAGGAGTTGAGCTGTCAATATCCATACAAAATAACGCTTAACTCCGGGTTATGCGGGGTCCGGGTGTGGGGCGATAAGGCCGCATGTTGTCTACCAGTGTTTATATTTTAGTGTTTAATGTATATTGTTTTTATTTCCTTGTTGGTGAACAATAAAGAGTATTTGTATTGTATTGTATTGTATGTGGTTAACCTCGGGTGATGCAAGTGGCCCTAATCAACACCCGGTAACCCGGTATACGCACATATCATTAACCCTCTATAATGCGTTCAAAATCCGCATATTAATACCCCCATAACAATAATAGGACATTGTGTATTAAGATAAGTAAATAAGAAATTACGTAAGTACGGAAGAAATTTAAGCCTGAAGACGAGAGCTTAATTTTAACACGATTTCGTAATTCTTGTTTAAAAAAATCGCCCACCTGCGTCACACCGCTATCACTGCCTACAATACTACCGAGCTAGCGACTCCTTGCCTTCCGGTCTCGCTCTCACCAGTCCGCCAAACACAGCCTTACCGGCGCGTGCGCACGTAACGTCGAAAGCGCTTGCGCAAACGATACTTAAGCGAGAAATGTAGCGGTGTAGGTCAAGTTCGGCGGAAGTGGAACGTTTAACCGACTCAAAATGGGAGAATGAGCATTATTGCCGTGTGACAGTGGCGCCGACAAACTATACAAACTATAGATAGTATATGCAAAAATCCTACAAACTTTTCTTTCGGAAGTAGGTATATACTAAAAAAATAAAACTTAACTTAATTGATTTTTTAATTTACAGTAATAAATATTTTTCTTGTTTGTTAATATGAAGACATACCTATTTGTATTCTATGTATTAAAAGCGAAACTGAAGAATTCTCATTCACGTAAAACCGTTAAATCTACAAAATGTACAGCACGCATACAGATGTCATATTACGCTAGAAATAAATGGTAAAAGTTAAAAACTGGTCCTGACCCAACAACTAAAAAAACATAGATCATACATAACTAATATTTGATGTGTTTTATTGAGCACCCGATATTTTAAATATTAGTTATAATGCAAATGACCATGTTAGCATCGTATAAAACATAGATGCATAAAAGTCTTGCAAGAAAAACATTTGTAACATGTGTGTACGTATTATTGACGATTAGCATGTATGTAACGATATTTTGTTGGATTTTTTACCTGCGCAATACTAGACCCACGATATATCCGTTACGCTACAAATATCAGCTATTATAGATTATTTCCCAAATAATCAAAATTTCCATATCAATGAATGATGAATTCGACGTTCACTTTCCACCATCGCACCGCTCGCCATCGACAGGGCGCTCATCCACACACCTTGCAACCAAAATGGTCGCGCACTGTCTTTGGAATGGTAGCTCAAAATACTGCAATATGATAAGAACCTCATACGTTGAAGAATCAAAAAAGGAGTGTACAAATTTTTAAAGGGTCGGCTACGCGCATGTGAGACCCCAGTCGTCAAAGACTACGCTGCTGACCGCTTTCCATCACGCAGAGCATATGCTTGTATGCCACCGAGGTGGTATAAAAAAAGTCTCTAGGTACCGTCGTTGCTAGGTGGTTTATGGTACAACACAGAGTAACAGATCGCAAATGGTGTTGCTCCACACCAATTCACAGTCCGCTCATCAAGTCATCACTTACAAGGCCTAGTCTAGACCTTGTCACAAATAGCCTACGGGTTCGTGATAATTATATGGGGTTTCGAAACTTCGGGTCAATCAACCTGTGGTATGTTGGTGCAACCTCATTAGAATAAACCGAAGATAATTTTACTACTTAACGTTAAACCGAAACGTGGTTTCAAAATGAGCCGTGTTGACACAGAATCCATAAAATTATACAGAAATTTCGTCCGTCCGACACGTTCTTCCGAAACGTAATCTTATCTTTTTCATCTTGTTATGTTATACTGTCTTCTGTTCCACGTTATATTGTGCTCGATGCCTTGTGTTTCGGTACCACCTGCTTGGGATCCTGTATTACATCTCATCTTCATCATCTCATCATCCGCTTACCATCAGGCGGGCCGTATGCTTGTTTGTCACCGTCGTAGTATAAAAAAAGAAAAAAAAGTGCGTATACGTCAGGAAAAATATAAGGAAGTAAAACCTAGGTCAAATTTGAGAGAACGTGATTATGAACCGATATTTTGTAACCTCACATTTTTTGACAGTTGATATCATAGCTATATACCCTCTCATCGCCATCATCCTAGATTGCTCTCAGCTTTTGCCAAAGCTAGTGTGCCGCTTAGTAAACTAATTATAAGAAATGATTAGGCAATGTTCTTACATAGCGGCTATCTGGCCAATTTATTAGGAGGGGAAATTACTGGGATATGAACCCGATATCACTTCATAAGCAACCTTCCAATCTATAGGGGAAACTAGGTCTTACCGGGATTCAAACCCGGTACCTCTAGCTACGTAGCAACCGACTCGCCGTTAACACGAATCTTGGCCCACATTTCAAGGCTGGAGAGAACATAAAAGCGAGAGGAGGCCTGCAAATAAATGGACACTTAAAAGGACGAAGCGTTACCTACGTGAGGGCGTGCTGATATTATGATACGAATCGATCCTCGTATGTATTGATTGGTAGTGTCTTTAACCTTCCACATTATATCTCCTAACCTGCAGGGCTAAGATGGGTCAACAAAACGATGTTCGGAATCTTTTTCGGTGGACTTTTCAAAAGTAAGGGCTATGAAGGTTGATTTTCGTATTGAACCTTTATACACATTAAAAAGTACTCCTTTTCTATTGCATTGTATGATAAAAATCATGACTACATGTACACAAGCTGCAGTTAACTATTGACCACAGGAAAGATTGGCTTTACAGTTCAGAAAAACGCGCTTTTTCCTTCCTGTGGTCAATAGTTAAGAGCTTGTGGACATGTAGTAATGATTTTTATCATACAATGCAATAAAAAGGGAGTAATTAATGTAATGTTTAACTTTTGATAGTCCACCGAAAAGACGCCGACTGCATTTTGTGTTCGACCCAGATGCCAAGCGGAAAGTTTGATACCTAACTGCTGGATAAGACAACATTTTGTCGGCATTTTATGATAATTTTAAACAGTTAACAGTTGTAAAAATTTGATAGCAATCACAGTCGCGATATCCGTGCAAGTGGATTATCGCAAGTCGGTTTTCTGCTAGGGGCGCTAGTGGATACGTGGGTCCTGCGGGAACATTTCAAACGTCACTTTGACAATTCTTTCATATTGACACAGGGCCCATTGCATGAGTTGCGCCGCCTGGTGAGCGACAATACGGTAGCTCCCATTTGTCTGTTTTATCAACTTACAGTATTATTAAATGACATTCGGTCATCTTGGGTGGCATAAATTCAATCAATACATTTTTGTTTTTGTTGCTTCATTGAAATTGTCGATGATTTTGCCCGTCAAGGATCAAAAATCCTCAAAATTTGTGATGAAATCGGGTCATTGTCTCTCTTTCTAGCAAAAACAAATGGCAAAGATATTGCCATGAACAAACTCTATTTTTACCGACTATCACCATGCTTGTCAAGTTCTAACAAGTAATGTAAGTGCGAAAGTGACGTATAGCGAAATAGTCGAAAATGGCAACCATGCTAGCCCTTCTTCTAGGTCTCTTCCTCGGAGCTATTTTTCAAGTGAAACAAATATCCACATTGTTTTTTCATTATTTTCAGCCTCAAACTTTGTGAGATGCCGGCAAAAGGACCCGAATCTGAACGAATGCCTGAAAGCAGCTATTCCAGATGCCCTGAAAAAAATGAGAAAAGGTAATACTTTACTTAACTCTGCCACATCGCGGAAAAACTAGTTAAACTCCTTTTTATAAAACTTACCTACTATAACAAGTACTATAAAGTGTTACTACAAGTAATATAAACAGTTTACGTACTTTATTTGTTTTTTTTTTGCTTTTGCTAATCTTCACGGGTCACTATATTTTACTCTAGCTTTTTTTAGATGTAGTAACCGTATTAAATAATGTAAATAATACTCACGTGTTTAGTCACTACTGGACCCAGAATTAACAAATTTTCACTTCCATAAAAGGTCGCTACCGGGTCTAATAGAACCATACGCCCTTAAGACTTCCATCGTTTTTTAATACGGGGCATTCGTAGATAGCCGAATAGACGTATCGATGCCACGAATTTTCTCGTGAAGGTGCTGTAGACGGCATCGCAGTGCAATGCCTAACGAATAAGTTAAAGCTCAAAATGTAGGGCACTGGGTCCAGCAGACCCCGTAGCGACTGTTCTAGTGTTAAAGATGATTAGATAAACTTTACATTTACTGTAAGAACACGAGATCTTTGTTAGACACAGTCTTTTGACTAACATATTTTGCAAATAATTCCAGGCATCCCTGAGCTCTCCGTGCCGTCTATAGAGCCCCTCCACGTAACAGCCATCAACATCCAATCTGGCGTCGGTCCCGTGGTACTAGCGCAGAACTACAGGAAGATACAGCTCCATGGGCTCGCGGAGACCATACTCACCACTTACAAGTACGTATGATCCCTTTAGGCAACAGGGTATACAATGGAAAAGCGACCAAATATCTGTTTCTGGGGATACATTGGATAGTTCTCCGTGCTGTGGATAGAGCCTCTGCACGTACCCACTATCAAAATCCAATACAACAAGATACAGGGCCTTGTTTATGGGCATTTTCAAAAATAGGGTACCATTTCCTTTTTTTTGAAAATATAGGAAGTTTTGGGTTTTTTTATAACCACAATCACGAGTAATATTGATTTAAAAAAAGAAAAAGAGTGTCCTGTTTTTTTTGGTCTGTTTCGTAACGCATTTTTTCATACATTTTGTATGGGCCGTTACAAAACTGACAATTTTTTTTAAATGGAAAATCGAGGACCCATTATCATTAAAATGGTGCACTTTTTTCTGAAAATGCCCTTAAAGAGATCTTGTAACTTGTAAAACAAGCGGAGGTCTCTGTTTTACACCTTTCATTAGACAGGGACAAAGTTACAAGCTTTTGATAAACGGGAGAGACCATACTCACTACTCATAGTCACAAGTACGTAGGATCCCTTCGGTATAAGCCAACATTTAAAGTTCAGTCGTGTTTTAAGGAAAAATAGACTGTTGTGGGTAAATGGGCGGTTTTTAAAGTAAATGCTCAAGCATTATGTAGTAAACAAAATCGCCATGGATATTTTTAAAACGTGTGACGTTAGCTGTCATCATTGTCGGTTTACGAGCATAACTACAATCGAACGCAGTATTGTTACTCACCAGGCGGCGCCACTCATGCCTGGGTCTTGTGTCAATATGAAAGAATTGTCAAAGTGACGTTTGAAAGTTTCCCGTCCGATTTCCACTAGCGACAGATAGTCGTTTGTTTCTCAAGATGGCGATGGCGTCTCTGGAATATTTTTTTGTATTCTGTTTGCAAAATGTTGTTTAATGTTAATAGCTAATTGTGAAGTAAACTAACGAAGTAGTATACAGCTAATGAAGAATTAATCCTGAAACGAGTTCACTCACTGCTTTAGTCACCAAGCGGCAATCCCGGGATCTTGGCCCCCTGAGAATATATATTTTAAGTCTTATAGCTATAAACTTAACATATAGCGAGGTCAATTACCGAACAACGTCGCCCAAGTGGCAATATACTATTCTATTTATATAATATACTAAAATAATAACAATACGAGACACTGGCAAAATTATCCAACTCTCGGACAGATGCCATTATTTAAAAGAAGAAGAAGAGAGAATTGAGAATAGAAGTTCCTAAGACCGTCTTTTTCTTTCACAGAGCCGATCTAAAACACTACCGATTGGTGACAAATTCCTTAACGCCTAAGATGGAGTTCATAGCTGACTACGTGATGAAGGGCAGGATCTTGGTGCTGCCTATCCAGGGAAAGGGCATCGCTAATGTTACCATGGGTAAGATATTATCACTTTAAATAAAATTTCAACTTTCTAAGTTGTGTCCTCACGACGACGGCTGTGTGCGCTGGCGGGCTTGCTGGCGTACAGTCAGCCACACAGCTAACAATACACTCAAAGTGCCAAAAATATGTATATACGACCTTTATGCTCAGACAATAAAGTCCTGTATACATATGTTTGGCACTTTGGGTGTATTGTTAGCTGTGTGACTGACTGTGCGTGTGGCCCGTAGATAATAAGTGTCCTTAAAGACACAAAACAAAAGACAATCGATTTCCAATCGCGCGGAGAGTTCCGTAGGTCCGATTATGATGGACTAAAATATTTGATTTGCAAAATGGACTTTCCGTTATCATGTCCCATGTTGTTCGTTGTTCGTACTGTTTAAGCTGGTAGTTCAATTTGACCATTTCTAATTCCAGTGAACCTAGTAGTGAAGCACGACCTGATAGGCGAGCCGGTGGTGAGAGATGGACAGACATACATGCACATCAAGGACTACAAAGTCCGCTTCTTTCCAAAGCGGGTGCATCTGCACTTTACCAACCTGTTTAATGGGGACAAGCGGCTGGGAGATCAGATGAATTTGTAAGCACCTATAAGTTATAACTGTCTTATGTTACCTCAACTGTTGTACATTTAAATTAAACACTTTAGAATCGTTGACTTATTAAAAGAAACACAAATCAGAACAAAAACATCAAAAACTGTGGGTCAGAATGACAGCGAACTTGCATTGATAATGATACAAACGTTAAATGTTTCGTACGAGAAAGAGCTTACCGAAGTAAGCATTAAGTGTCAAATTCATACGCTTTAAAAGTTTATAGGCAGTTTGGCACTTAGCGAAACGCCAAGTTCTAAACAAGACTTTATGAAAAATCGCAAATGCTGCACTTTTATGGCGTCATTTTCTTATTTTATCCTATCTATGTTTAGAATGGATTAATCGCGTTTATTAACACCATGACCCCAAGTTTCGTGCCCTTTAGGCTTTAGGTACCTACAGCAATTTTAACAGATATAAAATGATGACTGAGAGAATGCAAATTCTAAGCGACTCAAATACCTACTCGTACTTAAGAATTAACATTTTTTTGTACTTTTTTCAAGGTTCCTGAACGAGAACGCCGACCTAGTGTTCAACGAGCTAAAAGAATCTTACGAGAAGAGTTTGAGCTCAGTCTTCCAAAACGTCACAAACACTATTTTCGACAAGGTGCCCATGAACAAAATCTTCTTAGAAGACTGAATTAGATATTAGTTTTGAATGTTTATACTAGAATGGCTACCGGAGTATTTACTAATAGTTAAGGTAATGGAATAAAAGAGACGTAAAGTCTAATAAATAATATTGACCCGAATCTATTATTAATAGTAGATTACGTACCGGGGCCTGTAAAGTAATAAATGTCTTAGATCTCGTGTAATTGTCGTCCGAAGAAGCTGACGTCGACAAACATGTGATCTGAGCGCCTACCACGAACCGCGAACGAAAGTATACCTCCCTTTCGCACTTGTGATTTCTCACTCAAGTGCGACAGAGAGGTGAAACTTCGTTCGTGGTTCGTGGTAGGCCTTCTGAGGCTTTGAATCGACGATGGTACTAAGAATTTTGTCATAAGCCCAACACCTGAGTCACGTGTTTTTTTTTTCAATATTTGAAAGTACGGACTAAAATGGAGTAATGCGTTCTCAAAATTAGCAAATACGGTAGTCGATCTAGTGTAAACATAGATATAAGGTTTAGGGAGTAGACTTTACCTAGAGATTCAAAGCTACAAGAATAAAATTGTCTGACAAGAAAGAAATCGTACCGTGTACGAAAATTGACAATTATAATTTATTGCGAATAAACCAAAGTCCAAAAACGTTATGACTACTAAATAAATACTAAAAAAATACTAAATACTTTGTAAATTGTAAAAGTTCATAAAATTCATGTGAAAATAAATTTTGCGACAATATCGTAAGAAAATCATAAAATCTAAGTATTAGATTAATCATATTTAAATACTACAACAAAGTAAGTGTAAGATAGTGTTTAAGTGGGTTAAGCATTAAGAAACGTCTGATTTTCTATATTTATTTAATTGGTAATGTAAATTTGATAAGAAATAAAACTTTTTTATGACTTAATAATTTGTTTCGTTTTTGATAACCGCGCTACCTATCGGTGAGTGGCAAAACTAATAATTTTAACGCCACCTACCGGAAGTTTTCCGAACTACTTAGATGACATACATACAATTGTTATTCTGGTAGTAATGTTTTGGTACGTCTCCTCGGTCATGTCGCGAAGGGGACCTGGTGATGACTTTTGAGGGTCTTCTCTCGTTTGTTTCTATGTCTTGCAGGTCTCCGTTGGCGACGCGGCGGGCGTACTTCATGCAGGTGGACTTGCAGAACGCCTCGTTGATTATGAGCACTGAGAAAGCAGTTTTACCATTAGTGGATAGATGGCGCTGATCTCAAAAGTGATAATTCATTACTTAGCCAACATTAATGAATATAATAATTATTAAAAATACTAAAATATATACTTACGAATTGTTACTAAAATGAAATAGATCACAAAGCCGAGTATAATTGCATCTTTTGTCTCTCCCATTCTCAACAATGATCCTTAAAAAAAAAATAGATACAAATCAGGGATGTTTTAGAAATAATAGAATAGGTAGTATAACTTTGAGAAAGAGTCTGACTTTGAAATCGACCGGACTGGCAACGTCTGTCATTTTCTATTCAAAAAAGTATGCCATTTTAGCGGGGGAGAGGCACGTCAAATATAGAGCTATTCGTACGTAACGTATAAATAGCTATGTCAGATAAAGGTCAGTCCAAACAATGAGTATGAAACTATGTCATACCCATTCCGCAGAGGGGTAGGCCTGTCAATTGCTACTTACATTCAGCGAACTTAAAAAACATGGAAGAGGAGCTTCAAACAAATTGTCAACATAAAACGGGGTAAACACTCGATATGCGCATGCACGCTACGCTGCCAATCAAACTGGTGAACATTTTCAGTCTGTTTTCAATCACCCAAAAATCCTAAAATATCATTGGTCAACGTCAATATGGTGCGGTAGCATTGGTCTGAGCGCTGACACTTGAAAATTACACATCAAATGTGACATTGGCAACGCATTCTTAGTAGACGGTGTAAAGCAATAAAGAGCAATTTTTACATGAAATATTTTTGTGGTGATAAATTTAAATAAAATTTTAAGTAAACAATTAATACTTACTTTATTGGTCTCGTACGTTCGCCGTAAGATTATCATTTATTTATCTAAGTATCACTAGTATCTATATTATCTAATAGAACCCTATTAGATAATATAGATACTAGTGATACTTAGATAAATAAATGTTACTTTTACATATATGTAGATGCGTACGGTGTTTATCTCATCTCACGGCGACCTACGTCCAAGTGAACAGCATAATATTATAAAAATATGGGTAAATGGCCGTTGTGGGTTGAGGCAGGTAGCTAGGAACCGTCTGCTTCCCCAGTAGGGCCGTGGGTAGGGGACCCACAATAGGCCCGACGTCTGAGGAGGGGGTTTGAAGCGTCACCAAACCCCCCCTCCCTTGGCGCGAGGGTGCCCCACTAAACGGGGCAGGTGGAGGCACATCGTGGTAGAATATTCGTGATCCTATGATGTGCCCCATAACACCAGAGCGGGAAGACGCCGGTGAGTTTTTAGTGGGTAGACCCATAGGGGAGTCCCACATACCCCCCAAATGGCCGTCCCCAGGCCGGGGGGATGCGCAACGCATTTTCTCGACGATTTAAATTATATGAGCGCACTGTTCGCCAACAAACTGCCCTCAGTTTGGTGATATATTTTGTATACCTACCACCTAAGTTTCTTTTAAAATAAATGAATAAGTAAAATAGTAAAGTTTATCCAGGAACCAAAAAAATACTTTACATTAACATTTTCACATACTTACACTAAAAAAGAAAATATATATGATAGTAACGAGTTTTTATCTCTATAAATAAACACACTGAAATAAATAATGACATTCATTTGGGTGTTTATCACGAAGTTTTGTTTTTAAGTTATAGATGTTATCTATGTACAGACCGTGATTTTATTGAATTGCTTTAACTTCATGCCTTTATCTAATTTATATTTCTGTTTTTATCTGTTCTAAAAAACCTAATATCCGCGAGGCCATTGAAATCGGACGTCGCCCTAACTTCAACCTTGACGGAGGGTGGACTCTGCCACCGGCTTGGAAACCAGTGCTTCCTAGAGGGAACGTGAATTTGTGTGGTGACGATATAGTGGACACGGTTAGTTCAGTGTGCTTGTCGTTGATCCCGTCTGACGATCCGACAATTCCACCTGTTACCTACGCCGGTCTCGGGCAGTGATGCCCGAGCCGCGAAAGTGACAACACCACTCTGTCTGTCCGACGATGACTGCCCGATGCAGTTGAAACATGTCACGCTTATTGTGATAAAAATACGTGAGTGTTAAGCGTTGCAATTTAATATGAGTATGACTCACGAAAGTTTAAATTATATACTAATACTCCGTTTACACACTCGCAAGAACGTGATTAGATAAAAAGGAAATTACCGATTATCTTGAAAATGGACCTAATTTTTTAATATATAAATAAATATTATGGGACATTCTTACACAAATTGACTAAGTCCCGCAGTAAGCTCAAGAAGCCTTGTGTTACGGGTACTTAAACAACGATATATATAATATACAAATACATAGAAAACATCCATGACTCAGGAACAAATATCTGTGTTCATCACACAAATAAATGCCCTTACCGGGATTCGAACCCAGAACCATCGGCTTAGCAGGCAGGGTGACTACCAACTACGCCAACGATCGCAATTAGAATACCAGCGTCTTTAAGAAATTGATTAATTATGCTATGGGATGGGTATTAACTATAATTTCATGGTTGTCCAAAAGGTGGCATAACACCATCCCCATATAAAATTGTCCCGGTCAAAGAAATTTAAAATAACGTGTAATATGACTATTTACAGACGAAAAGTAATCCCATCTTTTTTGTGGTGCTTATATGTGCGACCTCTACACCATTTTACAGTGCAACAGCGCATTTTTATTAAATATTATTAATTTTTACGGTATCTGTCAAATTGACCACATCGCTGACGGCCATTTGTATACTAAACGGCACGCTGGCGTGGCTGTGTAAGCCCCGCCTCGCGTGGCGTAGGTTTTGTGGGGTCATTATTCAGAGCTTATTAGTCTTCCATGTTTTTTAAGTTCGCTGCTTTTAATCTTCCTCGCGTTGTATTTACCAAGGAATCGTTATTGATTACTTACTCTTACCGCCCCAAAAATCAGGCTAGCATCTCAGCGCGCGACATTCGAGCCAAGCATCGAAGAGACAGCACCGTGGCATAGAACAAAACTAAAAACAAAAGGGCCTCCAAGAAATTCCCAGTGACTACGGAGTTCATCTCCTAACTGCTTGAAACAGTTTACAGTGTTAGAAATATGCCAGGGATAAGATTCTAGTAAAAATCACATATTTTTAGCGTTTGACGGCGTCAGATTTATGCTGACAGTCTTCTTCTTCTTCTTTTAAATAATGGCTTCTGTCCGAGAGTTAGACAATTTAGCCTATGTCAAGTATTGTCAAAATCTTAGTATAGTATATATTGCTACTTGGGCGACGTTGTGCGGTAATCGGCCTTGCTATATGTTAAAATTACAGCTATAAGACTTAACATATAGTTTCTCAGTGGGCCGAGATCCCGGGACTGCCGCTTGATGACTAAAGGAGTTATTGAACTCGCTTCAGGATAAATTCATTAGCTGCATACTACTTCGTTAGTTACAGTATACTTACAGCTAATGATGAAATAATCCTGAAACGAGTTCAGTCACTCCTTTAGTAATCAAGCGGCAATTCCGGGATCTTGGCCCCCTGAGAAAGTATATTTTAAGTCTTATAGCTATAAACTTAACATATAGCAAGGCCAATAACCGAACAACGTCGCCCAAGTGCCATTATACTATTTTATGTATATAATATACTCAAATATTTATAATACGTGACACTGGCAAAATTGTCCAACACTCGGACAGAAGCCATTATTTAATACGCACGCACGCACGCACCGCGCTGCAGCAGCACGCGCCGCTCCCGACCGCGCTCTCTCTGCTCAACTCCGTACTTAACGTACACCCGGAATGTGATCTATTTCATTCTACATGGGAATTCCTCATTCAAAGTAAGAAATTCATTGAAACATCCTAAATGTGTTAAAATGTCATGTCTACCTTAGATTTTAAGTATTGTAATTTAAGTATATAGGTATAATTAATATTTGTAACGCTTTGGCATGTTAGCTGTAAGTTAAAATAAATAAAATAAAATAAAAATAGAAGAAAAAGAAGGAGAGGTAACCTTCTGAACAGTCAATTACAAAGATATGAATACCGCAAGACCACCTTAATGTTCAGGCAATGAAGTCCTGTATACATATTTGGCACTTTGGCTGTATTCATATCTTACTAGTTACTGTATCTACATTAGTAATATTACTTATTTTGTGATTATATTCAGCATTATGTGGTATCCATAAGTATTTTCACGCAATCCAATATTAATTTCGACCTCAAACGTTATGACACTTGACACGTTTTCAATATTTTACAAGAAATCTTGACAATCAAGGTCTTTGGCGTGCAAATATATGTGACAGATGTCACTCCAATATGACGACTGGTTGGTGTAGTTTGGTGGTGGTGGTGGTTGAAGTCACCCTGCCTGCTATGCCGATAGTCCTGGGTTCGAATCTCGGTAAGGGCATTTATTTGTATGCTGAACACAGATATTTTTTCTTAGTCATGGATGTTTTTTATGTATTTATGTATTTCTATATTAAATATATCGTTATCTGAGTACCCGCAATACAAGCCTTCTTGAGCTTACTGCGGGACTTAGTCAATTTGTGTAAAAATATCCTGTAATATTTATTTATTTATTTATATGCAAGTGTTACAAAGATGGAGATACAAATCGACAATCGTTAAATTTTCGTGGTACCTATAGATCCCGCTCTGTCAGTAGAGATGGATTGGAAATGTTACCTCATTTACCAAATAACCAAGGCACTTATTGTTTAATATTGTATTCTGTTTCACTTTTTGTTTGTTTAGGTACATCATATTGATTTACTAAAAGTACAAGGTATACTGGCAAAGTTAGATGGCCTAGCATGTAGTGATATAGGTAGATGGCACCAGTGTTAAACACTTTAAGCTGACAGGCACCATTAATTAACATATCTGCCTTCCAGCCTAGTTGGTGACCCTCCAACCGAAGCAGAAGGTCCTGGGTTTGAATCCTGGTCAGGGCATTTATTTGTGGGTTTATCACGAATATTTGTTCTTGAGTTACGGATGATTTCTATATATTTAAGTATGTATATGTAATATATGTATCTATCTATTATATATGTATATCGTCGTCTAGTACCCACAACACAATAAGCCTTATTGAGCTTACCGTGGGACTAACTCGATTTGTGTAAATTTTTCCCAGAATATTTATTTTTATTTATCAGTCTTAATTCAAATATCATACAGTTTTAAATTTTCAACCGACTTCAATATTTCAAAAGGAGGAGGTTCTCAATTCGACTGTTTTTTTTTTTTTTTTTTTTTTTTTTTAATGGATGTTCACTCATAACTCCGTCATTACTGAACCGATTTGAATTTTTTTTTTGTTTTCTAAAAGTAGACGGTTCCTGGTTGGTCCCGTTTTTTTCAAAATCCATTTCTGATGATGGGATCCATGAGGAACTGAGGGAACTCCTCAAATTTGAAAGGCACATGCATGCTGATTTGGGTGATTTCTTAAGAAACTCGAGCATTTCTTTTTTTATACTACGACGGTGACAAACAAGCATACGGCCCGCCTGATGGTAAGCGGTCACCGTAGCCTATGGACGCCTGCAACTCCAGGGGTGTTACATGCGCGTTGCCGACCCTTTAAAAACTTTAACACTCCTTTTTTGAAGAACCCCATATTGTAGTCCTTTGGGAAAACAGTGGCAGGGAGCTCATTCCACAGCCTTCATTCTTTACGAAAATCATCAATTTGGTGGAGTGGACCTGACGATGAAGACCAGGGATGGCAAAGTGGAACTGCTTCGTAATTCTCAGGACTATGATCCGATTTTAAAAAAAATTTTTTTGTCTGTATATAGATGGTTTCAGAATTGTCCCGTTTTTTTCAAAATCAATTTCTGATGATGGGATCCATGAGGATCTGAGGGAACTCCTCAAATTTGAAAGGCACATGCATGATGATTTGGGTAGTTTCTTAAGACACTCGAGCATTTCTTTACGAAAATCATCAATTTGGTGGAGTGGACCTGATGATGAAGACCAGGGATGTCAAAGTGGAACTGCTTGGTAATTCCCAGGACTATCGTCCGATTTTAAAAAATATTTTTTTTTCTGAAAATAGATGGTTCCAGATTTGTTCCGTTTTTTTCAAAATCAATTTCTGATGATGGGATCCATGAGGAACTGAGGGAACTCCTCAAATTTGAAAGGCACATGCATGATGATTTGGGTAGTTTCTTAAGACACTCGAGCATTTCTTCATCATCCACGAACCACGAACCACATCACCACATCACCACGAACATCATCAATTTGGTGGAGTGGACCTGATGATGAAGACCAGGGATGGCAAAGTGGAACTGCTTGTTAATTCCCAGCTCTATCATCCGATTTGAGACATTCATCTTTTCTTTGTAAAGAAATACCTTCAAGATAGTCCTATTTGATTATAGTTCTATTTTGATGATGGGCTTCATGAGGGATTGAGAGAACTCCTCAAATTTTAACGGCACATGCATTCTGATTTGAGGGTTTCCTTAAGTAACTAAAACAGTGTTTTGGCGGAGTCAAAATTTTGATGAACTTGATCTGATGATGAAGACCAGGGATCGCAAAGTGGAACTGGTTAATAAACCTAGCTCTACTTATTATCCTAGTTGTGACATTCATCTTTTTGATTTGATTTATATTCTGATGATGGAGTTCTAGAAGAATTCAGAGAACTCTTCAAATTTGAACGGCAGGTTAATTGTGATTAGAGGGTGTTCATAATTAGCTTAGGCATTTTCTTACTGTGGCCATCATTTTGCTGGAGTGGACCTGATGTTGATAATCAGGGATGGCATAATGAATATGCTCGTTAATTTACAGTCTGTCATCCAATTTAACACATTGTTATTTTGTTTGTTTAAAGGTCTACAAGGGAGTTCCGTTTGATTATACTTCAAATGTAATGATGGAAGCCCTAGGACATTAAGAAAGCTCCTCAATTTTCAATCGTACACGTGCGGTGTATTGGATATTTGTGAAGTAAACTGGCTAACTCAAACAAATTCTTAATTTCACTTTTACCGGGAACCAAATGAAGTCGGTTTTTTTTTCTTAAAAATTAACTACCCCCAAATAGACTATTGACACCTAATATCATTAACATAAGGTTGAAAATCAGTCATCAGAAAAATAAACACACATTTCTTGTATCAAGTTTATTCAGTGAAATAGAAATAACATGTCTATGGCATTGTCAGTGGTAACGACCTTCAAGCAACTAAGTCTTACTTAGCCTCTAGAACAATAAACTAACCAAAACCAGAGATTATAGAGTTATAATAAGTATTTAAACTACAGACTCCACTAGGCCGAGTTTCTACAGCGCGCATTCTACCTAATGATGTAGGTACAGTCTACCAATTGGAACCCTACGCCACTCCAGAACAATAGCACAATGACAAGCGGTAAGAGATTTCTTACAATCTGATTTATACGGTTCCAGTTGGTTAACTGTACATGTTGAATTCATTCTCTTTAAGCGCCATCTAGTGAAATTCATCATTCATCAGCTAAACTTTCATTTTGTAGTTTTTCTATTTATAACTCCATGTTCTCATTTCATAACTAAGTTATACCTAAACAAATTGTGAATCCGCTTATAACGACTATATGTAAATTTATCCAGCTTACAAATCCTGTACTTATAAGCGACATAAGATCCACTTAAGCGACATTATTATTAATTAAATTCGAAATAAAGTTTGGTTTTTATATTTTAATTTTTGTTTTTGATTCCTAAATATGACGATTATTTATAAAAGGATTGAAATATAATTATTAATGTGTATGAAACTGAATATATAATTTAGTATTTTAAGTCATTTTAAGTGGATTCTACAATACACAGAAATGTAGGATTTAGTAGAAGCATAGAAGTGCCTGGTGGTTTAATACTTAAAGTACAAAGTCCTGGAGGTACAGATTCCAACTTAAGTCAATATTTACTAATTTAGCAGTTTGCGAAAGCTTCTGCCTCTGTCGCACGTTAAGCGATGCCTATAAATTGGACAGAGAGAAGCGATCTTGATCAAGCTTTAAAAAAGCATGACTTAAAGCAATAATTGTACATTTAATAAAAAAGAAACGCATTTAAAAGTATTCGTCAGTCATTATGTCATTTAGAGATGAATATTCTGAAATGTATCACTGTTTTATAAAATATACAATTACTTTAAATATATCCTAACAGTTAGAATCAAACCTACATAAGAAGCATAACTTCATAGTGAATTTCTAACCTGTCACTTTTGGTATAACAAAGATTTTGAGACAGTACTTTTTCAAAAATATTTCTTTCCGGACGGTCTATCGCATGGCTATATTTTATATGGTGACGAACAAGAAGGTCCGTAATTACAGTTTAATAGTATTTTTGAGTCTTATGCGTACAGTTTTAAGGTCGATAATACTTGTTTTTAAATGTAATTAGGACCTTTGTATTCTCAAGTCACGACAAAGCACTATACTTTATAAGCGAGTGAAAAAATACTCTTTTATTATTGGTATACTAGATGAGGTAAGATTTTGGATGTTTTTGTTCAATGCCATACTACCTAACCAGTGTAACCACCAATTGCTTCCTTCACAACCTATATACATTCGGGCTGTATTTCTTCTAAGCGACATAATAACTAAGTACAAGCGACAAACATCCAATTTTAAATTTGAATATAGATAGATTTATGCAAATAATCTATCATGTATATTAAGAAATTCATGTCGCTTAGAAAGATTACAGTTACAGACAAAAAATGAGATTACTTTTTGAAAAATTCAAAAATTTCCCGGTAAATTGGAATGATCGCCGATAAATGCTCACCAAATGCTCATTTTCAATAAATACTATGTTAATTTTGTTAATTTCCGGGTCCACTATAGTCACAAATAAAAAAAACTTAAAAACAAAATTGACATTTCTAACTAAAACTTATTTCAAACTTGTCTTTTACAACTAATTTTATTGGGCGATGATTATCGTATACTTAGAATTAAAATAAAATCTCTGTTGAATAATTTTCTAGTTGCAAAGCAAATGTAAACTTATAATATCCATCTTGAATTAAGAAACAAACCAATTTACTCGCGAAAACTACACAACAAATGTCATTGTCAACACGGTATTTCGGCCATCTTGTTTTCACATGTTCAAATGGAGTTTACTGGGATATTCATATCGTATTTAACCTAAAATTTAACATTAGCACCATCTTTTGCCGCTATTTGTGAATACACCCGCGTAATTATCTTAGACCATGTGCACCAGAACGCACCAAATACTTGTAGAGTCACGTCAATAAAATAGCTCGATAAGTTTTGGATCAATCGGTGATCCTTATTCATGAGACGCGCCCGTGACGGTTGCACAATGTATACATATTAGAACGTTATTGCGTTTGCTCTAGTGCTTTCATGGTCTTTAGTAAAAGTAGTATTAAAGCTCATTTTCATTGGTCGCTCTGACCAGCACGTGGGGGGGAGAGTTCCATTCCCTCCCCCCCCCCCCCCTTCGCATGCAGGACCACCAATGAAAATGAGCTAGGTACAATCTAAAGTTAATAACTCTAATGCCTCTAAACTTTAATCGGTTAATTTAAATCTAGTGTTATTTTAAATGTCTTTAAAGTATTTCACAGACGAATTTCTTCGTTAAGATCAACCAGAACTATATTTGCTTGAAAATCTGTCACTTTTCACAAAATTTACGAAATACTTTTCCAACTGCAAAAATAGCTCTGGTTTACTAAACAGGAATCATAAGTCCAATTCATTTTGTAATGTGGTCAAAGATTTCTTACATTGAAACATACAATAGTCCTTAACAACATGTTAAAAGAGAGGTGATCTTAAAATTTAATTTACACAATTTATGGTTCCATGTGAACCTGTTTCTTAGAGACGCCATACTCATTTTAGTTATCTATAGTGTTAGTGTAAAATTACTACATTTTAAGTGTAAAGATACCAATTAGACGACATTAGAAAATTTCCAAAAACACTACAATATCTAAATACAGATAAAAGATATGGATAGATAAAACTGATAGACTACGCTATATTCGATAAATAGAAACATATATCATATACATAACAGGTAGACCTGTAATTATAGCTACTATGCCAGGCCGTTCGAAAACCTTCAGAAACGTCTTCCATACACTCTAATTATTGCCAAAAACGGAACTTTTTCTATCACTTGACATTAACCATCACAACCCACTGGCAATCAGTCTTTATGTGTCACTGAGCTCACTGTCCTGGGACTCCTGTCATTGGAACTGGGATGTGGAGGTGGACCGCCGGCAGCCTATCGACACAGGAGCCGGGATCCTGGATGCTCCATTCCTAGGATCCTTCCTGGGGGCAGCCAACTGCCTCGTGCTGGTGGACCGCTCTAGTTTCCCGTCCGACATCACCCACGCCGATGTGAAATCAGCGTAATCTGAATCTTTAGAACTTGTCCTGGATAAGGAGTCTTCTCCTTTCGAATACGTCCTGATGATCTCTTTCATCTTTTCCAAAACTGCAGCATCGTCTTTAGCAGTTTCTGTAGACCTTAAAATGTGTTCTAGCAGAGGGCTTAGAGGCTTCTGATTGGGTGGTGAGCGCAAAGTCACGCTACTAGCTCTAAGTGGAGAATTCCTCTTGAATGCCTCATTCTGAGGATTGACTTTAGGTCTGGCTTTGGGAGATTTGTTAGGGTTATCAAAAGTGTCAGCGCCGATCGTTGGTCTGGCTTTGGATTTAGCTTGATTAGGAGCAGTGCGGCCGCTCCAAGTGTTTCTGGCTGTTGGAGGCAGCTTGGGAGTTAGTTTAGGAGACGTCTGGATATTGGGTGTGTGCTTAGGACTTGGTGTGTTACCACGGCTTGGGGTCCTGGCGCGGACGGGTGAATGCGGAATCCTGCTTGGAGGCCGGCTGCGAAGTGCCTTCTTAGGTTCCACATCCCTGCTGGCCCGAAGGCTCATACTTGGCGAGTTATTGCTTTCTACAACGACGATACGTTCAGGGCTGGCCCTGTTGGACTTATCTTCGATGGAGGAAGGCTTCTTGCCGCGGTAGAAGGTGTCAGCGTAACCAGTCTTGCGCAGACCGGTGTTCAGGCTAACATAGTCGTCCACGCGGTCGCGATCCATGTGGCAGCCGTCATCTTGGTCGAGACGCTCTGAAAAGATAGAATATGTGACGTTAGATTATGAAAACATCATTCACATCAAGTTGCGAGTTCAAAGTTCCAAGGGATTAATTCAGGAAAGCCTGAATATCTTTAGATACTAATCCATTTGAAAAAACGTCTTGCATAATGAGAGTATCAAGTAATGATTTGAATACCAGGTTCTAAACAACTCTCGCATATTTAAATGTCCAAAGAGGGCATATTGAGCAGCATATTTTTAGCATTAAGTATGATGTATTACATGAGGGCCACTCTGCGGTTAAAACCTAATCACAAGCACAATGATAACAGAGGTTACGCATGTTACATAACAAACATTAGGACATTACTAGGTCATTGACATTGCATATTTTGGCGCACAATCGTGTGACGTGTAATTCATTAGCGGGGTCACTGACATACATTACCATAATGTGAATGTTTAATTGCTTCCACATTTTGTTTGAGAAGTAATTGTGTTATGTAAATTTGATAACTCGTGTCACTAGGTAAATGGGTCTTTAGAAATAGGAGCAATTTACCAATACCAATTCTGTTTTGTTGAATTGATGGAATTATTATAGAAATATAAAACACCGCCTATAAATAGTGATTCAAAACTATCGAAAACGATACGAGGAAATCAGCAAGCATGTGTTAGCAGAATGTACTATGTATGCGGCTGCACGATATAGTATATTCGGCAAAGATACACTGCAGGATACCGAACTAAAGGATCTCAAACTTAAAGATGTCCTTCTGTTCTGCAGGAAAACGAGAAGATTTGAGGAAGAATGTAGTATGGGAAGGCAGCCGGGACAGTAACCTGCAGCTCACAACTCCAGGGAATTGGGCTGAATGAACGCGAGAAGTGTTCGATAGCCCGCCTGTGTCCGGCCGGGCGTCCCTACACTACATCTACATCTACATCGAAAACGATTCTATATAAAAATACTGGTAGAGTCCATCTACTAAGTAGGGCGTGCAAACTGGTTTTTATTTGTAAGGAATTTCGGTTAATAATCGGTTATTAACAGGTTTTTCCATACATTTAAAAACCGGTTTGTACATCCTACTACTAAGTCGGTTTCATCACGAAAACCCTGCATACATCTGCGATGAAAATCAAAAGGTATGCGAAGTCTCCAACCGGCTTTTGGGCCAGTGAAGAAACCATACTCGTAGTTCAAACCTTCTCATGCTTTTGAGGCACCCTGTACAGCGTTTGGAACCAGTACTTTTTGAAAACCTTGTAATTGCACAATATTTTGAACTATTTTATGGTTTGCATATAGCACTCGATCACTCATGTAGGTATTCGCATTCGTATTATAAACATATTCGTATATAACCCCGTCAAAAAAGACAAAGTCCCAAAAAATAACTGAAATAATATTTTTTATGGAATAAATACCGGTATTCAAACCCTGGTTCTATGTAAATAAGTTGGATTATTATTCTAACTGTCAATGCCAAAGACATTTTATATCGAATTGACATTTCAATGGATCCGAGTCGTTCCCATACAATAACACGTCTTCTAATATTATTAATACAAATTGATTCACATGCTTCAACATAACTTGAAATAACTTGTGTAGTACAAGTAATACAAAGTACTCCAAGGCACCTTGAGACGGCACTCGAATCAATAACAAATCGTTCCTATTCAGAACCGCACTCCAATCAAAATAATATTTGCATGCCCTTAAATAGGGCGTTGACTCATCTATTTAAAATACTCTCACGTTCCCTGACCATATGAGAGCCCTTTACTAACTTGGGTTTCGTAAACAAATTCAAACTCTATTTTATAGCCCATAAGAAATTATACCCAGATTCCAGAGCAACTTTTGCAAGCTGAAACACCAAGATTTGAAGTCAGTTGTCAAACTACAATACAAGCAAATTTGGACGTTATTTTTAATTTCGTAAGAGAAGGAATGCAGTTGGTGAACTGCATGTGTAAGTTGGTAAAGTTAAGTGCACTTCAAATGCTGCGATTTTCTTTTTGTTTGTCGCCTTGCACGCTTGTTTTCTTTGCGGTGAGGGCAAAGACAAACATCATTAGCTTGCAAAATCAGTTGAAATGTTCTTACGTATGCTTTTGAGTGCACTTCAAAATTGATTTAAGGAATTATCAGGTGTGTTGGAATGGTGGGGGTAAATTTTATGTTTTTAAGTCTTTGCACAGTAATAGTAGATTACATACCAAGGCCGTTTTAGTGGGAAATGTGTCGGATCCCATGCAATTGTCGGCCGAGGCGAAGCCGAGGTCGACTAACATGTGATCCGAGGCTTTCCCATTTAACGGCCGAGGTTTGTATACTATTTTTCTGCCCGACGGAGCCGGCAGGCGGCAATTTAGTTTTGCGTAAAGTGGCGCTTACCGGCCGGAGCACTGAAAAATCCTTCATTAATTGTCTACGCTATTATGCTGCAATAAAACTGTCATACAGAATTATATTAAACTCTGCTATGAGTAAAAAAATATTTCAATTTGTACTGAAAAAAGCTAATTACTTAGATAGATAGATGTCACTATAAAATATTTAAGTTACGATCACATTAACAGTTTAAGTTTGACAAGTCTAACGTAACTGTTTACTGTTTGAACTTTACTTTATCTAAACCCCAGTCATACGCCAAACTTTTTTGCATGTACAATTTAAATTTTACAATCATTCGGTTTGATTGTTATCTTTACCGAAACTTACAACTAACTCATAACCTCAAAACATCAACCTTCAAAACGCGCCATTTCCCAACCTTATAAATCCCGCCATTACCAACTACCAACATAATAAACCAAACTGTCAATCACTGGTTAATAACACAGTTGTTACCATTTACCTCCCACGCTAGATTTGATTTAATCGAGTCATCTTCAAAGCATTATCGACCTTATGTTGAAGGACTTTAGTATTTCTAGAGTCCAATGTTGCAAATGCTGCAAGTCTGGGCAGCCTTTTATGAGCGAAGAATGTGGTCTTACTGATATGGATTGTGTCGGATGATGTTTATTTTGGATCGGTTTAGATGTCAGTGCGCAGGTGTTTTGGTCAAGATGAAATGTCAAAAGAACAAGGTCAGCATAGCCTCTTTTTAAAGTGAGTCATTGTTCCTTTGGATCGGATCTTTGAACTACTTTCTGAGAAGTTTCGTGTGTGCCTTCACGATTAATAATTAAGTACAAAGAGTATTACGATGAAGGATTAACGTACATACTTACTTATCTTTAACAAAGAGTATGGCAAAGTTTGTTTATCTTCATTGGTCTACGTGGATTTCTGGTTATAGCAACGAACGGTACGCAGAATTTGATTCTAATCTAAAAAATATGCTTCCTATGGTTCATTATTTTGGTTATAATAGTAAAAAAGATCTGAAAACACTATTAAAACAACTAGATAAAATGTGGCTGGACACAGGCGACAGATCACTTCTTATTTCGCAAGAAGATTTACGTCATTTACGCTATAACTCCAGCTACCACGTAAATTCTAAATTAAATTAAATTAACTATAGATAATAGGTACTCCTATAATAAACTATACACATGCACATATAAGATAAGCGGTCGTGCGTCACCCAGGGTTAGCCACTAACCCGGAGCTAAGCGTTTACAAAATATGGAATAGGCTGTTTGCCTCCGGCTTATTTCACTAACATGGACAGTGCAAGTAACTCTAACGAAAATAGAGGCTGCCTTTTGATATCGGGGAGAGACGATTATATCGTACCGCCGGTTAAATCGTACCACCTCTAGATTTCCTACTTAACATCCTATTTTACTTGCTTATGGGGCACCCAACGGAGCTCCTGTTATAATCATCAGTTATTGGAATAAAAAATGATAAAAAGTCAAGAATGAACTAAAAAAAAATTGATTTTCGTCGGACTCGATGTAACTTTTGATGTGATTTCGTAGTTGTATATTATGATCTAGATAGAAGAAAGGTTATACATTATTTTTAGAATATCTTTGATTGAAAAGTCACTTATTTCTCCATATATAACCATAATCATAACAAACAGTAAACAAACGTCAACTCGGAAAAGGAAACAGTTAAGGCAAGCTACGATTAAGGTAAAAAGCCATACTCGAGCCATTTAAGGCGATCCAGGAAGACAAATGATTCTATGATAGACTCGCGTCTATGGTCTGGTATTTTCTTGATTTAAAAGGTGTATAATAGTTTTTTAATTGGATGAGGTATTTTATATGGTAACGTGTCATGGGCAATTAGTGTTTATGAAGGTGAATTGGCTATAAATATTTAGAATGTGTCGCTATCTAGATTTTATTTTTGTCACGTGAAGCATGCGATTTAGAAACAAAATGCTTTGGAATAGTATTTACTACAAGAAAAAAAATAGTTTTACTGTGGTATATTTTTAGAACAAGTATGATTTTTATCTCAAGTTATCTATAAAACAAATAACATACATTTTATTTTCGAATTTGGAATTTAATTGCGAATAAGTTGTGTATTTATCAACACCAACCTCAAATAGGTATGTATGGTAGGAATGAAGCAAAAAAAAAAAACCTTCTGCATTGGTCCTTGATTATCGCTACCTCACACTTACTTACTTTTACTTTGTTTTACTTATTTATATGTTATTTTTCTAAGATACCTTATAAGTGCAACTTCCTATAAGAACCCATTTGTCTTGTACATGTATTAAGCAGTTAAGACACACGTTGTAAACTCTTAAAATTAGTTTCTCATGTAAGTGACAATATGTTTTAAATGAGAAATAAAAAATATCTTTAAACCGAAATAGGTAAGATTAATAGAAATGAAACTGCTATAAATAAAAGAGTCATTGGAATGACAAATCTATCAAAAGAAAATTATGATAAAACGAAGGCATAACAAACAATAACATTTTTAAATATTTCTTTCTGAAAGATCCATTGACAATTGATTGGAATATGACAAATTGTAAGAAGTGAAAATTACCCCTTAAATGCATGAATTATCAATATCGATTCTAAAACACCCCAAGTGACAACCAAATTCATCAAAGTCTTCTTTTATAGAGAACTTTTTTGTCACTTGTTTTTGTATCATAAATGCATCATCACGTGTTTAAGGGTTTTGTCAAATCAAAACCGATCTCGTTTAGTCCTAACTAGGGCGTGAAAACCGGCTTTTAATTGTATGAAAAAACCGGGTCATAGCCGGTTATTAACTGAAATTTCATTCCAAAAAATCGGTTTACACATACTACCCCTAATAGGCAAGTAAAGCCACAGTAACCTCTCAGTCGGCAACACTATTCAATGAGTCCCCGGACCACAACACCGGACAATTACACGCAACAGCGCACGCGCCGATGCGCAGGCGTTGCGAAAACAAACGCGGGGCACGGGCGGCAGCGGGCGCGAGCGCGGGTAGACTCCGTCTATGCTAAGGGTCATTGATTTTTATAGCAAAGACTGTCAATGTGTTAAGTAAATGTCATAATCATTGAACCTTAGAATAATGACAACACTAGAAGGTACATTCTGTCAAGCGCAGTGAAGCCATTTCAAATGAGAAACTTCTCAATTTTCAAACATAGTTATTTCATTCGATTATTATAATAGGGATAGAGATGGACACAGCCTCTTTTTGGCTTCACTTTTAAACGCGTTGGCTTTATGGAACTAGGTTTCTGGTAATTCTGTGCATTGAACGTTTTAAATAACACTTTAATGTTTGACGATTAATTTGCCCGGAAGAGATAAGTGGCTTGATCTAGATAAAAGAGAGATAAAAGATTTCTGGCTTCTAAAGCTGTGCTTCTATAAATGTGCACTCGGGTAGTATAATTATGTGGGAAAATCTCAAGAAGGCATTGTTTTATTGTGAATTATGGGTGATATTTATTTGATTTTCGGATTTATTTGACATTCGCAATATTTTGTTTGAAAAGAAGATGGCAAGACATCGGAGGCATTTTGCGCAGATTGGTGGGAAACAGATAATAATAGGACCGAATGGACGAGAAGCGGGGAGGCCTTTGCACAGCAGTGGGATACCTAAATAGGCTATAAAACAAAAAATGTTTTATTAGTATTCTTTTTTAAATAACCGAACTAAAACACAGGTTTTCGATTACAGTTTCAGAGTATAAACACTAAAAAATGACAGTCTTGTCTAGTAAATCCATTCATCTAATCAGAGACAATGTTGCAAATACTTAATACGTATTTTTTTATCTAGTTACTCCCATCAACAAATTACACACTGAAATAATCCTCCCTGTTACAAAAGCAATCAAATCGCGCTGTTCCTTCCTCTTTCACCACGCACCGGAATGGTCGAGTATCGCAAGCTATGATTTAGAAGCTACGCATCACTAGAAACACATGTTTATGCAAAACTATGTGTTGGATGTGGTTATATATTGTATTGATTAAAGAGAAACTAAATATTATGTTGCCTTGTGAAATTGCAAAATCAGATCATACCAGTGTTTTGTTTTTCTATCTTCGTAAGTTAAGAGATTGCCTTTTTAATTAACGTAAAATAGTAGTCACATATTACTATTTTTCTCAGTTCAGACTGGCGTTAAGGTTAAATGATAATAGTAATAAATACAAATACATATTTGGGGACGATCTCAAACAGACTAGTCTCAAACTAAGCTAAGCTTGGTGGTACTAGACGACGATATACATACGTACTTATATAGATTAATATAATCATGTATACATAGAAAACGTTCATAACTCAGAAACAAATATCCGTGATAAACACACAAATAAATGCCCTTACCAGGATTCGCACCCGGGACATTCAGCTTCATAGGCAGGGTCACTACCAACTAGGATAGAGAGGACGTTAATCGAAGTCACAAGTGTTCACAATCGAAGATATTGTGACGAGACGCCTGAGCGCCTACCACGAACCGCGAACGAAAGTATACCTCCCTTTCGCACTTGTGATTTCTCACTCAAGTGCGACAGAGAGGTGAAACTTCGTTCGTGGTTCGTGGTAGGCCTTCTGAGGCGGTGAAATTTACAACTTTTTCCGCATGTAGGTAGTGTTAGCAAATTTGCGGATATGCAAAACTTAACAAGATATTAACAAATGTTGCTAATCATTTGAGATGTAAAATATCTCCCATCGTTTAACTTGGACCAGCCCCCACCCATTGGCATGTACGTATGAATGCATTTCGAACTCTATTCAATAAATGCATCCGCAAACAAAGACCGTGTGTCGCCAGAGCTATTGCGGAATGGAATTTTCATTTGACATTGTCATTTGTGTCATTTCACAATGAAATTACAGTTTTGTTGGGATTGTTGCAAAATTGCCAAACCTTTATTATACATAAAAAGGCACATTATTGGTATCGCAATAATATTTAGGTACTTGGAACCGGTTTATTGAAGGTTTTCAAATCAAATATACCGATATACTAACTATAATAAATTTTTTTGTAAATTGTGGTCGCTTTCAATGCTCAATTGCTCATCATAATTAATTTAATACATATATCAAGAAGTAAGTGTCACTTCAAGTGTCAAGATCTCCTGCATCTCCTGAGGATGCCTCGTAGAGAGGCGAAACACGTGTCTAGTTTTATATTATTGGTAGTGGTTTGTAATATCTATTTGCGTATAAATTTATTTTTGCGAAAAATGCATGCAATAAATACGCAAGTAGGTATAACGGGTTGGTACTAATTGACTACCACGTTTGGCGGAGTAATTAATAAAGCAAAATGAATTTTTAATTAAAAACAAATATTTATGATATTTGCGAAACTTTCAACTTTATTTTGCACGCATTTTAGTTTTTACAAACACACTTAAGTATTAATGGTTTAAGACGATTAAAATACCATAACACTAGACAATTAAAGTAGTTTCACGAGATGGACTGCTTAAAACGATCCTTCGACTAATCAATAATAAACTTACGATTTAATAGTGCTGATATAAAACATCCTTATAGCATCTCATCATCATTAAATTGCCATGTAGTGCTGTCTAAAATTCATTTCGTTTTTCAACGCCGACATATTAATATTAAACTGCATTTTTACAGCCGATATTTTACGATAATGACCTGATTAACATTGAATCTTACATTTTGTAAGTGTTTTTACATTTTAGTATACAGTATCGATACATTTTTATGGAAAGCACTAAGTGAGACATTTACATCTTATTTGCATGTCCGCGAAAAATGTATTAATATATTCTTATTTTTATGGTGCTTTTAAACTTCCTTGTATCAATTTTAAGGTCCTTATAAGGATAAATGAAAAATAGGCAAAACTTTAACATTATGGTCATGAAGAATGGAAAATATAACTTAAGGATTTCAAAAAACATTGAAGGGTAAGATCAAAGAAATTCATAGAAAGGGGAAAAGCGAGAGACCGACAAGATAGTTATTTCAGAAGCCGATGTTTAGTAAGGCAGATTGATAATTCGTAATGATAATTTGCAAGCATAAAATGCTTATCACGTTTGCTCAAAAAAAAATTGAGTTCATTCGCGGTACTTTCCGAGTAAGACCAATTCACGAATCCATGTGAGTCAAGATTGAGAAGGTACAGAAATGTAATGCGACGCCCAGAAAAACACATGACAATAACAGTGAAATGGGACCAAGAGAAGAAAGGCAGACAACAAGACAAGTGGATATCAAAACGAAAACATGATCTAAAGGTAGCCCAATTATCCGCGGGCGACACAGGATAAAATATCCTGGCGAAGATTGATTAGGCAAGCCCTCAATTGGAATGGGATAAGGCTAGGACTAGGACAAAGAAGAGTCTTCTCAAAATAACAAATCTCATCGCTTCGAACAATTCTTTGTAAATTGTTTCTTATGATAAGTAATTATTACTAAATAGTAGACTAAAAAGAAAAACTTACCGCTATATTCAGCGTCATCATACGAATTCTGGCTGTGCATGGAGTATCGATTCGTCGTCTTGGTCGAGGGCGATCCCTGCGTCGACCCAGCCACCACTCCCAAACTCCTATACCCTTCATCCGACACCTCCGACCCATTATCAGAAGCGCTCTCCGCCGCTGGCGCTGGAGAGACTGGCCTTGGACTTTTATTTCTCACAGCATGAGGGTTCGGAACCAGGTGGTTACTCGCTACGATCTTGGTCCTTCTGTCAGGTGAGGAGGACTTTCTTCCAGGACTGTTTGCGCGTGGCACTAAGTGTTTTCTGCTTGGAGATGCAGCTCTTTCCAGCTCTCCTAAATAGGGTAGGCTTGTTGGTGCATCAAGTCTATTGTTCGACTGATAGTGTCTATCGTCGTTGTAGAACTTGTATTGGAGAGATGTGGGTTCTTTCTGGTAAGGGAGTGAGGCGGGTGCGTCCGGTCGTTCGTAGGTGACGGTGGCTCCGGCGAGGTCCTGCTTGGGGCGCGCGAGGCGGGCGGAGAGCGAGGTGCGGTGCTGCGCACGGCAGCGGCACGGGTCGTGCTTGTCAAGGTAGTGGGCCAGGGTGTCCCAGCCACCGCCGACGCGGACCATCACGTGGGAGCGGAGGATCTGTGGATAGACAGACATGTTTAGTGTCGAGAGAAGAGAGTTAAAGAAAGCAAACCTTTGGACAGATTTGTCTTTTAAGTTTCAGATAAATTAAGAGAATCTTTATTTAGCTTGCATGATTCCCAAGGAATAAATACGTCAAGTAGGTTTGTATAAAAGTTATTAAAATGTCTAGTTCATATGAACAAAGCAGACATATTTGTATACTAGTAAATGACACGATAGGTATTAGATAACATTTCATAATATGGATAGTTAAACCATATTCGATCATATTTTACCAGTTTGTGTTATTTTTGTTGTTTTGAGGTGCAATAAAGAGTTATTGTATTGTATTGTATTGTATTTTATTAAAACATGAGAATGGCCCACTTCTGACCTAAGTAAGTATCGTGCAATCTTTTTTAAGTATTACAACACTAAAGTTTTCGCTCTATAGTTACTATTTAAAACGAGATATTTACCATGTACATTTGTTTTCATGAGCTCCCGATATTTCGGCACTGTTACAAGTGCCATGTTCACGGAGTAACTGAACATGGCACTTGTAACAGTGCCGAAATATCGGGAGCTCATGAAAACAAATGTACATGGTAAATATCTCGTTTTAAATAGTAACTATAGTGTAAATGACCATGTTAGCTTAAAATCTTATAAAGTTTTCGCTGCTTAAATTGCTAAGGAAACCAATTATCCCACCAGTTATCTTTAACACCCTGCTTGTTTTTAGAAGCTAATTTATTTCTCTTGCCGCGCACCGATACAAAATCAACAACAAAATCTTGACTCGCGACGTTCAATTTACCGCTTCGTTCGCAAAGGATGCCGCTTAAAAAACTAGCAATCTATAAAGATAAATTACCGACAACATTGTACGTAAAGGCATTTAACCGTCGAGTTAAAAATAACCGACCATGTGTTTAATTAATCGGACATACTGGTCAGGCCAAAACGCGGCGGTGACTCACGATCATTCCCTTTTTTGGTCAAATCAAATGCTCGCGAGTTATTTGCAGAAAAACGTTAGTTATATGACCTTTACGTGACCAGATCGAACTGGTCTATAGGTGTAGACCATCTGTTGATAGCTGTGGCGTTTTCTGCGATCGTTTTTTATTTATTATCTGTATTGACGAATGTGAGGGTCTGGTTATGTTGGTGGTCAAACGGTCCGTATAGAGGTTCGCAAGGTTGGATTGGACCTAACGAGGTCGTTTAGACGAGTTTGGGAAATGATACGTTATCATGAAAATAGTAAAATTTTGTTCGAGAATCTCAATACGATATTTTAAATAATCAATGATTATTTAAAACCTTAGGAAGTAGAACTTAAGGATATTCTAAATTAAATTACACTTTTTATCCAGAAAGTTGAATTTGCGAGAGACTTTTTCAATAACAATTAGTATTTATTTAGGATTAACCATATGCAGACGTGATAGCAAAGAAGATGTAGAACGGAGTACGCATACAAGCATGTTTATACTTTTATCAAAATAAACCATCCTCAAAACCAATTTAATCTTCACACATAATAAATTTACAAAAGCGCGCAAAACTTTACGCGTTCAAGCTTCATTTTAGTAAATTTATAAAACGTCCTCAAAATTGAACATACTGATAAACATGATTCCATTCCGCGATATTCTATTTTGCAACCATTTCGCGTAAACTTGAGCAATTTCAATTTGCATGGATACGAGCTTCGCACATAAACATAAAATTCACAGTGAATTGATGATTGCCCGGCGTAAAGTGCAATTTTGAGTTTTAATTCAATAAGCATGTATATTTGCAGAACATGGAACTTATCAATGTAGGCAATACGCTCTGAACATCGGTCGACGTTAAGCCTTCGTAATAAGCAATACAAATGGTCCGTTACATGTTGGCGATGTTATATTCAAGTGCTTATTATGCATCGACTCCATCTACTACTGCGATAATATCGAATAGTTTGTGTATAACTATACATACTAGCAGCTACACAAATACCTGTCATATTTTATTGATCTTCGCTACTAATGAAGTGGTATCCTTATTATTAAACACCACTTTATGTAGATCGCCGCATATCTCATCGGATCAGATCAGGAAACAAAGCAAGATAAACACAAACCGAGGAATGTTGTAATATATTGCACGGTGATAAATAAAACAGTAAGTACATAATATATTATGAATGCAATCACAATATCGAGTAACTGTGAGACAAAGCTGATGTTGCTTAAGCATTTATGTGTCTTTAGTTATATCGTACTACAAAATAAGCAGTATTTGTGTCGCTGCAATCGCGTTTAAAAGCAATTCTTGATTATGATGGACTAGGTACACCTCCTTTCACTTAGGATGAAATCAAATTTTGCATCGAGATGGAATTGTATATGAATATGAACTTAATTTTTATATTTAACGCAAAACCTTTGAATGTCGTTCCAAGATAGGCGTTAAAAGATGTGGTAGAACTAAGATTATTTCATAAATGAAAACAAATGTCAGATTATATTTCACGTAATATTCTAAACAGTTATATACTTTACAGAAGATATCAAAAATGAATGTGATGAAAGAAATTAAATATTTTAGCACAAACTTTATCCCTAAGATTTTGAGCACGTGTAGTTTTTTTCCTTTCGCAATTTCCTTTCCTTTTTATAACCATGACCGTACTAATACAAAAAAAAGCTCACCCTGACAAAGATCAGCAGCCTGGTATCACCAATCCTGTACTTCCCCTCCGATACCCTCACCATCGGGAATTGTGTGGGGCAGGAGCACCTCTCCACCAAATCCCTGACCCTCTCATCCAAACTTCTCAAGTCATTCGTCACGAGCTGCGGCTGTGGTCCAACAGGGACAAGCCCAAGAGCTGTATCATCAGGTCTGAGCTCTTCTCCTGCTAATTCTCTTTCAATCTGCTTCTCCATTTGAACTAGCAGTGGTGCTGGCATTCCCAAAACGGCTCCCTTCCTTGCTACCTCCAGCAGGCATAAAACTACATGCTTCTCATTTTTCCTCAAGCATAGATCATCAGTTTCAAAGAGAAGGCACTCCAGAATTCCAAGGGCCTTCCTGCACCAGTCGATAAAGTTGGAAAGATTGTCTCTTGCGAAGAAAGTTCCGGCTTTGGCAGCAGGCAGCATGTTGACTGGGGGTCTGGATCGGAGGGCCTTGGCCAGGGTGAGGGCGTCGTCGGATTCCGGGGCTAGAGAGTCGAGGATCAGACGAGCGGATTCGCGAACAGCGTTGGCATGCTGAAACAAAAGAAAAACAACTGTTAGTTATTGCCGCATGGTCGTTTTTGCAGTGTACAGAACTCTCAACAACTCAACGTATATTCATATTTCGAACAAAAACTATGATCGGATCTGGGGTAAAAATAAGTGGGATAAATTTAATCAGGTTTAAGCATGTTTGTAACAACCTGTAGCATCAGCAATGAACAGAAATTTGATGAAAACTGTTCTTTTGGTTTAAGCAACTAGACGTATCCATATCTTTCCTATGATACATTGTATGCAGTTCCTTCTATAGTTAAGTATATTACACAACAAAATACAACATTGCAGAGTACTAGATGATCCTTTACACAGATTACCTCTTAACGCCTTAGAGCATAGGCATTAGGAGTAGGCTTTCAATACAACCCCTCTTTCTTTTCTGGCTTTTACTCCCTGCTTGTTTAGGTAAAATGGATTTGCCAATGTAAAATTTCCCCTCTTCCAATCGTGGAAGTTTTGGTGTGGGCTGACGTCTATTTCTACGTTACTAGGTAACGAATAGCTTACTTCAGTTGTATATGGTCTTTACGCGTAATAAAGTGATGCTATAACCACAAACCGAACGTTCCTATTTACGCAGCGCACAATTAACAATTTTGCAGTAAAATGATTATGCACTGATCACTTTCTACAGGGAAACGTGAGATATCGATTCCTATCATCTGATATCTCTACATGCACGCAGCTATGTATTCATAAATTCACCAATCTAACTTGGTCTTTAAAGTTCTACTAGCAAATACATATGGTTGTGGTACAAATCTAAACTGGTTTTATGACAATTTACTCATTCCTTTTATAATGATTGACCAGCAGACTGGAAAGAATGCCAGTGACAAGCAATTTGTTATCTATTTATAGAGAAAAATTGCGTCTATTTCAGTTTCATTTGGCCGTAAATTCATTTATTAGTGTTGTGTGCATCATCAAAGAGCAATCGAATGAATTCGAGTGCAGTTGTTTCTTATTACAAGTAAGCATTTTCGCGAGAAGATATCCAAAAACTTTTTTTCTAAAATAGTTAATTTAATATTTTTTTCCTACTGAGAATCACGAGTGCTATCGATCCTATCCTACTAAGTGAAAAAACGAGTCCCATTTTTTTCCATTCCGTTACTATATTTTAAACAATTTGTACAGCGGTTACAAAATGGAGAGGAGCTTTTAGCACTCTAGTTGTTTTTTCCTAGATTGAAAGACCTCGTTATTCTGAGTAAGAAGAACATTTTTAACTATGTAAAAGAATTGTCTCTTTTTTTAAATAATCATTAATTAGAGATTTTCGGCTACACTTAAACCCCAAGGGTTCAGCTTGCATAACTAAGATGCCAATCGCTCACGCTTACTAACGTATCGTAGCTACCTCTCTCTATCACTCTTCCTTATTAGTGTGACAGTGACAGTTGCGTTTCGTTAGCGACTGAGCGTGAGCGATTGGCATCTTGGCTACGCACCCAGGGCTGAACTGACGTTTGTCGAACGCGATCCGAAAGTACGATATTGTAAGTTTCGGCGCGGCTGAAAGGTTCGTCTGGTTTTTGGTCGAAAGCGAACCTTTGGCCGAAACATGATTTTTAGGCCGAAACCGAAACTGGAATTTCGGTCGTACACTACTATTTACCCATTTTGGGAATACAGGCGTGAGTATACAACGTGTTTTTGAGCAATTGCTTTAAATCTAACGGTGCATTCTTTAGCTTAAATTAAGTTAATTTCTCAAAGAAACCCGGTATTCTAATAATTAGCTCCATTTAGAAAATAACCACTAATTTAATTTTATGACATATGGGATTTTCACTTGTGTAAACGGAGTATGAGTACCTATTCGACATGACATTGATATGTCATAGTTGTCACTTACTTAGTAAAGTGAATTCTAATGCCCGTTTTACTTCAGCGGTTTTTTTTTTTTTATACTACGACGGTGACAAACAAGCATACGGCCCGCCTGATGGTAAGCGGTCACCGTAGCCTATGGACGCCTGCAACTCCAGGGGAGTTACACGCGCGTTGTCGACCCTTTAAAAAAGGAGGATTCGCTGTGTTGACAGCTAAAGGGGCAAGCTTAGCTCCGTGGGTACACCCCACTCCCCAGCTGTCAACACAGTGAATCCTCTTGGAGCTCTGGCAACCTTACTCACCGACAGAAACACAACACTATTTTTGTTGATGCAACATGTAATTATTTTGTATGAGAAACGTTTGTACGAATTTAATAAAACTAACTATGCCATTATGTTTCCTTAATTATACCAAGCCACATGACGAAGTTAGCAAATGCTCAGAACACCCTGTATATGCCTGTATACTTAATGTATATTAAAACCAGTGTCATGAAACCAAACATTGCAAAAGTGACCATTAAAACCCTAGTAAAATTAACCTAATCACTAAACATGATATTTTAATACGCTATAAACATTATCCTAGTTTACTATGACACGCACGTAGTACCAATGAGGTAACGCGAGCGCAGCGACGGTTTCTATGCAAAATGCAAATACCCCATTAGTATTACCGACATTACCGTAAAGTTGTATATATATAGAGGCGTTTGTATGTACAAAACGATAATTATAAATACTATGATAGTTGATTTTTGGCATACGGCCCACCTGATGTTAAGCAGTCACGGTAGCCTATGGATGCTTGCAACTCCAGGGGTGTTACATGCGCGTTGCCAACCCTTAAAAAAAGGTGGATTCGCTGTGTTGACAGATAAAGGGGCAAGCTTTGCTCCGTGGGTCCCCAGCTGTCAACACAGTGAATCCTCTTGGAGCTCCGACCTTACTCACCATCAGAAACACAACACAGTAGGGTCTAGTGTTATTAAACTGCGGTTTTCTGTAAGGTGAAGGTACTTCCCCAGATGGGCTCTGCTCCAGATTTGAGCGAGACAACATTCGTTGCGCTGTGCCCTACCACACTAAACGATATGAATCTGCTGTGCGCATCACTCTCTTCAGTTGTTTCGGCGAACGATCTTATAGCGAAGAGTCTCGACTCGACCAACATCTCAAGAGGTTCTCGCTACGTAGTTGTGGTTGACTCAAGGGTAAGCCATCAGTTTTTAGGAAAGCGACTGCCACCTGACCTGCCACCTTAGACGGTGTAGCATAAACGCGCCTTTATAATATGTAATGCAGAATTATTTATTACCATATAAATTAATGTGTATTACATATATGTGTATGTGTCGGGAGCTCATTAAAACAAATGTACATGGTAAATATCTCGTTTTAAATAGTAATTATAGTACATATATTTACATGTACATTGGAACTGGCGCCAAACATCTAGCGCTGGAAATAAATATTTAAATGAAAATCGATGTCAATCCAACTTCCTAACAATGTACACACACCGCTATATTTATCGTTATAACCTAACTCTTATGTTTTCATTCCAATCTCCAAGATTAAGTTATTTATCTTACGTTTTGTACGTTACAATAACGACCAAATCAGTAGTGGACGTCTTCAGTGGTGTTTGATGAGGTGGGAAAATATAAGGAGAAAAAATGACAAAACATGTGATACCTTTTGTTTACATCATTTGTAAGTTCTATTGACGGCCATTTTAGTTTAATTAATATTGAAAATGCTGTGAACACTTGACACGCAGTAGTATTACTAATGCTTAGCATTCGTATTTAAATTATATTACTTGCTTATAATTAATTGTAATTATAAGCACATGATATATATTAAACGTAACCTTGAAGTATTATACTCTAACAGATTCTCTGGGGCTAAATATGGTGGTAGTTTGTAGATGGTATATAGTAGTAGCAGATGGTAATTTTATTACGATAATAATATTTTCTGTAAAATGTGCTATTAAATATTAAATTTTTTGCTCTCTGATGTGTTTGTTCTAAAAAATATACACAATATAATAAAATAAAAAATTGCATCCGAAGTTAAAAATTTCCAACATTTGTAAAATCATTAACTTTTGGCTCATCTGAATACTTTAGAGGATTAATTATAGAAAAAATGTCTTTGTAATGTAATGTCAATGACTATTTTTTTACCTGAACTTTAAATTCTACAAACAGATTTTTGTGAACTATAAAGGATATCATAAACGAAAGATAAAGTGATCTAGGCTTCTTTCTAGTGCCTAAAGCGGGGTATGCAGTCGCGGCAGACGCCATTAACCTCTAGGCCACCATTGCACAGCGGCTGTGTTCGAAATATAATTGAATATTTTCTTGAGTCCTTTTCCGTAAATTACATTTAATTTGCTGCTGACTGTACTAGAGCCCACGCGCCCACCGCTGGGCCCACATCGTATGAAGCCATTAATAACTGTTAAAACACTAATCCCGCCGAGATGAATCATTATGCTCATGCGCCGGTGCGTTACCAGTGTTACTCGAATGACTTTAGGAAAGTTACCATTTTGATATTTATATCTAATTAAAGTGGTGTATGTAGTAATATAATTGAAGCTAGCGTGGTTACTTTTTTGTTCAAGGGGCTCTGCCCCCGAGCCCCCATTACCCTCCTCTAGTTTGCATCTCTAATCTACAAAAAGTTACTAACTGGTAGGTTACCCAGGTGAATAGCAGTCCCACCGCAGTTGGTTTTTTGTACGGGGGCTGAGCCCCCCAAACCACTCTTAGCGTCTTCCATCATTTTTAATCTACCATACGTAACTAACGAACTTATCCGGTTTAAGCTAGCAGCCATATACCGTCGATTTATTGTGCGGTGCAGCCAATTTACAGACCCGTCTTTTTTAAAGTGGTTTAAGGATGGGCAAAGACAGAGATACTTAAAATATGCTCGAGTGAGCGAAAACGAGTCGAGTGAGAGTGAGGCGAGTACTGATCGAGTTACATTAGTAACGCCGTTGCGCTTGCGACACTGATCTCGCGATTCAAAACTGATCGATTGATTCATCTTCGCGAACGTTGGTTCATATTTTTATGAGTCATGCACTCATATTAATAATATAGTGAGGGAGATATTGCAATTAGATTTAAAACAAAGCATTGTATAATTTAAACTATCATACGTCGTGTTAATATTAAAATAAATATTTATATTTTATATTATATTTTTTGTTTGTAATGGTTTTAGGATAGAGTTTCATAGTCAATAATTATTCTTGCTGTGCATACTTATTTTGGACAACATTTTTATATAAAACTTACCACTCTGTCAAAATCTCTGTAAGACTAAATGTTATCTGTGCTTATGAAAAAAAAAAAATACGCGATCGCTAGCTGTACTCGACCCTTGAAACATCCATACAACATTTTTGTTAAAAATGGTAACGAAGTGGTAAATAAATCTCGGACACTTTTTTTCTCTTACTAAGAGCAAAAGAGCTCGCGAACTAAGTAAACATATAAATCATTCAATTAAAAAAAAAACAGATTCGGGGACAACAAATAAAACCGCTCTTTTTTGTGTCTCTTTTAGGTATTGATTAAGAATTTTGTACTAAAACAAGTCAGTAATAAAACGAAGTGCCTTCAAATTAGTGAAGTCGTAAAGTACCTTAACGGGCATTTCATGACAGTGCCAAGTTCAGAGGCTGGCGCCTGCGCCGTTCGACATTGAATCGAGCTATCTCAACTATCTCAAGCAACTGACGAAAGTTTCACGAATCTCACACATTTTAAAATTTACTACAAATCCTCGGATTGGCCTTCGTCGGTGTTGGTCTTAAGTCTTTTTCTTAAGTAGATATATGACATCTATTTTCAATTTATACTATAATGTTTATTCGCAAAAGCATGTAAAAATTTAATAACACATTAATCACATTACGTGTCTTTGTAACATTGCAATAGCTAACGCGTGTCATTTTCAAAGATTTCAAAGATTTTATTGAACATAAAAACAAATATGTATAAACAATATGATCGCAAGCAGCTGCATTAGTATAAACTGTGTCGCAGCTCTTACGCCCACCTCGGGACAAAAGGGGGTTATGTTCTAAATTGAAACATTCATACTGGTAAAAACACAAAGCTAAACTTAATTATAGTGAATATAATTATGTTAGTTTAAGATTAAGGTACGCGTGTCATATATGTTATACAGTCTTATCCACTTCCCACTATCACCAACCCTCACAATAAAATTATATTCTAACACCAAAATCGTTGACCGAACGGTCAACCTTCATTGTATCAATATCGTGACACCTCAGTATAACATCTGGATGCCCTTTTGTGGACTGACGACATCACATTGTTATACGAACTAAGTAACATGAATGAACCTACAAAAATGGATTAGTTTATTAGAAAAACAATTCCCTAATGAGCGCCCCTGGCGGTCTCTTAGGCTGAACGTTTCAGAAATGACCGAATCTGAACATTAAAATTTCGAGAGTGGCATTTCATACATAAGTTCCGAAAAACTTATTGGCAGAAGCCGGCAGAATTTGAACCCGCGACCTTCAGAAAAGTCGCTCGTTATTTGTTTTCTATTCCGAATCGCGAGCTCCTTCAATCCTAGTAGGAGAAAAAAA
The DNA here is from genome assembly GCA_949128165.1 of Lathronympha strigana. Lineage (NCBI taxonomy): Eukaryota > Metazoa > Arthropoda > Insecta > Lepidoptera > Tortricidae > Lathronympha > Lathronympha strigana. The sequence goes on from OX421920.1 coordinate 901,821, forward strand.
GTGTCCCAAGATTTGTTTTCCATTTCGTCACCATTATTTCATAGATTTAGTATGGCGGTAGCGCAGTGGAAAGTTTGAAAAATATATGGAACATTTAGGACACTTTTTTTGAAGAGCGATTCTGAGTAGAATAGAGATAAAAATTTCCAATTTAGCAAAAAAATAATTTTCTACAACAAAAAATAAAAATGCCCTGTACTATTATTATACGCACCCGACAGTATGGACTATGGTGACCCTAATGTTAATGCCATCTTGACATTTACATACTTGACAAGCTAAACGTCAAATGTAGCAAAGAGAAGCTTCTGTACTTTAGTACTATTACTGATTCTGTATCGGACACTGGTCAGTCGGCTTCCAGATTAACCCTTAAATGCATGAATTATCAATATTGATCCTAAAACATCCTAAGTGACAACCAAATTCATTTCAAATTAAGAACTTACGACGATATGACAGTCTACATTCCAAGAGAACTCGATTGTCACTTGTCTCGTTTCTGTGTCATAAATGCATGCATGGGTTAAGATCACAACGTTATCGTCGAACGAGGGCCATGCGCCGGCGCCGTATGGAAACCGGAAACCGCTCAAGGTCGACTCTCGCTTTCGATTGGATCCCGATCTTAACAAGTTAACACCTGTTTGCCGACTGGGGATGGGGGATCGTTTCTGTTTTTGGTGGGTCAGTGACCTTGCGAAAAAGCTTTAAAGCTCTTAAAGTTGTTTACAGCAATCGTAAGAGTCATATGAACTGTGTTTATTACTTTTGTTCCGTACTTCAAAAGGAAAAAACGGAACCCTTATAGGATGACTTTGTTATCCGTCGTCCGTCTGTCTGTCAATCTCGGAAACGCTTAGAGATAGTAAGTTGAAATTAATACCGCAATAACATTACAGGTCTGCGGTCCCTTGAAGCTGTGGAAAAATCAAACCTCTACGTCAACGCAATCAAAAGATACGGCCGTTTATGTCGCATTTCCCATACATTTGCATTCGGAAAGTCTATAGGGTACTTTCCGTTGACCTAGAATCACGAAATTTGGCAAAAAGCAAGCACTTATAGCACAAGTACAGGAGAAAATCCGAAAACCGTATAGTTGCCGCACACTGAGAGTTCCGTGCCACCAGTATTTTTAAGTACTGGTTTTTTTCTATCGTAAATTTTTTAATCATCATCATCATCATCAACCTAAGCTAGTCCACTGCTGGACGTAGGTCTCTCCTCTTACACGCCACTGAGCTCGATCTTGGGCCTCCCGCATCCGTGTATTTATTATGATAATAAAATGACCTTGACACGACTAACAGTTCACCTGCGCTCTCATGATCTTTTCAAAAGCAGGTCATAACCATAACAAGTCAAGATTTTCAAAGCTGAGTAACAATAACAAGACCTTAACACGGTCAAATTCAAAACTATTGTTATAGTAATTTTCATAACGCTATTATTTAAAGCAATTGCTTAACTATCAAAATTGGATTTCTGGCTCACTGGGTTACAATTATATGTTTAAATTTCTCACCATACAATGATTATTGTGTTGTGGGTGACGAATCTCTGCGAACTGTTATCCTCCTAAGGCGCAATCTATTTTTAGGACAAGTGCAATATTCAAATATAAGTGCAATATTCAATATTGCCCTAGTGTCCTAAAAATAGGACATCATATCTTGAAACTTGAGATATTCAAAATTAAGGTCTAATTTTAATCGATAAAGTCTAGATGACTAGGGTGTGCAAACCGGTTTCAAAATGTTAATAACCGGTAATTAACCGAAATTTCATACAACTAAAACCGGTTTGGACAACTTTTTTTATATTCTGCCTATGATTTAGTATGTTTAAGTTTCAGCTATTCTTGTAAGTTAGGAGGTATATAAAACAAAGAATAAAGATATGTGATCAATTGATCATAGAGAGTTTACGCGGTATTAGAAAAAAACACAGAAATATATGAAAAAAGGAAACAAAAAATACTACTTAATTGAGGTCACCGAGATCATCCGAGATCCAACCCTTGCGGAAGGGTTCCTAATCCTATGATGCTGGCTGCGTCCCCCCGTTGAATGGCTATACCTATCTGTTGTGCGAGGAACGAGCCAGCTTTACGGTCCCCTGTGACCTCAAACAATTTTTTTGACAAATCACCCATCAGACCTTGACCTTCCCAATGCCAGTACAACTTAGTCAATGATTCGTTTTGTGTATGATCCGTACTGATCACGGAGATAGGGCGTTTCCTGTACACGAGACAATTTGAATTGAACAACAAAAATAGATTTTTATACTAGTAGCGAGTTTTGGTCTAGTATGTGGCAGTGATTTATCTACTTTTTCTTTGTTTTCGCTGTGTTGACAGCTAAAGGGGCAAGCTTTGCTTCGTGGGTCCCCAGCTGTCAAGAGTGAATCCTCTTGGAACACTTTATAGGTATTGTTAAAATGTCAAACCTTAAAAGGGGTGCAATGAAAACAGTATTAATTTAATAGTCAAACTATTATAGGACGACGGTCGCAAAAAATTACCTTAAACCTTAAAAAAGAACATCTTATATTTCTTATTCAGAATTTTTAAGCCGCATTTTTTTATACTTCGACGGTGGCAAACAAGCATACGGCCCGCCTGATGGTAAGCGGTCGCCGTAGCCTATGGACGCCTGCAACTCTAGGGGTGTTGCAATGCGCGTTGCCGACCCTTTAACAAAAAAGGAGGATTCGCTGTGTTGACAGCTAAAGGGGCAAGCTTATATTGGCAATGATTCTTTTTAGTCTGACAGTCAAAGGGCAAAACAAATTCTACCCTGACGAAGAAATATTGAGCTCTGAGTAAAAAATAATTAAAATAATGAGAAATATTGACTCATAACGATAATATTCATAATGTGTCACAAATAGGGCAATAAATGCGTCAATTGCATTTTCACGACGCATAACTGTCATAAACACTACCTACCATGATAATCAATAACTATTACGATAAATAATAGTTATTATCGATTGCCAGGCAGCAAGGCTATTCGTTGGCATTACAAATGATAACATCAGTATTATCGGAGATCTAGAATAATGGTGATAAATGAAGTTGTATCAATAGAAACGTACAAGGAACTTGATGTGGGAGAGCAAATCATATTATAATTTTGAATGATATTATTTTGCTCGCCATTGTCAAATATTAATATATATATTTTTTAAAGGGAGTCAAATGACATTTATTTTCAAAATATATAGGTACAGTAAGTAGGTATAACTTATCTGACTACCTACCTCTACCTACCTTAAATCTAAAATAGGTCCTTGAGGCATTGTACCTACGATGCTGGCGGCATTTCCTCGTTGTATCGCGAAGCCACCAGCTCTTCGGTCACCAGTAACATCTCTGGTTGATGTTACCGCTTCGCGATTTCTACGAAAAACTTGTGAGCACTGGGACCCTAAGAGTTTCGACCCCGAATGGTACAAAAAGGTACTCTCTGCCCAGGCTTTCCTGCTCTTCTATATACCCAATTTGTAGTCATACAGATATCAAACGTGTGCCTCTAAATTCTGGTTCTCGAAATTATTGCCGAAAATCACTTCCCAACCAACTTATCGCAGTATCACCAAGCGGCTCTCAACTATCTGCCAGGAGAGAATACTCAGGTTCTTTGGCCATATAATGTGTTCTAACCAGCACACTCTCGAAAGAAACATTATTCTCGGCAAAGTTGGAGGCCAACGCTCCAGGGGTAGGATACCGATTAGGTGGGCTGACACCATGAAGAAAGCGAGTGGTTCCATGCAGACGGCAGTCCATATGACGCTAGACCGCACGAAGTGGAAGAGGGACATCATTGTTGGTCGTGTCCCTCTTCCACCGGATCGTGATCCTCAGCCATGAGGAAGCAACTGAGAAGAGATCGGAGTATTTCATTTTGCCGCTAGATCAGTTGCCAACTGTCACGTTTCGCAGACGCATCTTTCGCGTATTATCATAATCCAACCTAACCCAACCTAGTTGGCAAATGAAAATTCAGCCAATTAAACTTGGCAAATAAACATTTGGTCATTGTTGGTATGCCATGAATCATCTGCGAACAGTTGGTTGGCAAATGACATTCGCGAAAAACGCAGAATACCCTAAATTCTAAATACTCGCTCCGGTCTACTACCTATTGCTACCGTACGCACCACAGGTAGGCTTTACCATTTCACACTGAACTTAGACGCGACCACGTGACGGGAAGCTCGTCGCGTCCCATATAAGGGCCGGAGCCGACCGGCCTCGGCGCGCGCGCAAGGCCGCAGGGTGACTGACTCACGCGCATGTGCGGGTCTAGAGGGACGTAAGCGCAAGGCGTTCCGTAAAGGATCTATCAGTTTAATTACTTAATAAAACCTGTTAATGCAATACTAGCATATAATATGCGTTACCTACAAATAAAATTGGAAAAAGGAGACCAAATCAATGGAGCGATGACATTCAGAAAATAGCAGGCAGAGACTGGATGGAGAACCAAAAAGATCGAGAACTGTGGAGAAATATGGAGGAGGCCTTCACTTGCTAAGAGGTCCCTAATTATGAACACTTGAAATTCATTATACTTAAGTTCAAATTATGTAAAAAATGCCATGTACATACCTCCCTGATTTATTTAGTTGCACGGTGTACCTTCTGTTTAAAATAATGCTAAACTTTTAAATAAAGCGATGCTATTAAAATGTATTTTTTTTTATATGCAAATAAGAGAAATTAAGGAAACAATGAGGCTTTATTATTACGGAAATCTTTCGCACCCCTCGTGCTAGCTAAAGAAGATAAGCTGGACATATACGTTAGAGCATATTCACCGGATCTGCTAAGCAATGTGTGGTAAATTTATCTAGCAGATATCGGGCGGATATACCTACCCATTATGAAGATCCGACGAATTACCAGAGTGTATATGGCCGGGTTAAGAAATGGGCAATTTTTATTGCTTGATGCATATCATCCATTGCGTTAGCCAAAAAGTAAGGAAACTAACGAAGAAAAAGGAAAGAAAGAAGGGAACTATGCCAAACGGAGAGAATATGCCCATTGTACACAACCATAGATATAGAGATCGTGATAAGACAAGGAAATGGAGATGGATAGGCCATACCTGGAGGAGAAACGAATAACGCAAGCATCGCTTTCTTTTGGGAACCCCCAGACCGGAGACGGTGGTTACGGTCTGTAAACAGAGCCCATCTGAAGTACCTACACCTTACAGAAAACCGCAGTTTAATAACACTAGACCCTACTCATAGTGTTGTTTCTGTTGGTGAGTAAGGTCGCCAGAGCTAGAAGAGGATTCACTGTGATGACAGCTGCCAGCTTGCCCCTTCAGCTGTCAACACAGCGAATCCTCCTTTTTTTAAGGGTCGGCAACGCGCATGTAACACCCCTGGAGTTGCAGGCGTCCAAAGGCTACGGTGACCGCTTACCATCAGGCGGGACGTATGCTTGTTTGTCATCGTCGTAGTGTAAAAAAAACTCTTGCCGATCCGTCAAGGGTGAACTAGGTGAGGTTGGACTGTGCTGCAACGAGGCTAGAAGATTCACTGAAGGCAGGAAGGGATGGCGTGTGCTCGGGAAGGCCCATTGCAACTCTGGGGACCCTAGAACTCGCCTGCATCCACAAAGGTAAGGAAATCTCTCCCATTAATGAAACAGACCAGTTTTATTTTGTCGCATTGAAAGTGAAACTTAGTTATCGCATGCTTTATAGAAACCTATCGCATACCATGCTTAAAGTTACAAACTGAACGTTTGTGAAAAATTGCTTTACCTCATGAAGAAGCTGGAATGGAAGATGGAATAGGGATAGTGGGACAAAGGCATTAGTTTACCAAACGATTTGCTAAAATGGTGAACCGATCACGTCGGTGGTGAACGGGTGCAAGATCTTACCAGTGTAAGACTCATCGGGTTTTGGGACAATCTTATACAAATCGACTTAGTCCCACGGTAAGCTTGTGATGTGGGTTCTCGACAATATAGGTATATTGTGGCCGCTGATAGATAACCGTAAGTAGATACATATAAATACTTAAATACATAGAAAGCATTCACAACTCAAGAACAAATATGGACCAGGATTCAAACCCGGGACCTCTTACATCGTAGGCAGGGTCACTAACGATTAAGTTAAGGCGCCGATAAATAGTAAATAGTTCGATACATCAACTTCAGAGCCGATACGTGTAATGGCGACCCTTTAGAAAGTTAACGCTCTTTTTTAAAATAAACCGAAAAACCTATAATTATGCCGAATTTTTTAATCAGTCAATCGAATCACGCGAATTTTATAATTCGATTATGAAAATACCGACCTGTCAAAACTTCGATCATCAAATTTCCGACTCATCAAAGCGCGAATATTTAAAATTCGAAATAGAAAAAACCGAGAACATACAGTACAATAACTTCTTTATTGTACACCTCATAAAATATTTCAACAGAAAAATATGCATCATACACAAAACCAGAGGTAAACAATAGGCGGTCTTATCATAATACCGAATTACTTATTAGATTCGGTAGATCGAACGTTTGGAACGGTCGGGATTGTAAAAATTCGGGATTTTGCCATAAAGGATTTAGAAAAATTCGGGATTATAAAAATTGGGATATGTCTATGTTAGCATCCTAGGTACAATGCCTCAAGGACCTACTTTAGATTTAAGGTAGGTAGAGGTAGGTAGTTAGGTAAGTTACACTTACTGTATATATTTCGAGAATAAATGATTTTTATACTGTTAGAATATTTCGTAATATTTAGGTGGTCACAAATATCTGAACACGCATAAATATAAAATATCAATATAAAATATAGATATTTTTGAGCACCGTTCCGATATAACTGATGGTGACTGTACTGCTGTTACCGGATTCTGGAAATTGGAAGCAGTTGAACGTATGAAATTATACGTCGGTTGAGTCGTTATGATTCCCAAGTTCCGTTAATTGAGAATTATCTTATGCGAGTTACTTGGCGTTTAATACATTTCGGTTTTAAATAAGAATTCACACTCAGAGCAGATTTATTATGCAGATATCCCTAAAAGGGGGCAACACGCGGAAGAAAAAAGGCTTTTAATGTTAATTTGGTGATGTTATACATATTATATTCAGTTTTTGATGGAGTGAGGTGGAAGAGACGGATTTTTTTTAAAATACCACGACGTTGACAAACAAGCATACGGCCCGCCTGATGGTAAGCGGTCAACGTAGCCTATGGACGCCTGCAACTCCAGAGGTGTTACGTGTGCGTTGCCGACCCTTTAAAAACGAGGAGGATTCTTTTTTTTAATACTACGCCGGTAACAAACGAGCATACGGCCCGCCTGATGGATAGCGATCCCCGTTGCCGACCCTTAAAAAAGGGGGGATTCGCTTTGTAAAGGGGCAAGCTTTGCTCCGTGGGTCCCCAGCTGTCAACCCAGTGAAACCTCTTGGAGCTCAAGCGACCTTACTCACCAACAGTTGTTTACTTTTTGCCAAATTTCGTTATTTTGATTCCCATTGCAAATGTATGCGAAATGCGACATAAACTGCCGTATCTTTTGATTGCGTTGACGTACAGGTTTAGTTTTTTCACAGCTTCAATGGACCACAGACCTGTGTATGTGGTATCAATTTCAACTCGCTGCCTGTACTCGTTCCCGATATAATGGATCTTGATAAACAGACGGACAATAAAGTGATCCTATAAGGGTTCCGTTTTATCCTTTTGAGGTACGGAATCCTAAATGAACAAAAGGGTGCTTTTTCAGTTTCTGTGTGGTCAACTGGTGAGTAAATTTACAATAGAATATATCCTCCTGATTATGAATGACTCAAAGTTTCCGAATAGTAAACACCATAGAAATTAAGCACTTTAGAACGGATTAATCGCGTTTATTAAAACCATGACCCTACGTTTCGAGCCCTTTAGTTTTTTACAATTTATATACTTTTTAATTTTCATTATAGAATGCCCTTCGGGCTATGGCTATTACTAGCTTTATAAGCCCCTCTGGACATTGTAAATCATTAATGATTCATCAAATTGATGTAATAAGGTTGATTTTGGATCTTGCAATTTTGGAATTAAATAAAAATTGTGTTACTTCGTCTACGATTTATTACAGACTGACCGGTGCTTAGGGAACTACTTATTTTATACGATATGCATGTGTGCGTGAGCCATACTCATACATAAGATTTACTAAACGGCTATAACATACCGGCCACCAAAAGGATATTGATTATCCTTTTTCAATAATAATTAATCATGCAAAATCTCTAATTAATTAAAAAACACATTATGATTATGTATAAACATTCTTAACCAAGTTTGCAGAAATATGTCAAATTTGGAAAGAAATATACAGATTTAGTACAATTAATAATATTAATTATACAACGTGAAAATACTTTTCTAAATATTATAACTGAGTATAACATTCATTAATACATATAATAGATTAATAGTTTAAAGGTTTTAACTACTCTGTAACATCGATCGGAAAATAGCAAAGTTTACTGATAGAACGCTTGACAATATTTTCACCACTCTTCACACTATACACTCGTGTTAGTCCGTCATTTCCAGGGTGTTTTTCAATGATGCGGCCTAATAACCACTTTCCAGGTGGTAAGTTCTCGTTTTTTATTAATACTATTTGGCCAACATCAAATTCTGATTCTTTCCTCGTCCATTTCGTTCTTTGTTGAAGTCTAGACAAGTAGTCGTGTTGCCATGTGTGCCAAAAGTCATTAAGTATTTTTTGCAGGTGTTGCCAACGGGACAAGAGGTTCGTGTTAATATCTGAGAAGGTAGGTGACGGTATGGTTATCGGTGCTTCTCCAATCAAAAAGTGTCCTGGAGTTAACGCGTCGGCACTTTCATCATCGTCTATGGGAACGTAGGGCCGAGAATTCAAGCACGATTCTATATCACACAGCAGAGTTGAGAATTCTTCAAAGTTAAGGTGCGAATTTAGGACTCTTTTCAGGTGATACTTCATGGACTTTACTCCACTTTCCCACAGTCCACCGAAATTGGGACTATATACCGGTATAAAATGCCACTGAGTTCCATCTTGTGCAAGCTTGGTAGCTATTTCTATATCAAAGTCCAGTTTAGCTTCTTCAAATGCCTCTGCTAACGCCTTATTAGCTCCAATGAAGTTTCTGCCTTGATCACTCCAGAGATGCGCGCACCTTCCTCTTCGTGCTACAAATCGTCGGAATGCTCCAATAAAGGCTTCTGAAGTTAAATCTCCGACAAGCTCTAAGTGTATGGCCTTAGTAACCATACATACAAATATAGCTATGTATGATTTTCTGGTTCTTATACCTCTTCCTTTCGATACAAGTGTCTGATAAGGACCAGCAAAGTCGACGCCACTGTTCAGGAATGGGCGCGCCGGTGTAACTCGTGCCTTAGGCAGGTCGCCCATTAATTGCGTCTTGGCAGTGGCGTTTTGTCGTGCACATATCAGACATTTGTGGACATAGGATCTAACCTTTTGTTTTATGTTAAGTATCCAATATTTACTCCTTAGATAACACAGCATCAACTGTTGTCCACCATGGAGAGTTCTTTGATGAGCATCAGCCACGAGTAAAAAGGTCAGTCTATTATTGCTGTCAAGTATTATAGGGTTCTTACTATCTTTGTTTAGATTTGCATGTTTAAGCCGGCCGCCCACCCTGAGGATATTGACTTCATCAAGGTAAGGATTTAATGATTTTTCATCACACCTGCTCGTAAATGGTGATATTATATGCAAGCATACTTACACTTAAAGAGCTGTATTATTCCCATGGTTTTAAAGGATTCTCATACTACTTTACCGCCCGCGTGGAGCTCGCGGAGGACCCGCCCCGCACGCGCTCGCAGCACGTACTCACTCCGGAGTACTGTGGACTGTGCAACTACACTACCGCTTATCATTATTGTTTCTGCCGCCTGTAGAGAGTTTATTTATTTCCTCGCAAATGTGATGAAAAACATTGTGTGTACCACGGGCAGTAAGGGGATTACTAACTCGGGTCATTTAAAGCCCTCCGCCTACGGCGTCGGGCTTCAATAGACCCTCGTAAGTAATGCCCTTCTTACCGCCCTAGATGCACAATGTACTATTACTTTACTGTCGCATCTTACAGGTTTGTTATCCCGTAATCTGTTTATATCATCATTAAATGTTTGTTGTTGGACCAGTTTAATGCAGGTCATCAATGAATTTTGTAATTCTTCTGTTGTTAGTCTGAGATTAGGGATAAGCTTCTTGTAATTTAAAAATCGTTTGCAATATGTGTTTGTCTTCAAAAGTTCATTTAAGTTGTCAAACTCGTGAAATTGGCTCACGATTGAATGGTTGTCTTCTTCTTGCACTTTTAGATTGGTGTGAAAGGTTCGTCTCAGTTCAAGATCTGTAGTGGTGTCTTGCTTATGTAATGGAATATCATTAGCCTTGAGCCATTCTGGCCCGTTCCACCATAATTTATGTGTAATAAGGTCTGGCAACGTCGAACCACGTGACGCCACATCGGCAGGATTGGATTGTGACGTGACATGATACCACTTATCTCCGATGTCATCGAGAATGGACACGACGCGATTTCTGACAAAGGTTTGCCAGCGGTTTGGGTCTCCTTTTAACCACGACAAAACTATTGTAGAGTCAGTCCAAGCGAATACTTGATTTTCAGGGATTCTCATCGCTTGTTTAATTTGTTTCAGTAGCCCTGCCAGTAGTGCAGCACCACACAGTTCCAATCGTGGTAATGATAAAGGTTTCACAGGACTTACACGAACCTTAGCCGCTATAATGCTTGTCTTAATGTCACCTTCTTCAGTTTCGACTCTTAAATATGCTACAGCTGCATAAGCATTTGTAGATGCATCAGAAAATCCATGTACCGTAGCTTTGTCTAGTCTTACTTTAGTAGTGTGTACCCATCTCGGTATATCTACGTCTTGTAGGTGTTCGAAATCGTGTCTAATGTTTAACCATTCGTTTTTTATTTCAGGTTCTACTTCGTCATCCCAATCGGATCTGTGTAACCAAAGTTTCTGGATCAGCATCTTCGCTCGGATTATAGTAGGTGACAACCATCCTAAAGGATCGAAAAGTTTTTGCGTCTCTGCGAGTATATTTCTTTTTGTTATCGTTACAGGCTGTTTGGGTAGTATAAGCTTATACTGGAAACTGTCTTCACCCATATTCCAGGAGATACCTAGAGTCCGTACAGTTCCATCCAGATGAATATCCATATTTACATTGCCGTTTCTCTCTTCTGTAGGGAATTCTTTTAAAAAGTTGGTGTTATTAGACGACCATTTCTGTAAATTGAATCCTCCGTTTTTTAGGATCCTTGCAATATTCTTTGCCACGTCTACAGCTTCTTCTACGCTATCTTGACCCGACATCAGATCATCCATATAGAAATCTTCTTTAATAGTCTTAGCAGCTACAGGATGATATTGTCCTTCATCTTCTGCGATTCTCTGTAATGTCTTTACAGCCAGGTAGGGTGCAGATGCGGTACCAAACGTGACACGCAACAGACGGTATTCTTGAATAGGGTCTCCTGAAGATTTATGCCAAAGTATTCGCTGTAGATTTGTATCTTGTTCTGTAACCAAGATTTGACGATACATTTTCTGTATGTCTGCGACAAAGCAGATTTTCTTCATACGCCATCTCATGATTATATTTCTTAAATCTTCTTGAAGTTGGGGACCTACTAGTAATTCGTCATTGAGTGAAACATTATTTATGCCCTTAGACGAAGCGTCAAAAACAGCCCTTACTTTGGATGTGTCCTTGTCGTTCCTGATAACTGCGTGGTGTGGGAGGTAAACCGATGGGTTTTCTTTGTCAGTTTCAGGAACTTCTTCCATGTGATTCAATGTTGAATATTCTTCTATAACCTTGGTGTATTCGTTTTTAAATTCTTCATCCTTTTCAAATTTTCGTTCTAGCTGTGTGAATCTTTTTAATGCTATGTCCTTTGTTTGTCCTTCCGTCGATTTTAATTGCTCTGTTCTTGTGGGCAGTTTCACTACATATCTTCCTTCTTTTGTTCTGGTAGTTGTGTTTGCGTAAATAGTTTCACAAAGTTTCTCATCAGCCGTGAGCTCTGGTTTCTCTCCCGAGTCCAGTTCCCACATATTTTTTACCAGAAGGTCTAAGTTGAGTTTGGTATGCATGACAATACTATTCCTTGAAGCATTTTCTGCAGAGTCTCCGAACACGATCCATCCAAGGCTTGTATTTTGTGCACACGGTGAGCCTGGAGGACCCTTGATTAAATCATTCTGCAGAATATGTGCATAAATCTTAACGCCTAGAAGCAGGTCCACTCGTCCTGATTGATGGTAGTTGGGGTCTGCTAGATTGAGTCCATCAAGGTGCTGCCAGGCGTGGCGAGTACTGGTGACTGTTCTTGATGGGAGTTCAGAGGTCACACGCGTGGATATGACAAACGCCTCGATATTTTGATTGTAATCAGTGTCAAATCTGGACAGAAGTTCCAATCGCGCCATACTACTGACAGTGGTTTTCATTTCACCTAATCCTGTGACGGAACCTCTTATAGGTGTCTTGTGTAGCTTCATCATCTGCACGGCTCTCTCTGTTATATAGTTCTCTTCGGAACCTGGGTCAATTAAAGCCCGCAGTGTAATCACTTGTCCCATTTTGTCCCTCACAGGAACAAGCGCTGTAGCTAATAAAGCGCCAGATTTTTTAGATGTGAAGTGCGTTGCTACAGTGATATCTTCTTCTGTTTCTTCTGTGCGCGTGTCATCATCTGTGTTTTCTTCCATTTGACCAAAGTGCGTTTTAACGTTTTCGTTCTTGGTGTGATGCAGTAGCGAGTGATGACGTTTTTGGCATATTTGGCATGACGTGGCTAAGCGACACTTGAACACGGAGTGGCCACTGAGTAGGCAGTTGTAACATAAGTTGTTGATTTTCACGTAGTTATTTCTCTCACTTACGTCCATATTTGCAAACTCCTTGCAATGACTCAGCGTGTGGTTATCATTACATTTGATGCACGTTTTACTTGGCGGTAAGGGTTCTGCTATGCCAGTTTGAACATTAGAGTGTGATGATGACGTTGAATGGAAGGTTTTTTGCATTGTTGATTTAGAAACTGAAGGCGCAGATGAAGCGGTATGGTGAATAAATTCCAAGGTACGGAATTTAGTTTCAAGAAACGTTCCTAACTCAGACCACTTCGGTAGGTCATCAGGGTTGTTCTTAAAGGAATATTCTTCCCAGTCCTTATGAGTCTCTGTATCAAGTTTCTGCACAATTAAATACACTATCATGGGGTCCCAGGAATTGACCGAGACATTTAAATTGGTTAGACTGTTCAAACACTCTGTAGTTGTGTCCAAAAGTGATTTGATTTGGTTAGCGGTTTGAGCGTATATCTTTTTCTGAGAGAATAATCTTTTCATAATAGCAGTAACAATTATTCTTTTGTTTCCGTAACGATTCTTTAAAGTCTTCCAAGCTTCCTCGTAATTCGCGCCTGTTACTTGAATATTCTTCAATAAAGCTTGTGCTTCACCACTGACACTGTTTTTCAAAAAATGCAACTTCACGACTTCGGTTAATGAGCTATTGTTATGTATAAGTGACTCAAATATATCTTGAAAGGTTGGCCAATCTTCATAACTGCCACTGAATACTGGTGGCTGCACGCGAGGTAACTTCACATTGTCTCCTGTCACAGGCACCGAACTGTTAGCGGCACTATGATTGCATTGCTCACTCGATAACGACGACAACATGTCTTTTATATCTCCACTCAAGCACAAGTATAAATCTTCGTAAACGTAGTAATCTTCATTCACTAAATAAGGGATGTCGATTCGCTTTTCTGGCGGCGTACATTTAAGTAGGTCCTGATGCGCATTTTTAAATATATTCCAGTAATCTTCTATGCCTTTTAATCGCGACTCGAGATAACCCTTTGTAAGTCGTACTTTAGGACATTTCTTGAGATTTGTTTGCGTTTTTTGTAGTATAGTTGCCGTGTCTTGAAGTAACTTAATTAATTGGTCCGGATTTGACATTTTGTTACACTAAAGTTCACGTGTAGGTATATTCCTATATCAACGACGAAAAGGTTCACTTTTAATGTTATAAAGTTGCACTCTAATGTTCCGCGTAGCTATTAACTTTGTAACTTGTTATTTTAACTTGCTATTTAAATATTGCAATTTGCAATTCAATTGCAAAGATCACAAAATGTTCACTATGAAAAAACGTTCGCCGGGCTTCTTATCACACTGGAATGCAGTTCTTTTGTTCTCGGACTCCGGCGAGCGCCAGACTTCTTCGATGCTATCCGGTTCGGTATGGACCATATGTTGATGTAATAAGGTTGATTTTGGATCTTGCAATTTTGGAATTAAATAAAAATTGTGTTACTTCGTCTACGATTTATTACAGACTGACCGGTGCTTAGGGAACTACTTATTTTATACGATATGCATGTGTGCGTGAGCCATACTCATACATAAGATTTACTAAACGGCTATAACAACCATTGTTTTTGTTTTTAATTATCATTATATTTTTGTATATAGGTAGTTTGCACAAGTAACTTTTTTGATTGAAGGGGAGTATTCGCATTTTCTCAGCCATCAGCTTAACCCTGTGAAAACGAGTGCTGTAAAGGGCTCGAAACGTAGGGTCATGTTGTTAATAAACGCGATTAATCCGTTCTAGAATGTTTAATTTCAATAAATAACAATCGCGGTAACATTAGTAAACACCATATTCAATCATTACTCAATTTGCCGATGCCCGCCAGCTACCGCCATCACTTTTACTTTCCCACACGTAGATTTGACGGTCCATTTAATTAGCCAGTAATCGATCACGCATGACATCTCAATCTGCGTGTTAACAGGAAGAGAAACTGACATTTGACACTTATACACAACACACAATTTGACAATTATATGAAGCAGTACTTTAACTAGCTGTACCTCAATGGTTAGTTTTCTATACAATTGTAAAGCACGAATCAAATCATTAATTTAATGTAATAAATGTTTTGATTCATGTTTTTTGTTTTGTAAGTAGTCACACTACTATAATTATATAAATTATAAATTGAAAGAGATGTCATATACTACAGAAAAAAAGTCGTTCCCAACCCTGCTCAGCGGGGGCCTTAGTCACTTTTTCTGTAGTATATGACATCTCTTTCAATTTATAAAGTTTTCTATTTTAACCGCAGTAGTAACGTCGAAATATGTCAGATGTGATACATTGTTGTTGCAGGAAAACATTACGAATGATCAAAATCAGGCCAAAAAAGTACCAAGAAATATCATGGGGGAGGGAGTCAAAAATCGGCCACATATTTATGATCACACGATTTTTTAACGAGCCCTAAGCGATGCACTCCACCAAGAAACGGAGAGAAACCGATGAAGACAGCGTGTTGACCATTTGAGGAGCCACGATCTTCAGTGAGGGAACGATTAGGAAGAGAAGTCATGCGATGGAAGTCACTCTCCTTCTGTATTTATATAGAGAAATATTAACGGCTTAAAAGTATAATTTCATCTGACTTAATCTCCAATTTGCTTCATAATTGGTTTGCGTTGAAATTGAGTCTGTATTGTATTTATATCTAGCCTAGACGATCCGATTAAAATCTATTTATAATAGAACAATTTAAATAATTTAATTGAATATTTACTAAAAATACCAAGTCCAAGAACAAGGCATGAAAAACAGCTGCAAATGGCCACATGCAGATGGTTCTCATACATAATGTAACGAATAAGAAGAAAATGATAAAATAATTGTATATTATGTATTTTACGTTGAAAATGAAAGTAACACAGCAAAACTTAACTTAAAATTTTATGTAGTTAAAGTACTGCCTGTAATATTTTACTTGTTATCCTATTATTTTTTAATAACAGGAAATTATGACAGATCAAATGTTTGAATATGTTTACCATTTGTCCAACATCTTTTTGCGTTAATTTCAGTACTTCATTGATTAAAAACATGAATTTAAATTTTGCTTCACAATTTATAATTCCCAGGTCCTCACGTTATTTTTTCATCACACCTGCTCGTAAATGGTGATATTGTATGCAAGCATACTTAGACTTAATGAGCTGTATTAGCCCATGGTCTTAAAGGATTCTGATACTACTTTACCGCCCGCCCGGAGCTCCCGGAGCACCTCGGGAAGTATTCTATACATTTTGATTCCCATTGCAAATGTATGGGAAATAACACAAAAACCACTGATAAAAATACAAATAAAAATATGAGCCTATTATAAGTTTTAAACTTAGTGTTAATATTTACATTTTAAGATTATAATACTAAGTACTTATTATATTGAGATTGAGGAATTGAATCCTCTCTACTACAAATGACTATTATTTCTGAAATATATTTAAACTTTCTCCATATTTAAATTTATCAGTGCTTTTTTATAATATTCGTAGCTCTACTAGGGCTTTCAATTATATTATCAATGACATCTATAGGAAAGCTGTTTAGAGTTGTAGCTATGCAGCTATGTATCTAAGTAGACCATATTCGTTATTATTTTTTATGCTTGTGAAGTTAGGTTCATTAGAGGGTTTTTGATTGCGTTGAGGTTTAGTTTTTTCACTAGGCACTTCAAGGGACCGTAGACGGCGCAGACCTGTGTATTAATTTTAACTTGCTACCTCTACGCGTTACCGAGATAAAGGGTCTTGACAGACAGACAGACAGACGGACAACAAAGTGATCCCATAAGAGTTCCATTTTTTCCTTTGCAAATACAGAACACTTAAAAAGGTCCTCACATCTTCTACAGGCTTTACAATTCTCAAAGGAATAGTAATATAAGGATATCTTAATCAGGTTGAATTGTAATAAAATATCATAATGGTCACACTAAGGTCGTATGAGCGACCTCAAGTCCAATCATACTTGTAATCGTCATCCTAAAAGCGCACAAAATAACCGGAACAAATTCGTAAGCTCGCCTTGTCTTGCCATTTTAAACTTTATCTAACTGTACTAAGGACTAATGATTGTCTTCAATAAAGGACAGGCAATATTCGAACTCATTTTCTAGTATGAATAATTAGGCATGGTATAACAATACAAAATAATGACGGGTACAAACAGCAAAACAGTTTGCTGGGCCATTTTTCATAGTTGACCTTTTATTTGGATATTTTAATGTGATTTCTACACAGAATCGCGAGCTCTTTCGATCCTAATGGGAGATACAAATTGTCCAAAAAAAATTATAGGACATTTTTTAAACTTTTCATTCTGTTACTCACCGGGGCATTTTCGCGAAAAGAGAACCAACAACTTTTTTTTCTAAAACAGGTAAATTTAATTATTTTTCTACTTAGAATCACGAGCTCTTTCGATCCTATTAGGAGAAAAGAAGAGCCCCAATTATTTTTTTACCATTCCGTTGCAATTTTTTAAAATACTTTGTACAGCGGTTACATGGAGTACGTAAAACGTTTCAGCGGTCCGTTAACAGTGTTGGCGATGGTACATTTTTATAACTAAAAATATTTATACAGGGCTTTATTGCCTGAACATTAAGGTCATATGTATGGGCATTTCCAGAAAAAAGTGGACCATTTTAATGAAAACGGGTCTTCAATTTTACATTTAAAAAAAATTGACAGTTGTAACGGCCCATACAAAATTTATGAAAAAATGCGTTACGAAACAGACCAAAAAAACACACTTGTTTTCTTTTTTTAAATCAATAGTACTCGTGATTCTGGTTATAAAAAACCCAAAACTTCCTATATTAAAAAAAAAAGGAAATGCTTCCCTATTTTTTTAAATGCCCGTAATATTCATATCTTTGCTGCTGACAGTACATAGATTGAACTTACGCCTTGACCGTTCTGCCTTGGACCTTAATGGGGTTGAGTGGACCGAGGCCTTTATATGGTCGGCTTCATAAACATACATGCATCTGCATTCAATTTTGAACATTCCTCCCCTTCAATAAGTTCCGATGTATATAGATATTTATAGACTGTACCTTGCCTAATCGAACGAGCGAGCGAAGCGAGTTCTCTCAACTTCTCTCAGTCTACTTGAACAATCCGTAGTTTTAATGTATTTAATAAAAATAAAAAATTAACAATTGTTTTTTACACCTATTTGTATATCAGTTTGTTGGCATAACAGTATGTATGTATGTATGTTTTGTTCGACGATACCTCGAGTATCGTCGTGAAGTGTATGGGTTCTTCAAAAAAGGAGTGTGCAAGATTTTAACGGGTCGGCAACGCGCATGTGACTCCCCTGGAGTTGCAGGCGCCCATAGGCTACGGTGACCGCTTTCCATCAGGCGGGCCGTATGCTTGTTTGCCACCGTCATGGTGCAAAAAAAATCCTGTTTTTGTTTTTTTATGTCTACTCGTAATCGAGGCATCTGTCAGCACGTAGATACAAAATCATATCGAGCATTCGTTATTCCATCAAATTGTATTCCCCATCGAATATCTTCGAAAGTATAGAAATGCATGACCACACTTAACCCCGCAACACATAACCCTACTTAAGCCGTAGTCGGGCAAAGCAATGATTGAGCTAACAGAGCGGCGCCCGCGCATCCGCTGTCGCGGGTGTAGATTATGTAAAATGATAGATGCGTGTTTCAGTATTATTTTACAATGCGCGGATGGGTGCGGTGTGTGAGAGAGATAGCGATATCTCACTCGCGCACAGGAGCAGCGTGGTAATCGGGATCCAATGTGAATGTGGAAGCCCCTTAACTTTATTCGGGTAATTTAATTATATCTATATAATCGACCTAGTCCCACAGTAAGCTCAATAAGGCTTGTGGATAAATATAGATAGATTGAGTATTTATATGTATAAATACTTAAAAACATAGAACACAGCCTTCCTAGCCCAGTTGGTAGTGACTGCCTACGAAGCTGGAGGTCCCGGGTTCGAATCCTGGTAAGGGCTTTTATTTGTGTTTATCACAAATGTTTGTTCTTGAGTTAAGGACGTTTCGTATGTATATATGTGTTTATTTATATATATAACTATGTATATCGTCACCTAGTACCCATAGTACAAGCTTTGCTTAGTCTGGGGCTAGGTTGATCTGTGTGAGATTGTCCACTAATATTTATTTATTTATTTTTGATCTACTATAGATAACAAACGTGTATTTTTTACGTTTTTTACATTCTTATTAAGATCAAGTGCAATTTTGAACCTGACGGTACGTTCCAAGATTACCAATCATTGCAAAATCAGATGTGACCATTATCTTTATTCCTAACTTGACCTATCATTGTTATAGTGTCTAAAGATTGTGGAACATTGCTACCTATAAGCACGCAAGGCTAATAAAGATGGCATGCGATAGCAAAGTTTAGTGCGTAACGCAAAATATGTCAAGCACATTGCACAATATATCTTAAGCAACAGGTCAAATTATATGTATGTTGCAGTTTTTATTATTAGACTAGATTTACTGTGACTGTGTCGCGTAAAGACTTCACGGTAAGGCCCCTCGTATTTTTTTTATATAAACTACTATAAAGCAACCGCTTAAAGCTCCGGCTGTGGAATGAGCTCCCTGCCGAGGTTTTCCCGAAATATTATTCAAATTCAAATTCAAAAATTTATTCTGCAAGTAGGCCTCAAGGGCACTTTTACAAGTCAATAAACATTACAGTAAAGCATTTGTATGTACAAACATTTACAATATATAGAAGTAAAATTATAATCTAAATGTTGATAATACAACAGCCAAAACCTGGGTAAAGAATATTAAAATAAATGTGTAATATGTGCAAGAGATGTATAGTCTCTATAGTTAAAATAAACTAAGTGTGGGAGATGTAAAAGGTCCCCCCATGTAAAATAAAGACTGGAGATGTAAACGGTCCCCATTGTCAAAAAATAATACTAATAGGATTTGGAGGTGTAAAGGCCTCCAAGCGTCAAATAAAATTACAGTATGGGGTTCTTCAAAAAAGGAGTGTAGGTACAACATTTATATGGGTCGTCAACGTGCATGTGAACCCCTGGAGTTGCAGACGTCCATAGGCTACGGTGACCGCTTTCCATCAGGCCGTATGCTTGTTTGCTAACGTCGTGGTAAAAAAAGGCATGGAATGTGTTTTACCGTTTCATAGAGGAGATAGTCGCATCTAAACAATGGAGTGCATTTAAGTGGACGATCGTAAGGATTATAATTACGCTATTGTCTGAGGGGTGACGACCTCCATATTGGAGTCATGGCATGGCTTGGAAGTCATGACATAGCTCCGGATTACCTATTGGGAACTGGTGTTTGGAAAATGTAGTCTTTGTTTACCTTTGGCTTTGGTAGAATCCTCATGCAACTCCTTAGAAAATTTGTATTCTGGAAAGTTCGTGTTCGGCTTATCTCTAGTATGTAAATATACATTCCAAATTACGTACCATTGTTAAACTGCGCGAAATATGTTTTGCTTTCAGTTAAAATTTGTAAGAAAAAAAAGTTTTAATTAATTACATATAAAATTAAATAGAGTAATTATTGTATTTTATCGTTATTGTTTATTTATGTTTTTTTTTAGTCATTATTTTCTTGTTATTTAAATTGTATGTAAATAAAATTATTAAGTAAAAAAAAGAGTGATTGTATAAACAGCATAAATAAAAATAAAAAAATATTTATTTCAGAAACTGCATATTATTTCATATAAAAAAGAATGCCGGTTTTACCAAGCAATAAAATAAAACAAAGGATGTAATATTGAAATCGAACAAAGTCTGCCCCAATTATTTAAGTAAAAAGACAAAAAAAATACAAAAAAGTGTGCGATGGCCGGGAATCGAACCCGGATCAACTGCTTGGAAGGCAACTATGCTGACCATTACACCACCATCGCAACTGAGCAGCGCTGCGAAATATCCAACCATGTGACGGCGAATGTCATTGACTTCTAATCGTGGCTGAAGTTGATAAGAAATAAAATGTTATAAAATGCTCATTAAAATTAATGAGAATTTTGACACTGATGTAATCACACTCCGAATTAACTATAAAAGTAGAAATATGAATTATTTATATGATTCACAGAAAAAATACTTTATTTATTTACATCTCGTACAAAATATCAGAGAGAACCAAAATGGATGCCACTCAGCATATGCCGATAGCTAGGATATAAGATACTTAGCCATGGCACTGGTTTTCAGGACACCCATGGGAAAAGAAAAGGAAAAACACAAATTCACATAAAGTTAAAGTAGTATTAGTATCTTAAAATAATATCGATAAGATATTTTTAGCAGAAACTTCTGCGAATACGATAATACCAAATTACTAAGAAAGAAAGGAAAGGTGGAACAACCCATGATGACGAGGAGAAATTGGAGGCAATCGGGTGTGTCTCATCAGCTCAATTGGTAGAGCGACGCGCAGGTGACCTGCGCGTCGCTCTACCGTCGCTGAGAGTGAGAGTCACGAGTTAGAAAAATACAGATATATAAATGATAGAGGTAGGCAGTTAGGTAAGTTACACTTACATATATTTGGAAAATAAATGTTTAGAATACTTGGGTTATTCATATCAACATATTCATTGTTCTATCCATGGAGGAATGGAGTTATAAATGATATATCTGTATTTTTTTTTATACTACGACGGTGACAAACAAGCATACGGCCCGCCTGATGGTAAGCGGTCACCGTAGCCTATGGACGCCTGCAACTCCAGAGGAGTTACACGCACGTTGTCGACCCTTTAAAAAAGGAGGATTTTTCAATTTAGGCACACTACAGTCCACATGAACGTCAAAGAACAACTTTTCCCTCTTACTTATATAATAAATATCTTACTATCACTGTTCCGTCAAAAGTGTTAGTCAATTTCGTCAGTAAAATTCATAGCATAGCCGCATAGTCGGATATCTCCTGCATCTCCTGAGGATTTAATGCGAAAAAACGTGTCGAGTTTTGTATGATTGATGGTGGTTTGTTATATTTATTTAAAGTTAAATGCACGCTAAAAATACTCAAGTAAATATAACGGGTTGGCATTAATTGACTAGCACGTTTGGTTACCAAAGCAACATTACTACAAACTACAAATTTAGCTCTAATCAAGCCTCGCTTTGCACACTTTGATAAAAGCATAATTAATAATGCTACTAAGGGCCTGGCCACATGTCCACGTTGCGGCGTCGCCAACGTAAAACGGCACGACGCACGACGGCCAACGTGCCGTCGCACGTTGTTTTTTACGTTGCCGCCGACGTGAAAATTAACGTCGACGTTGACGTGAGAATGAACGGTGACGGTGCCGCGGCACGGTGCCACCACATCGGCGGACGGCGCACGGCTCGGTAGTTTTATTTAGCTATTAGCCTGGTCAACGAATGATTCTAGATGGAATGGTCAAACTTTAATATCGAATATATCTATCATATATCGTCCCTATCGACCTGCTCTAGCGACGGTCCATCGCCATGAATGTTAGGCTTTGGTTTTGGCTGATTCTTTTAGCGCGTCCCTCATCCCTCTTGCATCAAAAGTTGACGGGAATCCAAATTGTTATTCTTTTTTTTCGTAAATATAAAATCACCACATTTATTTCGTGGGTGCTCAATTGGGCAATCATGAAGAGGAAACTTACATAACATGTTTTGGCAGCATGTTACCCCTTTTTTTTCTTTGAGTCGTATCAAGCAGTGGCTGAGATAATCTTAAATTAAGCTCGATAGGTTGTCCAGAATATATTTACAAGACGTCAATAAAAACATCAAAAAATCCTAAAATAAAAATAATAACATAAAGCTTTGTATCAGATACGGCTTAAAATACTCTCAGATTCTCAGGAATCTCAAAAACAAAAGAATCTCAGACGAAATAATACACATGTCAACAATTAGGCCAGGTTCATTTTGTATTTATACTTAACGATACAATCTTTAGTTTTATAATTTATCAATAAATTGGCTATGTTTTCATAATTTTTATTTAGTTCAAATCATTATCTACAGGGTGTCCCGAACGATACTTCTACAGCTGATAAGGTCAATGACCCTGAGTAAGAATCAGACCATTTATTATTTGTTATGAATGTGTTGATTTGGTTTAGTTTTAGTGTTCCGTACCACAAAAATGAAAACCCTTATAGGATCACTTTGTTGTCCGTACGTGTGTCCGTCCGTCCGTCCGTCCATCTGTTTGAAAAGACCCTTTATCTCGAAAATGCGTAGATGTATCAAGTTGAAATTAATACCACATACACAAGTCTGTAGTCCCTTGAAACTGAGAAAAAACTAAACCTCTACGTCAACGCCAACGCCATCAAGATACCGCCGATTATATCGTATTTCTCATACATTTACAATGGGAATCAAAATGTATCAGGGTAATTCCCGTTAATCTAGAATCACGAAATTTGGCAAAAAGCAAGAGCTTGTAGTAGGTACAAGTACAGGCAAAAATCTGAAAACCGTATAGTTGCCGCATACTGAGATTTCCGTGCCACCGGAATTTTAAGTAGGTACCTAAGGTCACAACTCACAAATGGGGGAGGGGTTGAGCATCCTTTGTGTGAAACCCTCGGTGGGTGAGTCCGACTCGCACTTGGCCGGTTTTTTAAGTAGACACATTACTATTTATTATAAATTGAAAGAGATGTTTCTAAATATGTATTTTTTTTAAAAAGTTGTACCTATAATTTTGCAACGGTAAATGATACATATATTTATGCATATGTAGGTAAGGGTATAGTTTAAAAATAAATTAACTATCTGAAAGTTTTCTCCAAGAAGCTATTGTCTCAGATAAAGAGTTCCCAACATATGTAGCACAGAATGAAAAGAAAAGTGTGGAGAGATAAAGATTTGATCAAAATCGAGCATTTTTCGGAACTCATATCTGGACACCATATAAAAATTATAGTATGTCAAAGTTGTAGAGAATTTAATAATCTTTCAATATGTAGTTAACCGAAATTTTTTATAACGCATCGTTTCTGAGATGTTCAAAAAAACAAAAACGGGGCCTTTTTAGTTCCTACTCCCTTCGGGGTCAGTACCCCGGACCGAGGGGCACCGAGAGGCAAGGAATTTGAGTAGGTATGTTTATTGTTTGTCTCCTAACTATTTTTAATATTCCACAACACACCATAGTTAAATATTCTGCTTTCCACCATTCCACCTAGAACACCCCTTTTGAGCACTCATTGACCAAGCGATGTTGCTTAGTTCGCACTACTTCGCACGCGGTAATTAATGGATAAAAATGACTGAGAATTTAGATGTCGACTTTTTGTTTTCACTAGTGGAAGCTATTCACCGCATTTTAATCATTCTTATGATATACGGAACCCTCGGTGGGCGAGTCTGACTGGCACTTGCCCGGTTTTTTTTTCTTATTTCGTTGTCTTAGCAGCCGGAGCAGGAGAATTACGTCTTTACTGTATACTTGAATATATTTGAACCGATGTTTGCCAAACCATCTAAATTGTCCGCCATTCATAAAACTTGTCATTACTTGTTTTCAACGCCTCGTACTTCTTTATAAAATGACTTCCATCGTAATTCATATTATAAATATATGGATTTATCCAATATTTTCTTTTCTTTTGCTTTTTCTTCATGCTTCTTCTTAACAACAACATGAGCAGAACACGTGTGATGATATCCATGTCGGTTTGAAGACTGATCACAAAATTTAGTAGTGATGGATAGGTAAGTGCGACGTCGTACAACGCGACAACGCAACGTGAATTCACTCAATCCGGCATAACGTGTGTTTGCACGGCGCGCGGCGAGGCAACGTGCAACGTGCATCTGTACGTTGCGCGGCAACGTATATTTTCACGTCGTGCAACGTGCTGCGCTCCGGCAACGCGCCGTTTTACGTTAACGGCGCCGCAACGTGGACATGTGGCCAGGCCCTAAGGTTTATAATAAATTAAACGACAAGTTAAAGAAGTGTAACGATATACATACATTTGACATACAATTGAAGCAATATTTTTTAAGTAGACCATATTATAATATTAATGAATATTTTTCAAGTGCACTGGATTAGAGACTAATTAATCTTGACCAAAATCTCATTATATACTCTTTAAATTTAAATATACATTTGACATTAAATATCTAACGTTCTCATCTTATTTAGTTTTCCATTTTATTATGATTTTATTTAAATTAGCCAAGTAATTAGTTTTGATCAAGTGCAGCTGTAATGTCAATAAATTTACCAATAATTTCAATGTAAACAAATCTGTTTATATTATTTTAACTGTATATTTGCATGTATATTTGTATACTTATGGCAAATAAATGATTCTGATTCTGATTCTGACTGTCGTAGGTTGTAACTGATCTTGAGGTCACAACAATAATACGCATACAACTATAAGATACAAGAATATAAGGTAAGTTCATTAAACGTAGAAGCATATCTGAAATCTGGCAGACCCTTAGCAGTAAACATGGACGGAACGTAATCGTTATTATGTTATTTATGTGTGTTACCTGTTATTAGCCGACATCAAAAAAGGTCCTGGCGGTGTAGGAGGATAACAAGTTAGGCCATGCGGCCTTAAGGAAGCTGTGACACTGATAGCAATTTTAAATATTCGCACAAGTTTTGCAATTCAGCGAGGAAATGTTGCCAGCATTTTTGGGGCTATGCCGGGGCCGGGGAGCTGTTCGATTTATAGTTTTATAGTAATTAAAATATATATAGGGTTGTTTTATAATTTAGAATTTGTAGAAATTAAACACTTTAGAACGGATTAGTCGCGTTTATTAACACCATGATCCTACATGATCTCAGTCATCATCTTAACCCTGTGAAAACGAGTGCTGTAAAGGGCTCGAAACGTAGGATCATGGTGTTAATAAACGTGATTAATCCGTTCTAAAGTGTTTAATCACACACACACACACAGCACAATCGCGGTAACAGAAGACAATATTAGAATTTGTAACTTTAGCAACTATGCTTGCTTTTGTTTTCATCCTGCCATAAAACCTATTATACTTATTTACTTTTAAGAAAAGTCACAAATGTTTACGATATTAAAAAAAAAACACTAAATTCAATTTTTGTTTGCAAGCAAAGGACGCCGTCTTTACTTTATAGATTTATACAAAATAAATTAACTATCGGTGGTATAATGTATTTTATTTGAGTATTATTATATTGCCTATAAAGTTCACTTTGTTTTAACAAAACCCGAGCTATTTAAAAAAAAGTTGGTGACCCGAAACTGTTGGTCTCAACTCTCTCAAGTGTATTAGGGTCAAAACTTCATGGACAAATTATGAATGAAAACAATAATCATATTTTGGTATTTCCATAATATTTAGTATCTACGCATGTTCCGGAAAACTCACCAGCCGGGGTTTGAATCTGCGACCTCCAAATTTGAAGACGTCTTATCGCTATGGGGATTCTTACCTGTAAAGAAAATACAGAGAATTAAAAAAAAAGGTATACTACATAAACTCACTTTATAAAGAATAAAGAAATGAAATAATAAAATTGGGAAAAAACCACGGTTTCAGAGCAAGATTACAGTATGGGGTTCTTCAAAAAAGCAGTGAACAACATTTTAATGGGTCGGCAACGCGTATGTGACCCCCCTGGAGTTGCAAGCGTCCATAGGCTACGGTGTCCGCTTTCCATCAGGCGGGCCGTATGCTTGTTTGCCAACGTCGAGTCATAAAAATAAATCATAGTAGAGCCTACATTTGGTATTGTGTGGAGTATATTTTGAAGTCCTTCCTTAATATCAAAGCACTATTATTTCCCATCATACCAAACAATAAATTACACAATAACCCATAATTGCCCTTAATACGTCGAGGTAGTCCTTAGTTATATCTGCATCTCTCTCCCTCGATTCAAGTGCGACAGAGAGGGAGATACACATTTTCGATGGGCCTAACGATGGCATAGATAAAGGACTAGAACTAGGCAATTAATGGAGTAAACAATGTGCTGCGCGGGCGCCGGTCGTGACACGGTCGGTGGGGTGACCATGCTATGTTCACATGTGGGATATCCATACCTATCCATTTTAGATTCAATATCAATATGATCGGCCGGTTAGCGTAGCTGGTAGTGACCCTGCCTGTTTTTTTTAATACTACGACGGTGACAAACAAGCATACGGCCCGCCTGATGTTAAGCGGTCACCATAGCCTATGGGCACCTGCAACTCCAGGAGCTCTCCTTTAAAAAAAGGAGGATTCGCTGTGTTGAGAGCTAAAGGGGGAAGCTTTGCTCCGTGGGTAGCTGTCAAGCCGATGGTCCTGGGCTCGAATCCCGGTAAGGGCATTTATTTGTGTGATGAACACAGATACTTGTTCCTGAGTCATGGATATTTTCTAAAGAGATGTCATAGACTACAGAAAAAGTGACCAAGGCCCCCAACCCAATACAAGGACTGCTATCGAACCGGCGACCTCCTGATTTCGTGGCTGCTTTTTCCGTGACTATTTAAACACATGAATAAAAACACCTCGATTCGTGCTACATAATTAATTATACAGTACCGTGTCTTATCATTCATACTATTTAATATTATAAATGGGAAAGTGTACGTGTCTGTTTTTTTGTCCGTCTTTCACGGCGAAACGGAGCGACGAATTGACGTGATTTTTTAAGTGGAGATAGCTGAAGGGATGGAGAGTGAAATAGACTGCTTTTTGTCTCTTTCTAACGCGAGCGAAGCAATGGGCTAGCTAAAAAAGCTAGTAATACATAAAAAACATCCATTAACACATTTACTGAGAGCGAGTGCTACGCGCTACGCTCGTAGCCGATTCCGTCGTTTTTCCGCTTTGTAACGGAAAGCGACCACCCACATAGAACTCCCCTAGCGGGTTCCCAGCACTCAATGTGTTAAAAGTAGTTTTTACTAAAAACTCGTGAAGCGTGGTCACCCGGACGGCCGGCGGCGTATTTCACCACTGCACGACCCAGCGACAAATAAGCATTAGGTCCTGCGATCCTGGTCCCCAAAGGGTATATGTACACTTAGAGAATACTCAGGTTCTTCGGGCATATAATGCGTTCTAACCAGCACACTCTCGAAAGGAACATTATTCTCGGCAAAGTTGAAGGCCAACGCTCCAGGGGTGGAATACCGATTAGGTGGGCTGACACCATAAAGAAAGCGAGTGGTTCAATGCAGAGGGCAGTCCATATGGCCCTAGACCGCACCAAGTGGAGGGACATCACTGTTGGTCACGATCCTCAGCCATGAGGGACCGATTGAGATGAAGAAGAAGATGTACACTTCAGTGGCGAGCGTCCTGTGGCACCATCGGACATATCGGAGCTATCAAGGTGGTCACAAATATCTAAACGAGCATTCTACGCTTTGACTATAGAGGCGAGTTCAGATATTTGTGACCACCTTGACAGCTCTAATATATCTGGTGGCGACTGTTCTCAAAGTCTGTAGTTCTCATGGTCCCTTAGCAATCCTTTCCAAATCAGATTTCAATAATATTTGTGTCGGACTGTTTTACTTTTTTGATATGATCCTACCTACTTAGTCCCAGTCCCAGCAGTGAATCATGCACCTGCTTAGTCTGATCCCAGCAGTGAATCTAGCGAAAGCGCTGTAGTTTCATTTTATGCGGGGGGCTCCGCCCTTCGAGCCCCCTCGTACCTTTGTATTCTAACCCTAGCGGTGAATGTTATTTTTGTGCTGCAGTTTCTTTTTATGCAGGGGGCTTTGCCCCCCGAGCCCCCTTGAGCCTTCTTAATGTGACCCTGGCAGTGAATCTAACGAAAGTGCTGTAGTTTATTTTGATGCGTTGCCTCTTAGAATCACTTGTACCACTCAGGGTTGCCTGTAACCCGGAGTTAAGCGTTTATCGAGTATGGTATTTGACAACTGACTCCGAGTTACTTGACTAACCTTCTCAGAAAGAAAGGAAAAGTGGAAAAATATCATTACCTCGGGCGGGACTCGAACCCACGACTCTGAGATACCAGCTTATCGCTCTTCCAATTAAGCTACCGAGGTCACACCCGTGCTCGTGGAATATTAGCCTATGAAATATCTTCAATCATAAATCTATATGCTTCCCTTTTTCCTTAACGTAAAGGAAAGGGACGGCATATAATCTATGGTCAGTGATATGATCCTATATGGTATAATGTAATATGGGTCTTAAGGAGATTTAGATCTGAGTTTAGTCAACACAAAATCGGCATATAATCTATGGTCAGTGATATGACCCTATATGGTATAGTGTAAGTGGTTTTAAGGAGATTTGGCTCTAAGTTTAGTCAACACAAAATTATGTGCATAATGTAGAAGATAGATAACCTGGCATAAGATCGCAATGCAGCGTATTTGTCAACGTTGCCAACACTATAGAGCCTACACCAATTTGTTATATTGCAACATCGAGAAGTAATAGTAAGATTCCAGTTTATGCTATTTAGATTTCGCAGATTTAGAACACGGGTGTTGTTTACCCTATTTAGTTGTTGGAGTCTTTTCTTAGGTTAATGTGGCTAAGACCGTCTATAAGGTACCTAAGTAATGAGAAATAAATTATATGAAATTGAAAATAAGAAAGTAACGAAGATAGGTAAGATAAACATTTTGAAGATGTTCTTGATAGTTCAAATTGTATTACAATAGTGTTACGGAAATAATAATAAAAAACTTTGAAATTCGTTGTTTTTTTTTTCTTGCGCGTCTGTAACTATTAAAAAACGTCGTTCGATTCATGTGCGCCTGTTCGGTTATGTCATTTTTCACACGTCCCGAGTATTGCCTGCGGCACAGAATAAATAATAGTACACCTGTGGTACTCGTGAAGTAATGACATAGATACTTTCCGCACTAGCATCGAAATGTACTACTTATTTCTTTAACGTTTTCCCGGATAGGTATGCCACGCCCACGGCTCAGGGAGTCCGGGGTCCGCTTTCGCAACTAATCCCAAGTTTTGGCGTAGGCGCTAGTTTTACGAAAAGGATCCAATTACGAAGCAATCTGACCTTTTAACCCAGAGAGTAAACTAGGCCTTATTGGGTTTAATCCGGTTTCCTCACGATGTTATCCTTCATGAAAAACCATTGGTAACTATCATGATATTTCGTACATAAATTTTGAAAAAAGTTTCATTGGTACGAGCCAGGATTACAACCCGCAACCTTCCGCTCACCGTTAAACAACGATGTCAGAATATTGTCTTCTGTTACCGCGATTGTTATTCATTGAAATTAAACACTTTAGAACGGATTAATCGCGTATATTAACACCCTGACCCTACGTTTAGAGCCCTTTACAGCACTCGTTTTCACAGGGTTAAGATGATGACTAGTACTGACTAGGACATGGTGTTAATAAACGCGATTAATCCGTTCTAAACTGTTTAATTTTAATCAACGATGTCAGGTAAACAATGTCACTATAATTTCAAATCATTTACAATTCATTACAATAATTGTGTGTTTAGTTACAATTCGTTTTGCAACGTATCCTTTGTGAAGCCGTCGCCGCAGGCTCGAGTTGACCAAGAAGTCAAACTCACGACCTTTTGCTTGCATCATTGTACAGTACAGTGTACAAGTAGGTACATGTTCCTCTCCAATCTCCATGCGTGTCTTAGATACTAGGAGATTGTGGAAACCGCCGGTTAAAATATGGTTAAATTGAGTGGGATATACGATTGTATCGCTCCGTGAGCATGGCGCTTAGAGCAGTGTCGAATTATGGGATGCGCAGAAAAACATACATGAGTTGAGTTGAGGCTACCGGAGAAGAAAACCAAGAAAGGTAAGGGTTTTAAGAGAGGTATAGGCACAGCGGATGCATATCGTTTAGTGTGGTAGGGCACAGCACAACGAATGTCGTCTCGCTCAAATCTGGAGCAGAGCCCTCCACCTCCACCTCCTCCTACCTTACCTCCACCTTACAGAAAACCGCAGTTTAATAACACTAGACCCTACTCATAGTGTTGTTTCTGTTGGTGAGTAACGTCGCCAGAGCTCCAAGAGGATTCACCGTGTTGACAGCTGAGGACCCACGGAGCAAAGCTTGCCCTTTAGCTGCCAACACAGCGAATCCTCCTTTTTTAAAGGGTCGGAAACGCGCATGTAACACCCCTGGAGTTGCATCCATAGGCTACGATGACCGCTTACCATCAGGCGGGCCGTATGCTTGTCACCGTCGTAGTATTGAAAAAAAAACTCGCTCTTGCTGGCCAAAATTCATGATTCTAGATAATCCTTTTGTCTAACGGCAGTTCGAAAGCTATTACCATCCGCATCCGTTCCTGCCATCAGTGACTTCCGGAGGTTTCCAACCGACATGTCTATCAATCTCCATGTCCGAATACTACAAAATGCAATATAACTCACAAGTTATTGGCCCATGACAGCTGTTAGGGAATCACGACGCACAATCCGCTGGCCCCGTTTCGCATCCTGAGTTTATCAGCAGTAATTGGCCTACAATTGTGAGGCTGATAACGATATGACGGTAGTTCGGGGCATTGCAATATCTGTAGATATTTATACTAATCAATATAATAAAACAGTGCGCGTACCATGAGTGGCATTCGATTGGGACAGCGGCATTCGAAAGTATGTCCGTCTCGTTCACTACTCTGGCAGGAGCGAGACGGACATACTTTCTAATGCCGCAGTCGCAAGCGAATGCAACGCATGGTACGCACACAGGCCATTTACTATTCAGTTACACAAGTTATGTTTCCAACAGAGATTTGCGAGAAGAATCTGTAGAATTAGTGTGTTTACCATAAGTTTTACGTAACGGTAGTCGAAAGCGACTGCGCGATTCGATAGTGTTTGCATCTTGCGGGTAAACACAACACAATGTACATTGTACACGAACAGGAATTTTATAATCTCGATTTTGAAAAACTCCGATTATCAAAATTCCGACTCATGAAAGCACGAATATTTAAAATTCCGATTAACATAATACCGAATAAGTATTAAATTCGGGATTATGTTAATCGGAATTTTAAATATTCGTGCTTTCTTGAGTCGGAAACGGAATTTTGACGATCGAAGTTTTGAGCGGTCGAGATTGTAAAATCCGAAAATTTGATATATGTATATAGGATTTACAAAAATTCTGGATTATCAAATTCACAAAATTTCAATTACAAACTAATTATTAGATACAACAGAAATACCTACTTATATGAAAAAAGTAAAAAAAAACTAACTACTTAGTTTTTTTTTACTTTTTTTCATAAATCACAAAATATTTTTTCGGCATATTTGGGTGATCCTCTGCAAATCGTAAGCACAATCTTATACGTGTGATCAAATATTTAATTGCAACCAAATTAATCTACACTATTTAATTGTTTGAATTGACTTAGGCCTACTTTTACCCAAATAAATATTATCCACTAACTTCTTACAAAATAACAAAGAATTTACACGCCGATTTAACTTCAACTAGCGAGCTATAAATTTCACTCAACTATACCACGGCGCGGAAATTAACCATAAATGGTCAAATAACTGGTCGCTAAAAGCACTTTGTGATATAAATTAAACCCTAGTCACTGTCATTTTAATAAGGACATAGTCGCGACACTTCCAAACGAAGTAGCGAATATTTGTGAAGTGTTCAAAACGGTTTGAATTCGCTTTTTCTATGAGGGATAAATTTATATCTGTTCTTAAGAGCTAATTATATAATCTACAATCTGTGTCCATACTGCCATAAAAAATTACAAGGAAACACCTTATCATTATCAACAGTGTGTATAACCTAAAAATGTCAGAATTGTAAGCAAGCCGGAGTCATTTCCATAACTCAGTCACCTAGGATGTACATTTGTAATGTGTGTCCGAAAATTTGTGATGAAATATTTAAGTTCCGACCTCCTGTTTTGCGGCAGAAACCTTAACCACTGGGCTAGCCGATCACGGCAACCAGAGTCCGAAAATTCCCATGTATATGCAATCCTTTCTTATTTTTTATTTTTTTTAAACGTTTAAGGTGCGTTCCGCCAGTCCTACAACTCAGACTTACCTTTAGTGCTGCCTTCACCGGGGGCCTCTTTTTCTGTATATGACATCTCCTAAGTATTCTTTAGAATACCTTTAGTTTTTCCATACAAAACGGTTAACACAAAATCGTTTTCAAGACACCATTGACGAGATCTATCAATCAGGTGCAAATCTGACGCATCATTTGTCAAACTTGCATAGCTTGTTGCTGTCGATCTATCTAAGGGCCACTATAACTTCATGGACGTGGTAACATTAATAATGGAAACTGTTTCGCAAGAGCCCGATGGGACAATTCATAAAGGTTTCATACAAACTGCTTACAGAAGTCTGACCTCCTGGTAGTCCTGGTAATCGGGTAAGTAAGAAAAGTAGACAAAGATGCACATTTTAAGAGATTTCAATACATTTATTTTCAAAATATATACAGTAATTGCAACTTACCTAACTACTCGTACCTACCTCTACCTACCTTAAATCTAAAATAGGTCCTTGAGGCGTTGTACACTAGGATGCTGGCAGCATTTCCTCGTTGTATCGCAATGCTGATACGTAAAAAACTAAAAAAATAATAGAACATCTTCAAAGAATTTAACAGCCGATTTTTCGGCACTGTTGCAAGCGCCATGTTCACGCAGTAAACTGACGAGCTGCGAGTTTTTGTTTGGACCTTCACACACACCATAGCTGTCTACCCTCTTACCAGTAGTAGTGCCAGTGACAACACAAAATAAGCGAACCCGTCCAAACATACATAGTAAATATCCTGTTTTAGATTGTAGTTATAAGCTGTGAAATTCTTCTTACTAGCGTTTTCCTGGCTTTTGCCACGGATCTGAGCAACCTTAATAGTTTGCCTATAAATTAAATGGTCCAACTTCAACTGGTCTATCTTCAAATGAGGACTATACCTTTGCGAACAGACCGCAGGGCGTCTGATAGATAGTCCGCCGGAATGTAAGATTTGTGGGATAATTTTAAGGACGTAGCGGCGTCGTGCACGCCGTAATGTCATATCAATTTGCGCGGAAATATGACATTCTATTATACCGGCCATTATCTGTAGCGTGATATGGTTGCTTTTAACATACCGTGCAACGAATGGCAGAAATTGGCCGAAGATCGACCCATACGGCGTCACGAGGGTCAATCAAAGCACGACGGACTGGTTCCACTTCTTGAAAGAAATCGCATGAGGCGCCATGAGCAAGGCTCCATAACTCATTCACCTGGGAGTATCTGCCGTGTGTGTGGACGAGGGATCCTCTCCCGTACATGGCTTTGCAGCCACGAACGTAAGTGTTGTTCTCAAGATGCTGCTTTAAACATCTGACATAGTTGAGAAGGTCTACTACTAATATCTGTTACATTCCTATTAAGTGCACATCCTTTAGATATATGAATATTATTAAATAAGTAATATGTAATTGTATGTGTAGCTATCCTTATTAGTTTTATTACTAGAATTCATTGTGACAGTTGATTATTCCCTCGAAATAATTATTTCCTGCACCAACTTAAATGTCTCTGTTTTAGCCCTATGGTTGACTAGTAGAGAATGCCATTTGGCATTAAGCCCGCCATATGTACAGTTTTATGTCTTATGCATTAAAGTTCAAATAAATATATAAATACACATGTATTAAGATATCATACTACAAAACTATTATATTCTTCGAACCGATTCATAGATTTGCACATAAAAGAGTTGAAGAAAATCGTCTTACAGTCAAGTGCAAAAATATGGTTCGACATAATCGACTCATAAAATATGGTACTACGCTCTTATTACACAGGCATAAGGTGCTATGGGACATATTTTTGAGTAAGATGTGCACCACCATATTTTTACACTTGACTGTACAATAAAACCACGGAGTACGCTTACTAGCAAATGACCCATTATTTTCGAGCGAAGCTAGTGAGATCTCCAATCAACTTCGACACTCCGTCGTTTGTATGTATGTTCGACAATAACTCGATCGTTGACCAAATCGTCTGCTCAAACGGATCAATCGTCTTCTTAAACTGCCTCCTAGCCTAGTCGGTAGTGACCCTGCTTACCCGATCACGGCCGTGATCGGGTAGCCCAGTGTTTAGGGTGTCTGCCGCGAATGCAGGAGGTCGCTGGTTCGATTCCAGCCGGCCCCCGGGCCTTGGACACTTTTTCTGTAGTATATGACATCTTTTCAATTTATAATTTAGGTGGTTTCTAATTTTTAACTCCGAATATAAGCTAAAACGGCCAAGGGATTGCCGATAGGTCCCGAGTTCAAGTTCAGGTAGAGCCACTAGTTACAAAATGCTAAATTTCAAGGAATACTTACTTTGTAATGGCAACATTTTATCCAAGTCCTTCGACTACTTAACCAATAAGGCTATTAAATCCTTGCAACCCAACCAGTTCGCGTGGGTGAGCTATTTAGTTTAATATGAACTATTTGCGTAACGCCGTCTGTCTGTCACAGGCCTAATTTATACACCAAGCCGGTCGAATTTGTCTTCAGGACAGGTGTTTATTTCGTTAATTGGTGGTGAAAAGGTTTTATTTAGATGCACTTTGAAATGCATATTGCTTTACTGTTTGTTATAAATTATGACGGTGGTAAAACAAGTGATTAACCTGCTTTTAAGGCCGAATTTGATAAATTAAGTATCATTGATAAATTAACCAAATTGTCTATATACACTATGAAAAATGAGGGATTTTACCAGCCTTATGTACAGTTAAGACGGTTCGTCAAGTGGC
The DNA here is from genome assembly GCA_949128165.1 of Lathronympha strigana. Taxonomy (NCBI): domain Eukaryota; kingdom Metazoa; phylum Arthropoda; class Insecta; order Lepidoptera; family Tortricidae; genus Lathronympha; species Lathronympha strigana. Next base: position 937,625 of record OX421920.1, read on the forward strand.
AAGACACTGTGCAGGCAGATCGGTACAGTCTTCAAGTCAGTAACTGGCAAGAAGTTACACATGATCAGAGTAGATGGCGTGCTCTCGTTTCAGAGGCCAAGACTCTCTTGGGTTCCTGAGCCAAAAGTTAGTTACTTATGTACAGTCAACCAAATGGAACCCTAGGCCACTGGTAGGACTATGCTATAGTGCCGCACTAAATCAGATTATCAGAAATTTCTTACTGCTTGTCATTTTGACATGGTTTTACAGTGGCGTAGGGATCCAATTGGTTGTACATAATAAACCGTAGCCGGATAATTGTCCCAGTATGCCTATTTAGTACCAAATTTTAATATTACCTACTGTTTTATTATTACCAATCCCATTGACCCTTGGCCCCGTTAGCAGCCGGGGTGTGACAGACAGACGGACAAACGGAGGAAGCTCTATTGTCACCACTTGCGCAACGAGTAGTTTTATGGAGCTACCTCTGCATTCAATTACAATAAAATTTGACATCAATCTCCTAAGTCAACTACTTAAATAGTTACCAAGATATGCGCCAACTTTGCCATCAGGGGTATCTTTGCCCAAATATATTCTTTGACAGTTTTTTTTTTTTTTTATACTACGACGGTGACAAACAAGCATACGGCCCACCTGATGGTAAGCGGTCACCGGAAAGTAACAACCCTAAGCCATTTTTCATAGAAATATTAGCATTTAAAGGTCTTAAACATGTGTTGTATTGCCCACCTTTATAAAAATATCCAATTGGTTGACTGTACCTACCTACGATTATTTTTTTAGGTGCTGTTGTGGGGCCCATGTGGTATATACTTACCTATAGCCTGGACGACTATATTTAATTTTCCAATCTAGTTTTAATTTCAATGGAAAAAGTTAATAAATTTAATAGACCCCAAGTTTGGAAACTTTGACAGTTAAGTTTTTTTTATACTACGACGGTGACAAACAAGCATACGGCCCGCCTGATAGTAGGCGGTCACCGTAGCCTATGTACGCCTGCAACTCCAGGGGTGTAACATGCGAGTTGCCGACCCTTTGAAAAAAGGAGGATTCGCTGTGTTGACAGCTAAAGGGGCAAGCTTTGGTCCGTGGGGCCCCAGCTGTCAACACAGTGAATCCTCTTGGAGCTCTGGCGACCTTAGGTATTCACCAACAGAAACACAACACTATGAGTAGGGTCTAGTGTTATTAAACTGCGGTTTTCTGTAAGGTAGAGGTATTTATCCAGATGGGCTCTGCTCCAGATTTGAGCGAGACGACATTCGTTGTGCTGTGCCCTACCACACTAAACGATATGCATCCGCTGTACCCATACCTCTCTTAACTTAGGTTTTTTAGATTTTAGAATCAATTGGGCCATTTGGTTTGTAAATTAAAATGCATATATGTCATCCGCTGTCAAAATAATGGCTACCTCACATCAGTATCAACACCCACTACATTGATTCTAGATCAACATATTTTTAAGACAAGGGCAGCGTAGGCGGCACAGTTACTTGTCTGTATGTCAGTAATGGCGTTTTAGGTAACTGTCTATGACCTTTTAAGTAGCATACATAGAAAGTGATGATAATCACATGAGAGGAGCATTCATGTTTTTAGGGTTCCGTATCAAAGTGGTAAAAAAGGAACCCTAGGCCTCGGTCGTTCTGAACCGGCGGGCCCGTCGCCCGCGTATTAATGTTGTACCTAATTGAGTATGTTGACACTTACCTACCAGTACTACCGATTATCATTACGGTTCCGGTTCTGTATTATTTACATATAATTTGTTAAGATTAAGGAAACGCCGGGTTTAGACTGCTTGTAATTAACATTTTTGTAGCTTATATAAAACCGCTCGTTTCTTAAAAAAAATAATTAAAATAAATATTTCTTTTGTTTTAGTGTATCATCGTTAATATAACTTCGTTATCAATAAATATGCTATTTATTTTCATTTCGCACAGGGATGTCCCTTAGCAAACCCAAAACTTCGGAAACTGCCGTCGTTTCGCCCGCCGCGGTCACATTTTAGAACAACCAAACGCCCGCCGCACTGCCCGCGTGCGGAGACTATCGTCCGCCGCACGCGGCTCACAGCGCCTGGGTGCGTAGACAAGATGCCAATCGCTCACGCTCAGTCGCTAACGAAACGCAACTGTCGCTGTCTGAGCGATTGGCATCTTGGCTACGCACGCTGGTCAGAACGACCGAGGCTTTAGCGTTCAGTATGGAAAAATCTAACGAAAAAGACAGACGTCTTTTCGCTACACAAAACCTCGGAAACTGCCACGTCGCCAACACAACGACGTCGTGAACAGCGCTAAGTGAAGCGGGCCCACGGAGCGGGTGCGCCATGCTAAATCCACCCGCCGTATGCACCCGCTCCGTGCGCCCGCGCCAGCTAGCGTTGGCCCTTCGTCCGCCGCACGCGGCGCGCAGCGGCTTGTCAGAGTCAGAACTACCGAGGCTATGGTATAACAGTCTGTCTGTCTGGTCGTAAGTTTGTATAGACACTGACATCCTTTTTTTGTCACGTTAAACTGCCGAGCAAAAGCATCTCCCCAGGACCTCCGGGACTCCCGATTTTGCGTTTCATCCGGGCATTTCTTTAGCCTTTTTTTTTTAATAGCCTAATTCAGTGTCCCACTGCTGGGCAAAGGCCTCCCCTCTTTCTCGATAGCCTTATACATTTTTTAATGCTTATAATATAGAATCGGCCCAAGGTTTGCCAAAGGGCAATGGAGCGGAATATTCTAGGTGTTCGTAGATGTGACAGAGTGAGGAACACAGAGCTGCGCTCGAAAACCCAAATCATCGATGGATGAAGACCGCCAGGCTAAACTGGGACTGGGCTGGACACGTCTCCCGGATGAATGGGGACAGATGGGCCAAAGTAACTCTACTGGCATCCCCGGTATAGTCGTGGCAGAGGCAGACCGAGAAAGAGATGGCGGGACGACTTGGATGCGTTTCAGCGGGATTGGTGGGATCTTGCCCAGCACAGGGAGGATTGGATAAGGAGAGGGGAGGCCTTTGCCCAGCAGTGAGACACGAAAACAGGCTATTAAAGAAAAAAATATCTATAGAATATGTGGTCGGTTACCATATTAAGTAATAATAAGGTTCACGATGACGTAAGCACCGGCGCCGTGGTATTTACTTCGTGTTTTCCTGCTTGTGTCCTATATGCTTGTGACAGCGGCGCCCGCTTGGCGGCTGTGGGACAGGCTAGTTGTTGGATATCAGACAGTGTTGTCTTCCTCTTTAAAGCATTTGTTTGTTAGAGCGAGAGAGATGTTGATACGAAATTTCAAAATTTCGATGTTCGCAGTAGGCTTTTCTTATGTCCGCAAAAGGGCTGAAAGGCACGCATTTCCGACGAGGTAGTTTACAACGAGTAGGCGCTCGAACGAAGTGAGAGCGCCAATAGTGCGAGTCAGAAATGGGTGCTTTTTACCCGAGTTAAACACTCTACATTTCATTTCGAATGCGAGGAATTAGTATGAATTAATCTGTGGCTGTATAACTTTTTGCCATTGCTTACCTGCGCAAATTAAAGTAAAAAAAAAACGACTTTTTAGGTTTATTACTTCTCGTCACCGCTATATAGAATACAGCCAAGTTCATGTATCGTATCTTTCTAGTATAGTTTCATTTTTTGAACTAGGTACTCGCTATGCTTGTGATTGTGGTTTAGATTTAGAATGCGCTTCATTAGGTCTCAATAAGCACGAGCGGTACACTTTGCCTCTTGTACAGATTGAAGCTACAATACAAACATAAAATAAAATTGCAAACAAACTGAACGAGCAGAATGAATCATAACACAACAGTTATCTTTTGTTTTTTTGTTTACACTTGATCAAATTAGACAACAATAATATACAACCCGTTACATTATGACTACTGTTTCTTTTTTTAAATCGATACAATAATTAAACAATTAATACTTGTTTTTGTACTACGTGCGTATGCGTCGCATTAAGGTCGGAGATTCGATGAAACCAAAAGGTAGTAAGTTAATTGAATGGATTAAAGATTAAGGCTTTTTTTGCTTACATAGGTGAAAGAGACCTGTAAAGTAACAGAATGGTAGTTTTTGCCTCTTTACGTTTGCATATTAACATCGCTGATTTTGAGCGTTGGTGGCCCAGCGGTAAGAGGGTGCGGCTTTCAATCCGAAGGTCTCAGGTTCAATCCCCGACTCGTACCAATGAGTTTTTCGGAACTTACGTACGAACTATCATTTGATATTTGGGCATTTTCAGAAAAAAGTGGACCCTTTTAATGAAAATGGGTCCTCAATTTTCCATACAAAAATGTTTTGTCAGTTTTGTAACGGCCCATACGAAATGTATGAAAAAATGCGTTACAATGCTGACCAAAAAAAACGGGACACTCTTTTTCTTTTTTTAAAACAATAGTAATCGTGATTCTGGTTATAAAAAACCCAAAACTTCCTATATTTTCAAAAAATAAAACGAAAATGATACTCTATTTTTGAAAATGCCCATTTACCAATCGCTTTTCGGTGAAGGAAAACACCGTGAGGAAACTGGACTCATCCCAATAAGGCCTAGTTTACCCTCTGGGTTGGAAGGTCAGATGGCAGTCGCTTTCGTAAAACTAGCGCCTACGCCAAATCTTGGGATTAGTTGTCAAAGCGGACCCCAGGCACTCTGAGCCGTCGCATACGGAAAACGTTAAGAAAAAACGTTAGGAAGAAGAAAATATAATATTACTAATTTTTCGTTTGATTAATATGGATACAGATACAGATACAGATACAGATACAGATATTTATTGGTAAAAACACATTTTACAAGTCAGTTATTACTATATTACTTATATACAATTAGCACTATGTACATTCGACATTTGCCCTTTTATTGAGTGTAGGGTCAACGTTCTCATTTTGACTAGGGATTTGAAAAATCATCTATGCTGTAGTAAGCATTTTCTACAAGATACACCTTGAGCCCAATAGCTGGCTATTGATAGCTGGGCCCAATTTCACCACGGCGACAGGTCTGACAATTGTCAGCATCATTATTACTGGTATTACAGGGCCTATACCACGAAAATCGAACGATTGCGGATTTGTATCTCCATCTCTATCACACTTGCATATTGGAGTGACAAAGACGTTTTCCCGTCAATGCCAATTTTCGATGTTCGTGGTAGGCATGCTGGCATCTATGAGCTACAGGCGCCGCTTACTATTGTGCGGGCTGTATGCTTGTTTGCCACCAACATGATATTCATAAATAAAAACGTCATTATTACCATTAAAAACAAATACTTTTGTGATGAGCTCTTGACATTTGTCGCAAGAAACACGACATATGTCACAAAATTCTGACACAGAATCATCTCATGTCAAAAGCTACCGACATATCTTTAAAAACACGAATAGATCTCGTGACAATTGTAAAAAACTCTTCACCTAGAAATTATCTATTAATTGACGAAACATTATGATTTTATTAAAATTATCGAAATAGTGGCAAATAAGCATACAGCCCGCGTGACGTTGAGCGGTTTCCGTAGCCTAAGGACGCCTATAACGCTAGTAATTCAGTCATTTTAGGAATTGTCACAATACTATGAGTTAGTCATACATAAGTATGTCAAACGTCGAATTTAATTTAATTTGTCAGAAGCACATTTTGTGATTTTATTTTAATGACAAAACAAGTTCATATTAGAAACATATTTATTCATGGCATATTACAGAAAAACTCAAACTACTTAGATAAGAACGAGTACTGCCGTAAAATGGTCCCGACTTAGCATCGTGCACGCCTAGGAAGCCAGCGTTGGTTTTCCTCGGCCGTCTGTGAGATAGCAAATGCCTTAGCGTAACACAAGATTCTACAGTTCGGATACCGCTTCAATTCGCGCTAACCAGTAGCACAATGATATATGTTGTATAGATATCGACAGTCTTTAGTATTGAATTGTCTCTGGCACGTGAACAATTACTGTAATTGCAAGCGATGGCAACAATGGCAGTCCGCGGGAGGCCGCGTGGCTGTGACTCACTGTTTATGGTGCGTCCACACTGGCTCACTGACATTGGTGGTCGAGGATGTACAAGGAACTCACAGGTAATAGGGATGACAACTAGGTTGAAAAACTATCATTCTAATTAGTCCGTTTGTATTGGATTATCGAAAATGATAAGACACGTATTTTTTCCTTGACGAAGATAAAGGGCATCAAAGTTCCGGGATGGCTTGTGGCGTCACTACTAGGAAAGAATTATACCTAATAGTGACGTTACGCGAAACTTGAACGCACTGTATTTTCGTCATTTTTGATTTGACGAACAAACGACGAAAAAATTTTTGTAATTCCGTTATAATTTTTGCATACTTTTTGTATGGCGGTAACGTATTGGAAAGGTTTGAAAATGTATGTAAATTTGGGGACAATTTTTTCTATTATAATCGAAAGAGCTCCCATTTCTGAATAGAAATCACATAAAAATAACCATGAAAAAAAGGAAAAAAAACTTTAAAATAGGTCGCGGGAGTAACGTCATCATCAAATCAAATCAAATCATATTTATTATTGTTAAATTCAGTTATACATTGAAAGAGATGTCATATACTACAGTAAAACTGCCCCAAGCTGGGATCAAACCAGCGTCGTCCTGCTTTCGCGGCAGACGCTCTAATCACTAGGCCACCCGACGGCGGCCAGAATCCAAAATTTCCTAAGTATGCAATACTTTCGTATTTTGAAACGCTTGAGTTGCGTTCCACCAATCCTTCAGCGCAGACTTACGTCTAGCGCTGTCCTTCTAGATAATCATTACAGATTATTTTCAACTAGAAGCGAGAGATGGCGCCACCATACTGTACCATTGTAAAGCATGAATTAAATCATTTATTAATATAATAATTCACGTTTATTCAGATATTTTCTGTATTCGCCAAGATTTAGTTGTAAACGCACAGCATTGATGTCAATGATTAACCTCTGGTTAACCTCGAAGGCAAATCATCGAAATACAAGTAAAATGGTCAAAAGCCAATGCCTCTGACATCCTTATTAAGAGGCGGTCGTTGACAGTAAGGCCAGGCATTCCTACGGTCAATCTGTGCGATTGTTATTTTTAAAAATACAGTGATATCACACGGAGTTATGTATTCTGAATCACTTGGAGAGAAATAATGTGAGCCGTGTGTCGGATTTTTGTTGGCCATTTAGAGGACGTTGGTATGATAATACAATGCTGTTTCGTAAAAGTTTAATTGCGTTCGATGAAAATAGTCAAGTCACGTATTTTTTTTAAATTTAAGAACGTCCTTTAAAAACTTTCATTAATTTCGTACTTTTTCAATGTTATTTACCGTAGATCTTAATATTTTCTGACTTTTAATAGGTATCTTAAACAGGGCTATTCTAGTCTAGTAGCGTCCAATTTATATGTACCTAGCTATTTTAGTGAATTGTTATTGAGAAATTTATTAACACCATGACCCTAAATTTCGAGACCGAAAAAGAAACGTAGGGTCATGGGTCAATAAACGCGATTAATCCGTTCTGAAGTGTTTAATTTCAATGAACAACATTAGCGGAAACAGAAGACAATATAATATATTCAAGTTTGAGTATAACAACGAACTTGGCCTTCAACTTTACCGTGTTCCTAAATAACCAAAACTAATTTAGCTCCATACCCAACCGCAGCTCTATTGTGATGGCAAAAAAAATGTAAATTTATAAACATAATTATTTTATTATGACTAAACAATTTATATTCACAATGGCATTCATACAAGTTAGTGTAGGTTAACTCTGAACAGATTTGGGAACGGTAAAACATAACAACAATGTTACCTAATTATGTCAAAAAAATTGGCAAATGTCTAACGATATTAGTAAAAAAAAGATCAGAAGGTATAGTTCCTATTTCAAGTTTTTCATAGGAAGTGTTAGTCTATATTTTCATAGGAAATAAAAATTTAATGGACTTTGATACGAATAGACCACGAGTATATGCCAAATAAGTATACTCTGAATAGGATGACACCTTTATTAGAAGAAAATAGCTATACCTACCTACTTCAAAATCATCCATTACATATGCGACGAGAAATTGCCGATATTACTTATATCATAAGCCGGTGTATAAATGTGGCCGATTCAGCTCAAGTTTTTGCCATCAGTTTTCATGGTTAGAAAAACATTTTTATACGTTTTAATACAGAAACTGAATAAGAAGAAAGATAATTTCAAATTAAATGGAATAAATGAAAAACTTTTTCAAAGTTGTTCTCAGTTTTTGAATAATCCACGATTTTCTAACACCCATTTAACAATTTTTTGATCAGTGACCTTCTAACATATATCTGGGTTTCGACCTTATTGCTATTGAATCTTAATAAAGCATGTTTTTTTCTTGTTAAGTAAGTATATAGGCTACGGAATAAATGAAACACTTTTGAACATTTTCACACAAAATTATTGAGTAAAAAAATGTTAAGTTTGTTAAGTTTTGTTCAAGTTCAAACTTCAAAGTTTTTTATTTCGTTTTTTATTTTCATTTGGTAGAAATACACGAATATTAGCTAAGTTTTCGGACTAATACTATAATTTTCATTTTTATCATAGAAAACGTGGTTTAACTCTATTTATTTAGTAAAGCAACCGACTAAACTATGACAGTGTATATAAAGAATATTTTACTACATTCCAATTAAGAAAGTAAACATTGGCATTGACAGATATCTATAAAAACAATTTATTTCCACTTTAATTGCGCAATAAACTGCTTATATCGACGCCCGTGTTCGCTGTCACACTTTTCTGCGCAGATGAGAATGCGTGTTCGGATGCAGCACAAAATGGCCACTTGTCACGCATCCAGCGCGATTAAAAAAAACAATGACTTTTTTATGGGAATATTCTTTATAAGGCTGTGACCTGAATTATTTATGTAATTAACTTATTTCGGCCGTGAGTTAATGGGTTTGGTTTGCGGACGATTTACCTGATGTCTTATTTAATGGTATATTGTTGAGTCCATCGGGGAAATGTCGACTTACCTGTAAAGAAATAAACATTGGTTAGTATACTTACATAACAATATGTTTAAAAATGTGTTTCAAAGTATAGGTAAGTTGCACTAAGATATAAAAAACAAGATAGATTAAGTGTTGCCTCCTTATTTTAAAGAATTAAAACAATAAAGTCAGTCAATGTGTCTAATTCCGACATATGGATTATTCCGGCCAATGCAGCAGCAGGCTATCCAGCCTGTGTGATAACCCTATCCGTCTCGCTCCTGCCAGGGAAGTGAAAGGAGCGAGGACATACTTTCGAATGCAGCAGTTGCTATCGAATACCATTACGTGCAACTCAGGGTAAGCACACGGAGTTCATCCGACTTAGTCGGCACCTGCTTGCTAACTATGCTTATATTCGACGCATTTGAGCGTTAGACGGAATTAGCAACATTCACCTTACTTCAGACTTTAAACATCGCTTCAGAGCTTCAATTTTCATAACAAATACCGTATTGACAATACCTCGCATTTGTTTTGCTTTGCATTTCCTCACATTTTTTGGTTAAAAATATTCATAACTCAGCCGTGACATAATGCCTGTTTCGTATTTCTAAACAATATCTTGTTTACAAAACACGAGGTCACAAATTTTCAGATCTTTTATGACTATCTAACGATGTAGCACAGATACAAAACGAGGTAACAGTCTTTCCAGCTCAATAAGGCTTATATTGTGTGGTTCCTACTAGACAACGATATATATAATATATGGATATACATATAATTATTTAAATACATAGAAAATATCCATAACTTAGGAACAAATATATTCAATATTCAATATATTCAAGCATTTATTTGCATAATAAAAGCACAAAGTCATGCATGCAAATACAGTTTATAATAATCTTAAAACTAAAACGATTGAATAATACAAGAAAAACTAATAATACATAGCTCTGAAATAATAATAACTGACTCAAACAAGAAGAAAAATGAGATAAAATAAGGAATTTTAGGTACACAGGTCAAAATACAATTTCTATATCACATATGTCATGAGAAGGCAATTATAATGTAAACTAATAATAACAATGTCAAAGAAATATAATAATGTCAGGTACATTGGTCAAAAAGCTTATCATAATATTCGTTAATGGAGTAAAAAGGACGGCACAAAAAATATTCTTTAACTGTTTTGTTAAAAGTTTTAAAATCATCTATATTTTTAATGTCGTCGGTCAATAGATTGTATACTTTTATAGCAGTATTGTTTAAGCTTTTGTCAAAATTTACATAATGCGCGTCATTTAACAGTAACCTATTCCTAATTCGTAATTTATAAAGATTTATGGTCGCACCCTGTTCCGCGTACAAATGTTTGTTGGTGAACACATAAACACAAATCTTATACAGGTACATAGAAATCACAGTCATAACTTTGTTCTTTATAAATATACTACGGTGCGACTCAGGTATTGTATGACATCCTTCTACTATTCTCATGGCTTTTTTTTGCTTAAGCAGAAGTAGATTTATATTAGATCCGTTTCCCCAGACCTCAATGCAATATCTAATGATGCTTTCAAAGTATGAAAAGTACATAGTTAATAAAACTTCTTTACTGGCAATGTTAGATAAGGCTGTCATGGCATAACACGCCCCCGCCAATTTTATATTAATCTTATCGATTTGATCATGCCATCTCAAATAAGGGTCAAGATCTACACCTAAGAATTGCACGCAATTTGCTTTATCAATTGGAATATTACAGTCAAAATCAGAACTTGTGGTGCTCCTACGAAATGCCATATAAAAGCTTTTACTGCAGTTCATTTTTAATCCGTTGGCTGCAAACCATAATGTGAGTTGCTGCCAGGAAGTTTGCATACGTGAATTCAACTCTTTAACGGACGTTGCACTAAAGATAACACTTGTATCGTCAGCGTAGAGATATGGCGTACCATAGCTTAATATATCAGGCAGATCATTTATAAATATTATAAATAGTAAGGGTCCTAACACTGATCCTTGCGGAACTCCATATTTAACATGTTTCTCATCAGATCTTACTGCATCTTCATTTGAGCTATTATTTTTTAATTCTACATATTGGCATCGGTTGGACAGGTATGATCTCAATAAGTCTAGAGCATTGCCACGCAACCCATAAAAATTAAGTTTATTTAACAATATTTCGTGATCCACACAGTCAAAGGCCTTAGTAAGATCACAGAAAATACCCCCACACGTAAGTCCTGAATTAAGGTGCGTCATAACTTCTGTTACCAAGTTACTTACTGCTGCCAACGTGTTTTTATTTTTCCTGAAGCCGTATTGATGCAAGGTAAAAATATCATTGTTTTCAAAATGAGCTTGTATTCTAGTGGCTATACATTTTTCAAACACTTTACCAAGAATTGGCAACAAAGATATGGGTCTAAAATTATTTATATCGGTTTTGCTACCCTTTTTATGAATAACAACCACTTTTGCTTTTTTGAATAGATCAGGGAAGGTTCCATTTAGTAGACAATCATTGAATATGATGCATAAAGGTATACACAACACATTAATATTCATTTTAATTATGTTGGTGTCTAAATTATCTGGCCCTGTCGAATAAGTATTTTTAAGATTTTTAACAATACGTATAACTTCAGGCTCAATAATTGGTGTCAAAAATATGGATCGACTACAACTATTACGTCGTTCTGTAAGTAATTTCATAAAAGTTGCGTCATTAACTTTTGTTGTGTCTTCGCCGACACTAACAAAAAAATTGTTAAAGGTGTTTACGATCGTTTTGTCATCACTTATGACGACATTGTCTATTTTGAGGGCAATCTTGTCATTTGTCTTGCATTTACCTGTGTTTTCCCTTACTAAGTTCCAAATCGCCTTTGATTTATTTTTTGCTCTAGAAATCGTTTTCTTTGTATGATTTTTCCTAGCAGTAGCAAATATTCGTGATAAACACACAAATAAATACCATGACCGGGATTCCAACCCGGGACCTCCTGCTTCGCAGGCAGGGTCACTACCAAGGCTAGGAGCCCGTTAAGTGCAGACTATTGTGATTACATTTCTATCGTCACCATCTTATCAGCACACTCTTCACTAAAAATACCTCACAATCAACACATCGGCTAAACAAAGCGATTTTATGTTCGCATCTATTGACGATCGATTGTTGATCTTTAATCGATAAGGACGCATTACTCACCAAAGAAACTGCTTTGTCATTAATGTATACTTATTCTATAGTACCTATAGTTTAACTTCGCCAAGTGCAAGGAAACAGAATGGCATAGTTTAATAAAATAATTAAATTTTTATTTTTCATATTTTTCATACAAAATAATTACATGTTCCATCAACCGCTAATGTAAAACGGGCATTCGAATTAAGAGCCCGGTTTAGCCAGAAAACGTGGCTAATGTTCGTGTATTCTTACCAAAAATTACCAATTTTAACATCTTTTTACTAAATAATTTTGTGTGAAAATGATCAAAAAAGTTTCATTTATTCCGTAGAAGACTATATACTTAACAAGACAAAAAATGATTTATTATGATTCAATAGCAATAAGGTCGAAAACCAGATAGATGTTTGAAGCTCGCTCATCAAAAAATGGTAAAACTGCTTTTAGAAAATGGTGGATTTTTAAAACACTGACAACAATTTTGAAAAAGTTTTTCATTTATTCCATTTATATTGAAATGATCTTTCAATTTTTGTATTACAACATGTAAAAATGTTTTTGTAACTGAAAATTCATGGCACAAAGTTGAACTGAATCGGACAAATTTATATACCGGGCTCTTAACTTTAATAAGTAAATGACAACTGTGACATTATATATCAATGTCACGTCGAATACTCATACTCCGTTTACACACTTGCAAATGGGTAATCAACCATTTCTTGTCACGAGTTGCCATTACGGTCTCCTGCGGCACTTTTAAAATCACTGTTTTGTGGCATTGAAATCGGAGCTACCGTATTGTCGCTCGCCAGGCGGCGCCACTCATGCGTAGGTCCTATATCAGTATGAGAGAATTGTCAAAGTGACGTTTGAAATGTTCCCGCAGGACCCACGTTCCACTAGCGCCCCTAGCGGAAAATCGACTCGTGGTAATCCTCAGCAACAAAACATGTTTTTTCTTTGGTACTTATAATCCCTTTTCATGATGGGCCATTCTACCAAGCATGTCAGTAGTACATACTACAACTTTATCTTCTAAATGGAGCCCATTACAATATCAGTGTCTTTGATAAATCAACTTAATTTAAGCCAAATACTTTTTAAATTATCATCAAATTTGCAACCTATTTGTAGGCATTCGTATGGGGAAAATATCTTCTTCTTAATTATCTGACTCTGACTGTATAAACCCGCCATCAAATATGATGGCGACTTTACAGAGCCAGATAGTCGCTATTTCATACTATTATCAAAATGACATAGGACCTTTTGGTTTTGGAAATTATGAAAACACTGTTTTTCGACTTGTTATATTGGACAAGATTGAGTTTGAAATGAAGAAATCTGTTATTTACTGTTGTTAATGATTATTTTAGAAAAGCTTGGTTTTAGTAGGTTAACTACTAATATTAATTAACAGTATAGACAGTTGGATATGTGGTCATCGTAAATTATAAATGCCAGTGAAAATGTAAAAGGTATAAATAGGTATAGTATAATGTTTGTTAAATTACAAAAAATAACGGATTGTCATAATTAAAGGTCAGTCAGCAATTAAAACGAGCAAGATGTTTAAAATTATTATATAATCAAGATGTTTAAAATTATTATATAATCAAGATGTTTAAAATATTAACACTAGACCCTACTCATAGTGTTGTGTTTCTGTTGGTGAGTAAGGTCGCCAGAGCTCCAAGAGGATTCACTGTGTTGACAGCTGGGGACCCACGGAGCAAAGCTTGCCCCTTTAGCTGTCAACACAGCGAATCCTCCTTTTTTTAAGGGTCGGCAACGCGCATGTAAGACTCCTGGAGTTGCAGGCGGCCATAGGCTACGGTGACCGCTTACCAATCGCAACATGTCACGCCTATTGTGATAAAAATACGTGAGTGTTAACCGTTCTATTATAAATACACAATGTTCTATTATACAATTTCAGATATATAAATCGATAATTGTTCGATTCGTAACAAATTGAAGTTGAATTGAAGTGTCCACGGTTTAATATTTCGCGAACAAGTCAATCTGTATCGGTTATCGGTTGCGACAGCCGCCCACACCAGCCGGCAGCCCACGCCCAGCCTTGGGACGGCTTATGATTTTTATAAACACTTATAAGGTACCACTTATTTGTGAGTTAATGAGTTTTTATTGTATTGAATGAATCTTGGAAGGCCGTTGATAAAATGATAAGTCGATATGCGAATGAGTTGATAATTTCTTCGAATATAATATTTTCTTCTGTTACCGCGATTGTTATTCATTGAAATTAATCACAAGTAACTTTTTTGATTGACGGGGAGAATTCGCATTCTCTCAGTCATCATCTTAACCCTGTGAAAACGAGTGCTGTAAAGGGCGCGAAACGTAGGGTCATGGTGTTAATAAACGCGATTAATCCGTTCTCAAGTGTTTAATTTCAATTTATTCGAAATGTAAAGTCATTTGGTCATATTTAGGGCGAATCCTTGTATGCTTTTCCGATAATATGCTATATTAATTTGGTATTTTTGCGGTTTATTTCTAGACTAGCAACCATCCCCTACTTCGCCCGGGTGCAATACAACAAAACAAACATTCCTCTTGAATCGCTCTTTAAAAAACTGTATCAAAATGCGTTGCGTATAGTTTTATTTTTATATTATGCATAAGGGTTCTTAATAATAAGGGTCGCTGTTACATATCGAGACGTTAACGAGTTTTGTAATTATAGACCCGAGAATTTTAAGAAACTAATTATGGTTGTTGCATACACTAGTTTTTCTACGACAGGTATAGCGAAAAAAGTCGATGTCGTATGCGTAAAGAAAATAAATTAACAAAATCCACTGGAGCATCGTTTAGCGGTGGTCTTATAGAATACCATAGACTACGTTATAATGTATACTTTTTTAATATCGCTGTCAGTCTAATTGACAGATAGAAGTGCTGGAGTATAAAAAAGCTAGAAGATGGAACTTAAAAATGAAAACACAAGTGTGGAAATATCCAGTGGCATCAAAAAAACAAGTTATAAAATACTCACAACACTTAAATAGGGTTTTCACTTTCACCTCTAATTAATCGTTTTATCTTCTTGTGTTATAATTGAACGAGCAGCCCTATTAGTTAGACTTTACATTTAATCCGGTGTGCGAGTAGGACAGTATGTCCGTCTCGCTCCTGCCAGAGTAGTAGTAGGAGCGAGACGGACATACTTTCGAATGCCGCACTCGCAATTTAATGCAACTCATGGTACGCACATAGGGCGCCGCTTTACGCGTGCATAGCGCTATCGCGCTCACACAACGGTGCGGCGTGCGGATCCGCATTAGTGTGATAAACGCATTATATAATTTGGCAATTTAAGGTTTCACTGACGATAACCAATTATTATTTTATTGTTTCTAGAGGTATATGATTGTACGTAGGTATCGTAAACTAGATATTTATACAATTAAACTTTAATGCATAAGAAGCAGAACATTGCACAAATGGCGGACTTAACCCCAAAAGGCATTCTAAATCAGTCGACTATAGGGGCAGAGAGAGATATTTAAGTTGGTGCTCGAAATAATTATTTTATGGAAACAATCAACTGTTATAATATAATCCTAATAGTATATAAGGTTATACCTAAAATAATGTTACTTTGCTATTCCGCCGAACGTGCTAGTCAATTATTGCCAATCCGTTATACCTACTTGCGTATTTTTTGCATGCAATTAATGTTGCGGGTCGTAACCCGCAATACGCAAAAAGATATGTTTCATCTCTCTACGAGGCATCCTCAGGAGAAGCAGGAGATGTTGTCTTACTGGCGTCCGACAAGTGAATAATATATTGCATAAGTCCGCAAATAGGTATAACGGGTTGGCACTAATTGACTAGCACGTTTGGCGGAATAGGTTAGTATAACATTATTTTCGTTATTAATATGGAATTCCGCAAAGTAACGCCTGATTCAATAAATTACCTATACAAGTATGCACACAGCTACATAATACAACTTATATAATAATCAAAATTAACTAATACATACTATTCATACACCTAAGTTGGAGGAAATTACATAGATTATATTGCACAAAATTTTCCACGTTCAGAATATTTTTTTATTTATTTACTGTATATAAGAAATATTATTTAAACTAAACTCTTTCATGTACTCTCGTCTATTTTAATTCACTTTTATCTAATTAAATTTATAAACCACACGTTAAATAGTATTATAAAATATCAATAACCGTGATTACAAAACACCTGATATAATCGGATCCATGGATCATGGATCCATAGATCAATGATCCACGCACGCGCACCGAACCGTCGTGGCATCGATCCGACATGCTGTGACCCGCGCAAATCATACTTTTTGCGATCTATACTTTTTTGGCATACTTTATTAGTTTGTGGTTTTATATAATTTGTATAAAAACCACAATAGTTCTTGATTAGGGATCACGGTAAATCTATTTTTCATAATATTATAACGAAAAAGTTGTTTTGGGGTGTCCGATGTTTACCAGAGTCGCTACAGGTAATTTTTTATTGTGATTTGTGATAGACATCTGTTTACAATTTACAAAACATTACAATTGTATGTATATACATTTTAAATTAAGAATGAAGCTTTAAACTATCGCGATTTGAGATTTAAAAAAAACTGACAAGTAACGTAATATGAACATAAATTGAAATAGATGGAATAAACTAAAGAAAAATACCAACACCGACGGAGGCCAATCCGAGGATCGAACTCGGGTCTTCAGTTTAGGCTGGATTTGACCAAACTTTTTAACCAAGAGTATCGCTTACTCTTGGATACTAATGTCAAAATCCCATAGTAATTTGACGTTACTATCTAAAAGTAAGCGTTATTCTCGGAATGAAAAGTTGGTAAAACGCAGCCTTAAGCGGCTACAACATATTAAATAATATTTTTAATGGGTCACTCACGTACCTAATTAAGTCGATTATCGCTCGACATGTCTCACATGGCACTGCACACTACACGACTTGCCTCTGTGGCCGTGGTCGCTCCTGATGACGATTTTCGTAAAGATCGAAACATGTCGAGCGAAATTCGACTTAACCGCGTGAGTGACCCGTCAAAAATATTATTTAAAATGTTCGAGTCTCACGAGAGCTTTATAGTTAGAATTTCGCTTATTCAATAACATCTATTCTATAACCTCAACGTATTTTAGCCTGAAGCCAAACTTTCATGGGCACTCGATAACCATCGGCGTCACCAATCGATTCAATCCGATTACCGCGACCCGCGACGAATCGCGCCAATCGATTCTATACAAACACCGACACATTTTCCGACCACCTTTGAACCGTATTCCGTTACCATAAGGTCGAGAATTGGTCAGTTAACACTGTTAGCGGTGATACACTCGCCATCAGATACATCGGAGCTGCCAAGGTGGTCACAAATATCTAAGCACGCCTCTATCGTCAAAGCGTTAGAGTGCATGTTCAGATATTTGTGAGCGCCTCAGCAGCTTCGATATATCTGATGGCGTGCAAACAGCAACACTTTTGACTAATCAAACTTGAACCTAATGCCGTTGTAAAAGGGGTCACAAACGGTCAGTTGGCGGTGGAACCTGTCCACACTTTCGCTCGATTGCGTATTCGTAATTAGTCAGTGTCATTTAGCCGCTTCAGATATATCTAAGCGGCCAAGCTGTCTAAAACATCTGAGCACACCTGTTAAGATGCCACAACTGTCAAGTTGTTATCATTCATCATTATCATTCAGATCTCAATAACTACGCACCTGATATTCATATAAATAAAACTTCAACATATTTCCTTCAAACTGTCAAACGTGAAAATACGATTTACATGTTTCTGGTTAGAACGCCGAAACCGTTGAGATTATTGAAATAATTCTTAGTTAAGTAGTTGAGTAACAACTAGTTCTTAAATCTGGTAAAAGCTTTTATCCACAATATTTGTAGTTTAGTTGTAAACAGCATTTATCTGATTACGCGGTTTATTTTGATACGCCCGTCTACTATCGCCTTCTCATTTTTTGCGTGGTCGTGCAATTAGTCCTAACTCGCTCTCTTTTGCTCGCACATGGCACTGCTGTCGATGAACTTTACACCGATTCAATAGTTATTACAAATGGACGAACAACTGTAATGACATCTCTTTCAATTTATAATTTATATATATTAGTGTGACTACTTAGAAAAAAAAGCATGAATCAAAACATTTATTACATTTAATAAATGATTTGAATCGTGGTTTACAATTGGACGAACAATGTTAAGATATATGATCAGAAATTTTGGACACCTTGACCGCTCAGATATATTTTGTCGGTGAGTGTACTCGTGTTATTAAGTTTGTAATAGAAAATAATTGGCGATGCACTTTCGTTTAATCAAACGGGATTATGTTTTCGTAATCTTTCTTTCATCGGATGAAAGTAAGCGTGTAATTTATTTGACTTATTTGACTCTTATTTAATCTGTTTGGGCTACGTCTTAAATAAAAAGATGTATGAAGTCTTAGGCGGATGTCACAATGAATGCGATTCGCCCGCTCGCCGGTGTGTGTGTGACAAATGCGTATGTATAGCGCTATTTCCCGTGCACATGTGGTCCGAATCGCTACCAGTGTGACATTTGCCTAGAAATATTTTGATCCAATTCACCCTGTGACCCAATTTGCCTCTACTTTCTTCTTTTCTTTGTTCTTGTTTTCTTTTTTTGTTAGTTAAGCTTTTCTTGTATTTAACTATCTTTTCTTGTATCTAATTTAAACTTGAGGTGTGCAATAAAGAGTATTCTATCTATCTATCTATCTACTCTACCGCTGATGGGATTTAAATACGAATATAAGCCAAATCGATCAAGGCAAATTGCTAAGTAGGGGTCGCAAGTTCACTAATTAAGTCTATTACTAATGAACTAATTAGACCTATTAAAAGTACCACAAGCATATGGGTACACGGTCGAGTAAGTAGATGCGATTAGCTTTGGTTTTCAATTAATTATGAGACGTCATTAGACAAATGATCGTTAGGCGCGGTCTGAGGCAATCCTCGGCCTTGACTTAATGCGTTCACTGTTTCTAGGGATCCGCAGATTGTATAAAAAATGCGGATATTATAGAAATTAAACACTTTAGAACGGAATAATCGCGTTTATTAACACCATGATCCTACGTTTCGAGCCCTTTACAGCACTCGTTTTCACAAGGTTAAGAGGATGACTCCTCCTAAACGCGATTGATCCGTTCTAAAGTGTTTAATTTCGATGAATAACAATCGCGGTAACAGAAAACAATATAATTCAGTTATTATGTTAAAAAAAAGACTAGCAAGTGTCTACCATGAGTTGCTATAGGTTTCGAAGGATAGATTTTGACACGTTATCTACAGTTGCATCCCGCTTTGTCCTGCAAAATCGAGCAAAATATACTGACAGTTGCGTTGACGTCTATAGATTTCTATAGTATATTTTAAACTCGTGGTAAGCACAAAGGGATGTATATTATTTTAATATTAAATGTTTTACAATTCCGTCTATGCTAAGTTTCATAAAGTTTGATAGCACAGTTTGTAAAAGTGTTAATTAAATGTCATAATTTAATAATAATTTGACGATTAAAATAACACTAAAGTTTGACAATTCATTTGCATGGAAGAGGTGGTTTAATGCTAATCAGCATTAAATACACTATTATCACATTTTTTATTTTACTCACTTAGGAATTAATCATAAAAACAGAACCCTTGACATTCCCTGACATGATTGTTATAATTTCCAGTCAAAACAAAGACCCTGAAAGCCGCAATTTTATTATTAAGAAATAATGCCAAAATGGCCGAAACGGTTTAACCTTACCGGCGTCCGCTCGTTAACTTTTTCTACTTATTTTTAACCAAAAGACATTACATTGTTAGACATACTTTGTACTCCAATCAACAACGACTGTTTTCTAGGTTTCGAGTTCAACTTGTTTGTACATTTAGATGACACATCGTGCAGCCAGACTGAATTCAATACAATCAAGTCATATTAAAAGTCTCGTGAGACTCGAACTTTAAATAATATTTCAAATGGGTCACTCACGTAATCAAGTAAATTTTCGCTCGACTTGTTTCGATTTTTAGGCACCTAATGACGATCACTTAAAGATCAATATCGAGCAAAAATCGACTGAATTACGTGAGTGTCCCGTTAAAAATAATACTTAATACAATCAAGTAATATTTAAAGCAATCAAATTTCTGACAGTTGATAAAATTAAAAGTTTTATGTAAATAACGCTGATACACCATATTAAACTAACAACAGTAGTACCAGTAACCACACGTCAATAAATAAAGCGTAGATATGTATTGTTAAAGTAAATAAACTTAAACTTTGTTTTATTTAACCGAGTAAGTACTTTATCTCGCTCAGAACACTTTTTCTAGTATATTTATTTGTAGATTACAGGTACTAAAGAAATTCTAAAACAAAATCCTTTATTCAAAACACAAATAGACAAGGAGTTAGATTAGGAGAGTTTATGTAATACGTCAAAATGGCTATTGAAATATGCTTACTTAATTTTAAAAAAACTAACGAAACTAACAATGAACACCCAAATGAAACGTATTCCCATTTCCATTTATCATCGATGTTAATTTAGTAAGCATCAACAGGCTAACCCCTTTCACTGGACTATATAAACACTGGTCCAAATGCGTGTTTAATTAGCTTAATTTTGTCCTAATGACCCTTAATAGCCCTTTACAATTAAGACTGGAAAGGACACGAGAGGCACATTTAAACGATACAGCTTCAATGTAAAAATAATCGTTTTGTGTGTCTACCCACAACTTGTTGAAGACAAGTCTTGATTTCATGATAATGTAAGTAACAATAAAGCAAATACCAAACTTAAATGAACGTTTTGAAAAACAAATGTACCGAAACGTGACAAAATAAGGAAGGAATATGAAAGAGAAGCTTCTGTACTTTAGTAATATTACTTATTCTGTGGTTTAACCCATCAAGTAGATATATCGATAAATCTACTCCACTAATAAAATGTCATTATCTAACAGGGCATCGAAAGGAAGTGCGTCGGGTATTCCACGCACGGAGCTAACTTCCGCACTGGTGAAATGACCTGAGGGACCTCACTAATCGTATGTGGAAGTTGTAACCATTTCATCGTTTCGTCACACTGGTTTTTGATAAGTAGGAGGAATAGTTTTTCCAATAAAATAGTAAACAAAATTAAACAGCCTCCTTAGCCTAATTGGAAGTGACCCTGCCAAAGAGGCAAGAAACCAAATGAACGAAAGTAATACTTTGTGGTAGGCCAATTGGGGATAGCCAACTTTTTTCGTGAGTCTAATGGTATTAGTGAAATGATGAAGAGTTGAATTTTTGAACTTTTGATTTTAATCATATCAATAATTGCCAAAGATTTTACCAAAAACAAACATCTGATTCTTTTGTCAATACTGGACATGTTCTTCCTCCTTTAAATAATTCTTGTTACCTTTCAATTAACTACTACACACAATCAATAAAAACTGTCAGCCCGGCAATTATTACATCAATTGTTATTGAAACAGATCGATCACAAACACTATCAATCTTAGATTCAATCAACGCGGCAACATCAAAGATACCTTGCAAAGATTGACAGTATATATTTACAGTCGCCATCAGATGTTTGACACATCGGAACTGCCGAAGTGCTCACATATAACTGAACATGCACTCTAATGCTTTGATAATAGAGGCGTGTTCACATATTTAAGAGCACCTCAGCAGTCCCGATATATCTGAAGGAAACTGTACCATTGCAAACTCTATTACTAACCAATTTTAGTCCCTACTGCAAAGACATACGGGCCATAAATGGTCAGTTAAGATAGTTACTGTTTGAACTATCATTGACATATCAATTGGACCAGTTTCAAACCTTAATGCTCGGTACCTTAATAAGGTATGAATCAGTGTTGCTTTAACCAAAGTTCTTATTAAAATTAGGGTTATCATCCTTGACCTGTGGGTTGAAACAAAAGATCAAGATAATTATATTTTTTTGCTGGATTCATTACTTGTAATTGAAAAACTAGATGTTGATTTGTAAAATACACCATAGATGGGTTCTCAAAGTTTTAGTTTGTTGAAAAAATTGTTAACACATGATTTGTTTACTGCCGAGTTTTTTTAACATTAGCAAGCTAACAACACAGTAAAGCTTTGGAACACTCTACCAGCTCCCATAAGGCAGTGTCAGTCAGTGGCATCGCTGAAGGCTAAATTAAAAACATTTTAGTCAGAAACATAGTATCTAACCTAATAAATTGTTTTTTTATTTTATTAATATCTATTATATATTATATATTCATAAATTAGGCATACTTATATATTATTAGTTACCTAGGTTAACTGGAAGAAATCCCTCATAGGGATAAGTTCGCCTTTGTATTTTTCTGTCTATTCCATTTTGTTAATGTATATCCTGTTTTGTGCAATAAAGTGTTTACTTACTTCTTTAAAAAAGCTAGGGAATATTGCTTGGTTGTATAAATTTTACATACCTTCCGATAATTATTCTTTATACAGAAAAAAGTAAGTACGTGAAACAAAAACTCATGAAATATATAAGGGTAGGGTTAATCGGGTCACTCACCTTTTCGTCGCCTTAGCGCGTGAGTGACCCGTTCTAATGTTTAACTCGTAAATAGTCTAACTCGTATTTTGCATGATCACTTTATTCGGTAAATGACTTTGCAAATTGGGAAAACGTTTATTTTCAAAATATACATTTCAAATTAAAAATATAATTATGACACAGTAAGTGTAACTTACCTAACTCGTGCTTGTTTTTGGTGTCTTTTTTTATTTTTTTTTTATTATCAAGGTAAACAAATAGTTGAAAATGTTGAAGCTACATAAAGTGTTAAAAGCTTCGTTGAGGCGGTAAAATTAATTTTAGCATTTTCCCAGATAATTTCATTGCGTTAAGTACAACCTGTCTTAAAGGAAGCCAAGTTTAATTACTACCTAAAATTTGAAATCTGACACTTAGCTTTAATTTTTAAAGTGGCACTAAAAACCAGTGAGAATGGACAACAATGGCGACTGTAGCAATTAACCCGATCGGTCAGAGGGAGGTAATGTGTTTCATCAATCATTGTAGAACATCTTTGCAAAAATATTCAGAAAAATATAATAGGTTCCGCCGATTATATGGAGTTGTTAGTCATCAGCAGCGTAAGAGTTTTTCTGTATAGATGTAAGAATAGTTAAGATTAAGACGTATTTATTTACTTAGGTGCTAATGTAATCTGTGTGTTAGTGTTATTATTGTACGCCCGGAATAGGCAAAATGTTGGACCTTTTCGTAACATGTAAGACCTATTTGTATATATAAGACCTATTTGTACACAGTTTCTGACAATAAATGCATCTTATCTTATCTGCAAATGCTTTAGTATCCTAATCCCATACAAAATAAATAAATATTTAGGATAAATATGCAACAAAAAGTGATTTAGAGTTATCAAAAACATTTAGCTGGGTCGTGTCGGTATTAGTAATGTCGTGAGACCATAGTGATTTTTTAAATATAAATACTTTTTAGTGCCTTAGTTGCAATGACGACTGGCATAATCTGTATAAGTAAGTTAAAAATTGAAAGAGATGTCATAAACTATAGAAAAAGTGACCAAGGCCCCCGGTGCCCAGCGCTGGGATAGAACCAGCGACCTCCTGCTTTCGCCCATCCCTGGGCACTGGGGGCCTTGGTCACTTTTTCTGTAGTATATGACATCTCTTTAATTTATAATTTATATATAGTAGTGTGACTACTTAAAAAAAGGGGATCAAAACATTTATTATATTTAAGAAATGATTTAATTCAATTTAAGTTACTATTACCTCAAGCAGTACCCTAAAATCGCGAAGTAACTTAAATTACTAAAGTGACTCGATGATCCCGCGGAATTCGAGTCATTGTACTGCGATAACATCTTTGGATGGAGAAAGAAGCTTTTAAGCAAATTTTTCAGCGTTCACTTACGTGTTATTAAAACAATCTCGTCGTCTTGTTGGCAATTTTTGTCTCAATAATCCCTTTTTATTTTATACAATTTCAAATTTCATTGAAATGTGAAAATTATTTTCGTAGAGAACATTTCACATAGGCAATAGTTGGCAAATTATTGAAATAGGTAATGGAGTTTTATGTTAAAAAGTGCATCTAGCCACAAATGTTTTATTTTATCTAAGAGACAAGTGTCAGGTTGAAGTATCAAGACGTGAAGGAACGCGCGGTGTTAAAATAAATAAATAAGTATATTTATATTATTAATCAAATGTTTT
The DNA here is from genome assembly GCA_949128165.1 of Lathronympha strigana. Lineage (NCBI taxonomy): Eukaryota > Metazoa > Arthropoda > Insecta > Lepidoptera > Tortricidae > Lathronympha > Lathronympha strigana. The sequence continues at coordinate 962,197 of OX421920.1, forward strand.
CCCCTTGTAAATGTTTTCTTGTACTGAGGTGTGCAATAAAGAGTATTCTATCTATCTATTTATCAATATTATGGGACAATCTTACACAATCGACCTAGTCTCACAGTAAGCTCTATAAGCTTGTGTTATGGATACTGGACGACGATATGCATAATAGATATAAATACTTAAATAAATAGAAAACATCAATAATTCAGGAATGAATATTCGTCATAATATAGACAATATCGTCATAAAATAGACATAATTTATACTAAATTATAAATTGAAAGAGATGTCATATCCCGTGATCGGTTAGCCCAGTGGTTAGGGCGTCTGCCGCGAAAGCAGGAGGTCGCTGGTTCGATCCCAGCCCTGCTCACCGGGGGCCTTGGTCACTTTTTCTGTAGTATAATATGACATCTCTTTCAATTTATAATTTATATATGTTTAGTAGTGTGACTACTTAAAAAACAAAAAACATGAATCAAAACATTTATTACATTTAATAAATGATTTGATTCCTGCTCAACAATTGTATAATTATGTAATGCGGCGCGACGCGCGGAGGGCGTGTCGAGCCTCATACAAATCCTTCAGTCCAGGTGGGACGTCAGGTTTACTCGTCTAAGCTCAGATGCGAGAGGAAAGGAACGGGCGGATGATAGAAACACAAATATTATGAAATGAGATAGGCGGGCTTTTATGCCGCTTTATTTGTAATAGAACTTATGCTAGATACTTATATTCTAGGTCCTAGTTTACGGGGTGCGCGAGGGGTCCTGGTTCGGACCTAAGCGGATCGCGAGTCCCTATTCTGGTACGCGATCCCGTGGGTATCTTATCCCGGGCGACGGTCGCTCGGGGTAAGGGAGTGCAGGCGAAGCGCTAGATCGTCTAGATCAGTATATGCACCGACCGCGCTCTAGTGTTCGGGAATACAGGAATCAGGATGGGTCCTGATGCGTCCAAGCAAGTCGTAACCAGCCGCGCTTCAGGATCCGGGAATAACGGGAACAGGACGAGCTCTGACTCGTCCAAGCAAGTCGCAACCAGCCGCGCTTCAGAGCTCGGGATTTTCGGGAGAGGCGTTGAGTTAGGATGCGTCTAAGCAAGTCGGAACCAGCCGCGCTTCCATACTCGGGAATACAGGAGAGAGGGGGAGAGGTTCCCAGTTCGTCAAAGCAAGTCGAAACCAGCCGCGCTCTGGGAGAGCGAGCTGTCCTAACGGCGGGGCACCGTGAGAACAACTGCTGTCTGAGTTTTTTTTTTTTTTTTTTTAACCTGGCAGGGGCTCCATGCACTGAGCTTTGGAGCGTACGGACTGTGAAGTGGGATGGTAGCCTGGGGAAAATCCAGGACCCTTCCACGACATCACACGATATTTACTACTCTGGAATACTCCTTCTGAGTTTGCGCTCCAGAGAGATCGGTTGGACCGGGTCCAACCAAATCTGAGGTGTGTGTAAGAAAACTAGCTACTGGGAGTTTTATTGCTGGTTCGCTACCCCTAACCTAGCCGAGAAGATTCCAGCAAGAAACTCAGCTAGGTCCGATCGCGGTCGGATTGATGCTATCCGGTACGCGGCGGTACCGGGTCGATAACGGACTGAATGTGTCTATGTCGCGGGGTGGGCGACCCCGCCGGCGGGGACGCTGGTGTGTACGCGGCGCGTCGGGCGACGATATTGCAGCGCGCCTTCTTTCGAAGTCGGCTGCGATTTCGTCGTCCGGGTCCGTGAGTGTGTGCCTAGGTCGCCGGACTGAGCGACCCCTAATCAGTGAATCGTGAGCAAGAAGTTCCGGAGGTGGTGGAGGAGTTGGCAAATAATTGGCAGCATTCCTGACTAGTGGATTCCTATGATGGGAGGCGTTATCAAAGTAACGCCGAGCAGTTTGCTTAAAGAAACCGTACATGGAGTTAAGCTTCATGTCGCGGTGCAGACTGAGGTTCGTCTGGTACCACGGGGCACCAGTCGCCCTACGGAGGAAACGATTCTGTACGACCTGAAGCGGCTTGAGACGTGCCTTACTCATGTGGGAAAATACCACACTTGAGTAACTCATTATGGGACGAACACACGTCTTGTAAAGCGTCAGCTTATTTCTAAGTGACATCTTACTAAACCTGTTGATCATCCCCCCAAGCCTACCTAGTACGAAGCTCGCATTTCTTCGTACCCTACGGATGTGGCTAAGGAAAGTCAGTCTACGATCGAGAGTAACGCCGAGGTATTTCACCTCATTGACCCACGGGATGCGTTGGTCGAAAAGCCGAACCGGTTCCACCCTCGAGTCCAACGGCATATTGTCTGTTGGGTGGAATATTATCGCTGCGCTCTTATCCGGATTCACTTCAATACGCCAAAGACGAAACCATTGGCCTAGGTCAAAGATTGCATCCTGGAGGTATTTCCGAATAAGGTCGTAGCGAGTGTGCGTCGTATAGAGCGCGGTGTCGTCCGCGAACAACCCTAGTTCGACACGCGGGTGCCTAGGTAAGTCGTTCGTGAACAACGAATAGAGCGTAGGAGAGAGGACGGAGCCTTGCGGGACTCCGGCCCTGATAGGGTGTGGGTCTGATAACGTTCCCTCAATTCGGTAGCAAAAGCTTCTGTCCGTAAGGAAATCTCGTATTATGAGTACGAGTCTGTCCGGCATTCCGATTTGATATAGTTTGTATACCAAACCGTTATGCCAGACCTTGTCGAAGGCTTTTGCAACGTCAAGAAGGATCGCACCAGTCTTTAACCCCCTAAATCGCGAAAACCCGAAGGTTATGTGCTCCGTGAGGCGGTGCACCTGGTGGACGCTCGAGTGTCCGGATCTAAAGCCGAACTGCTCGTCAGTAAGAATTGAATTTTCAGTCGTGAAACTGAGAATTCGGGTGAGGATGATGCGCTCATATAGCTTCGCAAGCGAGCTAAGTAAGCTGATGGGCCTATACGAGGCGGGCGAACGCCGGGGTTTTCCCGGCTTCGCGATCCCGATGACCGTTGCACGTTTCCACGCGGCTGGAAAGTGACTGCTGTCTGAGTATGGCGCTCGCGGCCTTATATACGGATCGACGCGCGGGGACGCGGGGGGCGAGGTACTCTCTCAGTCCGCCGTGGGTCGGCGCGCCGCGCGCACGTTGCGGTGCCGGCGCTGGCCGCGGTGTGCGATGCGTAGATTTGTGTGCGCGCTGTGGGCGCGGCATCACAGTCCCGTCGCAGCTCGGGAGATTTTTACCTATTGGGAAAAATCACCTATATTACTGGGTTATGACACGGTTTTCCAGGTTGTCTATGCCTCCGCGTATGTGAGGCTGATTGTAGGTTATGCTGAGATTGATTGATATATGTCTACCTTGTTGTCCATATTGTTTTCGGTCTAAATGTCCGGTTCCATAGCAAATCATTACTTAATGAAAAAGAAAAGAATAATAACTTTGTTGTTGATGTGTTACTATTGTTAATAATTATTCATAATAAATACTCTTTATTCATGTTAATAAATACTCTTATGTTTCATTTATTTATTTATTTTCCCTACTTCGGGTCATCCGGTAACTGGGTAGGCGCGCGAGCCCCCTCTTTTTGCCTCTGTTTCGCTTCTTGCCGGCCCTTTTCCCTCTCTTCTTTTTGAGGGTCGGTGGTGGTGCTGCGGTGTGGAGTGGTGTTGTCGCTGGGGATGGCGGTAGTTCCACGATGAAGGCGGCGTATTCGTTCCTGTCGGTGTCAACTGGCATTTGTTTTTGTTGTAGTATTGTTTCTGGGTTTTTGGTGTTTTTTCTTGGTTTTGGCGTACGATAGTGTGTATTTCTTGTAACTTTTCGAAATCTCTGACTTGTGGTCTGGGAAATGTATTCTGGTCGTTCGGGTTCCTGGGTTCTCTGCCGTACATTAGGAAGGCTGGTGTATATTTTGGTGACTGTTGTCGTGGTGTATTTATCGCGAGATTCAATTCTGGTAGGTATTTATCCCAGGTTTTATGCTTATTATCTATGTCAGTTGATATCATGATTCCCAACGTCTTATTAATCTTTTCGGTGTCGTTGCATTGTGTTGAATAAGGTGGGGTGAGCCGGTGATTTGTGCCGTATTTCTTTAGAATACCTGTGAAAGTCTTTGAGCCATACTGCCGGTCGTTATCTGTTATTCGGTTTTCAGGTGCTGCGTGTCGCAACGCAATTTGTTGTTCGCATGCTTTTGCACTTGTATTTGCGGTGGCGTTTCTTAGTGGTGCTACCGTCTGTATGGTTTTTTCGACTCTCAACTGTCCTGCGGATGGTGTGTCCTGGTTCTGCTTAATTATGTTATCTGTTTCGGTTCGTGGGGTGTGGACATTCTTGCTTGTTTCTGGATCTGTTTTGCTATCGTATCGCGTTTTTTCTACTTTTTTATACAGGTTTCCGTGTTTTACGCAATCTGGATTAGTCGGGTCTGAATGGCGTCGTACTGTGTTCCTTGTTTCTGAGTGCCGGTTTATGTCTTGTATTGCGCCTACTGGGTTTTGTGACAGCTCATCTGTTATCTGGTTTTGTGTCGGTGTAGTTTCCTTGTGAGTTTGTAGGGGGGGATTTTCTGATGTGCTTTCTGTTTTCTCGTGGTTCTCTGCGTCTTGTGCCTCGTTTGTCTCTGGTTGTGTGTTATTTTCCTGTTTTTCCCCTTCATCTTTTTCTTCGGTTCTCAACTCTGACCAGACCAGTGATACTCCTACTCTCTTCAATACATCCATTCCAATTATAATGTCTGTTGCTGTCGGTAGTACTCGTAGCCAGTGTTTTATCTTAACACCCTGTATCTGTATCTCTGCTAATATACTCTTTCTGGACAGTGTTTTCGCCCCGTTCGCTAACCGTACTTCCCGAGTTTGGTATTTCGTAAGTAACGCTGTGTTCTTGCATTCGTTGAATACTGTCTGGTTTATATACGTGTTTGTTGAACCCGTGTCTATGAGGCCTTGGTACTTACGGTCCATGATTTTGACGTCTGTGTAGATTCGGTTGTCCTCTCTGTCTGTGTTATCCGCGGCTCCGAGTGTCTCTGTATTTCCCCACTTCGCTTTTCTACAACAATTTTTACTAAGTTCTCCTCGTTTGCCGCATTGGCTACAGAATATCTGTCTTTTCCCCCTACATGAGCTCATCTCATGCCCTGGTTTTCCACACGACCAGCAACAGGTGTTTCGGTCATATTTCGGGTGTATCTTTCCATCCGTTGCTTCACGGTCGTTGTCGTGCGTCCAGCACGATGTTCCTGCGTTTGCCTCTGTGTACGTGAAGGTTTCGTATTCTTTTGCGAGTTTTAACAAACCTTGGATGTCTTTGACGTCTTGCCGCCTTATATACATTTTGTAGTTTCTCTGCATGTTCTCGTGAACGCGATATAGCTTTTCTTCTTCTGATAGGCCTCCATACCGCCGTATCAGCGTTTGTAGATCGGTGAGGTAGTCAGTAAACCTTTCTCGAAATCTCTGTTTTCTGGCCACTATCTTCGTTATGAGGTCCTCCTCGTAATTGCCGGGGAAATAGTAAACTTTGAAGAGCTCCACGAACTGTTCCCATGTTTTCCATTTCTCTGTGTTGTTTCTATACCAAAGGAGTGCTTTCCCTTGCAGTATTCGAGGTAACGCGGGTAGGATCTCTTCTTTTTTGATATCACTTGCCTTGGTTAGTTCCTCCAGTCTTTCCAAGAACTCCACAGCGTCGTCTGTGGTTTTGAAGGATAGGTTCCATTCCCTTATAAGCTTCGTTATCGTTTTCGCCGTATCATCGGCTTCCTTTCTACTCGGTGAGCGAGAGTCGTTTTCGCTTTTTATCAGTTCCACCAGCGCCTTCCGTATGTCTTCTACCGTTTGTCCCTCGGTTTCGATGCCGTGTTCTGCCGCTAGCTCTGTGAGCTTGGCTTTCTTCAGTTTATACACCCACGAGGTCGGCATTCTTGCTGATTTTTCACTGTCACTGTCACTGACACTTACTTACTTGCTTTCGTGAGGGGGCTGCGCTGTTTGCCTATTAGGGATGACCTGTTATTATTTATGGGAAAAATAACTTTATTAATGTTTATTTCTTTATCCTATTCCTCTCGAGCTTGCTCCCGTCCTGGGGAACTAAGACTCTTAGTGAGTTTATTGAGTTGGGCGCCAGATGTAATGCGGCGCGACGCGCGGAGGGCGTGTCGAGCCTCATACAAATCCTTCAGTCCAGGTGGGACGTCAGGTTTACTCGTCTAAGCTCAGATGCGAGAGGAAAGGAACGGGCGGATGATAGAAACACAAATATTATGAAATGAGATAGGCGGGCTTTTATGCCGCTTTATTTGTAATAGAACTTATGCTAGATACTTATATTCTAGGTCCTAGTTTACGGGGTGCGCGAGGGGTCCTGGTTCGGACCTAAGCGGATCGCGAGTCCCTATTCTGGTACGCGATCCCGTGGGTATCTTATCCCGGGCGACGGTCGCTCGGGGTAAGGGAGTGCAGGCGAAGCGCTAGATCGTCTAGATCAGTATATGCACCGACCGCGCTCTAGTGTTCGGGAATACAGGAATCAGGATGGGTCCTGATGCGTCCAAGCAAGTCGTTACCAGCCGCGCTTCAGGATCCGGGAATAACGGGAACAGGACGAGCTCTGATTCGTCCAAGCAAGTCGCAACCAGCCGCGCTTCAGAGCTCGGGATTTTCGGGAGAGGCGTTGAGTTAGGATGCGTCTAAGCAAGTCGGAACCAGCCGCGCTTCCATACTCGGGAATACAGGAGAGAGGGGGAGAGGTTCCCAGTTCGTCAAAGCAAGTCGAAACCAGCCGCGCTCTGGGAGAGCGAGCTGTCCTAACGGCGGGGCACCGTGAGAACAACTGCTGTCTGAGTATGGCGCTCGCGGCCTTATATACGGATCGACGCGCGGGGACGCGGGGGGCGAGGTACTCTCTCAGTCCGCCGTGGGTCGGCGCGCCGCGCGCACGTTGCGGTGCCGGCGCTGGCCGCGGTGTGCGATGCGTAAATTTGTGTGCGCGCTGTGGGCGCGGCATCACAATTAATACTATTGTTATTAATTATGTCTATTTTTTCTACAGAAAGCGTAAGTGAGGATACGTTTGTTTGAAATCTTACTGTCTATGTACTGTTACAGCTACTTGTAGCAATGACTAAGGCCATACTTTCTCGTCCTGCAAAAGAAAGTGATTACTAAATTCGGTTTGTTTATGGCGTAGCCCGCGGCTAGGCCTTCTACAGTTTATAGTTCATTGTCTCGCGTTTGTTACACCTACCGTTTCGAGCTTTCTTCTACGTTTTTGGGTTTCAGAAAGCTTGGTTCTGCTTTTGTAAGTACGAGTATGACTTTTATAATTGCGCTTGGTAATGCTTTCATTAAGTCATGGTTAATTTTGGACTGATACCTAACCCACAAAGTAGCTACAAACTGTAAGGTCCTGGGTTGGGATTCTGGTTCGTGTGTTCGGATGCAGTTCCTAAGTAATGGATGTTTCTTGAAACATTTGTGTATTGTTTATTTATATAAACAGTCGCGTTATAAGTAGAAAGTGGTATTCATGGTATAAATAAATAATGATTATGGGACAATCTTACACAAATCGACCTAGTCCCACGGTAAGCTCAATACGGCTTGTGTTGTGGGTACTAGACGATGATATATATATAATAGATAGATACATATAAATACTTAAATACATAGAAAACATCCATAACTCAGGAACAAATTTGGATTTGGCAGGATTTGTGATAAACAGTCAAGTAAATGCCCTGACCAGGATTCGAACCCGGATATATATTGGAAAATACTTCTCAAATGTCGTGAAACTCTATTAAGAAAGGATTTATTGTAATTCAGGACTCAAGCAGGAGTGACAACAGGGTTCCTAAACTATACGGTAGTAACTCTGTTTTCTCTCATGTTCAAATTTTGCTGCACTGCATTTATTTGTTTGTTTAACACGAATATTTGTTCCTGAGACACAGATATTTCTTGTGTATATAAGTATTGATTGATACACTTTAATACGACAAGTCTTAATATTGTCGTCTGTTACCGCGATTGTTATTCATTAAAATTAGACACTTTAGAACTTAGAACGAAAGAGAGGTTACTGTGGGACTGTCGGTTTCTGTAAGGTTGTCCCATAATTATTGTTTTCATTCTGTATTGTACCGAATATCGATATGTAGATTTAACCCATCTAAACCGTGGACGATGATAGATAAACTCCAGTTAGGCGCATGCGAACAGGATGCGCGCGACGCGCCACGAATCATTAAACAGGCAGATTAACATGCATTTGTTTTGTTAATATGGTTTGGTACCTGCGACATAGCTGTCTCTTAGAGGCTAACAATATTATGCATGGAGTAGGGTTAATTTCAACGATAATTAAATACAATTCAAGGAAACTGTAAACAATAACATCAAGAAAGGGTTGAACGCGTCACTCGTGCTATTTTTATTAAAAACAAATACACATTATAATTACCTACTATTTAAAACGAGATATTTATAATGTATATTTGTTCTTATGAGCTCCCGATATTTCGGCACTGTTACAAGCGCCAATTCACGGTGTAACTGATTTACTGCGAGCTCATAAGAACAAATATATACTTGGTAAATATCTCGTTTTAAATAGTAATTTTGACTTTTTTGTTTGTTAAAAAAGACATATTTCTTATTGTCGACAATGGACCACAATAGTATGAGATATTTGCTTTAGCTTACCACTTACTTCAGGTTCAGCTGGTCGTATTTCCGAATTCAGAGGTACTTGATAATTAAACTCGCACATAAACTTACCTGTAAAGAAAAACAAAAACATTAGTAATTTTATTTCGACATAAATAACTCTCCTGTTTTAGGATCCTATGCGAAACATTGATCAACATCCATCCAGCTGTTTCTATCATAAAATAAATCATTTCCGATGTACTTATTTCCTAAAACAGATCTTATATTATACATCCTAAGGTGGTTATAAATTACCTGACTGGCTGACTCCGCTAACAGGCACAATGGATGTCGATTTGCGGAAAAAGCCCAGGAAAACTAACTAAATAAATAACCTGACTTTCACACTCATGTCACTCACTCACTTTTATAACTCAATTTATTTGGAATATAGATATCAGTTCCCCATTGACAGACTACTAATCTCATTAAATGTCAACGTATGCACTGACATGCACTCTACAGATACCTAATCTGTGATACCGTGACGCGCTGTGACATAATGCCACCCATACATACAATTACGTCTCGAACCATACACGAACGTACTGTATTTGTATTGTTTTATTGTCAGTCATAATTGTAAGGATTTCGCTGCAGTTGATATCGTTCCCAATTAGTTTTTCTGTCGTAATTAGCTTTGACTTATGGACATTTTCTATGCATATATTTATGTATTTATTTACATAAGTATATATATCGTCGCCTATTACCCATAGTACAGATAATTTGGGATTAGATCGATCTGTGTAAGTTTATCCTCAATTTCGTATTTTTTTATTTATTCATTACAAAGAATCCTTTCTTAATTAATAAAACACGGCACTTAACACACTAGATCAATCTGTGTGAGATAGACCCCATTTTTTTATTCACTACCAAAAACCTTTTCTCAGTGAACAGAACACGGCACTTTAGTAATAAACATAATAATACAGAGGCAAATATTACTGTACAAATCTTAAATTTTGCCTTGAAAGCTTCAGGCAGCGCGTTATTTGTCAGTCGTTGTTTTACGCGTTTGTTTTTTGTTTAAATTTTAAATCGAACTGTACAACATTAGCCGTTCAGAAACAATTTGTACTTAGTCACAAAAAGTATTCAGTTCAGTATGTTCTATCGAACTGCAGAACCCCAAAAAGCACTTAAAGTTCCCTTAAAGTACAGAATACTTCACTAACATTGTTAACTGACCATTTGTAGTCCCTATCGCAAGGATATAAGGTCTACTTATGGTTAAGTAATGGTGTTGCTGTCTGTACACGTCTCTGTCTGCACGGGTGACAGGTACACGCGCGCCGGTGACGCGGAAACGACGCTTTTCGCCTTAACGGGTAACGCCGTGTTGATTGCTATTGTTCACTATAATGCGAGGCTTTTAAGTAAACAAATATGTTTTTATTTAATGTAAATGAATGAAAATGGCTTTATTTTAAGTTTAATCGCTATGAATATTTTATTCGAATTACTTATCGTGATCACGAATTCAAGGCCATATCGTAATTAAAAATAAACTAAAAAATTTACATACATACTTATATATTGCTTATACAATTTTAGCATATAGACTTCACAAAAAAAATACGTTCGATATTTTAAATAGTCATGGGTCACTTACGTTGTAATTAAAATTGGAAATAGTTTAAGTTATTGTGAGTGACCCGGTTTAATAAAAATATTTAATATGCTTGAATGTGAGATTTTACACGTATTAACTAATTCATACTAAGGTTTACTTACATATAAAATCATTTACACAACAAAGGCATACTTGTTGTTTAGAAATGAAATGTTTACAAAAACAATCTAATTGATAATAACGCCTTTTAGTTGTGTCATGTCACTTTATGTCAACCTAAAAAACTGTTAAAACGACATTTTTTTTAAACCAGACATCGCCCTGACATTAGAAAAACAACGTTGCGTTAAAACAATTAATTTACCTGTCAATCTGTTAGTTTGTCTAGTTTTTGTGTCATGATGTCATGAATGTGTAGCTTTAGGTCATTGATAAAAAAAACTTGTATCTTTTGATGTTTCCTATTCTATGCTCTGTTCTGATACTGTGTTAAAGTTCAGAATCAATAAATGGATTTGAATTACATATTTGTATAAGATGGTGTTTCTAACATGCTATTCACATGTGCTTGTTTCAAGATCTACATACTTACTGAATTTTTTTATTAAGAAACGAATAATTTAAATGATAAATAATTTTAAAAATCTACTAATTATTCCTTTATTTTACAAACATACTGAAAATTACCCACACACTAAATATATACGTAATATGCAGTCATGTATTTTTTTGTAATCAAAAATTGAACTAGCGACCAAACAGAAACACTAGCAAATTTAAATACTAATAAGGTTACTCACGTCTATAAAGTCGAAAATAGCTCGACATATATTTTATTATGTATGATACTCACGGGAGTTTTCTATTTATAAAATAAATAGGTACTTATGTTAAAATACCGAGAACATAGTTGGCTATATATAAACACTAAACTATAAATTAAAAAAAAAAACAATGCAACATTTCATTCATTAAACCAACCAGAAAAACTCTTCCCATTTACTCTACCGATAAACCAAAAATGTCGTAAGTCACAATAAAAATCAAGGAAATATAACCTTTTTCTCTTAAATTAATAGCAATTAAGTGTATTTTTGAACATTTAAAGTGTCATCAGTCACAAATATTTTCAGCCCCGACTTAATGAGTTTTAATCATCCAATCATGAGGTTCGATTATCCCTAATGAGTCTTAATGACGTCGGTATAAGGGTTAATTGAGCTTTAAATATTTTTATTCACCCCTTAATTGAGTGAGACAGACGGACAGACAGTGTAAATTATTAAGACGTGTCAAGTTAAGATGAATACTCATTGAAAGGCGAGGACAAATCAGAAACCTAACTTTTGTTTTAAAAATGGTAATTAATAATTACAATTAATTATTATCCGACACCAATGTCCAATACATCTATTTATAATTCGGATAACTTATTTTTCTTCCATGTAACACCACTCCAGTACATAAATCATCATCTATACGAGTATAGAAAAATATACTACAAAACAAAAAAATACCGAAATAAAATTATTCCAAAATAGCGATTCGAAAGTGCTAAACCTTCTTGAATAAAATATTTTTTTGACTTTACGTGGAACCCCATTTCAAAAAATGCTTTAATACACCAAGTCAAAGTGGACACGTTTATACAGGATACACCTCGTCCACACCTTAACCGAGCCAAAACAAAAAGTAATTTTGATTTATCACGCAATTAAGTTTAAAATTAATTGTTATAGAAGTTGCAGTTGCGATATGACAGACCTCTGTCATAATAGTGTCAGAAAAACTGGCCAAGCATACTCTTAATAGGAGGCAAGGGCGTATTGCGCCATGTACCCACCGTTTTTTAGTCGGAATGGAGGTAATTATGACATGTTTGAAAATGTGAATGTTATAAAATTATGGTTAATGGGCTGTGAAATGAGACGAGGTATTAAAAGAGGCAGTGTATCTGCAGTAACAAACAATGTTGGTAAGTATCACTTTTTGTACTGGGTTAAAATGTATGAGATGACACTAGTCGTATACATGTCGAAAATCGTTCGAATTTTCTGGGCTGCTTAATGAATTTTAATGATAACAGTTTTTTTATACATTGTCACACTTGCTTGTCATATTTGTTTCCTTGAAATATGAATTGGTACCACGAACATTTTAAATGGTGAATTAAACACGCATAATCTTTAGCATCATATAAATATGATCTTATCAAAAAAATACGGTTTTTATAGGCAGTTTATACAGTTTCAAGCCACTTTTGAAATTGAAATTTTGAAGGAGATCGTCGAGATTATAGTTATATTGAAAAGCATATCTATTACTAGGTGGTGCCCGCTACTTTGTCTGCGCAATATGTTTATAAATTGTAGCCCATGTGTTATTCTGATGTATAAGCTATATTATTGTAAAATTTCATTAAAGTCCGTTTAGTAGATTTTACGAAAAGAGTAACAAACATCCATACAAACTTTCGCATTCATAATATTAGTAAAATTTGTGATTTCTCAAAGAATTATGACCCGATTTACATGCATTTTTTATTTTGTCCGAATTATAGAAAAATCCTTTAAGCATCCTATCAACTCTAGCAAAATGTCTCCAAATATTATAAAAGCGCGTATTTATTATTAAAGTACTTCATTAGTGCGTTAATGAATTTGACCACCTGGTAAAGAAGTAAATTTTATAACATTACGGAATTCGATACTGTTAAGTTAGTATTTTTTTAAATTTAAAGTTCTATTAGTAACTCATCAGATGACACTTCCGCTTGTATTCAAATTTATAAGCTGCGTTTTCAAAGACACGTATGTGATTATATTCTTCAATTCCTTGACATACAGCAATATGTTCACACCATCGTTAAGCAAATTAACACAGCAATTTAACCAAAGAGCACTGTTAATCAGATTACTGGAAGCGAATCTTAGTATGACATTGACAGATGTTGACTCCATAATGGTCTTAAATGGTCGAGCTGTTAATGTCAAGTTCGTGATAATTGACCATTAAGCTTTTCAGGTGACAACTTGAGTGTCAAGGAAGTCGGAGAAAGATGGAGTTATCGTTAATGCTCAGTTTTATTAGGCGATAGCGCCCGCGTGCGGAAAAGCAAATACGTTACGTAGCTTGTTCAAAAAGTTCTAAAATACAAACTTTCTTGAAAATTCTGGTGGATTCAAGACTAACTCTGACTCCTCCTTTTACAGTTTCTTATTAATATTTTCTGACCGAGACTGTTTGTATACAAAAGTATTACATATATCATATAGTCTGACAAACCAACGATCGCAGTAACAGTAGGAGTAGTAGGACAAAAAAAATATATTCATACTTTTTTCTGGGTGTTAATACTACCGTAAGACAAAGACAGTACGATGTTTTTCTAACCTATTGTTAATACGCTCGCTTGCTTGTCAGACTATGTACTATAGCGTTCAGAATTGCATGGGCAATTTATGAATGAATTCATTCATAAACTGCCCATGCAATTCTGAACGCGTGTGTACATAAATTAACTTATTAAAATACTTCTACTAAAACAGCACATAATAATTATTAGCGTCACATTTGTATATGTCTCAATAATTTAGTTAAAAATGCCGTCACAGTCTATTCTACTGAGAATTTGAGCACGAGTTTAGTCCATGACTAAGTCGTTTACTCAATTATTAACAAAAAAATTAAATATATGTTGAAATATACCTACTCCAAAAGATAATTTAATAAAGTGATATCAATAAATAAGTCTGGTTACCGAGCTGCGCGTAAGTGAGTTCAAAGGCGACGATAAATGTCAACGGGTCCAAATTATACCGTAACTCACTGTGGATAACTGGATACTAGTTTATACACGTGGTAGCGCTTGCAATTTTTTTTTTGTTCTGTTTTTAAATTTAATTTGATTCTGAGTCTAGTTGCTGTTTAAAGAACGATAGAAAAAGGTAGAAGTTTAATAAAGTGGAACTAAACGCGAAGCATAGTGGTAACATCAGTTCTCTTGTCAAATATGTCATTATTTTCGTGAACAAACAGCTGTCAAACAGTTAACTTACTCCTCGCACGTATGCGACAGAATGAGATGCACAATATACGATGTTGCTTGCTAAAGCTCAGTGTCTACTTTTTTCGCATTATACGAGTAAATCGTCTCTTTTAAAACGTAAGAAAATGCAGAATAGAAACATAGGGGCAATTTAATTTGAATTGAAAGGCTCATGATTAATGATATATTTTTTTTTTAATTTTTAAATTATTTATTTCAGACAACATATTACTCATTACAAGCAGAGGTCCATAGGTGTTAGTAACAATTTTTCTTATAAGCTATGTTAGTAAAAATAAATAATAAATCATTCAATTAATAATGTCAACACACAAATACCTTAATGTCAGATGTTATAAACAAAAATAGCGAGTAACGACTATCTATACCTACTGCTGGTATCTGACCTTACACTTACAAGTACTTGCATGGCGTGGCGCAGCGTTTGTGAGTCGTACCTATTTGCAATGGTAGTTAGGATGCTGTTAGGACCGCCACGCAAACCACGGAGCAAGGAGACCGTCCTCTTTCTCATGATGGCGTAAAAGTCATCTGTTCTTCTGTTCTTCATCTGTTCTTATTAAATCTCTGTGTTCTTATAAAATCATCTGTATTGATATTTAAAAAATCAAGCGAGTTTAAAGTAATGTTGTTAGCAACTTTTGTAGCCAAAACTTATTGATTGTTAATTTTTGTAGTTTGACGAAGTTTTTGGAAAAGAAGAGAATATATGAAGCTGAATTTTTAAAAATTAAAAGGAATTAGTAAATTTTGCGACAGTGGAATAAATAAAATTGCATGAAGATAAAAGAAAAAAGTGAAAAAACTCAAATAAATTTCACCAATTTTCTTTTCTTTTTAAGAAATTTGGTATCGTTTGCAGACATATCTACTTAAAAACAATAGCTTTCATTTAGGGTTTTATTTTATAACGCTTCATCCATTTTAATTGCTCAAGTAAAAGAAGACTGACATACATTTTATTACTACACCAAATTACGAATACGCTGTAAGTATCTCGTATTATTAGCGAACTCATAAATAACCAGAAGGAAGTGACCTGTTATTATAATTACCGTTGAAATGTCAAGTCAGTGCACTGTTATGATCATAATAAGTCAATGTAACAACCTACAGATATACAAAACGGTTGACACGTGAGGTGAAATAATATAATTTGAGACTATCATCGTACAGTCAAGTTTTTTTTAACAGTAGATAACAGCTTCAAGCGGTTTATAAATACTGAGCAAAAATGTAGGTATTACTCTAGTTTAGTACTTAATCTTCTAATTAATGCCTCTTAAACTCTTCTGAGGCTCGAACATAAAAAAAAACCATAAAACGGGTCACTCACGGTTTAGTCGAATTTGGCTCGACATGTTCCGATAAAATTTACGCTACATATAGAAATATTATGATGGAAACAAGTCGCATTATTCGACTAAAGTACGTGAGTGACCCGAGATGTTCCAATTCAGTGTAATAGGTATACGGTACTATCGTGTTAAAAATTGCATAGGCAGTTTATGAATGAATTCATTCATAAATTGCCCATGCACTTTTGAACGCGGTTGAAAATCCAAACTGGCAACCTTGTTCAAAGGTTCTCTCAGAGCACTTAACATGGACATTACATCCTATTCCGCATATTAATGTAAGTGATATATTTTCCCTTAAAACATAGCAAATTGTTGATAAACAAACCACGATCCGCTTGTCATTCCGGATGGCCACAGTCCGAGAATCATAAATAAATCGCGATTCCCACAACACCAGGACAATGGCGGAAACTTCGCAAACATTCACGTAAAAGTACGTAATGTTATGAGAAACGATACATTTTAATGGTCGACTTCTGCTTGAAATATGAATTTGTAGATTAAAATACACTTATATCGGGTTACTCACGTCTAGAAAGTCGAAAATAGCTCGACATGTTTCGGAACGGTCCGCGTGCCATAATCATGAGTGAGAAGCGCTTGCGTCATCTAAAGTATCTACCACTAAAGTATCTCTAAGCAAGAAAGGAAAAGTGGAAAAATGCATGACCTCGGGCGGGACTCGAACCCGCGACTCTGGGATACCAGCTCATCGCTCTTCCAACTGAGCTACCTAAAGTAGCCTATTTTTGCTTACAACTGCATTAAAAATATTTTATACAAGTGCGGAAATGTCATTAAATTATTCACTAGTCCAAAGTTTGGTGTCGTCTCGGGTTCAGCGTACGCAGCTAATGCAACTACCCACTAGGCCACCTGGTCTCAACGATTGCTGACGAATTTCGCGAGTAAGTTATGCAATCTTTGTACCAAGCAAGACGCCACTTAGATTGACTCAAGGTTTTTAACTTATATTCGCATTCCTATCCACAAATATTCAGGCACCTACCACGAACATCGAAAACTGGCATTGACGGGAAAACCTCTTTGTCACTCCAATATGCAAGTGTGACAGAGATGGAGATACAAATCCGCAATTGTTCGATTTTCGTGGTATAGGCCCTGGTTAGCACTTCGGTCACGTATTGAAATACATATGGAGGTTTCTTTGAAACGATCTGCTTTTCAAATGCCCGTGAGTCCGTCTGGGAGCAAGTGGGGCGAGACCTCGATCCAGGTAGAGCCAAAAATTTTAATTGTTGTGCCAACACAAAAACTTTGCTCCCTTGTATAATAAATAATAATAAGGTTTAATAATATGGTACCTAAACCCACTATTGCCAATGAATTGGCATTGTCATAATGCAAATGAATGAATGCAAAAATATTTATATAACTTTGGTTACCACTAAACTAAGTAACTTAGGTAAATTCATCAAGTTGCTAAAAAAATCCACGCGGACGAAATTGCGTAAAACACCTGGTATTACATAATGTCATAATATTCAAAATATTATAACATTATAATATAATTAAAAAAAATCGTAGTATAAAACCGTAATCGTAGTATAATCTTACTTATAGATTTAGTAAGTTGTTTATTTATTTGTGTATTCTTTTGCCTTAATGTTAAAAGCTGGGAATAAATTGTGTATTTCTATTTTAAATATTTCCACTTTTCACTGAAGCGTTTAATTTCTTTTAAATACAAAATTATTCAAAAATCATTATATCATTATATCTTGCATTCAGTTCTTACAATATTTTCACATTTCTGTAGGCACCATTGACCATACCTGCTTCGGTATTCAATTAGCTATCCCTAATAATTTAAGTGCTTATAAATAGTTATTATAGCTATAACCTGTACTGTTTACGAAATTATCTATAGTTTCCAGTGTCACTCATTTGATAAATATTAATTTATCATGTTGAATTGATAACATGAATCGATAAACAAGCGGCCTACGCATTAACATAGATAAATAAACAGATAATCTATGCGTAATGCCAACATAGTTTTGTCTTTGGCAAAAAATGAACATTGTGTCGTGTGGATGATGCAATTCAAATGCAAATATAAAAAGATTCAGAGGCCGACCTACTAGTCTATGGTGGTCGGGTTTTTATCGTTTACCGACGTTGCTGTCACGTTCTAACAACAATGTATGTGCGAAAGTGACGCATAGCGTGATAAGCGATAAAATGGCAACCATGCTAACTCTGCTGAACTGTGTCGCTTCCATACAACTGAGCCTAATCTGAACCTAAATTGAATCGCGTTAAGACGTCATGGTAAGGTCCCTGGGCGATGGCAACGCGCTGGCGATGGCGGACGCTTGTGGTACTCGTATAGCGAGAGATTTTTCCTTGCCAATGTTCGCTGCACATAATAAGTAATGGCGGGCCATATAAATTCGGGCAATCCGTCATAGAGTTGTGCCCGCTCGGTCTTTGAAGGAAGCGCTCCCATCTCGTTCAATCGGTCAAAGGATCGGTCTTACAGGTCTTTAATTCGTTTAGTTCAGTGCGAATTTTGACGTCTCGGGAATGAGTACCGGGGTTTAGGTCTATACAGAAGGCCTAGTCGAGAAGTTAATGTCGTACAATTTTTATACTAGGCCTTCAGAGCGCGGAACAAGTGATTCGTATGAATGTTTTAATGGTTTTCGCTCCGTCTGAGCTGAACTGAACTAAAGACCGAGACCGATTTAACTTTCTGGCGAGGAACTAGTTCCTTTCGGTCCGTGATGGGATTCCACTCCTTTTAGTTCTTAGTTCCTGACCGACACAAGCCTAATCCATCAGATCTCCATACTGTGAAATGAGCTCCCTGCCGCTGTTTTCCCAAAGGACTACAGTATGGGGTTCTTCAAAAAAGGAGTGTTAAATTTTGTAAAACGCAAGTAACACCCCTGGAGTTGCAGGCGTCCATAGGCTACGGTGCCCGCTTACCATCAGGCGGGCCGTATGCTTGTTTGTCACCGTCGTAATATTAAAAAAAAACATTTTAAAATAATTATTTAGTCAAAATCACCGTTTATGACTGACTAGCTTTTGCCCGCGGATTCGCTCGCATTAGAAAGAGACACAAAGTAGCCTATATCACTCTCCATCCCTTCAACTATCTCCACTTAAAAAATCACGTCAATTCGTCGCTCCGTTTTGCCGTGATAGACAAACAAACAGATACACACTTTCCCATTTATAATGTTAGTATAGATCGTTGTAAAGCTTATGTCATACAACATTAACTGCAATATTGTAGGGCGTCTGCCGCGTAAGCAGGAGGTCGCTGGTTCGATCCCAGCCCTACTCACCGGGGACCTTGGCCACTTTTTCTGTAGTATATGACATCTCTTTCAATTTATAATTTATATATAGGAGTGTGGCTACTTAAAAAACAAAAACCATGAATCAAAAACATTTATTACATTTAATAAATGATTTGATGCATGATTTCCGCAATCGGCCTTGATCGGAACCGATCGGGGGCGTTCGATTGATCGCCCGTGGGCGAAGGCGCCGGCGCAGGTTCCCGTCTCTGTCGCACTTGTTGTTTCGTAGGCTGGTGCGACAGGGAGGTGACGTGCGATATGGACCGTGGGCTTGGATCTAGACCTGTGATTAACACTTTGTCGGTATTAGGATGAAATGAAACAGGTATTGTTTGCGAAACTCTTTTCGGGTTCCGTACCAAAATGGTACAAAAGGAACCCTTAGGGTGCGACTCAGTCTATCATTTGAAATTTGAAAGGACTTCCTAGGCACATAAAAAAAACTATGAAAAATGTTTGATTAATAAACGAAATTGTAAAAAAAAATCCATTAACCCCTTTATCTCCGAAGTTTATGAATGAAAAATATGATTTTTATACACAACGTTCATATTATCTATCATACATAAATACTATAAAAAAAATTATAACATTTCTCCTAACTTATTTTTTTTTCTACAATACATTTTTTTCTGAACTTAATTTGAAAAATAATGATTGAAATTTAAATAATTTGTTTTTTTTTCTTTACATTTATTTCATATCATACCCGATATGACATACATTTTTATAAGATTTTCCCGTCCCGCCCCGTCCCGTCCCGTTCCGTGCTAGTGTGAGTCATCCTTAAACAGAACAGAACAGTAACATAATGGTACTGTTATTTCAAAATATTTAATTTTATATAATAAAAATTAATGTTCATATTTAACCTTGAAACCACATATATTATTGTAAAATGTAATATCTTATAAATTACTTTTAAAAAGCCTCATAAACCATAATAAACTAATTTTGTGTCATATTTATAACGAGTAGTTATAACACTAAGGTACCAATTATTCAACAAAGCAAGGCATACCAATAGTGGTAAAGTGCAAATCTATCATAATTATTAATATTTTATTCATAAAATTAATAAATCAACGGATCTGCGCTGGCGCCGGTGCCACAGACTAGTTATTACAGATAGCGCACTTTTTAAAATACGAAAGGTTATTTAAACATTCTCTTAACAAATGTTATTGAACTGTATAGGACACAAGAAGTAGAAATGATATATTCCACATTAAATTAAGTATAAAAGCATTTGATTCAACATTTTTTTTTTCGATTTGGACTCAAAGAACTTCATAGCACAAGCTTAACAAGGCTCCAACAGAAATTCCGATTATAATTAAACGTTCAAATCGAATGTAAAAATAAGATACGAGTAACATTGCTTTGAGACGTGTGACAAAAAAACATGAATCAAAACATTTATTACATTTAATAAATGATTTGATTCGTGCTTTACAATAAGGATGGCGATTAGGTTGAAAAATTATCATTCTAATTAGTCTGTCAGTTAGATTGTCTAAAATTGTTAGACACGTATTTTTTTCCTTTTTCAATTAACTAAACTTGACGAAAGGGCTTATGACGTCACTATTACTAGGTAAGAATTTTACCTAATAGTGACATTACTCGAAACTTGAACGCACTGTATTTTCGTTATTTTTGATTTGACGAACAAAAGAAAAAATACGTGTACAATATTTTTTTATAATGTAAAAGACGGACTAAATAGATTTTTTTATTCGTCTAGCCCATTGTTCAGATAATCTTATCATGTCAGGTGTAAGTACATAGTTTCCATTCCAAATATACTTTTTGCACGCAATGCAGTCTTTGATCGCTCATAATATATGCGATGTCGAGTGAACTCTTTGTAGTAACCTGTGGCTCGCGGGCGCTAAGTCGCGATAATTACAGAGTATTTAATGATATGCTCGGTTATGCTAATCCGCGATAGTGAAGGCTTTCGTAATGCCTAACTACTTACGAAATTAACGTGTAAAGCTAAATGTCTGCATTTGCACATTTATACGATTAGTGTACATGTAAATCTGATCTGTTATTTTTAATTAAAAGTAATTAGTTATTTACTCACAAAAATATGAAAAGTAGAGTGTTTAACTCAGGGGCACCATTTAAGTTTCGAATGGCATATCACAACTGAAATTGCTACCTTTCATCTCATGGTGAGACAGATCTTTAAGTGTATCGTTAAGTGTGACAGAGAGGGAGATACAAATTTTCTATAGTTCCATTTTCGTGGTACTAGGCCGGGGCATTCCGCAGGAGTTGCGCACGCGCAGATACTGTTTCCAGCATATCTGTGAGTCAGGTTTCGCTGAAACAGTGAAACGGGGCCTTGTTTACTATCACTGGCCATTTTTTCTTGATCATTTACATACCATTTGTTATAATAATTTTTATATTAGATTCATAGTTTAGAATCATAATTTATGTAACACTAGCGACCCACCCCGGATTCGCACGTGTTATTATTATACATATAAACCTTCCTCTTAAATCACTCTAACTATTAAAAAAAAACCGCATCAAAATCCGATGCGTAGTTTTAAAGATTTAAGCATACATAAGGTTTAAAACAAAAATATAAGCATGTGTTTTATTTAATTTTAGTGATAATATCCTACATCCTGTTTTAAGCCTTGTAATAACCAATTAAAAAAAAATTGTAGCGTACGTCTATCTATCTGTCACACACCTGTGTTATACAATAAATCTGCTCAAGGTAACTAGACATTTTTCTCCACGTGGGTTCCTCTTAAGCATGTTTATACATGATGGCCGTTGTCAGCCATCCATTTCTATTGACACCAAAATGGTCAAAGTAAACACAAGTAGCGCGACCTTACTGCTAATACCGTTGCAAAACAAAGATGGTATCTAACGTCTTCCATATCGGCGGGACCTTGGACTCACTTCGCAATTGTTGCCAATACGCTATTTAAATAACACGTTGGAATGTAGGTTTTTATGTGGGCGAACTTTGAGAAAGAAAGAAGAGAGGTATGGGCACAGCGGATGCATATCGTTTGTGGTAGGGCACAGCACAACGAATATCGTCTCGCTCAACTCTGGAGCAGAGCCCATCTGGGGAAGTACCTCCACCTTACAGAAAACCGCAGGTTAATAACACTAGACCCTCATAGTTTTGTGTTTCTGATGGTGAGAAAGGTCGCGAGAGCTCCAAGAGGATTCACTGTGTTGACAGCTGGGGACCCACGGCGCAAAGCTTACCCCTTTAGCTGCCAACACAGCGAAACCTCCTTTTTTTAAAGGGTCGGCAACGCGCATGCAACACCCCTGGAGTTGCAGGCGTCTATAGTCTACGGTGACCGATTACCATCAAGCGGGCCGTATGCTTGTTTGTCAGCGTTGTAATATTTAAAAAAAAATATTTATAAAATTTCGAACTAAATAATAAAAGCAACAGCGAATCCTACTTTTTGTAAAGGTAAGGGGTCGACAACGCGCATGTAACACCCCTGGAGTTGCAGGCGTCCATAGGCTACGGTGACCGCTTACCATCAGGTGGACCGGGGCTGTATGTCACCGTCGTAGTATTAAAAAAAATGGCAAAATTTGTGTTTTTTAAGGCTTAATTTCGAGCAACAAGCGATATCATACCGTTCAAACTATTCTGTCACCTTTTGCGGGAGAACGTGAACAAATACAATTGAATACATGTATGAATTTCACACATTGTTTCTACAATTTTCAATCATTATTTTCACAGTACCTAATAAATAAATAAAATCAAGAGATATCGATAGAGGTATAATACAGAACCGACATATAGTCTGACAAGCAACTGAGCGCAGTAACAGTGGAAAAAAAAACTATATCCATCCCTTTTTTCGGGGTGGTAATACTAGCGTAAGAAAAAGACAGTATAATGCTCTCTATCCTACTGTTACGCTCGCTTGCTTTTCAGACTATAGTTTCCGAGAAAATAATGAATCCCTTATCTGTATAGCCTATTAGACTCTTATCTTCCGCCTATTAACTGTCAGGGTTGCGCACGCGCTACACCTCACGGGTGCGTTCAGATATATTTATATTTCAAACACCGCATACTAATTTATAATACAAAAATTTACCAATACTAATAAATAATTAATGAAAATGTGTACTTATAAATACAATGTTCCGATACAGTTTTAGTTCCTATGATTTTTATACAAATTATTGTACCAGCATACGCACCCGACAGCATGGTGACAACCCTAATGTTAAAGTCTCGTTGATGTTACTGGTGACCGAAGCTGGTGGCTTCCTCGCACAACGTATCAGCATTGCGATACAACGAGGAAATGCCGCCAGCATCCTAGGCACAATGCCTCAAGGACCTATTTTAGATTTAAGGTAGGTAGAGGTAGGTAGTTAGGTATGTCAACTTGACATTTGCATGCTTGGCAAGCTAAACGTCAAATGAAGAAAAGAGAAACTTCTGTGCTTTAGTATTACTTATTCCGTGCTTCAACTTCCATCAAACTTCACCGCCATATTTTATCCTCACTTATGCAAATGTAAGATTACCCAACACCACTGAAGTCTGCAATCCTGGTCAGCCAGAGGGCCTAACACAAACTACATCATTCCTTCGCAGCTCCTTATTACTCCTGATGCATAAACTACTATTTTGAACCCTTAAATTTTGTAAATTCAAGCTATGGGAAAAGTCTTTTAGCCTTCTAAAACCTTGTGTATTTATGTATTACTTTTATGGAACTGATTAGGCAGAAATGGCAGAATATTTAATTATACATTGTATGTCTTTTGTACTGAACCAGTCATACTAAAGTCCAAAGCAAGAAAATACGAAAAAACAACCAGTGGTAAAATGAGTGATTTCAAAATTAAATGAGTTACTTAAGAAAACACCAAAATCATTGTGCCTAAAAATGTATCCTGAAGGTCATCTATCTCATTGTTAAAGTATGAGATAGATAGAGATAGCCACCAAGCACTGGTTCTTCCAACCTGCGCGCGCGCAAGCAATGACAACACGCAGTTTGCTAATCCGTGCACTGAACCAGTTTGGGGGTCCGTGGGAGGACATGCTGCTCCCAAACGGCGGGAGGAAAAGCCACTGGTCACTAATAATTTATACCTAATACATGGTTCGCAATTTTAAAAGCAAATATTTGAATGAAAAATAAAGTTTGATGGGAAAATAAATGATTTTGAAAAGTAAAAGAGCTTTACAATTAAATAATTTGTTAAATATTAAATTGCAACGGTTAACACTCACGTATTTTTATCACAATAGGCGTGACATACCTACCTACCTAGGGTAGTAGGGTACCTACGGCGGACTGGGGCAGTGATGTCCTAGCCGCGAAGGTGATAACACCACTCTGTCTGTCCGACGAGGTCTGCCCGACGCAGACGAAACATGTCACGCCTATTGTGATAAAAATACGTGAGTGTTAACCGTTGCAATTTAATATCAATATGTCTCACGAAAGTTTAAATTATATGATAATTTGTTAAATATAATAAATGTTTTGATTCATGTTTTTAAGAAGTCACACTTCAATATACAAATTATAAATTGATAGAGATGTCATACACTACAGAAAAAGTGACCAAGGCCCCCAGTGCCCAGGGCTGGGACCTTCTGCTTTCGCGGCAGAATTATAAAACTCATTATTTTCCAAGCGGATATCAAAACATTTCCTTACGATGAGCCACTTGAAAAAGGGGCCAAGAAAATATTATCACATTTATTATATTGATTAGATAGCAGGTATGTTTCATTAGGAGATAAACTGATAGCTCGTCCCTATTGATTGGTTATCGCTCTTATTGATAACGGTAATGTTGAGCTGAGATATTTATTTACAAACATCAATAATATGGGGTTCGTGAGACTTCTGGACTCGTTGCTTATATTATTTAGTTCAAAATTTGATATATATATATATATATATATATATATATATATATATAATATTAATATTACAACGATGACAAACAAGCATACGGCCCGCTTGATGGTAAGCGGTCACCGTAGTCTATGGACGCCTGCAACTCCAGAGGTGTTGCATGCGCGTTGCCGACCCTTTAAAAAAAAGGAGGTTTCGCTGTGTTGACAGCTAAAGAGGCAAGCTTTGCTCCGTGTGTTCCCAGCTGTCAATACAGTGAATCCTCTTGGAGCTCTGGCGACCTTACTCACCAACAGAAACACAACACTATGAGTCTAGTGTTATTAAACTGCGGTTTTTTGTAAGGTGGAGGACCTTCCCCAGATGGGCTCTGCTCCAGATTTGAGCGAGACGACATTCGTTGTGCTGTGCCCTACCACACTAAACGATATGCATCCGCTGTGCCCATAACTCTCTCTAATAATAAATGTATGTTTTATGTCACTTTGTTAAATAAACATTATAATAACGAGATAACCGCCATGTGGGATGTTGACGGTCATTTTCCAACAGTCGTTTCAGCGAACGGTCTTATATTTAGCGTCTATGAGATCGATAAATCGATCGATCTAGAGGTAGCTGGATTGAGAGTCAGGCAATGGATACGAATGAATAGTCCTACATTTCCCCCGCAAAAAATCAACAGACTCTTTGGATAGAAAATGACAGACATTTCCAGTCCATAGTCCATAGCATAAATAGTCAGAGGAACAAATGACTGTAAACTTGGTAATTAATCGATATTCTGTTTAACAATCAACTCACCCTGCACAACGCGACTCCTGTATCCAGCCTGTCCAAGAAGTTATCCGCATTAATCCTGAGCTCCGGATAGAGGATGGTCAGCCACTCCGCCAGATCCTCTTTCATGGCGTACAGGTACTCCTCGGAGGACTTGAACGGCCTGAACGGCCGCGCCTCCAGGAGTACGGCGCCCGCTGACGACATTTTAGATGGACATTGGCTCTGAAACAAGAGACGCTGTTAAACATACATTATCAATAACACTGTAGAAATCTATTGTAGAGAAAGGACCATGGGCAAACTTGTATGGAGGTTGGCCCCAAAACCAACAGAGATGTGACTTATGTCTATAAACAGGTCTTATTGTCTGCTTCATTTCGTTATATGGGCAACTAGTTGAATTCTATTGCAGATCTGAGATAGTCGTATTAAAACTCGAGTATTATGTAAGTAAAACTATTCACAACCGCTTGGCAATGATGGCGGATCCACACAGCCTTTTGTTTTGTTAGGGGGGAATGCGTTACGCATAGGTACTACTCGGGTGCATTTATGTACCAGTTATTGACTGACAAAAGTCTAAATATCTCAGTTCTGCAATGGAATTCAACTTGGTGTCCATATAAAGAAAATAAGTAAATAAAAATACCTATCAAATGAGATAGGGTTATAAGGTTGCTAGAGCTCCAAGAGGACTGTGTTGATAGCTGGGGACCCACAGAGCAAAGTCTGCCCCTTTAGCTGTCAAGTCAACACAGCGAATCCTCCTTTTTTTAAGGGTCGGCAACGCGCATGTAACACCCCTGGAATTGCAGGCGTGCATAAGCTATGGTGACCGCTTAACATTAGGCGGGCAGTAGCCCAGTAGGTATGCTTGTTTGTCACAGTTGTAGTATTAAAAAATATATCAATATTATACGCAGACGTAACTATTTAGCGTGTAACCAGACGATGAAAAAAGGCGACATTTGTCACCCGAATTGTCAAACCGGCAATTACTCCCGACAGGAGCAATTGTCACATACATCACATTCAAGGGTATCGTTTAGAAGTTAACAAGCAATTAACTGTTAATTATTTCCATCGTTTCGACCCGTGATTCTATCCACGCGCGAAACGTTTAGTGAATTTGAAACTGAATTCATCCGCAAGAAGCTCAATGTTGTGTTTGCAAGTAAGGTCCGACCGAGACCATTTTTTTTGTCTCGGCCGAGACCGAGATTTTGTGATAATATACGCAAGATCACACTTTATAATTGGCTTAAAATACTGGTGAGTATACAAAAATCGGAAAAAGTGTCAAAACGGAAGGTCGACCAAGACCTTTTTGGCCAAGAGCCGAGAACGAGACCGAGATCTCGATAAGACAAATAACTTACAATTAATCTTGGAGATTTCATTAAAACATAAAAGTTAGGTTATTAATCGTAATAGCCGCCATATTGATCGCAATATGGCGGTTTGTTTACATTGTAGGAAGTTAGTTGACTGCGATCTTAGATGAAACTCTCTAAGTAACAACATTGTTTTCTGTCTGTTTTAATTCAGACCATTCAAGCGTGCCAGCTCTGCATATGGAGTCAATTCGGCACGGCCGAAACAGGAGCGCATGCGTCACCCATTGTGTGTGGGAAAGTTGCATGGACACTGTAGGAATGCTATGATACTAAGTCATGTTAGTTTTCTCAAGCCATTCAACCAATCTAACTTCAACGGAATATACAATACAATACATTTTCTTAAATATCGTATACCGAAAAAAAATACGCCATAAAAGTGCAGCAGTTGCGACTCTTTTTCATATAGGTATAGTCTTGTTTGGAACGTGAAGTTCCGTAAGTGCTAACAGCCTATATACTTTTAACAGTGTTGGTAGTTCTGTGTATGAATTTGACGCTTAATGCTTACGTCAGTAAGCTCTTTTTCGTACGAAACATTTATGGTTTTGTATCATCATCAATGCACGTTCGCTAATGTCATTCTGACCCACAGTTTTTGACGTTTTTGTTCTGTATTTGTGTGTCTATTTTTTTTTGGGAAAATGGAACTAAAGGATTCTGTAAGTGTCCGTCGTACAGAATCCTTCTGGATTGTTTAATTTCCGAACGTTCTCCAGCCTATTGCTTTTTAATCCTGCGATTTCCAGATATAATCACACATTACCGTTAGGCCTCCAATTAATATGACACTATCAAATAATGTCAAAAACTTGCACTGTCAATATTATTTCAGTTCGTCGCCCTGCAGTGTTTGCCAACTGTCACAGCAAAGTTATCATATTACCCTGTCTTATCTACACTCACAACTGTCATTCAAAAATGACTTAAGTCACTTTCCAATTCAGGATTGGTTGGTAAAACAGCTCATGTGTTTTTTGAAATATTGGTGGTTAAGTCGTTTTTGGAAGTCGGATATGATACATTCGTTTTAAAAAGCGTTAAGTCTCTGTTAAAATAATGGTGGGTTGGAACAAAGATAGCACTGTTTAAATTTGTTTACCTAAGCGCGAGTGGTGTGAATGACTAATGGGGGAAACTCTATACTTTTGCTTGTTTAACTTGGTTTTGAGATATTTCAAGCGTCGGTCGGGGCCTCAAAGCGATGACATCGTACGATGGCAAAAAATGGAGACCAAATTGTGGAGTCTACTTAGCTCAAAAGTTGCACAATGCTTCGATATTAAAAATAAAACCGACGAGAATACTACTTTTATTTATGTATAACTAATATGTAAAACGGGATAATTATCATGTCTGTTTGTTTTATTGAGCACCCGATATTTCGACACTGTTGCAAGCGCCATGTTCACGGATTAAACTCAATAAAGAACCTATTTTAGATTTAAGGTAGGTAGAGGTAGGTAGTTACATTTACTGTATATATTTTGAAAATAAATGTTTAAACCATAAAACAAACATAAACGGTAATTATCCGGTTTTAAATATTAGTTACCTATATATAATGCAAATGACCATGTTAGGTTACAATCGTATACTTTTATCTGCCATATTTTCCGAAAAATACTGTGCTGAGTCCGCACTGCACTGAAAGATCCGAGAATTTAAACATTTTTTTTCGATACCTTCCCACCGATATTTTTGCATGGCTATTTTTTTGGGGCTTACAAATGGATTAATCTCGCGTCAGAAAAAAAGCCAACACAGCTGAGCCCACATGAAAATTATTATTATTTTGGTACTTTTAATTAACGCTGGCAACCCCTTCCCACCACCCGATCGATTTAAATTTTTTTTTGGGTGCACGGGGAGTACAGAGCAACTGTTTGAAAAAAAAATTAAAGTCGCTGAGCACACATTTTTTTTCTTTTTTTTCTCCACCCCACTACACCCGCACCCACCGCCCCCGGCCTGCCAGCACGAAGATTATAGGAAAAGGTTGTTCAGGGAAGTAGCTAACGGAGTTTCAATACAGCTGAAGCCACATGACCGATTTGGTCGCTAGCTCTCCGTCTATTACTTTAACTCCCGTATCGGTACATCGGTAGTAAACATAATGTTATGCACTTTGCAGGATTCATTCGCCAAATTAGCTACAGACTGGATCCCAGAAGGTAGTCGGGGTAGAGGCAGCCCAAAGAAGAGATGGCGGGACGATTGATGTCTTTTTTAGCGACTGGCGGAGACATGCACTTAGCCGTGACGGGTGGAGGAAGAGAGGGCAGGCTTTTGCCCAGCAGTGGGACACAAAATGCGCTATTTAAAAAAAAAGCGAAAAAAAGTTTACTAAGTTTTATACTAGTGCAACTTCAAGGGCAACTTCTTGACCGATTTGGCAAGACCATATATTGTATGAGAATCCATAGGAGCAGTGTTCTTATGGAATACCATAGACAACGTTTTAATGTACACTTTTTTAATATCGTTGTCAGTCATCTAATCGACAGATAGAAGTGCTGGAGTAGAAAAAGTAGGTATTATAAGCTGGTGGATTAAACTGGAATCTCATTTGTCAAACTTTGATCTGATAACCCAGTGTCACATTTAGCAACACTCTACGTTCAGTGTGAGAAACGAGTATTATGCGAGTGTTGACAGACGTAGGGTCAGCAGACAATGGCCGGTTGCGCAAGCGCACGGTTGGGTGACTTCCGTTGTCGCCTTAAGGAGCGATAGCAAAAAATAATGTGTTTCATATTTTCTTATGCAAATATGAAACATTATTTTTGGATGGAGGTAGAGAGGGGACGCTTTTGCTCAGCACTTAGCATGGGACACAAAATAAGCTATTAAAAAAAAACTTATTTATGTAGGAGCTAAATTCTCTTTAAATTTCTAAGCCAGTTAAGGTAATGGTTAGGATTTGGTAAGTCTTACTCCGGTACCATGGAGGCAATGTCGCTCTCAAAACGTAAGTGCATATTTTCACGATTTATATGCGATTTATCCGTTATATTACTTACAACGTTGAAACGAATGAAATCGCGTATTTTAACAACATTCTGATAATATTATTTGACTGTAATACTGTCTTTTGGTACCACTATTGCTATTCATTGAAATTAAACACTTTAGAACGGATTAATCGCGTTTATTGACACCATGACCCTAAGATTTTTAGATTTTTTTTTATAGACGGGGAGAATTCGCATTCTCTCAGTCATCATCTTAACCCTGTGAAAACGAGTGCTGTAAAGGGCTCGAAACGTAGGGTCATGGTGTTAATAAACGCGATTAATCCGTTCTAAAGTGTTTAATTTAAATTATTTGTCTGCCGTAACAATAAAAGTGTTTCATTTGAAAGACAAAAAATACATATTTACAAAATCTCATAGCAAAATAGATGAAGTAAATCTCAATGTTTAATCTGTAATAAGCAAAAGGTATTTGGCCTACTCTAGATCAAACGGATTGGATGATTATAGTGTCATTAGATCCATCTCTACTGTCGTAATAATACCTATTAAAGTACAATTATTATGTACGAGTAGGTGGTGTTCACTAAGTGTTTACTTTCTTTACAACTCCCGCATGTACACACGCGTTCAAAAGTGCATGGGTAACTTATGAACAGACCCCGTTATGAGTGGTGAAAATTTATTGAAACTAGGGTCCAAATTACATGAAGTGTGAAATCCTTAATTCGCCTGCTGTACATAACTTCGCCATAGTAAAATATTTAAATTTTAATCTATGTAAAACACATTACAAACTATCACATTACATACTATCTGTCTCTTCCTTAGCTTTTCTTCTTTGACACTGTCGTTTCTCTTCTTCACTCATCGTTATGTATATATATATTATGTATGTATGTTTACGTATGTATTTATTATGTATGTATGTTTGTGTATGTATGTATGTTTTATCGTATTATTATTTTGGTATGTATATTTATTGTGTGTGTTGTTTGTGTGCTTTTGTTAATCTCTGTGCCACCTAATACATTTTTTCATTTGATCTGTACTCCACTACCCAAAGGTTGTCTGGAAGAGATCGCTCTTTAGCGATAAGACCGCCTGTTGTTACCCCTTACTGTTACTGTTCTGTATTATTATTTTCTCTTGTAACTGTATTTCATCTGTGTGAGGTGTGCAATAAAGAGTATTGTATTGTATTGTATTGTACAAATAATATATTTCTAGTTAAATATAGAAATAGGTAAGCAGTTTTAATGTCAAAAAATAAAATTGTCATATATCCTTATTTCGCCTTTATTTCCCAATTTCGCCTATTGTAATAAAATATGATCAAGAAAATTGTGTATATACTTATTTAAAATTTGAATTTGAATGACCTTACTTGAATTTTACGATAAACGATTTTAAGGTAAAAAAAAAACATTTGTTAAGGCGAAGTTACGTACCGAAGGCGATTTTAGGATAGGTAGTTTTGCCAACCTTTGGTTTCAATGAGTTTTCACCACTGATAATGGCTTATGAATTAATTAATTCACCTGCCCCTGCAGTTTTGAACGCGTGTGTTGTCTTTGTATAAGTCTTTAAATAATTAACCCCCGAACCCCCTTAGATTTTGTTTAGCTTTGAAGCTTTACAAGATCGGAAAGATATATACTTTAGGATGACTTGGAAAAGCATAGAGTCTGACTGTGAAAGTTAGTAAACGTCATAATTATATGGAAGTTTGACGTTTAAAATATCAGTTTAATGTTTGACAAGTCATTAGTTTCGAAGAGATAACGTGGTTTGACCATGTGGTGAGTACTTATACCTCTCATGCATAAGCTACGCCTAATGGAGAAGGAAAGCTTTACTACTAATTGAAATAGATGTCATATAAGTACTAAAAAAAAGAAGAACCCCATCGCAAGCCATGCCAAGGCTTCCAGGCGTCGTCGCCTCCGATGCTGGCTATTTCAATTTATAATTTATATATAGTGTTACTACTTTAATAGCAAATCAAAAAATATTTAATAAAATTGAGTTGTTTCAACAAAATCCTAAAAACTTGTCTGTTATAAATTAATTTATAGCATACATTATGTAGCCGGTTATCACCACCATCATTTCCTCAACCAGTTCTGTTATCGAGGGTTGAGCGCGCGGCGAGGCGCGCCGCAGTACGCCCGCTTGCGTCCGGTATTAAACGTGCACTAAAAATACGTGAGCGTTTTCCCGGCTTATCAGCACTATGGAAGCCTTAGGTCCGTTTGGCAATCTACACATAGAAACAAAAACCTATCTACGTGCATAGTATGCGTTCACACATGTCCCGCCTAGATGATACACATTGACATAACATTGAATTATGACACTCAGCTGACCCGACAAAGATAAGACATGGCCTCAAAGGTCACCCACATATTACACACGTCTATAAGATGAGACATACACGAGAATATAGTAGACGCGGCGAAAACATAAAATACACACACTACGGAAATAGGTATGCAATTTATACAGTTATGAAACCCCTCTAGTTAATGTGCCGTACTATATGTTATTCATTCATTTGGAGGCCTGACAGCTGTTTAGCGGTGGGTCTGATAGTTGATCTTTGTCGTCGCCTGCCCTGCCGGGGTGATCGAACAGTCGATCAAAATCGTGTGCAAACATACAGATGTTCGCAAACGATTTGGAAGGTCTACTCTATTAAAAAATTATAGGTCCAGCCAGAGCTCTATAAAAGACAAGACTTTGGCACTTTTTACCGCACCTTGAATGTTACTTGGTAATAAAAAAAATAGTCGTCTAGCCTATTGGTAGACTGTACGTGTTATATCTTGTACTACTAACCTGTTGCGAAAATGATAAAAGGAAAGTAAATAAAAATGTGACTAATCTATAATTACATGACAATACATGTTCATTATTTTCTACGAAATATTACATAATAAGGTTAGTAATGTCATTGACAACGGAATGGATCAAATGCAATTTGATCTCACGGTTCGATACCGCTCTATTCACATGAAAACATTCATTAGGTACCTATATAAAATTTATAACAACAATATTAAAACTTCATATAATTTAAACTTTCGTGAGTCATACTGATATTAAATTGCAACGGTTAACACTCACGTATTTTAATCACAAGGCGTGACATGTTTCGATTGCATCGGGCAGTCATTGTCGGACAGACAGAGTGGTGTTGTAAACTTTACGGCTCGGGCATCACTCATGACGTCTGTCCGACGATGACTGCCCGATGCAGTCGAAACATGTGATAAAAATACGTGAGTGTTAACCGTTGTAATTTAATATTTATATTAAAACTTGTTAATTTTGTCAGGACTAACTTTCCCACTACTTACACATGTGATTGTTTTAAGTAAAAACCGCCCAAGTGCAAGTCATACTTACGCACGAAGGATTCGGTACCATTATTTTCAAAAAACGGCAAAAAAATCAAGTTTTTTGTATGGGAGCCCCCTTAAACATTTATTTTACTCTGTTTTTTATTATTTTTTGTTATATAATCTAACAGAAATCAATTCCCTTCAATTAACTCAACAATCTAAAACTCTTTCGCACTAAACCCAGCCAGATGGCAAGCGTGCAAAATATCTTCATGACATTTGGGGTGAAAAGTAAACAGCATAAATCATAAAATCCACTCGGTTGATAGAAACCATGCTCAGACACCCTCAAGTAGCCCCCTAAATAACAAAAAAGATGTGTCTATATAGTTATAGTAATAAATATACCAAAGATTTATATTTTGAACCTTATCAGTACCAGCTTATGTTTCAATATCAAACGATTTTCTGTTTACACATTTATACAGAGAACATTACTGTTTTTACGCCGAAAGACATCTTGTACAATTTTGAATACAATATTGAACTTTCACAGCAGGATATTCAAAAGGGGAGTAAAATTTATGTTTGAAATGTCAAAGTAGAGCGATCCCCACTTAATTCATTTTAATAAAATTATTATACAGATAATTTTTGTATAATTGAAACTTTCGTGAGTCTGAGTCATACTGACATTAAAATTGCAACGGTTAACACTAACGTATTTTTATCACAATAGGCGTGTCATGTTTCGACTGCATCGTCACGTCACGTCGACGATTCGTCACTCGCTGCGAATTTCCTCTTTCTCGCCTAATGTACTATTAAACATGTTTATATTACATAAGTAACACACTTTTCTGCACACCGTACACCTTTACTAGGCTAATCTGTTTACAGCGCATCACCCGCGCAGTCTATTTAAGTATACCCTCCATAAACCATAATATCGTCCTTAATTCTAAGGAATAAGAGCTAAGTTCGATTGGCAAGAATCTTCAAGTTAAAAAATTATACACCATATGTTAAACAGACCAACACTGATGTCATGTCAAACGAAAATGGGTCTTGATACTTCGAAATTAGGTCCATGTATTTTAATGGTATCTGTATTTAGTTTAGTAGCTTCAAGATACTACTAATTTAAAAAAAAACTGGCCAAGTGATAGTCCGAATAGCCTACTGAGTGCACAAAGGACGCTCCCCCCATTTATGAACTTAGGTGCTTAAAATTACTGGTGGCACGGAACTCTCAGTGTGCGGCAGTTATACAGTTTTCCGATTTTCTCCTGTACTTGTGCTACAAGCTCTTGCTTTTTGCCAAACTTCGTAATTCTAGGGCGACGGAAAGTACGCTATACATTTTGATTACCATTGCAAATGTATGGGAAATGCGACATTACCGGCCGTATCTTTTGATTGCGTTGACGTAGAGGTTTGATTTTTCACAGCTTCAAGAGACCGCAGACTTGTCTATGTGGTATTAATTTCAACTTACTACCTCTACGCGATCCCGAAATAAAGGGTCTTGCTTGACAGACATACGGACTCACGGACGGACGGACCCTATAAGGATCCTATACGGAACCCTAAAAAAGGCGAGTGTAATTGCGGACAGTGGTTCAACCTACCCCAAAGAAGGGACAAAATGGGCGCAAACTAGTTAAAATCACATTTATATGCTAAATCATAATTTTAACCGCTTAATGCTCCAAAATGTTTAACATCGCGACCCTTAATGGCCCATTAAAGATTTATGCGATATTTATTTAAATTTCGCTAAAGGGTGGTCCCATTATGGGTGACACATTATGGAGTTCGGAATTATTTTTATTGGAACCAATATCGTTAGCGATGGTAGTAATGGCAGATGGGAAAGTGTATGGTAGAGTGGTGAATGATATGTTATTGTTAGAATAAATGATGCATGAAGATTGAAGTAGGGTTTTTAGTAGGTTTTGTTGATAAAAAATCAATATACAATATCATTCATTCAAAAACTCCATATACTCGTAGGTTTTAGGTGCGAAATTGTAGGTTTTTATGCCTCCTAGCTTAGTTGGTAATGACCCTGCCTACAAAGCAGGAGGTTCCGGGTTCGAATCCTGGTCATGGCATTTATTTGTGTGTGTACGATACGATACTTGTTCATGTGTTATAGATGATGTTTTCTATGTATTATCTATTATATATATTGTCGTCTAGTACCCACAACACAAGCCTTATTGAGCTTACCGTGGGACTAGGTCAATTTGTGTATGATTGTCCCACAATAGGTACTTATTTATTATTATTTATTTATCTACTTTGTTTAATTTGTCATATTGTTTGAAATCATATGATTCATATAACTTTAAAAACTACATAGTTTTATAGCAAAATACTAAATTAATTAATTCCATTTTTGTATTTTTTATTGCCGTATCTTCATCACCCTTGTCAAGTTAATTGTTAAATAGCCACAACATTCACTCAAAAAGCATGCAATATACAACAAAATTACGATTATCTCATACTATCATTGTATATAATAGCATTTTATCCTGACAGCCGTCTTTTTTTTTAAGTTTGACACCTCAATGCGATAAAGCACCGAAACGGTATACGTCGTTTAATCGATCACTCAACATCTATAAATATCATTTCCGAACGCACAAAAAAACCTAACACACATCCGACAACTCCTGACAGTCAAATTAAATTAGCAGTTTATCCTTCCGCGTAGAAACAAAAGCATTAACTGGCCAGACGTAGACCTTATGGCCCTGTAATAAGTATTAGAATTGGTAAATAGGTTTGGCAATGTTCTATGACTGTATGAGAAGCGTGTCCATTTAGGACCTTTTTGTATTTGTCATATGTATTTACATAAGCAGAGAGCATGTAATGTGCGTGAAGTCGGCTATCGAGTGGATACGCGCGGGTGGCGTTTAACAAGATTATTAGGTAAACAGTTTAATAATAATAATAGTACAAGTGGATTTACAATGTTGTTCAAGTTGATTAAGAAAAATATTGTCGTTACGTTCCGCTGTTTTTTCACTTCTAAACCTTTAAGTACGGAAACTTATTCAAGAAACCACCAAATTTATGATGCTTTTTTAATAGGAAATATTTATGTATTGTGATTCCTAATAAGAATTGACAGTTTTTTCGATTCTAGTAGGAAAAAAGTGTCCAAAACTTTTACATTTTCAAACTTTACATTGCGCTGACGCCATACAAAATCTATGAACAAAGCGGAAAAAGAATTTTGGGCGCCTTTTTTCTCCTACTAGGATCGAAAACCTGAAACCGATTCTGAGTATGCCCATTAAAAAAAAACATTTTCGTTTAATAATGAAGAAGTTCCCTCTGCTCTCTTCTCTATGCCCTATTATCGGATCAATCTTCATAGAATTTTATTTTATTTAATGAGTGGTTGCATCGCATTGGATTTTGAAGTAAAAAAAAAGCGGGATTTGAACCCATGGCCTCCCTGAACACCGCCGGTCACATCGCTCTGTCAATTGAGCGGTAGACGCTCTATCGACCCCGGCGAATGTTTCTAATATTTCTTTCATTTCGTTATGCCTTAGGGAGAGGTCGTGGGCTCGAAACGTACGGTCTTGGTGTTAATAAATACAATCAATTCGTTCTAAAGTGTTTAATTTCTCGAACCGCGGAAACAGAAGACAATATTAATAATCATCATTGCAAGTGCGTGCGTATAAAATAAACGCACATTAACAACAAACATTCGAATAGGGAATCAACTCAACTCAAATTTATCAGTTAAAATGAATATCAACAAACAGTCGAATAGGGAATCATCCTTTAAACTCAACTCAAATTTAAAATGAATATAAACTATATTTATTCAGCACTAATTGACCTTGTCCAGAATTTCACCGTTTTAGCGCCTTCAATACTTTGACGCATACATTACCCATAGTCGTACGCTCGGCGACCTCGCGCCCCGGAAGCGAGTTGCAGCCTCGCGGTGACATTTGAGATATGGCTGTATCGGACAAACTACAAACTGTTTCTCTATTTTAACGTTTACTGATTACTACTGTTTTTGTTACTTAGTGACAATTTACGCGGTATCATTTTATTGTTTTACAATTTATACATTTTTAATTTTAATTATAGAATGCCCGCCGATCCGTGATCCGTGGGTGAGCCGTGATCGGGTAGCCCAGTGGTTAGGGCGTCTGCCGCGAAAGCAGGAGGTCGCTGGTTCGATCCCAGCCCTGCTCACCGGGGACCTAGGTCACTTTTTCTGTAGTATATGACACCTCTTGTCACAAGTGTTACTTGGCGAGACGAGTCACCGACTGCGCGATTCTGAAGCAACTTACGATACCGGTCCAAATCATTCAACGCCTTCAAGATGCTCGCATTCTCATCAATGACAAATTTTATTATTGAACGAAGTCTAAATAACGCCCGTTGTTTAAACAAATACAAACTGTTCGCAGATTTGAAGGTCATATAATTAATAGATTCAATGCTTATTCAATCGGAAGTCGCATACCGTTCACAATCTTAAAACAATAATTTCTTTCTTATCATCAACAATGGCTGCTGTGCTGGTATCAGAAGCTATAAATAATCCAGATAAGTAAATTCCATAATTATGTACCGAGGCAAATGGCTTACAATCATTTACGACTATATAATCAACGTATCCACTAGTTTTATTTCCTTTTATGTGCGATGTGCTTGCTAGGTAATGAGATTCTTCTGCAAATGTAGCTTCAACTTTTATTTTTTAGTCTTCCTAGCGTTGTTATGCCATGGCTCTGGGAGCCTGGGGGTCCGCTTTGACAACTAATCCCAAGATTTGACGTAGGCACTAGTTTTACGAAAGCGACTGCTTTCTGATCTTACCCAGAGGGTAACTAGGCCTTATCCTCACGATGTTTTCCTTCACCGAAAAGCGATGGGTGAATATCAAATGATATTTCATACATAAGTTCCGAAAACCTCATTGGTACGAGCCGGCAGGATTTGAACCCGAGACCTTCGGATTGAAAGTCTCGCTTCGTTTTCTAAATCACTATCAATTTACTTTATTGATTGACTTGATTTTCATACTTTTGGTCTGATACATTTGATGTATGATTTACAACCAAGCAATACAAAAAGCATTCATAATTATTTTGTTTTATTTGCATCATATGCATTCAAAAAAATCTAAGGGCCTATTACATATGCTACCAAAGTTAATAAGTTTTGGAAGTAATATGAAAATAATAAACAAAAATGGTGTCGATAATGATCTTGTGAAATCAAGTTTCGATGGGATCCAAAATAGAAACATGTATAAATATTGTCTTCTGTCACCGCGATTGTTATTCATTGAAATTAAACACTTTAGAACGGAGTAAACCCGTTTATTAACACCATGACCCTACGTTTCAAGCCCTTTACAGCACTCGTTTTCAAAGCGTTAAGATGATGACTGAGAGAATGCGAATTCTCCTCGTCAGTCAACAAAGTTACTTTGAAAATTAAAAATAAACAAATTTTACATTACAACATACTAATAATAAAATGTATAATTTACTATACACGCTCTAATTAATCCCCAAACCGCGCAATTTACAAAGCGTCGTCAAATTTTCTTTTCAGTCTTCAACAGTTGTGTCTGAAGGTTAAAAAAACAATTACTTACTCGTTACGATTCCGCAATTCCGAGAGATATTATTCAGAATAAACATAATATTAATCACCGGAATCAGTGAAATTAGTGTGATTCCTAGAAAATTGTGACTAATTCTTATCAGTGCTTGGTTGTCTCATTCTATTTCTATTCTACATGTTTCAGTCACTGCAGGAGTGCCCGATATATAGGTACTACTCGAGAAGAAAAATAAATACATATTACAGGACATTCTTACACAAACGCAGTAAGCTCAAGAAGTGTTACGGGTCCTCACACAACGATATATGTAATATACAAATACTCAGAAAAAACTTAAGTTTAAGAAGGGATCATTTATTTATTTATTTCACCTTTATGACGTAAATTCCATTTAACAGAGTGTTTACTCTGTTAAGCGATTTTCCTTTCGAAAATAATTTTCTTGCAAACAACATTTAGATAATAAAATATTTTGTCATTATTAAAGTTAACTCTGAATTTTAGCATTTCAGTTTTTCTGCCTATATTTTGCACAGAATAATAAGACAGACAGAGTGACTCACAAACAAACATTACCATAATTTTATTTATGACCTCATGACTGACCGTGTCATAATACCATCTAAACACCCTTACTTTTTAAAATAACCTCTAAATTAAATTAGATCGTGACCCTTTTTATTGCTTATTGGATTATGTAAATTAATGTTAGAACTACTCTTTTATTAAATTAATGTACAGATATCAATATTATGTTCTGGGTCACAAGATTAGAAGGTCACTGTTGGCACAAGCGAAGTACTCATGTTTTTATGCGAGAATACATAATGTTTCTGAGTTCTTGAGAGTTAAATATTGAATTGTTGAGTCGCTAATTAGATATTAAATAGCGATGTAACGAAAATCGATTTCGGGATATTCGCGAATTGTTATTAAATATTATTTGGACAAAAGCGACTTTATCCCTTTTGGGACCATCTTTAAGGAATAAGATAAAGAGATTTGAAGTCAAACAGTACTAATCGTATCGTACCGCAGTGTTTTAAAGTAAATATAACTAAGTGATGTATTTTACATTATTAGCATTTTTTAAGCGGTCCGTTTTCTATTATATAAAATAAAATAAATGAAAACAAGTACCTACATAGCAACAATTCTATTAAGATCGATTTTTAGACAGAAATCTTTTAAGATACAGACAGATTGAAAGACGAAGAGACATAAAACGTGAATCTTTATCATCATGCCTCTTCGCAGCACATAAACGCCAATTTAACGTCTTTCTAAAAGTATTTATGCGTCCCGATGTCTCAACGTCTCGAATTGATATATTCCGTTGCTAAACCTCAACTATGAAGCCAGGAATAGAAATAACGACACTTCCCGTGGGATTCCAAGTTTAATTTTAATGCAGCACCAATGGTCCCTAGTTTGGAAGCTGCATGTTTGCGGCATTCACAGACTTACGTGTCTTATGCAGCGTATACATTCTTCAATAGTAATAACAATGTTTGAACTTCTTTATTTATTTATTATACTATGTAGTGATACCTAGTAGTGTGACTACTTAAAAACATCAATCAAAACATTTGCTTACATATTTGTTGTAATATTTTTTAGACAATTGTAAATATTACATTTACAATTGTTTTTCATTTCATAATTAATTAACTTTTGATACAAAGATTTTGAAAAAAAAAAACAACCACACAAAGACACGCTTTTGCAATATCGATTAAAGTTTTTTATGTATAAAAAAAACTTTACAACAAAACGGAAAAAGATTGAATGTATAACAATCAGTGGATAAAAATAATAAAGATACTCGCAATTTAACACCATTATATAAGGAGTTATACCACGCATATATGCAATGGACATAATTGCAATTTACCGGTTCGATATAAATATGGTGTTTTCTTGGTATAAACTACATAATTTGTGTTCTATGAAAACAACTCATAATCAAGTGCTTGTTATTCGGTTAAAAAAATAACTGTTCCTGTACAATAGGTATTTCGTATTTAGGCATATTTTTATTGTATTTTTTTTATCGCGTTAGATTTTGAATGAAATTTGGTGGGTAGGTACGAGTAGAGTTCCTTATTCTACGCTAGATAGATAACTTAACAGTCAGATGACTTGTGGTATTTATATCATAAAGATATTTTATTTTTGACGTTTGGAGGCCTTTACACCTCCAAATCCTATTAGTATAATTTTTTGACTATGGGGACCTTCTACATCTCCAAACTTAATTTATTATTAACTATAGAGACTATACATCTCTTGTCATATTACTTAGTACATTTATTTTAATATTGTTTACCCAGGTTTTGGCTGTTGTATTATCAGTATTTAGATTATACTTTTACTTCTCACTATATATTGTAAATGTTTGTACATGCAAATGCTTTATTGTAATGCTTACTGACTTGTAAAAGTGCCCTTGAGGCCTACTTGCAGAATACATTTTTGAATTTGAATTTGATACGGAATCCCAATGTGCGACAAAAATTTTGCGCTAAATTTCCCACTGAGTTACGAAATCGTATGGGAAAGAAATGTGGGATATACTGGAAAATTGGCTCTATCTTGAAGATATTAGGCAAGAAACAAACCTCCGACGTTTCAAGGGCGACAAAAAAGTGCGCAAAATGTTCAAGTTGATAATCAAGACCAAGTGCGGGTAGTTCGTAAAACCCGCGCAGCTAGAAGATGTTGATGTCAACCTCAGCCAGTCTTTCTCCGGGACCACGGGGGCAATGTCGCCCTTGAAACGTCGGAGGTTTGTTTCCAAAGTTTATACACGATTAAGCCCCGTTTTAGTAAATTTATAATGTGTGAAAATCGTGAAAGTTTAAATAAGTGATATTAGGCAACTTTTCGTACCTACCAGATTTCATTAAAATCTGACGCGAAAAAAACGACAACAAATAAAAATCCGCCCAGTTATTAAAATAAATCAATCCTTGTATTTTACTTTTGAAATTCAGGAAATAATGGCTTATTCATTATTCGTTTAATCTTACGCCGTGTCTAAAAATGTGCTTGTTTTGAATCGACTTTGTAGATTGTTGATAAATTTCATTTGAATTGAATTTTCCTGAGATAAGCCCCTTATCACCAAGCGACAAAGTAGTACCTTTTGCAAAATACAATCACGAAATGGTAAAAACAATAAAATGCCAATCGAAGTCCGGCGTGGATTACAAAGATTAAGTTTGTGACGTCAACAAAATCGATACAGTATCATTTATCTCAAGATAAACATTTGTTTCGTTTAGGGGACTTTTTGTCCAGCGAATCCTGCGACGCAACCATTGTGCGCGTATTTTTTTTTAAATATAAAAACGTCGAACTGGAATATGATACAGAATATGCTGAATTGTAAACGATTTCATATTCATTCTTTTATTATAATTAATATAAAACGGAGGAAAACAAAAGAGTCACCTTTTCATTGAATTCCTTGACTTTATAAGTTTTATTTTTGACATAAATTAGAATTTATTGGGAGCGTCTCGAGAGGGTTAAGTTTTTTAGTATTGAAACCTGTTTCTATACTTTTTTATGTTAGTTTATAAGAGTTGGCTTCTAAGAACCCTAATCTTTAAATCTAGTTTTGCATCTTTCTTTTTAAATGCCTTGCTAAAAATGTTGAATAAAATGCAAAACACCGGTAACTATTCAAGGAAACATGTTTATTATTATACTAAACTAGACAACGATGAAAAAAAGTATGCAATTGGTTTTATATTTAAAACTAAACTAGAGAAAAAAATTAAAATATATATATTTTTTTAAGTATAGATTTTAGACTACTTCATGTAATATTTAACTGCATATTTTCCGCATTGTTTACAAAATAAATACGCACTTTGTAAAACAATCAATTAATACAACTCAAAAAATTACCTTTTAATTTAAAAAAAGTCCCACTGGTCCCAGTGTCAAATAAAATCCGTTAAAAAGCACCACTGTCACAGTACAATGTTTAAATTTCGAAGTATCGCGGGTCGGTCGGGCGTGCGGCATTCGCGAGAGTCGCGGGATAACTGCTGTGCCGGGCAGCGGCGTAGGCGCAGCGCGGGTGATGCTAGGGCTGGCGAGTGAGGGCTGCCTGTTTTTTTTTTTTTTGTAATGTTCCTGGAATATTTGCCGGCAATCAATTTGAAAATTATTAATGATATTCGGTATATTCCTTTTCTATCTTACGTTAGGTTTGTTACAATATGTATTAAATGTAAAATACATATGATAACAAGTCTATTGATCGGTAAACACATAAACAATACAAAACATAAATGAATTATAAAAGGGCAGGGCAAATTATTAATGTTTAATTTTATTTTTAAATCTCGAGGTCAAAATAGTCGAATTATATTTTTTTGCTCTTCTTGCGAGTTGCGATGTCATAGAATCTGTGTGTGTAGTTTATGCAACAGCGATATAATAAGAACCAAATTATGAGCTGTTGCATACACTAGTTTTTCTACGACAAAATAGCGAAATAGCAAAATCTCGAAATGTGGAAGATGTCGTATGCCCACTATAAAAATAAAAAAATGAACATTGCTAATATATTGTGTGAAAATTCATAGGAGCATCGTTTAGCAGTGTTCTTATGGAATACCATAGACAACGTTATAATGAATACTTTTTTAATGTCGCTGTCAGTTATCTTATTTAGGCTACGTTTTACCAAACTTTTATTCCGAGAATAACGCTTACTCTCAGATAGTAACATCAAATTACTATGGGATTTTGACATTAGTATCCAAGAGTAAGCGTTAATCTTGGTTAAAAAGTTTGGTCAAATCGAGCCTTACAGATAGAAGTGCTGGATTAGTTTTATTTTTTTAATCCGTTTGTTGTATCTTGTTTACAAATATTTAGTTAAGTTTTTAAATTAATATTATATTTTTGTAAATTTCACACATGTGACTTCATTACATCAAATGCACAAATATAGTCATCTTAATTTAAACGACTTTTCCTTATTTACTAGTCATAAATCCCTTGTAACGTAAGAATATGACGCTTATAATTATAACTGTTTATTTCGTATAAATTTCTAGAATTATAATTAAGGCCAAGATCACTAATTCAATGTTATTTCAAGGCATTTCTAATAAATATGTAAAAGGTTGCATTCTGGTAACTTTTAGCACGGAGTTATAATTAGATCAGTTGCTTATATTT
The DNA here is from genome assembly GCA_949128165.1 of Lathronympha strigana. Lineage (NCBI taxonomy): Eukaryota > Metazoa > Arthropoda > Insecta > Lepidoptera > Tortricidae > Lathronympha > Lathronympha strigana. The sequence goes on from OX421920.1 coordinate 1,006,483, forward strand.
CTTGTAATTTTTACATGATTCATCATCATCATCAACCTCTGAGAATTGGTAGGTATGTATTGAATGGTCTCATTTTTAATCCTGAACAAAATTGGTACATATAGCCTATAGGGTTGGCAATGTTGGCATCTGTGACTATCTCTGAAAAGGTCTAGAAAGCTCTAAAAAGGATACCTATAGTTTAATCACGTTCTTATTTGTGATCTGATCTGATTGTGATATATGTGATCGTTTTTTACGCTTGTCTTGCCACTCCAAAAAAAGGAGGCATATAGAGTTATTTTTTACTTTTCTGTGCCATTAAATTTGTGAGACTTATTCACACATATTTGAGCGTAAATAACATTAAAAAATAGCTTTTTAGATGATTCCGTCCTCTCATAGGTTTCAACAAAGTAAACATCACTTTTATAATTTTACGGAGACTCCTATTTTAATTCTTAAGAGTTATTTTTTATATAATAAATACTGCAGTAATCTAAAAGAAATAAGAACCACTTATCTTTACCTTTTTTTTAATTCAACATATTTTTTTTGTCCGGTAGTATAAGCTACTTTTTATCTTCGCGTTTTGTTGAATTCGTTTTTTTTTTGTTATTCATACAAAATAAACGAATATTACATTGTAAAAGGCCTTTTAGAGTAACACGAAAGTAAGTGTCAAGTATGACAAAGCTGAAACTTTAGACATGACAGCACATGCCAAAACACAGCTTAATACTAGGGACCATTTACACTGGATATATCAAAAACTGTAATAGTAAAAACTAGAGTTCCTAAGAGAAATTAACTCAAGTTAACCTGAAGAATCTCTCCTTAAAGTTAACGAATATAAAAAAGGATTTAATATTGGTTGACAAAAAAACAGTTACAACCAACCCTGCGCGGTGACCTTGGCGCGTGCAGTTCCGAGATTCAATCTTAATAGTCTTTTTCGTTTACTTCATTTGGGCGCATCGTGCAAAGCGCCACCAATAATAACATACCATCGATCGATCAATATTTCTCTGAAACCAATAAAAGTTGTACAGTCACCTGCAATAGCATAGGACTCTATGAAGGCTGCAAAATAATCTGACACATTCTTATTTGTACCGCCATAAGAGCGTGTCACATATTTTTGCGGCCTTCATAGCGCCATATACTATTGCAGGTGACTGTACTGCTAAAAAGTACTCTAATTTTATATTTATAACGTATTTCAAAACAGGCCAATGAAAACGCAACCTTTTTTGACCGATAATGGGACGTCTCAGCGAAAACATAAACATTTCTGCAATAATAACGGATTGCAGGTTGACCTAGCTAGATTTTTTTTATACTACACGGTGAAAAACAAGCATACGGCCCGCCTGATGGTAAGCGGTCACCGTAGCCTATGGATGCCTGCAACTCAAGGGGTGTTACATGCGCGTTGCCGACCCTTTAAAAAAGGGAGGATTCGCTGTGTTGACAGCTAAAGGGGCCAGCAAGCTTTGCTCCGTGGGTCCCCACTCCCCAGCTGTCAACACAGTGAATCCTCTTGAAGCTCTGGCGATCTTACTCACCAACAGAAACACAACATTATCTGTAGTGTCTAGTGTTATTAAATTGCGACAAATTGCGATAAATTTAGACCTTACGTCGGTGCATCTGGCAGAATATATATTGGCAGAAATACACTTCGCATAACATGTATCGCAGAAAAACTTAAAAAACTTTTAGCAGAGAATAGGTACTCTCGCAGAAGTATAGACTTGCCATATGCTTGCCATAATAGTTATTTGTCATAATATTAATTTGGCAGAATGCAGAAAGTGGGTTAGGTTAGGGTTTTCTGCCAAAAAAATCTGCGAAAAGATTAATTGTGCAAATCAATAGTATGCGAAAGGCTGTATGCGAATGCCATAAATTATTCTGCGAATCGAATTTACGACAAATAGAATTCTACAAGGCAATAGTGAAAAATCATAAATGGACAGTATTGTCGATATTAAGGGATGGACCATATCGGGCGTATAATGTTGCAGGTAGAAACCTTTTCCGAATTGTGAATGAGTAGACACACAGGTGACAGGTACCTGTAGTAATTTTAACTAAGACCGCCGTCAATGAAACTTACTAACATTGTAAACAAAAGGCGTCACATGTTTTGTCACTGTTTCTCTTTGTATTTTCATACTCATCAAACATCACTGAAACCATTCACTACTGAAACGGTCGTATTGTAACATACAAAATATGAGGTAAATAAGTTAATCTTGGAGATTTCATTGAAAACTTAAAAGTTAGGTTATTACCATCAATATGGCGGTTTGTTTACTTTGTTAGGAAGTTCCATTGGAAACTATCTTGAGACTCGAATATATTTTAAAATATTCTACGGGCACGCGTGGGGAGCCCTAAAAACGTTTATCTTTTGCAACGGCCACCCTAGCCAAGTTGGTAGTGACCCTGCCTACGAAGCTGGAGGTCCCAGGTTCGAATCCTGGTAAGGGCATTTGTTTTTGTGATTATCACGAATATTTGTTCCTGAGTGGACGTTTCCTATGTATTTATCTATATGTATAATGTATATCGTCGCCTAGTATACCCATAGGGTACAAGCTTTGCTTAATTTGGGGCTAGGTTGATCTGAGTGAGATTTTTCTCAAATATATATTTATTTACATTCAGATGTTTCCGGAAAACCTAGCGAAGAAGACAAGTTTTACACTCCTACTAATTATACGATAAATCTCACTACCGCAAATTTGTTTACATAAAGGTAATTATCTGCAGTTTTAAGTATGTGTAAATGCAATTATGAAATATGCGATAATGAACATAATTGTCAGGAACTGCAATATTTCACGCAGATCCAGCTATTTTCCGTTACGTGTAAAGCAGTACAACAATTCGTGCAGTACTTTAACTGCGATACACATAAGTAGTTACATCTAGGAACGGTGATCAGATTAAAATTAAAATCTGTTCTGTATTATTATTTTCTCTTGTAACTGTATTTCATCTGTGTGAGGTTTTCAATAAAGAGTATTGTATTGTATTGTATTGTAATCTCGAATTTTTCGAAACAGTGTCTCTACCAGTAGTTGCTATAGATTTCGAAGGATACATTTCGACATGTTATCTACAGTGTGCTGACCATGAGTTGCACAGTAGCAGTAGCAGTTGCAAAGTATGTCCATCTCGCTCCTACCATTCTGGCAGATGCGAAACGGATATATCCCCGAACGCCGCAGTCACTATCGAATACGGCCACGCCTCATGGTAAGCACACAGTGTATCTTATCATGGTGACTTTGAAAACTAACCTCAGACCTCTGAGTCTTTCTCCGGTACCACGAGGACAATGTCGCCCTTAAAACGTCGGAGGTTAGTTTGCAAAGTTTTACACGATTTAGCCCCGTTTTTGTAAATTTATCCCAGAAAACAAGGACTTTCTACTTCCCATGTTTGCTATTCAATCGTCTAGATACTGTTTTTGTAAATTATGCAAATATATTACTCATTGTATAACCCAAAATTGCAAACCCGCTGTATGTATGTATGCTTTAATCTTTGAAACTACGCAACGGATTTTGATGCGGTTTTTTTAATAGATAGAGTGATTCAGGACAGGAAGAAGGTTTATATGTATAATCATAAACCCTGCGAGGCGGGGGCGGATCGCTAGTCCATTATAAAGTTAGAAACAGCATTACTTTTAGAGCGTTTATTCTGTAAGATAAAATACTGGCAATATTGCATTATCGATATTATAAGAACATCTATTACACATTGTTACTGTTAGCTTAAGCATAATTACTACGTAAGAGAGAGACAAAAAACCGATTCCCACCCGATTTCCCCCAGACAATAGATAACAGGGTATAATTGACAAGCTCACAAAAAAAACTATTGAAGCCATACTTCAAATATGAACCTTATCGCATTGAGAATACGGTTTATATTTGTATGTATTACAATAGAGACGACACCTTTTAACAGTTATTATGTTATAACTTATAGCTGAAGAACTTTATTCTCAAAAAGAATTTACAAAATTCACTTATTTGAGAACACAATATTTTATGTAAGTAACTTAAGACTAACGTGCAGAACAAAGCAATAAGTTGGGTAGAAATAAAAGAAATCTCGAAATACATACATACGATGAGCAAAAGAATATTAGATACAGCATGTACTTAAACGTCCTACAGTAAAAACGTCATAATTGAATAAAATGGAAAAAAAAAACACAAAATTATCGAGTCAGGCAGTAGGTCCGCTTTTTTTATACTACGACGGTGACAAACAAGCATACGGCCCACCTTTTGTTCTTTGTTTGCTAAATGTTGTTTTATGTGTAATATTGATAGCTAATTGTGCATTAAGAGAGGTATGGGCACAGCGGATGCATATCGTTTAGTGTGGTAGGGCACAGCACAATGAATTTCGTCTCGCTCAAATCTGAAGCAGAGCCCATCTGGGGAAACCTTACAGAAAACCGCAGTTAAATAACACTAGACCCTCTCATAGTGTTGTGTTTCTGTTGGTGAGTAAGGTCGCCAGAGCTCCAAGAGGATTCACTGTGGGTTGCCCCTTTAGCTGTCAACATAGCGAATCCTCCTTTTTTTTTAAAGGGTCGGCAACGCGCATGTTACGCCCCTGGAGGTGCAGGCGTCCATAGGCTACGGTGACCGCTTACCACCAGGCGGGCCGTATGCTTTTTTGTCACCGTCATAGTATAGGGGAAAAAAATGCAGCTAATGAAGAATTACCTACTCCTGAAACGCGTTCAATCACTTTAGTCATCAAGCGGCTGTCGCGGGATCTCGGCCCCCTGTGAAACTAAAACTATCTGTTACATCTTCTACCTATAAACTCAACAAATAGCGAGGCCAATTACCGAACAACGTCGCCCAAGTGGTAATATACTATTCTATTGATATAATAATTATTCTCAGATTTTGATAACACTTGACATTGGCAAAATTGTCCAACTCTCAGACAGAAGCCATTGTTTAAAAAAGTGGTTGGCTCTATAAGTAGTTAAATAGCATAGCTCTATACTATGAATGGCGTATTTATATACCCTCCTGAAGACTAGGTATCAAAATTTGCCAATCGAAATGTAACTTTGTCAAATTTTGACTCCATTGGGGCTTATAGTACTCCGTATAGGACGCGGGAAGTCAGGAGGATACACCGAATACGATTTTTGAAACGAAAAAATGGTTGGTGATGAGTGAATGTACCCTTTTGTTACTTATAGCCAAAAGGATGTATGTTACAAAAATTATTACACAACTAGCACATTCAATAATAGACCCTAAGATAAAGTTAATAAGGTTTATTTATGCTTATTTGAATGTCTTTAACGGTTTAAGATATGACTATTTGGATTGACTGAAGTTCCATCCAGGTAGGCATGGTACGGTAAGCAACAAAGATGTGAATAGAGCCAAAGTGGCAATAACATGGATACCCGACCTTAAATGTTCAAGCAATATAATCCTGGGCACATAATTTTGGCACTTTAGCTGTTTTCATATTGTTGTTTCTGACTGTACCTACAAATTAATTTGTTTTATTTTAATTTTATTATGCGTTTAGAAGGGATGAATTCAATGTTAACTGTGTATTGTATAGAGAATAGTAGGTACATATAGGTACATTATGATACAAGGACGGAAAAGAGATAATTGTCTTCATTGAATGACCTCTTCGCACGTGTGTCGTACGACGGTTTACAGTACTATAGCGTTCATAATTGCATGGTCAATTTATGAATGAATTCATTCAAGTGCCCATGCAATTCTGAACGCGTGTGTACATATGGCCATTTGAATATTCGACGCAGGCACGTAAAGATCTCACTATCTGTCGCCCTAGGGCGGTAAAGTAGCACCATGTGTACCTACTGTAAAACTATGTATAATCACAGGATTTGTATGGATACATGTATAACAATAGTACATTGTGCATCTAGGGCGGTAAGAAGGGCATTACTTACGAGGGTCTATTGAAGCCCGACGCCGTAGGAGGAGGGCTTTAAATGACCCGAGTTAGTAATGCCCTTACTGCCCGTGGTACATACAATGTTTTTCATCACATTTGCGAGGAAATAAATAAACTATACAGGCGGCAGAAACAATAATGATAAGCGGTAGTGTAGTTGCACAGTCCACAGTACTCTGGAGTGACTACGTGCTGCGAGCGCGTGGGGGGCACGTGCTCCGCGAGCTCCGGGCGGGCGGTAAAGTAGTATGAGAATCCTTTAAAACCATGGAAATAATACAGCTCTTTAAGTGTAAGTATGCTTGCGTATAATATCACCATTTACGAGCAGGTGTGATGAAAAGTTATTAGTTTTATTTTTTTTTTTGTATACAACCAATTTAATATCTTATGAAACATTAGGTACTACTAACGGGTATATAAACATATACGTGGGATTTCCATAAAACTATCGTCCTGAGGCAAATATTGAACGTATTACAAAGTACCTACCATAATAAATAATAATCGATCATGTATATAACCGACAAATTAACTTCAATGACACAAGGTTGTAACTCCTTAGGATATTGTATGAAGTTGCGACTCTTCGCTAGTAAGGGACAGCTTAGGGCCTTGGCCTAAATAGCTGTGTCTAACGATTACATCTATAAAGTAAGCTACTAGATACGTTAAAGATGCTAGGTTATGTCAAGTAGCTTAATTATCCGAACCCAAGAAACACAACCCTATGAGTAGGTATTTTTTTTGTCAATTCAGTTTTTGGAAATTTTCAAAATGGCGGGAATTGGTTCAAAGGTCCTGTCCTAAGCGCCATAGATCCAGATCCAAAGGCACTTAGAACTTTTATGCCAATACCACTACCTACCTACCATCTGGCAAGGTGTAGCTCACAGAGCCACTACCACTAGTACATAGTTATTCTTTCAAAAATGCTTAGGGTCACTTGCACCACCGGGGTTAGCCACATAACTCTGAGTTAAGCGTTTTTTTGTATAGAATTTGACAGCTCAACTCCGGGTTAGCGGCTAACCCTGGCTGGTGCAAGTGGGCCTTAGAGATGAATCAAGTCGTATGTTTTCTAGAACCATGCGCATGAGTGGATCTCACCGATTTTCCTATTGTTGTTTATTGGGAAAGCTGGAAAGCGCGGGAACATATTACAAGTGGGTAATAAATTTAACAAGTTTATTAGCGAGAAGGAGATAGACTGTCTTTCATTCAGTTTAATGAACTTATACTCTCAGTTACATATTTTACCGTTTCACTTTTATCCATGTTTATTGATAATCTAACTTCGCCATTTGTATGTATGTATATTTGTATGTATGTTTGCTAGACGATAACTCGAGTATCGTTTATCGGATTTCCGTGAAATTTGGCAGGTGATTAGATAATATAAAATAAATATAAAGCTTCAGATAACTAGACCAGAGGTAACCTACGCCGTTGCCTACCCGTTACCTACGCCCGGTCTCGGGCAGTGATTCCTGAGCCGCGAAGGCGACACCACTGTCTGTCCGACGACGACTGCCCGATTCAGTCGAAACATGTCACGCCTATTGTGATAAAAATATGTGAGTGTTAACCGCTGAAATTAAATGAACATGATACGCACTCCCCCATCCGTCATAGTTCTCTGAAGCTAGAAACGTTATCTCGTGATAAGTTATCAATCGATAGTGATATTTACTACGCTGTTTCCTTATGACCTATTTTTAGAATTTTAGTAAGGCCTCTAATTATATGCTTCATACAAATATTATGATAAATAGATTAGAATATCACACAAAAAATATCGAACAAATTATCCGTAATTAAGACTTCATGGAAAGACTGGCGATGCAAGGAAAAGTCGAAGGTAAAAGATCCTTTGGGCGCTCTCCATCACGGTGGATCTGGGTAGACGTTGGGTCACACAGAGAACGATGTTCGGAGTAGACTGCGGATTTAATCCATAGCTGTTAAGTTAGTTACATCATAATACAAAACACTTAAATTACTATGTTAGTATGTCTATGTTGTTTTTAATACTACGACGGTGACAAACAAGCATACGGCCCGCCTGATGGTAAGAGGTCACCGTAGCCTTTGGACGCCTGCAACTCAAGGGGTGTTACATGCGCGTTGCCGAGTCTTTAAAAAAGGAGGATTCGCTGTGTTGGCAGCTAAAGGGGGAAGCTTTGCTCCATGGGTCCCCAGCTGTCAACACAGTAAATCCTCTTGGAGCTCTGGCGACCTTACTCACCAACAGAAACACAACACTATAAGTAGGGTGTAGTGTTATTAAACTGCGGTTTTCTGTAAGGTGGAGGTACTTCCCCAGACGCGCTCTGCTCCAGATTTGAGCGAGATGACATTCGTTGTGCTGTGCCCTACCACACTAAACGATATGCATCCGCTGTGCCCATACCTCTTTGGGCTGGGATGGTGCTTGGAGGTCCAGTACCTAATTAGGAAACTGCCCCACACCCTGCAGAGATAATAAAGTATCGTGGGCGGGAGATAACCACTGGGCGGGCGGCGATACCGTCACACTCACCCTGACACATATATGACTCAGCCGACATTTACTATAAAATTTACTGCTTCATGAGTCAGGATTTTAGGAACACTGTGTCTCATTTTATTTTCAGACTTTAGTCAGACGTTGCTAGGAATGTACCGGTAAACTGGGGTGACTTTGATTCATGGGGTAACATTGTTCGTCGATTTTTAATATGTTAGCCATTTATTTGGTAATACGTTTATTATGAGACTATCATACAATTCTCAAACTTGTATTCAAAAATGAAGTTTTTATAGCTCAAATGTCGTTGACCAATGTTACCCCAGGAATCAAAGTAATCCCAGTTTATGGTAACCTTTTCTCGGCTTATGGCACGGCTCTGGCCTGCGGTCCGCTTTGGCAACTAAGCCCAAGTTTCCATAGATGTTGATAGCGCAGACTGTGAAAGGGTTAAGTAAACTTCATAAATTCATAAAAGTGTGACGTTTAAAATAATTACGCCGATCTGACAAACATAGTAAACTGAAAGCTTGCTACGGTAATAGGTTTGCAATTAGAGTGACGCCATCCCTCTAGTTAGTATAACTATCATTATTAATTAGGGCGCCTAGCAGCTGTTCAGCGGTGGCCGTGGCATAGAACGGGCAACAGAGATGTTGTAAAATTAATTTAAGGTGTACAATTGGCTGTTGTAATTGGCTTCATGTCATTTATTCCTATTACTACTATGTTTTCAGTAAGCTGTTGGTACTCTTTATAATAAATAATACATTGCCTCCCTTTGTTGCCCAACCACTGTCACGCCCGCTGAACAGCCAGGCGCCCGGGTTAATGTATAGTGATCAGTATGGCACATTTACTAGAGGGATGTCGTCGCTCTTCTAATTGCAGACCTATTAGGGCCACCCGCGGTTAGCCACATAACCTGGAGTTACGCGTTTTTTTGTATGGGATTTGACAGCTTAACTCCAGGTTTTCGGCTAACCCTGGGTGGTGCAAATGGGCCTTACCGTATCTCCGTCTGTAGCTAGATCAGACTCTATTAGCATTTTAATTTTTTTTTATAGCACGACAATAAGCGTAATAATGTAATAATGATGTATACCACATTAAACAGGTCATTAACCCTATGCGCTATGCGACAAAACGCACGGGCCGCGGAAACGCGGCGCAGCGGGTCTGGCGTCGCGCCAGGGCTTATACCACGAAAATCGAACGATTGCAGATTTGTATCTCCATCTCTGTCACACTTGCATATTAGAGTGACAAAGAGGTGTTCCCGTCAATGCCAGTTTTCGATGTTCATGGTAGGCGTGCATACAAATATCTCGTGCCGACGAAGAACTATCGACCTAGCCGTACCGTGGATTATCAAATATAACCCCTAACACTCCTAAACTATGTATAGTGCAACAGATCATAGTATATTACTGCAGAGGCCGTAAGGGATTGCAAGAAGAGTTTGGTAGACTAGTCCCTTCGCGGCAGGAGGATGGAAACATTAATTGCATGCAAAAAATACGCAAGTAGGTATAACGGGTTGGCACTAATTGACTTTTGGCGGAATAGCAAAGTAACATTATTTTCCTTGTTAATATGGAATTGCGCAAAGTAACACCCAATTCAATAAATTATCTAAAGGACCTTTTACAAATTCATTTCTTTTGTATTAAAGACGAAAAAAAAATGTTTTTTTCGAATTCGACAGAAAGCAATCAGGCAGGTCCTATAATATTAACCTACAAAGCAACGTGTCGAATTTAAAGAAAAAACAAAATTCTGTAGGTATATTGAGCGTTTAATTATTTCATAAAATGTAAATCGTTACACGCTACTAAAACCCCACGAGATCAATAGACACGGTATAGCCCGTCAAACACCAAACATAATGTGATCTATCGATCATTCGGCGCTTATTATGATGCGCCCGCGGCGCCGGCGCGGCCAGCGTAGCTGGATCCTTGCGATTTAAGCATAATTTATGGTTCCGTGTTAAATTCCTAATCTTATACACAGTACAATAACACAAGATACCAAATTAATTTTTCATTTTTCATATGTCATGCTCTGAAAGTGGGCCATCGAGCTGGTGGAAAATGGGAATCCCCCTGAGGCATTTCACTTTCCAAATGCACGTTTTTCTAAAGTTTTAATTGCAATAAAAAATAGCTAAAAATGGATGCATTATATGATTTCTTTTAATGGAAAACAGGTGAGTTTTTTTATACACCTGTATTTTTCATACGTCGTATTCGATATGAAAAGTAGAGTGTATAACTCTGGTGAAAGGCACTATTTCAGTCTCAGACTATGGGCGCTCTTACCATGTTCGAGCGCCAAAATACTTCTACTGAAATAGGTGTCTTCCAGCCCTTGATTTTTTTACGATTTTGCTCAACTTTTTGATACTATACTGGAGCAGCTAACAAGAATTCTGTTAGTCTTTTAACATATTGCGCAAGATAATTTAAATGTGAATGGAACGTATCAACTAATTTCATGTTTTTGTTTTTCTGTTTTTGATAATGTACATAAGTATATCTGAGGACTGAGGGTCTAAGGAATAAATGGGACACTTTTTTCCACTTTCATGTATTTTTTCGAATGAATGTACAGTCAACCAATTGGAACCCTAGGCCACTCTAGAACCATGTCAAAATGACAAGCAGTAAGAGATTTCTTACAATCTGATTTATAACGTCACTATGACATAGTCCTACAGTGGCCTAGGGTTCCAATTGGTTGACTGTACATTTAGCTAGAGAAAATAGAAAAATTTCCTAAGTTTGGCAGGTGTATTTGGGTAGGTATGCATAAAATATATTTCATGAAAATAAAGATGCAAAAATAATCTTCATTTTATGGCCAATTTACGTATATGTATGTATGAAAATAAATTAGGCGGTATAAAAATAAATAATAATAAAAAAAGTTACAATATTGCATGAATCAACCACCTCGCAAAGTACGCTCTGTAAGAATTGGTTTTTTGGATACTAAAAAATTATATATATTTATCAATATTAAAATTTTTTGGATACCAAATACTTCATAATATCTTAGCAATTCCAATTTAAATGCGTTATTTTATTATTAATGAAATTTTCGATTGTATCTCCATCTCTCTAACACTTGCTTATTGGAGTGACAAAGAGATACTCCCGCCAATTTTCGTGCTAGGCATGCTGATGACGTAAAGTTAAATCCTGGGGCGCTAAAGGCATTGGTCATGTTTTCTTTAATAACAACCATTTCAGTTTATACTTGGAACTAATCAGTAATTATCATATCAGGTAATTTCCTTTAAGACTGCATAAGTAATTTAACCCACACTGACCCATGAAATACTAGATAGAACCAAAACCACAAATATACCATGAAAAATTATTTGCTAAACAATTTTGTTAGCATAAAATGAGTGATTTTTCAAGGGCGGTCCCGGTCAGATTTTGATCAAATTTAAATTCAATAAAATACAAAATTGTTTAAGGAGAAAGCTACAGATTTATATAGCAGCTGTACGAGTATACATAGGATTTTATGACTTAAAAGTTTTTTGAATATCAAGAAGTACATCGAAAAGAAACGCCTCATTTTCAATAACTTAATAATTAAAATAAAAAAAAACTGTCAGAAACCGGAATCTACGAAGAAATTAGACGAGCTTCTCTCTCCCATTTCGTATTAAAAAGATATTATGAGCAAGCCATACAGATAATATTAATAGTGCGCGGGCCTCTTTAAGATGGCGGATCTGTCAAAATGCTTACAATCAATTAATCCCGTGACCCGCAACTATCAGTGACCCGTAATGTTTACATTACGTATCGTTTTGTTAATATTTGATCCCATCCTATACACGGTGCCCGTGAGCATTGCGAGAGATTTTCACGCGTATTCCTGAGGCTAAAAGAAGCAAAAAATGTCATATGATTTTTGGTAATTTCGACAAAAAAAAACACCTTTTTTTTCCTTTATTATGCTTATATGCTTTGATACATGGTAAGTAAATTTCATTTAGAAAAGGCCCACTTAAAATACAAAAAAATTGTTTTTTTTTTGGCTTGGCCGAGTTTTGCAAAGATATCACAGTGTCACTTTGAAGTCTGTCAAAAATCATGCCTAGACTAGACCACATAGTAGCATTATCACATTCCAAAACGCGTTATTTACCGAATGGTGGTAAAATTGTTTAAATAAAAATTGCAATTATCTCAGAAACTAGCCCTAATCCACTGAAATTAATAAGACATTTTTTGTTTTTTTTAGCCTCAGGAATACGCTGTTAAAATATCTCGCAATGCTTACGGCACCGTATATAATCATCTCATCTTCTCATCATACCTAGAAAATATTGCTGGTTGTAAAAGATACCTACACCTCGCATTGACAATAGTTTGATTTTAATTCGCAACCGCTTCATAACGCGGTCTATGTGTAGTCTGGTTAGTCTTTTAGAGAATTATAATCTCTTGAAATTCACAACAGAAACTCAACGCTAGATAATGGAATCCTATGATCTCGGAAACATGTCGCGCGCAGTGTCTAGAAATTTCTGTTGTTTGCCTCTTTTGTTCGCTATAGGTATACTCTGTGTTGACTTATTTTTAGGTGTGCAATAATAGTAGTTTATGCAACAGTGATATAATAAGGGTTCTTAAAACTTGAGGGTCGCCGTTACAAAACGAGACGAAGTCGAGTTTTAAGATCCAATTATGAGCTATTGCATACTTTAGTTTTTCTACGACAGCTAAAATAGCGAAAAAAGCAAAATCTTGATAGGTGGCAGAAAGTGGAACAAGTTGTATGCCCAATATAGAAATTAAAAAAAAACAACAGTGCTCATATATTGTATGAAAATCCATAGGAGCAGTGTTCTTATGGAATACCATAGACAACGTTATAATGTGTACTTTTTTAATATCGCTGTCAGTCATCTAATTGACATATAGAAGTGCTGGAGTAGAAAAAGAGTATTGTAGCAATGTATTGTATTGTATTATATTGTTATCCGTAATTTATAATCATATTAATATGTTTTACGAGAGTTGAAACACGACACATAATTCCTTTCGCAATCGCCATGACCATACGTAATAAGCCACACATGTAACATATCTATCACAACCATAGAATGAAAGTGACATCAATCATACATCCGGCAATAAGTGGACCCGGGTTCGAATCCCGGCTACATAAATGGAAAGTGAAACTACTCATTACAGTGGCTTATGGCCAATTAATGATGTCATGAGAAAAATGGCGGCTGGATGTGAATTGCATTTAATTAAAGTTATAAATTATAAAAAACGGGTTCAGCACCTGTTTTGTGTAAGTTAGAGTACATTATTGGCGAGGGACGGAAAGTAAGGGATTGACTGACGAGGTGGCTCTAGAGTAGTGCCCGCTCGATCTTTGAAGGGAGCGCTCCCATCTCGTTCAATCGGTCAAAGGAACTAGTTCGGTCTTTTAGGTATTTTATTTCGTTAAGCTCAGTGCGAATTTTGACGTCTGGGAAGGAGTAACCGGTTTAGGTCTATACAGAGCGCCGAATGTGTGTGTGTGTGTGTGCCTACCGATGTGTGGTGTAGGCTATTAGTATGAACGTTTTAATGGTTTTCGCTCCGCCTGAACTGAACCGATTTAACTTTTTGTCGAGACCGATTTCCTTTCGGTCCGTGATGGGATTTCATTCCTTTTAGTCCTTAGTTCCTAACCGACACAAGCCTACCGAGCTCAGGCAAGCCCTGTTTCCGCCGAGGCAGATATAGTGCTTTTCTTAAACATGCACGGCCACCGGCGACGTGTGGGGCGAGGTCCCCGGGGCCAGTCGGCCATTGTTTCCCTAGGAGTAAAATGAACCATACAAATTCCATTACTGTCCGCTGCGTCCGCGCTCCAGTAGCCCGACGACGCAGCGGTTACGCAGCGGTTAGAGAATTGGATACTTTACGCCTTCTATTTGCGAACAAAATGCGACCATTTTTGAGCATGTTTGAGAAAAGTATCTACGTTTTTGCTGAAAAAGACTTGAAAGTAAAATGCTCTGTTATGTCTGTAACAGCCTTCTAGCCTAGTTGGTTAGACCCTGCCTGCAAAGAAAAGGTCCCGGGTTCGAATCCTGGTCGGGCATTTATTTGTGTTTATTTTCTATGACTATATATGTAATGGTTTGCGGCCAATTTGAACCCATTACCCTTATATCGGCAACCCCTTGACCGATTTAGCTCGTATTAGAATTTAAAAATTGTACTTATCTCATCTAACCACCTGCCAAGGTTGTCGTGTTCGACTATAACCCGAGTATCGTTGGTAGGGTTGCCATGAAATTTGGCAGGTGGTGGAGAAAAACATATTTATTAATTTCAAGTATAAGCCAAGTAGGTCCCAGCGCACGCAAGTTTTTCGTAGAAATCGCGAAACGCCTGGTTGATGTTACTGGTGACCGAAGAGCTGATTCCTCGCACAACGTATCAGCATTGCGATACCACAAGGAAATGCCGCCAGCATCCTAGGTACAATGCCTCAAGGACCTATTTTAGATTTAAGGTAGGTAGAGGTAGGTAGTTTGGTAAGTTACACTTACTGTATATATACCGAAAATAAATGTTTTATTAAGTAGGTTACGGAGTTCCCGAGATATAGGGGTTACGAGTTAACGTTCAGTATCCATAAGCTTGAGAGTTTCGTAAATTACTGATTTTCTTTTTAAAAGCCGAGTCTAAGGCAGATGATGCATGTGTCAGAGGCATGTCCAAAGCCATTAGCGACATGTCAAATACATGTCAACGCATAGATCAGTAGATCACACACAATGAGCATTGTCGCGGGCCATGCAATGCATCATACCGGACTTTCTACACCATTGTTTTGTTAGTCGTACTTAGTTTTGTGTACATGTTTATGAATGGCTTAAGTAGATTTCACATACTTAGGATCACTTGCGCCAATAAGCGTTCATAAATCGGAGTTGTGAAGGAAAAAGTAAAAGCCATGTCGTATCAAAACGTCAAAGCGCTGGCGCAGGACAGAGAGAACTGGAAGGTACTCCACCGTCAAGAGTGAGACTCTTTAAGTTTATGATGATGAAGTTTTTGTCAAAAATAACCTTTGATACAAGCTTTTAATGACTGTAGTGTGGTACCATAATATTGTAATGTCATCCAAGTCATCCAACGTACATGCGCGTTCAAAACTGCACGGGCATTATGGGCAATTATCTAATGAATTCATTCATAAACTGTCCATTCAATTTTGTACGCGATAGTACATAAGCATGTGAAGTTTCAGCTTATTATTCAGCTTGCACTATTTGACCGTAACAAACAAACATACATACCTACATTGTAAGTTAAATAAAAGACAAACACATTTAAAAATAAATTGGTGGTCAACGTTTGGTGCCAACTGGGTAATTTTTACTAGAACCTATGTAAACTACATGTTCTATATTCTAGTGGTTGTTTGTATATCAACGATTTTGAATACTTTGACTGTTCCAAACACTTCACTCACGTAGGCGTTGTGTTTCTGTTGGTGAGTAAGGTCGCCAGAGCTCCAAGAGGTCTCTCCTTTTTTGAAACGGTCGGTATGTAACACCCCTGGAGTTGCAGGCATCCATAGGCTACATCGCTCCCCATTAGGCGACCGCTTACCATCAGGCGGGCCGTATGCTTGTTTGTCACCGTCGTAGTCTTAAAAAAAATTGTTATTCCCTTCGTGGGAAACTACGAGTGTTATGCAAAACAGTCCCACTTTGTCATTTACATGTTAAGGGGGTAAATGGAAGGGGAGGGACGGAAGCGTGCGTGTCGTCAATGTTGTCACTCATTGTTAACGGGTTGCAAGCTCATCGAAGTAGGTTCGACTGTCGGTGCGACTCATAAGATGAGAGCGATTTTGTTTTGTTAAAATACATTTTCCTCTCACTAGCTCGGAAAGCGCTGTTTTGTCCTTTAAAACTAGCGTGGAAAAACGCATTTTATCAACATTTGGGGAAAGTAATTTGACCTTGCTCTAATTCCTATCACTTACCAGCCGCGCAGTATAAGTGAGTCCTATATGGCCATAGTAAATACGCGCTACCGGAGGTCACTACTTAAATTGGTCAAGTATTATCCGGCATTTGGTAAGCTGTTGGCAATATCTAAGTACCTACCAGGAGCGTACTCTATGTCAAATTTGGAAATTGAATTTTGAATGGTTTCTTCAAGATAACTTATGTGGATTAGATTTGTAATATAGTGTATATATAGTCTTTATTTTCCTCGCGGTAGTGAGTGGGAAAATGTTGTATCTCATGTAACACCGTTTTTAAACAATGGTAAACTGCTTAAAATGGAGGGTCGAAGAAAGCTACACTTTGCTTCACTCCTGTTCGGAATCGTTCAGAACCAACAGCCCTCTTACCTTTACGAACGCCTAACGTTCTCCCAGAAACATGTTTGGCAAGCCCTACGCTTAATTTGTCCAAGGCACAGATCGGCTAGTTTCCGTGGCAGCTTCACCACGTGGCACCAATAAGAAACGCTAACTCTCTGTTCGTCTTTAAAAGCAAACTAAAACTGCATCTACTCAAGGAACAAACGATTTCCACCTAGCCGATCTGTATTATAGTTCACTTAACTTAACTTATTAATATCTAGTTTTATGCTCATTATATATATATATATATATTTCTATTTTATTCTTTATTTTTTGTCTATAATTTTCTGCACCGCACATTTTGTTGTATCTCGCTTCTGTCTTTATATGTTATGTACTTATGTATCGTTTTGTGTTTGTTTTTCGTGTCAATGGGTACACTGAAAATCAGCGTCGTAACACTATATGTGCTGCGACACATGCTGAGTGTTATCCTTTTCAGAAACCACATGTAAAACTTAGTTTTCATTTCCGTTATTTTTAAGCGTATATTTTGTATTGTGTGTGTTTCGAATAAAGAATTCATTCATTCATTCATATTACACTCGGCGGCAAAGTTTGTTCAACTCTCGTGCCTTGAGACCCTCGTAAAGCTCAAGATTCCAGTTATTGAACCACTCGCTACGCTCGTGACTCGATTTTGGTATCTTTCGCATGCTCGTGTCTCAATATAAGCCCGAGTGTTAAACAACAACTTTGCCCCCTTTGTATAATAAATAATTATTATCAAGCCCTCACTTCTTTTTTCTAGCGTTGTACCCGGCTGCTCGCGAATAAAGTCAAAAATAGCTCAACATGTTTTGAAACAATCCGTGAATAACTTTGTTTATTCACAGAAACTTCAAGAACATGACAAGACAAACAATGCAAAGTCTTTGGAAACATGTATGTACATGCATACAAGGTAATTATCCCGTTTTAGATATTAGTTATGACGCCTTATTATTTTTATTTGAGTGCACTAAGCTAGCCGCTGTGTTGTCGCATCTCGATTGTGTAGAAGCGACAAGCGGTGACATATTACACATCCATATACAAGCGATGAGGCTCAGCCAATCTCAAAGGTCATTTTCAAATTCCTGATACAATGCGATCACTGACTGTTTGCAATGTGTAGTTGCCACGCTCCCCGCTCCGCTACACGCTCCGCTGGCCGCTCACCACTCAGGCCTTGAGCCACGCCTCATAACGGCGCGGGCGCAGCGTCCTGGCATCGCTAACACGTTCAACTGTCATATGTTAGTAACTGCTCAGGTGGTGTAAGCATACACCGCCCGCTACACGCTCCGCTGGCCGCTCACCACTCAGGCCTTGAGCCACGCCTCATAACGGCGCGGGCGCAGCGTCGTGGCATCGCTAACGCGTTCAACTGTCATATGTTTGTAACTATATACCCAGTTGGAGTAACCATACGCTGCCCGCTACACGCTCCGCTGGCCGCTCACCACTCAGGCCTTGAGCCACGCCTCATAACGGCGCTGGCGCAGCGTCGTGGCATCGCTAACGCGTTCAACTGTCATATGTTTGTAACTACCCAGTTCGAGTAACCATACGCTGCCCGCTACACGCTCCGCTGGCCGCTCACCACTCAGGCCTTGAGCCACGCCTCATAACGGCGCGGGCGCAGCGTCGTGGCATCGCTAACGCGTTCAACTGTCATATGTTTGTAACTACCCAGTTGGAGTAACCATACGCTGCCCGCTACACGCTCCGCTGGCCGCTCACCACTCAGGCCTTGAGCCACGCCTCATAACGGCGCGGGCGCAGCGTCGTGGCATCGCTAACGCGTCCAATTGTCATACGTTCGCGACTGCCTAGTTGGAGTAAACATTGTGCCCGCATAATTATGTGCGTGAAGATAAAAGGCTGTTCCTTTGGAGAAATTTGTACTTGTTTTTAGTAAAAGGTACCACTTTGTCGCTTGTTCATAATGTTCTTTTATAAATGAATATTTATGGCTGTAGTGCCTTATAGGTTTTACTAAAGACGATCACATTTAGTGTTACCATACTTAAAGGATATCTTCGACTTCCGATTGTATTTTGGTCCTAATCTCATGACAGAATCCACGAGAAAAAGAAAAAGTTAACAATTGCAATAGTACATTGTTTTATAATTTAAACTTTAGTGAGTCATACTGATATTAAATTGCAACGGTTAACTCACGGTGTCCGACACGATGGCTGCCCGATGCAGTCGAAGCATGTCACGCCTATTGTGATAAAAATACGTGAGTGTTAACCGTTCAATTTAATAGTACATTGTTTATAGAAATAGTGAACGAGTGTGAATTTAAGGCCGATCCGGACATCACACTTGCTTGCATGCATGTATAAACCTACTTACATCTTTTTATTCTTCATTATACCATTTTCTGGGCTTATGCTACGGCTCATGGACCCTGGGGTCAGCTTTGGCAACCCATAGAAAGATTTGCCATCCCATGAAGGCAACTTTCTGCTTCACCGAAAAGCGTTTGGTAATACAAATGATATTTCGTAATAATTGGTAAGAGCCGGCACGAAGATCGAAAATTGTCACTCCTCTTTGTCACTTTAACATGCAAGTGTGACAGAGAGGGATACAAATCCGTAATCGTAAGATTTTCGTGGTACTAGCTCAGGATTTGAACCCGCGACCTATCGGATTGAATGTCGAATGCCTTACAACCAACCAACGCTTCTACTTACGTACTTTTTTCAAGCAATAAATTATTGATTCAAAAATAACATGCATTAATGCCATATTGCAGCCCTGGTCTATCCGGACTGACACACGCTCTCAATATAAGTGCACTCGTAATAAACTCACGGAATGCAATAAGAGTTCAGGCGATTATATTCCAACTTAGAAACGAGTCCATCTTTTAGCTACCCACATAAGAGCTGACTTCATAAAAACATGTTACTAGAGTCCATCTATGCTATGTTTTCTAGATTTTGAGAGCACAGAATGTGAGTGTTAAGTAAACGTTATAATGTAATAGAAATTTGATGTTTAAAATAACACTTAAAAGTTTGACTGTTCATTTCCTGGGCAGAGATAGTGTGGTTTGACTCTACCTAAATAAAATGTGACGGAGAAGGCGCCCAGGGTTGGGCACTGGGACTCCTGCATTCGCGGCAGCCCTAACCACTAGGTCAATTGAAATAAGAAAGGTCTTATTTCTATCGCTTAAGACCATCCAACCGAAATTTTAACCCTTTTCCAGACGTAGTACGTATATTGACCACAATGCGAGGCAATATAAGTTGAACCTTAGTTTAAGGTTTAAATTTAATCGCATTTTAGGGAAATTTGACCCTGCTTTGAATGGATCGCCAAAACACAACAATTTGGAATATATTTGGTTTTCTGCGGAAAACTGCATAGTTCCTTGGGGCCTGGAAAAGAGTTAAATTTAAAAATTGTACAGTACACACGTCACAATTTTATTATTTTATCAGCATTTCCATTTCGAATGAAAATGCACAAATACCTTAATCAATAAATGTCACTTGCGCCAACAAGGCTTAGCCAAGTAAAAGGGAGTCTTCTGTCAAATTCCATACTTATAAACGCTTAACTCAAGTGCAAGTCGTGCGCTACTTGTGCGATCGAGGGCAAAATAGAAATATTATTGTAAGATAAGCACGGTATAACCATAGATATAAAATAAAAGAACTGGAACCCAATCTGCCGATTAAAAATGTCGAGAGCTGACCGCGCTGGGGCTCGCAGTGTGCGTAGAGCAGCCGCCGCGGCTAGACGCGTGACTCATGAATAAGGGACACGGACTGTTCCGAAACATGTCGAGCTATTTTCGACTTTATTGACGTGAGTAACCCGCTATGAGAATTTTAATAAAAATGACGCCATAAAAGTGCAGCAGTTGCGACTCTTTTTCATATAGTTTTGTTTGGAACGAGACGTTCCGTAAGTGCCTGAATTTGACACTCAATACTTACGTCAGTAAGCTCTTTTTCCTACGAAAGATTTATGGTTTTGTATCATAGTCAATGCAAGTTCGCTAATGTCATTTTCACCTACATTTTTTGACGTTTTTGACCTACTTTGTACGTCTATTTCTTTTAAATGATACGCTCTGTCAAATGCAGTTAAGCCATTTGTATTAAGATTTTTTTTCTCAATTTTCATACATTGCCCTATAGCTGTTTCATTAGATAATTATAATAGGGAAAGAGATGGAGACAGTCTATTTTAGGCTTCACTTTTTAACGCGTTGGCTTTATGGATATAGGTTTCTAGAGGTTCTGTGGTGCTTATACTCAATGCAAGCGGACATTCGATGCAATAGTCCCTATGACGGAATTAGCCACATTGACCATTTGCTAAACCTATAGCATTTTGTATTAAATAATATTTAAAACGGGTCACTCACGTAATTTAGTCGATTTCCGCTCGACATGTTTGTTGTACTACGTGAGTGACCCCGTTTTAAATATTATTTAATATGTTCGAGTCTCACGAGAGTTTTATAGCTACAGCATTTTGGTTATTGATTGTCCCAGTAGACCCGCAAAAATATATTGGTTGCTTGAGAGGCTTTATGGATATAGGTTTCTAGTGATTATGTGGTGCTTATTACTCAATGCAAGCGGGCATTAGATGCAATAGTCCCTATGACGGAATTAGCCACATTGACCATTTGCTAAAACTATAGCATTTTGGTTATCGATGATACCAATATAATATATTGGTTGCTTGAGAGTTCAACTTTACGCTGAGGAAATAAAGCAATACAGACAGAAATAGACAGACGGACTGACGTATTAATAGCTCGGCAGTTCAAGAGCAGGAATGCATTCGGAATTAACTAGGATTTGTGCTCAAACAGGAATCTGATATTATTGTAGTAAGTAAAACAATAAAAATGTCAGCTTTATCTAACCTGAAAATTGCATATGTATTTTTCGTTGACACGCGCAGAATTTAATACCTGAAATAAAAAAGTGAGTGTTAGTTCGTTTTGTCCAGGTACCCTTCTTTTACGATTTATCTTCTTTTATTATTGTAAAATTATAAATGTTTATTGCCTGTACGCTCACATTGTATATTTTTTAGTAATAATGTATTATCTCATGCAAGTGAATTGTAAAATTCTTAATGAGATTAAATGATCTTAAACCTTAAACCTTAAAAAAAAATGTGGATTAATATAATCAACCAACAAGGTTAATTTAGTTCATCTTTCTCAAACGCCAGTCAACTGAGCATGAAAACGTCTATTCATTGCACACCCGATATCCTACATCCGTTCTGGCTTCTGGCACAGAAAACTTAATAATACAGATTCTAAACTTACTAAATTTCTTATAAAGGAAACGTGGGTAAACTGACGACCTCGGGTGAGACTTAAAAGGTTGTGTATCCCAGAGGGGGTTCAAGTCCCACCCGAGGTCAGAGTCTTTGCACTTTTCCTTTCTTATTAAAAAAAATGTAATCTTTCGCAGATGTTACTGCATAAAAATAATACAATAATTTATTAGAAAAAGTTGCATTGATCAGATTCATCATCATCATCATCATTTCAGCCAAATGACGTCCACTGCTGGACATAGGCCTCCCCCAAAGATATCCACAATGACCGGTCCTGCGCCACCCGCATCCAGCGGACTCCTGCGACCTTCACCAGGTCATCAGTCCACCTTTTGGGGGGGCCTACCCACGCTGCGCCTTCCGGTACGCGGTCGCCACTCGAGAACCTTTCCGACCCAACGGCCATCGGTTCTACGTGATAATGCCGCAATTGATCAGATTATAAGATGTAATTTTGGCGTTAGGCTTGCGACATTTCCAAAATGGCCGAAATTGGTATCGTGTCAATACCAGTAAAATGTCGGTACAACTCACAGATACGCTGGTTATTTAAAACATATTTACAGTCAACTGTCTGTATTACATGTTTTGTGTGCTCCAGTAGCCATCAGAAATAGGTCATGTATGGAACGCACGTGTTATCTAATCAGAGTCGACGAACTTTGATGCGTTCATAAAAATATAGTTATGTTAAAAAACTACGCGGCGTATGCATCATGCGTAACTTCGTAAATACAAACGTTTTCTGGTACTTATTTGGAAAACCCAACATTTGACAAAGAAACTTATTATACAAATTAATTTATTGTTACAGAAATATACAACAAAAATAATTATAGAGAAAGTACGCAAAACATAATATTTATTCATACATTTTGTTCGTCAGACGTAAAATGGAAGTAGAGTCTGACTTGCTAAGTTTTTCATTGAGTTTGATACCTCAGACCGTAGAAGTGTTGCGTAATAGTAATTTATGTGATTGTATATAATGAAAAGCATTAAAATTCAAGTGTGGGTTTATTATAAAAGGCTGTTATTATAAACGTGAAACTTTTATTAAATTATGACGTTTATATACTTACCCTACCCATATATCATTAGCCCTATAATGCGTTCAAAAACCGCATATAAAGACCCACATAAAAATAAGCCTTTTGTCACAGCAAATTTGCTGTGTATAGCTTGTTGTGTGTTATTATAGCTAATTTATATCATCGAATTCGATAATATAGGTAAGTACTTACCTATTTTTTTCCAACATTTCTGACAAACACGGAAATTTGATTAGATCTCTATTATAATATCAGTCGAGATGACGTTAAATTTGAATCGAATAGTTGATTGCAAACAATGACGAACGCAAGTCGAACGTTATTTGATATCGAATGATATGAAAATTGGGGCCAACTCTAGTTTGTCCCCGAATTTGAAAAATATGAATATTAAAAATTAATGTCAGAAAAGATTTCATTCATAAAAGTCGTAATGGCGGTCGGTATATTGGTATGTGGTTTGAACGCATCATGGAGGGCTCATGATATATGTGCATATAAAGCAGTGTATGTAATTGTAAATAATTAGGCATTAAACACTCGTATGTTATTACGAAACGAGGCGGCAGCCGAGTGTCTAATGCTAATGCTAAACTCTAACCCACACTCGAGTTTTAATGCCTTTCATTATATACAATCACATAAACTACTACTATTGTCTATAGCTTTTCTATCTATTGTTCTATTATTTTAAATTTATAAAACGTAAATAAAAAATATGCCATTAAACGTTTTGCATTCAAGTCAACTTTCTTTAAAAGATCCGTCCAAAAGCTATCGTTGTCTCCTTATCCTCAACACCATGTCACAAGTATTATTATCTGTACAAAAACTAAAAGTGTATTGCATAATATACAAAACAACAATTATAACAGTTGAAATATTACCTTAAACCTAATCTAATCTGCTATGGAATGGTCCATAGCTAGATAAAGTAATAAGTTCCTTGTCCTATTGCACATGCAGTTTTGTATATGGTTCGGTATGCAGACGGCGCTCGCCGACGTACCCATATGGTTGGCGTTTGCAAAAACCAAGCTAATGATCTTAGTGACAATTGGGCAAGAGCGAATAGTGAATAAGGTCAGGATTCCGTTGTTTTTTAAATACTACTACGGTGACAAACAAGCATACGGTCCGCCAGATGGGAAGCGGTCACCGTAGCCTATGGACGTCTGCAACTCCAGGGGTGTTAGAGGATTCGCTGTGTTGACAGGTAAAGGGGCCAGCTTTGCTCCATGTCTGCTGTCAACGCAGTGAATCCTCTTGGAGCTCTGGCGACCTTACTCACCAACAGAAACACAATGTATTGAGTGCACATACCGCCTCAGCTACATCCATCCTTAATATATTCTATAGTATTAAGAATAAGAATCATTTATTCGTGACCATCACAAACATGTACAGACAACACATAATGAAAGAACAAAAACAGGAAAACAGAATTGTTGTGTGCATCACGAAAAGGACCCAACTCAGCAAAATGCTACCATTAATATTATAAATGAGTAGGTGTGTCTGTTTGTTTGTCCGTCTTTCACGGCAATACGGAGCGACGAATTGACGTGATTTACGAGCGAAGCCGCGGGCAAAAGCTAGTATTATCATAAACAGAAGTTCGAGATATTCTAAATTTTTTTATCAAGGAACCCTAAACAAATCAGTACTGGCGAGGCGACAGTTTTTTCTCGTCTTGCTACTCACGAGCGGTCTATTTATAACCAACTATGTAATTATTACAATTTTCCAAGAAATCATTTATCTTGTAATTTATACGGACGACGTAAAGGCGGCTCTACTTATATTCATTAAAGGCAAAGTAAATGCTTTGGGATAACTTTTTAAGGCGCTCTTTTCCTAGTACTCATTCATGTTTTAATAAGTTATTAAACAGTGTTGAAATAGTACATTTCCTAACTAGTGCGGTAAAACAAAGAAAGGCCGCAGATGTTTGCGACCCGAGCTGCAAGCGAGGGACGTAAATATGCGATCAAGGGCTTTATTTATTACCTCACGTGTTAGGTATATCATTTTATGCCTACACTTGGGCAGAAATCGGCTTATTCCGTACGCGTAACGTGCGGAAAAAGGCACTTTATAGCCAGGTGTGGCATAAAATTATAATTAGTAGTTTATACAACAGTGATATAATAAGACTAATAAGGATCCTTAAAACTTGAGGGTCACCGTCACAAGAAGGGACGAATTAGAGTTTTGTAATAATAGACCCGCAAGATTTAAGAAACAATTTTGAGCTGTTGCATACGCTAGTTTTTCTACGACAGCTAAAATAGCGAAAAAAACAAAATCTCGAAAGGTAGCAGAATGTGGAAGATGTCGTGCCCACTATAGAAAAAAAAACAGGGCTCATATATTTTATGAAAATCCATAGGGGCATCGTTTAGCTGTGTTCTTATGAAATACCATAGACAACGTTATAATGTATACTTTTTTAATATCGCTGCTGTCAGTCATCTAATTGACAGATAAAAGTGCTGGAGTAAAAAAAAGATATATAGAAAGAAATTGCAAGTCGATTTAATAACAATATGGTAGGAAAAATATTCCATATGCGTTTAAGCCGAAAAAGTTTCGGAAATATTTGAATTTGTGCCGTGTACACATGCTTGTAGCACGGATTACGGATATTATAATTTGTAATTAAAACATTTATTTTCGAAATATATACAGTAAGTGTAACTTACCTAACTACCTACCTCTACCTACTTTAAATCTAAAATAGGTCCTTGAGGCACTGTACCTAGGATACTGGCAGCATTTCCTCGTTGTATCGTAATGCTGATACGTGCGAGGAAGCCACCAGCTCTTCGGTCACCAGTAACATCAACCAGACGTTTCGCGATCACGAAAAACTTGCGTGCGCTGGACCAAGAGTTTCGACCCCGAATGGTACAAAAAGGTACTCTCTATAATTTTCGATCTAAGCCAGCCCATTACCAGACTGAGGGATCTCCATCGTTCGGCGATGGCTTCACCAAGCTGTAGACATTTTAAGCGAAGATTCCATCAACGGATGTTACAATAGGAGTAAATGTCGCATGTCGCTTTTCACATGCTTTCAGATATTTTCGTTTTTTTTCCTCTTCGGCGGATTTAAGTATGCAAGAAGAAGAGTTAACAGTGTCACCTAGGGATAGTATGTATGTCACAGTCTTACACAGTAGCTCCGTCCGAACTAACGGGCAGCGCGGTCAAGGCGTGACCTCAGTCATGTGCACTCGGATGCACGCATGCGCAGTGACTCATAGTTTGACGCCATAGCAAAGCGGTAGATCGCCATGCGAGCGAAGTCTACTTTGTTAGTCAAGGTCTAATATTCATTATTCATACCAAATATACCAATGTTATAAATGGGAAAGCGTGTCTGTTTGTTTGTCCGTCTTTCACGGCAAAACGGAGCGGCGAATTGTGATTTTTAAGTGGAGATAGTTGAGGGATGGAGATTGACATAGGCTATTTTTTATGTTATGGTTAAATATGATTGATCAAAATATTTTTATGCCACACCTGGCCATAAAGTGCCTTTTTCCGCACGCTGCGCGTACAGAAAAAGCCGATTTCTGCCCAAGTGTAGGCATAAAATGATGTACTTAACACGTGAGGTAATAAATAAAGTCCTTGATCGCATATTTACGTCCCTCGCTTGCAGCTCAGGTCGCAAACATCTGCGATCTCGGCCTTTCTTTGTTTTACCGCACTAGTTAGGTATAATGTACTATATAACTCGAGCGAAACCGTGGGCAAAAACTAGTCTTACATAAGTCTAAGCATAAGATATACTTATACACCGTGTTTTCATTGATTTCCGTAAAATTCGACACTTTGCTTTGTACGTTAATAGGAGCTACGTGGTATTACTTTTTTCGAATTGGAAAAAAAATGATTTTTCGTTTTTCATACAAAAGAAATGTATATATATTTCTAAAAGGTCCTTTATTGTTGAAATATAAAGATTATAGTTGAAAATACAAAGATTTTACAAAATTCCGAAAATTGGGAAAATGTCAATCTTAACAGTAGATAAGTAGGTATTGTTAAGTAAGTATGTCATATGGCATGTCGCGAAATGGCCAAAAAACAGACATTTCACCACACGAGATGGCTCTATACAGTAAATTTACAACTTGTGCAAAAAGGTAAACATATTCATTGAAAGTCTGTCGAAACTGAAAGCCTTTTGAGTGAAATATACGATGAACGTACAAATCGACTATTAGCTGATTATGGAGGACCTGTGTCGTTTAAGGGAAAATCTCCGCGGAGCGGGCGTGTGTTTTTGAAATGGTTACAGAGTATGGTACAGAGGTAATAGTAGTTTATGCCACTGTACATAATGAAAGCCATTACAACACGAGTGTTTTAATGCCTAATTATGTGTAGTTGCATACACTGCTTTATCTACGCACATATCATAAGTGCTCTAAGATGGGTTCAGAAATCGTAGGGAAATTACAAGAGCCTAAACCAAGAAAATCGAACGATTTACTGACCGTATGATAATGCGGATTTGCTGATGAAATACGTGAGTATAATCCGTACTTTTTATTTAAATACTATTATGACTTACGATAATCCTTCGATCGGGCCCTTGTTTTACCAAACTAACAATTGTTAAAATTCCTAAAATTACTGAATTAGCGTTTCAGGCATCCATCCGCAACAGACACCGCTTACCATAAGGAGGGCTGCGTGCTTGTTTACAACCGCATTGATATTGTTGATAAAATGATCATGTAACGTCAATAAATAAGATATTTATTGGTGATTTTATGATAAAATTGTCATGATACTTAGCGCCTTGAAGTATATTCGGTGGGTTTTTGTATGATACTCTTTCTGTGTCAGAATTTCGTGACATTTGTCGTGTTTTTTCTGACAGTTTTTGGCGATAATAATGAATGAAATTTGGAAAACTATTAGACATTTCAAGGGCGACATTGTCCCCGTGGTCCCGTAGAACTCCAAGTCTTTCTCAGGGGGATGCGTGAAAATAGTGAGTTTAAATATATATTTATTTTCTTTAAAATGTACTATTTGCAATCAACCTGAACTATCATACCCTGCACGGATGTTAACCATCAGAAATGGGCAAATAGTTTTTACCTCCATTAGTGGACGATCCTTACATAATATCGTTAACTCAATGTACATGTATTAACAATTAACATTAACATAAACAACTAATTACCAGTTAACACGTGTACGTTAATCTTCTGATTGAGTTTTTTGGCAAGTGCATTAATTTTCTGGTTGCAGTCGTTTGTGGAGAACTTTTTTTATAAACAATTTGCTTGTAAACTGGCTGTTGGCACTTACGGAACCTCACGTTCTAAACAAGACAATATGAAAAAAAGTCGCAATTGCTGCACTGTCAGAAAACCCAATAAAAAAGAGTCCGTATAAAAGGCAGCCAAATAATCGGCAGCCCAATAATTCGTGTCCATTTTTTTGGTTGCGGATTATTGGGTTGCTGATTATTGTACTGCAAAAACTGTGGCTTCGGATTATTGGCCCGCTACCGAGCTTGTCCGACCCGATAAAAGGCAGCCCAATAATCGGCGACCCAATAATTGGCGACCACGATGTACATGGATTATTGGGCTGCCGATTATTGGCCTGCTGCGAGATTGCTCGACCCAAGAAAAGGCAACCCAATAATCGGCGACCCAATAATCCATGTACATCGTGGTCGCCAAATATTGGGGCGCCGATTATTGGGCTGCCTTTTCGCGGGATGCGAAAAAAGTCGGTTCTTGCTGTTAGGTCGCAGTTCTACCTAACACTCCTCCTCGCTTCGCTCGTCGTCGTACCTAAACCGACCTGCCTTAACATTCGATCTAAGGAGTCTGTATAAAAAGCAGACAAGTAATCGGCAGCCCAATAATTCGTGTCCATTTTTTTGGTTGCGGATTATTGGGTTGCTGATTATTGTACTGCAAAAACTGTGGCTTCGGATTATTGGCCCGCTACCGAGCTTGTCCGACCCGATAAAAGGCAGCCCAATAATCGGCGACCCAATAATTGGCGACCACGATGTACATGGATTATTGGGCTGCCGATTATTGGCCTGCTGCGAGATTGCTCGACCCAAGAAAAGGCAACCCAATAATCGGCGACCCAATAATCCATGTACATCGTGGTCGCCAAATATTGGGGCGCCGATTATTGGGCTGCCTTTTCGCGGGATGCGAAAAAAGTCGGTTCTTGCTGTTAGGTCGCAGTTCTACCTAACACTCCTCCTCGCTTCGCTCGTCGTCGTACCTAAACCGACCTGCCTTAACATTCGATCTAAGGAGTCTGTATAAAAAGCAGACAAGTAATCGGCAGCCCAATAATTCGTGTCCATTTTTTTGGTTGCGGATTATTGGGTTGCTGATTATTGTACTGCAAAAACTGTGGCTTCGGATTATTGGCCCGCTACCGAGCTTGTCCGACCCGATAAAAGGCAGCCCAATAATCGGCGACCCAATAATTGGCGACCACGATGTACATGGATTATTGGGCTGCCGATTATTGGCCTGCTGCGAGATTGCTCGACCCAAGAAAAGGCAACCCAATAATCGGCGACCCAATAATCCATGTACATCGTGGTCGCCAAATATTGGGGCGCCGATTATTGGGCTGCCTTTTCGCGGGATGCGAAAAAAGTCGGTTCTTGCTGTTAGGTCGCAGTTCTACCTAACACTCCTCCTCGCTTCGCTCGTCGTCGTACCTAAACCGACCTGCCTTAACATTCGATCTAAGGAGTCTGTATAAAAAGCAGACAAGTAATCGGCAGCCCAATAATTCGTGTCCATTTTTTTGGTTGCGGATTATTGGGTTGCCGATTATTGTATTGCAAAAACTGTGGCTTCGGATTATTGGCCCGCTACCGAGCTTGTCCGACCCGATAAAAGGCAGCCCAATAATCGGCGACCCAATAATTGGCGACCACGATGTACATGGATTATTGGGCTGCCGATTATTGGCCCGCTTCGAGATTGCTCGACCCAAGAAAAGGCAGCCCAATAATCGGCGACCCAATAATCCATGTACATCGTGGTCGCCAATTATTGGGTCGCCGATTATTGGGCTGCCTTTTCGCGGGATGCGGATTAGTGGCACCCAATAAAAATACCAAGTAACAGTAAAGGGCAACAGCTACACCGGATTTTAGAACAAATCTCCATACACTATACAGCAGGTTCGCAGAAAAGCAGTGGGCGTCCGCAATCCACACACGTACGAAGTCACTGCCCGAATAGTGTCTCAGTTCAACTGTTGTTTTGTTTATCTCTGCGGGTGGCTAATTCGAATTTTAAATTCTTTAGAATTCGTGGTTTTGGTCGAATGTCGAAGAACTTAATTTTCTTCATACACCCACATATCATTGGCCCTCAATAATGCGTTCAAAAATCGCATATAAAGGCCCCCATAATAATATTATTTTATGTTAAAACAAATTTATTATCTGTTATTATAGGTTATTATAGGTAATGTATATTATCGATTTCGTACAATGCAATCAAATGCATAAAATGACGCACGCAAGTCGCACGTTATTTTGATATCGAACGATATGAAAATTGGGCCCAACTTTATTTATCTCTGCATTTTAAAAATATATAGCGCTATTCGTGTGATTTAACTGTAATTAACTTTTGACATGTGTTTAAAATATATTGTCAAAACTAGAATGTCAGAAAAGTTTTTATTCCTAAAAGTCGCAATGGCGCGGGCGGTCGATATATATGCGCTTTGAATGCATCATGGAGATTCATGATATGTGTGTATATAAAGCAGTGTATGTAATTTTAAAATAATTAGGCATTAAAACACTCGTGTGATGTTAACCCACCCTCGAGTTTTAATGTCTTTCATTATATACAATCACATAAACTACTATTGAAATTCAGAGACAAACTAAAGTTGGCCCCAATTTCCATAACGTTCGATATTCGTGCAACTTGCGTACCTACGTCATTGTATGCAATTGACTATTCGTTTCAAACTAAACGTCATCTTTACTGCTATTAGAATAGAGGCCAAATGCGATTCAGGGTGGTAATACTAGCGCAAGAAAAAGAGAGTACGATGCTCTCTATCCTATACTGTTATTGCGCTCGCTAGCTTCTCAGACTATAGTACATTTATAAGAAGATAATCAGTATGGAATCCCGACAAACAAGTTGAATTTAGCAAACAAACAGTTTTGCGAAAACATTGCCATTATGGTTTTAGCGTGTGTACGTGAACGTGTGGGAGTACAGTCTCATACAATATTATCTCAAATCAAATCAAAATAGTTTATTTAGCAGAAAACTTACTAGATATGTGATATATGTCTATCAGACTCCAAACTAGGGCCTGTATCTTGGTAGTCTGTGAGTGCGATTTACAGGTTTTTCAATATATTTTATAACATTGATAGGGACTACTTATTTTGTGTGTCTCTGTATTTGTGCCATCTTTCGCCATGAAGGCCTCAAAAATATGTGACATGCTCTTATGGCTGTACAATACAATACAATTTTCGTCTATCTAGAGATCTATTGTTTTAAAGAATTTTATTTATTTATTTAAACTTTATTGCACAATGAAATTAATGTACAAATGGCGGATTAACGCCTTTAGGCATTCTCTACAAGTCAACCATTGGGCTAAACTGAAACAGTTAGTTTGGTGCAGGATAGTAGAACAAAGATATGATAACTAAAGACATGTCAAACTTAATTAATAATATAAGTGTTTTATGACATTAAAGATTTTGAAACTTGAAACCTAGAGCGAAACATCACGCAGACTCTTAATGACGAATATTTTCGAATAAATGCTTACGCAACTTGCTTTTAAACAAATGTATACTTTGAGCTTGTCTGATAGGCAGAGGGAGAGCATTCCACAGCCGAATTGCCTGACAGGTGAATGAGTTAGACGAGAATCCAGTTTTGTAGAATTTTCGGTAGTTTTAGACCTGAGAATCATCCTGTGTCGAAATTTCGTGACAGATAGAGTCAGTCTACGCTAAGTTTCCTAGTTTTTGATAGCACAGACTGTGAAAGTGTTAAGTATGTAAACGTCATAATTTTTTAGAAGTTTGACGTTTAAAATAACACCTTCAAGTTTGACAGTTCATTTGCTGAGAAAAGATAACGTGGTTTGACTCTATCGCGCTCTTGTGACAAGTGGCAAGAGCTCTTCACAAAAGTATTCATTTTCAATGGTAATAATGATGATTTATTATAACATGTTGGTGGCAAACAAGCATACAGCCCGCACAATAGTAAGCGGCGCCCGTAGCCCATAGACGCCTGTAATGATGTTGACATTTGTCGCCGTAGTGAAATTGGGGCCTGTATTGTATACTGTCAATCGATCCGACTGTATTCAAATTTCAAATCTATCTACTTCTTTGGATGACTAATACTGTATACATTTACGCCTGCTAATAAGCCCAGGCGACAGTTACTGACAGTTCACGGGGCCATGATTTATCGGGTATCTGTGTCTTTGATCCTTATCTGTGTCTATAAAATTGTGCCGTTGTGTTTGATTTACTAGCTGCCAAATGAAATGTATCCTAATCAGTTAAATATACAAAGGACAGAAGTACGGAAATCGACGGTTTTTGACGAGTTTTGACTCGATATTTCGCCAAGAATACTATAAATACAATTACAAAACAATGTGTCGTAGGTTCATCAATATTTTATCTTGACTTGCTTGGTCTAAAACAGCACACTTTTCGATATTCTACAGTAGTTTATGCAACAGTGATATAATTCTTCTTTTTCTATCGGTGGTCTTTCTGTTTCACTATTTTCTTTTGATATGGTTTCTTGTCGAACCACATATTGTAAATATTTTTACTACTTTTTAAAGTCCCGCCGAGTTTCTTGCCGGTAATAATCATCTCGGGCTTTGGTGTAGGGTTAGCGGTAGTAGCTTTTTGTACGTTCATAAGTGCATTGTAATGTGCCTAAATTAAAAAAATAAAGATATTTATCATATATCATTATCATTGTATTTGAGAGCTTCGGTCCCCATTACTCCCCATATATTATTATTATAATACTTGACAAGACTATTAAAACTCAGAGTTGATTGGCGCCTCAGATAAAATCTTGTAAAACGTTGTCAATTTGTCAGACTCGCTACCCTAGTGAGTTGCAAAATGGTCGCCCACGGAGGCCCAGCGGTGGGCGGAATGGCCGGCTAAAAGCCACTTGATTGGACGTTTCCATTGCACGGTGCGATACGATACGAACTCGTATTATATCGTATCTTTTTGGCTGTCTATACTGCCGATATACTCAAAAACCCGCTCAAAATATATGTATAACGTCATATGCTAACCCTAAATCAGTCCTTCTTTCAAAAAACGTAATATGTATAAGTAGGAAGATTTACAATAAACTTCCCATAGAACTTAAAAGGTTATCACCAACCCCCTTTAAAAAGAACCTGTTTGATTGGCTAGTTATAAACAAATAAAAATTAGTATTGTACACCACAACCGATGGCCGTTGGGGCGGAAAGGTTCTCGAGTGGCGACCGCGTACCGGAAGGCGCAGCGTGGGTAGGCCCCCCACAAGGTGGACTGATGACCTGGTGAAGGTCGCAGGAGTCCGCTGGATGCGGGTGGCGCAGGACCGGTCATTGTGGAAATTTTTGGGGGAAGCCTATGTCCAGCAGTGGACGTCTTTCGGCCGAATGATGATGACACCACAACCTGTACTATTTTTAAGATCACTGTAAACCCATAACCATACAATAAATGTTTTTGTATTTGTATTAGCGACCGTAAAAGTGGCTATATCGATACAAGGTGTACATTCGAGTTCATAAATATATGAGCATTTCCGAGGCTTCAAAAATATCAGTACACCTTTAGGACATTGACAGTAAGATGTAAGTGTTTACATATTATGCGTTCAGCTGCACAGATATTTATGAAATCAACTGTAACAAAAATGAAATCTATTTAACAGCGTAAAACGGTCAAGTGTGAGTCGTACTCGCACCGAGGGTTCCGTACAGACGTTTAGTTATCACATTCATCCTTTATAAAAAATTCAAAAAAATTCAAAAAATTCAAAAATTCTTTATTTTCATGAAATACACATAAAATATAAACCAGGGGATGGAGCCGCCCTTTAAGCAAAAAATTGCTTGTGTTGGGAGACACCGCTCTTCCTTCGGTTGCATATAATATAAACTAAAAAAATTATTATGATGAAATAAATTGTATTATGAAATAGTACTTTGGTGTCAGCCCCTATCGGCTTGCGTCACGTGTTTGGACGGCATAGAGTTAGTATGAAAGTATATTTTTCGTTGATTCTTTATCATATAAACCGAATAAAAAAAGAAAATATTACCCGCATGATATAGATTTAAAGACCCAAAAAATATTTTACTGAGGATAATTTGTTATGCGGCTTAGGGGATACGAGGACAACGCCCCCCTTTTTGACCGTACGAGGGATATGGTGGAGAAATTCGGGGCCGAATGGTGAGTCTTGGTAGTTAGTAGGTATATAGTCGCTTCTCTCGCCCGAGGTCATAAGTTTTACCACGGTTTTCTGAGAAATTTGGTATAATTCGCGGACGTTTTTGCTTAAAAACTAAAATATCTTGACCATGACCATTCCGCCAATAAGCCTGATTTCTTCAAATTACGTTTGAATGGGATATTTTTTATAGATAATGTATGCAAAAATCCTCAAACCTTTCTTCCAGAAGTAGGTAAAAAGTAAAAAAAAAATAACTATTTCGAATTTTTAAATGTACGGTAGTAAATATTTTTCTTGTTTGTGAACATGACAACATATTTGTCTTCTATGTGTTAAAAGCAAAACCGAAGAAAACTAACCCACGTAAAACGGTAAAACTTACAAAACGTACGGCGTGGGTGATAGATGTGTTATTTCGTTAGAAACAAATGGTAATAAGTAAAAAATGGTCCTGACCCATTAAAAAAACAGAAAAATGTTACAAGAAAAACGATTGATAACATGTACATACATACGTACATACGATATTTTGTTGGATTTTGGTGCCTACATCATACTAGACTCACAAATTATCCGTTACGCTAAAAAAATCATCTATTATTAATTATTTCCCAAATATTTTTTTCCATACAAGCTGTCAGTTCAATGACTGGATTAAAGTAGTGTCCGGCTAAGAAGTGGAAACGCGCACACATGTGATGGTTACTACTCACCGGCCATATTAAACTTGCGGCCAAGAACCCAATTTGGCCAAAAGCTCTTTACGCTCGGCCTAGCTAAACCGAGATGACCTTTTATGATTTTTTAAATACATAGGGCTGTCAAAGGTGTATTGGCATGTTTAATTAGAATGTTAATTATGATAGTGTGGTTTTGTAGATCAAGGTTACTGAATGTGAATGTTTTATGTTTATCAAAGAACAAATAACGAACGCATGTTGTGAAGATTCATACAGTGAGACAGAAAAACTTAGAGATTAAAAAGTGGAAACATCGTGTCGTCCCGTTTTCTTACATATGTAATGTATATTGATTTGAAAGAGACAGTACGATGTTGCCAGATTTTAATAAATTGCATGAACCATCATCACAACATGCGTTCGTTTTTATGTACTTAAGCAGATTTTATCGCGTCTCTTGAAACTGAGATATTGGGAGCTTTTAATAAAAAAGCGTAGCCACTCAATTGCTTCTGGTAACTATGGTTACCAGCTGTCATCCTAATTTTACTAAATAAATAAATAATAAATAAAAGAGTGAGCAAAGCGAGCGAAGCGTCTCCGTTTCAGGTTGGGCAAAAATGCTTTCGTGTGTCTGTCCATTTGTTCTCCTCTACAGAAGGCCTACCACGAACCACGAACGAAGTTTCACCTCTCTGTCGCACTTGAGTGAATAATCACAAGTGCGAAAGGGAGGTATACTTTCGTTCGCGGTTCGTGGTAGGCGCTCAGGTCGCATTTATCAACCAATTCTTGTGAAATTTTGTAAACAAGTTTGTTGGTTACATAATTTTTTTTTTATCGTTTCAGTTTTTGGAAATTTTCAAAATGGCGGCAATTGGTATCAAACTTCTAAGCGCCATAGATCCGAAAGGCGCTTACGACCTTTTTGCCAATACCAATACTATCTCGCGAGGTCTACAACTCACAGAGCCACTAGTTATTTAGAATATCATTGTGTTCGTCCGTGTTCATTGTTGAAAATAATATCGTTTTAACATAAGTAGGTATCTGCAGCTTGGAAGAATGCTAAGTTGATTATGATTATGATTATGATTATGGTTGGTTGAGATTATGTGAAGACAAGGAGAACCCCGGTGTAGCTTTATTTATTTTTCATTTGACGTTCAAAAGTGCACTGTAACATGCCTACTTGAAAAATAAATATTTTGATTTTGATTTGGAGCGGTAGGTAATACAGTTCTGTACCTAACTTATGTTTAATGTCATGTAGACATTCTTACACAAATTGACTAAGTCCCGCAGTAAGCTCAAGAAGGCTTGTGTTACGGGTACTCAGACAACGATATATATAATATACAAGAACATAGAAAACATCCATGACCCAGGAACAAATATCTGTGTTCATCACACAAATAAATGCCCTTACCGGGATTCGAACCCAGGACCATCGGCATAGCAGGCAGGGTTACCAACTACGCCAACCGGTCGCCGTTTTATACAAATTATACATCTATCGATTCGACAACCCTATTCAAAAGGACAAAGGCGAATCGCATTCCTACCAAATATAGAGATTACTGTGATGTGGTCGGAAGTAGAGCATACGGAACCGCTCAAATTCACACGAGAGCAAATTGGCTGAGGTCAGAGAACATATGGCTGACCGGACGGAAACTGCCGTATCTCTATATTTACAAGATTTGAAACTAAACTCGCTGTTAATGGAACTTCCTTTCGATCTGCCTACCAGACTTGTGCAAGTCAGGAAACTTGTGCAAGTTTTGTCACACACACGCTCCGGTATACTTGCACAAGCCTTCAGTTCCGGTATACCGTTCAGGTATACCGCTACGTATGTGGCCGCCATTACCCCCAAACGGTCTCCGTAGCCTAGTCGGTAGTGAACCTGCTTACGAAGCTGGAGGTTCCGGGTTCGAATCCTGGTAAGGGCATTTGTTTGTGTGTTTATCACGAATATATGAATACATATTATATAATTTTTATTGCAATTTTAATGCTGAATATTTATGACGTGTAATAAATGAGTATGAGTATGAGTATTTGTTCCTGTATTATGGACGTTTTCTATGTACATAGGTATAAATGTATGTATTTATCTATATAAGTATTTATATCGTCGCCTAGTACCCATAGCACAAGCTTTGCTTAGTTTGAGACTTGGTGGATCGGTGTGCGAATGTCTCAAAATATTTATTTTATTTTATTTATTTTTAAAATGGAAACTAACAGCCATATTGATAGTAATAACCCAATTTTTAAGTTTCTAATGAAATATCCAGGATTAACTTATTTATCTTATGTTTTGTATGTTACGATAACACGACCGTCTCAGTAGGGAATGGTTTCAGTGGTGTTTGATGAAGTAGTGTGAAAATATAAGGAGAAACAGTGTCAACACACGTGACGCCTTTTTTTACATTGTTAGTTAAGTTATAGTAACTTATAGTGACTATACATACGTGAGTGAAAAAATATTAACTAAAATAATTTGATTTGTTTCAAACAAAAAGTTGTATTGATGACAGCGCCATCTCTCTCGCCATATCGGAACCCCTACGTGGTTTGGATGGACGTCGCTTATACTTAGAAAATGGCCACGGGTGTCATGCCTGTGCTGTTCGAGAAATTCGCCGGCATTCGGTGAGACCTGTAAACTGAAGACCCGAGTTCGCTCCTCGGATTGGCCTCTGTCGGTGTTGGTATTTTTCTTCGGTATATGAAATCTCTTTCAATGTATAATGTATATATAGTAGTGTTACTACTTTAATAACCAATCAAAAATCCGTAATTTCATGATAAGAAAGACTGTGCCCAATCTTTAAGATGATAATGATGCTGTACAAAATTTCTATATAATTGAGTTACGTCCATATACCCCAAAGCGGTAACAAGACTTTGATACATTCTTATTCCATTTTAGGTTTCATTACTTTCAACCTGTATGCCGTTCTCGTAAAACCGAGGTGATGTTTTTAAACAATAAAATAACAATAAAAAAAACTTGAAATCGACGTTTTGTTACTTGATGTCAAGTGTACAATGTACACATTAACAGTCAAGTCCGAAACGGACTCGTAAACTGAGAGTTCCGTCTCTTCTTCGTCGATTTCCTGGCTTATGTCACGGCTCATATAGGGTCCAATGGGTTGAATGGGGTAACCTATACAATGGGTTGTGTTCTGAAGACTTGTTTGACATGATGCTAACGTCCACTTTTCACTATCCCACCGCTCGCCATCGACAGGGCGCTCATCCACACACCCTGCAACCAAAATGGTCGCGCACTCTGCGGTTTCAGAGGAATTTCCTCCCGCGGACGCTCCGGCTGTGGAATGAGCTCCCTGACGAGGTTTTCGCGGATGATCCCAGTATGAGGTTCTTCAAAAAAGGGGTGTACAATATTTTAATAGGTCGGCAATGTGCATGTGTCCCCCCTGGAGTTGCTGGCAACCATTTTAATACTGACGCGGCCGTGGATGATTTCTATTACATAATACGCAAAAAGCCGGCGTCCCTTATAAGACGTGTGCGAGGGAGTGGCAACAGAATCCTGCAAATGACCGCGGACAGGTGGGACTCGCCCGTCCTTGGCCGCTTCATAGATCTGCATGTGAAGAGAGGGGATCGATGAAGCGGGGGAGGGGGCTTGTTGTAAATATAAGCGTAGCAATTAGCATACTAACGTAGTCTGTAAATGATACTAATAAAATATGGAACTAGAACTAGTATTCTGAAATAAATAATTTTTATTTTATTTTTATTTTATTTATAAGCTACGGTGACCGCTTGCCATCAGGCGGGCCGTATGCTTGTTTGCCACCGTCGTGGTATAAAAAAAACCTAAGATTTGACTAGGCATTAGTTTTACGAAAGCGACTGCCATCTAACCTTCCAACCCAGAGGGTAAACTAGGCCTTACTGGGATTAGTCCGGTTTCCTCACGATGTTTTCCTTCACCGAAAAGCGATTGGTGAATATCAAATGATATTTCGGACGCACACTGAGAGTTCCGTATAATCAGTACAAAAGTAACAACGTTCAACGGCCTCCTAGCCTAGTCGGTAGTGACCCTGCGTCCGAAGCAGGAGGTCCCGGGTTCGAATCCTGGTCAGGGCATTTGTGTGTTTATCATAGTGTTGTGTTTCTGTTGGTGAGTAAGGTCGCCAGAGCTCCAAGAGGATTCACTGTGTTGACAGCTGGGGACACACGGAGCAAAGCTTGCCCGTTTAGTCGGAGTCTTTCTCCGGGACCACGGGGGCAATGTCGCCCTTGAAACGTCGGAGGTTTGTTTTCAAAGTTTATACACGATTGAGCCCCGTTTTAGTAAATTTATAAAGCATTTATCTGATTATGTGGTTTACTCTGGCCTACTATCGCCTTTTAATTCGCCAAAACTTCGCCATTCGCGAGCTCTTGCAATTAGATCTGTCCCGCTCTCTTTACTTGTTGATGGGACTGCCACGTTACTGTAGCGCGTCGGGGATGTTTCTGGGTGCCCGGATAGACGGTTTTCAAGCGATACTTCGTAATCGCACCGCGTCACTCATGCGCCGGGTTCGTGACAGTTCCAACAGCTTGCTGCGTCTCATCTGGGAGTATCCTGCGTGTGCTCTTTGGAAACACTGCAATGACTTGCATATGGGTTCTAGAGGCGTCGTTTATGATCTTATGTAAGTGACCTAGTGACATTGACTGACATATTTTATATTTTTTCTTAATTTAATTGAATTTTTAACTTATTTTAATTGACTTTTTAATTTGTAATTTGATTTTAATTTGTAATTTAATATAATTTTTATTTTTGTTTGCTTTGTACTTAAATTGTAATTCTATGGACATTTTGTCTGAAATATAGGAATTTTATTTACTCAAGCATGTTAAGAGATCACGGATCTCTAAAAATTACTCAATGTTTTTGCTATACCTTATAAGCACATAATACGAACCCGACTGTTGCATATTTTGTTTATTTTATTAGGTACAAAGTGACCCTACAGTCACTTGTAGGGAATGACAGGGCCAAAGATGTAGCCGAGTTTTCCTTTCCATCATCATCATATCAGCCATAAGACGTCCACTGCTGAACATAGGCCTCCCCTTTGGACTTCCAGATGTACCGGTTGGAAGCGATCTGCATCCAGCGTCTCCCGGCGAACTTCATAAGGTCATCTGTCCATCTTGTGGGTGGACGTCCTACGCTGCGTTTACCAAGCTGTGGTCTCCACCCGAGCACTTTTCGACCCCATCGGCCATCTGCTCTGCGTGCAATGGTGTCTGCTTTGCTTAGGGGCTATGTCGGTGACTTTAGTTTGTCTACGGATCTCATTTCTGATTCGATCACATAGGGAAACTCCGAGCATAGCCCTCTCCATAGCTCGTTGAGCGACTTTGAGTTTTGAGATGACGATAGTGAGGACAGTTGGCAGTGACAAGTAATAATAGATTAACCCAAATACACAAAGAAAACATCCATTACTCAGATCACATACGTGGTAAACAGCTCATGCGCGCAGCTAAATGCGCGACTAGGGTTACAACCCGGGACCTCCTGCTGCGTAGGCATAGTCACTAACTTAAACTACGCCGTGGATATATTTTATTAAGGAAGCCTCATCAACAAAAACTAATTTATTTACTTAATAGACGTATGTACTTCTCCTAATAAAGGAGAACAGTTGACGCACGTTTGGCTATAATGTGCAAAAACTCTAAACTATAACGTTAATCAAACAAATATGAACTTTAAGACAACACGAAAAGGCTAAATTTCCTATAAACACACCCAGTACTCGTTGACAAAGATTAAAATCACTTTAGTACCATGTCACTGTAACTACCGCGACATATTTCGACGTAGTAATAAAGTCACGTTACAGCGATAAAGTCCTAGAATAATCTGCAAAAAATCTAATTGTGCACACCATCATACATTTACGTCTCAATCAAGCAATAGTGGACTTTATACTAACGCTATAAGGTTTAAGAGCATGTAAATTAAATGTGTAGTTTTTTTTAAGGCGGGGGTGGCGTGGGTAAAGTTGACTAACTTACAAGTCGCCAAGAATGTTGTTAAGGACCGTCGAGTCGGTTAACATGTGTATTTTATAACTGTATG
Source organism: Lathronympha strigana (assembly GCA_949128165.1). Lineage (NCBI taxonomy): Eukaryota > Metazoa > Arthropoda > Insecta > Lepidoptera > Tortricidae > Lathronympha > Lathronympha strigana. The sequence continues at coordinate 1,048,104 of OX421920.1, forward strand.
ATATTAAATGTTTTAATCATATGCAGAATTATCATTTGATCGCCTAGGCAGGTTCGTAGGCATTAGAGTAGCTTTTAATATCAAGAGATATACGTTCATATTTGTCCGTCAGATTTAAGAGAGGTATGGGCACAGCGGATGCATATCGTTTAGTGTGGTAGGTCACAGCACAACGAATGTCGTCTCGCTCAAATCTGGAGCCGAGCCCATCTGGGGAAGTATCTCTACTAGACCCTACTCATAGTGTTGTGTTTCTGTTGGTGAGTAAGGTCGCCAGAGCTCCAAGAGGATTCACTGTGTTGACAGCTGGGGACCCACGGAGCAAAGCTTACCCCTTTAGCTATCAACACAGCGAATTAATTTAATTTTTAATTATTTTTTTCTGCCAAATGAGGTACTTAACCCAAAAAAAATATGGATAAGGAAATCAACTTTTATAGCCCTTAACTTTTGGATAGTCCGCCCGAAAGACATGTAACATTTAGTTTTGCGTCTGACCCCTATTTCTTCAACAGCACGCCTCCACTACTCAATCCTCTTTCTATTGGGTACACATCCTTATTTGACTGATTCCGGCGAGACATTAAACTGGAACCCGATCCCGACAGGCAATATGGTTGGAACAAAATGGCGGCCTGTCAAATGCAATTCCGACCGCATTCCGACATTACTTACATTTAAACCAATCAGCGAAATGCATCCGAGGTACTCTAGTCAAAGAGGATATTTAAAGAAGGAAGATGAAAAGAGGGGGAGGGAAGGTGGTAAATGAATCGTCACAATTTTAAATTGTTGAATCTAAACGAAGCGAAGTCTCTGAATTTAAACCAAGACGCTCTTGATTTGAGCATAAGATATAACTGCCAACTTCTTTTTTTTACGGATTTGCTTCACGCAGCGACTCGCATGGTTCCATAACATGTGCAAATAGTTTGTGCAAAAATTACACAAAAACTGTATCACGTCTTGGTAAACGGTTTGTGCAAAATGGCCAAAAAGTATTATGCTGTCCATTTGCGCGTCTTGCCTTTTTAACACACATGATTATTTGTGTAAATCTATTTTGTGCCAATTAGCGTTTTGAGCAACCCATTTGTGAGGTAGGTATACCGTTTCGCCGTCTTAATTACCGGTTGGGCCTTTTTTCTTACACTCTGTGTTTTTGTGGACAGTCAAGTGTAAAAATATGGTGGTGCACATCTTACTCAAAAATATGTCCCATAGTACCTTATGCCGGTGTAATAAGAGCGTAGTACCATATTTATGAGTCGATTATGTCGAACCATATTTTTGCACTTGACTGTACAATTCTTATGAAAATGAAGTAGGTACTAGGTACAAGTTTTACACCATATTGACTGGACTATAACCTCCAAGCCTTGAGACCTAACTGCAGTTTATTGGCAATCCTGCTCCTATAAATTAGGTTAAGTATAATTTGTGCTAATTTCTGTCGCACGGTGTATTTGGCCTCAACATTGTGTTTAAATGCTGTAAATTGGTTTAAAAGTCGTAAGGAATATCAATTAAGATTGAACTATAGCAAATCTGGTTTGGTACCCTGCGTATGGGAGATCTCACATGGCTGCCACTTACTTGTTATAGTTATAAAGTGACAGCCAATGTGGTAGATTATAAAAACTCGACCATAATAGACTAGTGTCATGCCGTTCAGATGCGAAAACCGCAGTTTAATAACACTAGACCCTACTCATAGTGTTGTGTTTCTGTTGGTGAGTAAGGTCGCCAGAGCTCCAAGAGGATTCACTGTGTTGACAGCTGGGGACCCACGGAGCAAAGTTTGCCCCTTTAGCTGTCAACACAGCGAATCCTCCTTTTTTTAAAGGGTCGACAACGCGCATGTAATACCCCTGGAGTTGTAGGCGTCCATAGGGTACGGAGGCTGCTTACCATCATGCGGGCCGTATGCTTGTTTGTCACCGTCGCAGTATAAAAAAAAGTGGGTAGGCAGCCTGATGACAGTCATCGTCGGACGTCTGCTTGGGATGTATTTCGGAATCCCTAAAGTTTTTTATCCCGTTTTTGCGATCCATAATACTATTTGACATAATGATCATTTGTCCTAAGCTCATATGTGCTAATATTGTTTACCCCAGCATCGTTTTGACACTTTTGTAGCAACAATTCGACTCTGTGTGAGGACACGGTTCTAACTTAAACTAACCGACTTTTCTAATAGCGATTGGGTTCTGTGTGAAGTCGTTTTTGCGCAATAATTCGATTATGGCAAATAATCGTTAGGGAGTATGATCATTAGGACAAAAAGTTTTAGGACAAGTGATTTTAGGACAATCGATATCAGGGATGTCGAGACACCCGTCTGCTTGACAGTGTGGTATCATGGTATCAACCCAGTAGTTATATATAGTGGTATATTAAGCACTACAGTACCGGTTGTGTGATAGATCCTGCAGGATCTTGGGGTGCGGAGGCTAAAGAGTTCGTAAATTGGGTCGGCGACTCAGACAGGATTTGTGATCCTCGTTCCGGATCGTACTTAGTTCAACAGATCTCTATGGCTATTTAGCATGGCAACACGGCCAGTGTTATGAAGACATTTTGCTAGCCATAAACATTCGGACAATCCGTCAGATGCCCAAAACGTTGCTGAATAAACATTGTTCAGTTTGGCGAGTACTACCTACGATATTTTTTTTCCTCCTGTTATGGGGCCCCATATATATCGAATTTAAAAACATGTAATCTTATTTCAGAAACTAAATGGGTACAAAACCAGCACATCCACGCCGTCCTGATTGACAGGACGGTGGTTGTACCCACTATACTACTATAAAAACTTAAAACTCAATTATTCTTATCAAACCTTAAATACAACTATAAAAAAGTCACTCACTAACTTACAAGTAAATTAAATACAAAATAATTAAAAATAAACCTATTTAAAAACATTCTAATATGGCCCCCGAGGCATTGTGCCAAAGATGCTGGCAGCATTCCCTCGCTGTATGGCTATGCTTAACCGTTGCGAGAGAAAGCTGCCAGCTCTCTGGTCACCGGTGACTTCGACCAGACGCTTGGCTAGATCTTTAAAAAGAAGCCGAGCGCTGGGACCCCACGGCCCGAGGGTGATAAATGAATAATATTGTCTGTTATTTGGCTGATATTACAAACAAATGCAATCCCTACTGACATATCACATTGTTTACTAACACCGGGCACAATTGACACAGCTCCCTAGTGCCGTAAATCTCAATTTTGTTCCCTACAACAATTACTAGCGCGTGCTGCAATGGTTAAAGTAATTGACACTAAACTAACATTCCACGACGTCACATTCATCTTAATTTAGTACTCTAGGTATTTTCCCGTGCTATAAATAAATAAATAAATATTATAAGACATTCTCACACAAATTTACTAAGTCCGCAGTAAGCTCAAGAAGGCTTGTATTACGGGTACGCAAACAAATATACAAATACATAGAAAACATCCATGACTCACGAACAAATATCTGTCTTCATCACACAAATAAATGCCCTTACCGGGATTCGAACCCAGGACCATCGGCTTAGCAGGCAGGGTCACTACCAACTACGTTAACCGGTCGTCAAAACTATACATATTAAAAATCGGTGATATACGAATCGTAATCGCGCACTGAGCGTTCCGAACATTCCCAAATTTTTGTCCGCCTGGGGTCCGAGCACCTAATCCCCAGATTTGGCGTAGGCGCTAGTTTTACGAAAGCGACTCCCATCTGCGTGCGTAGCCGCGTAGCTTCATATCGTATCGTAGCTATCTCTCTCTCTCTATCACTCTTCCTTGTTAGTGTGACAATGACAGTTGCGTTTCGTTAGCGATTGGCATCTTTACGCACACAGATCTTCCAACTAGTTTATCTACCTAGTAAGTTAATCTATTTCTTCGCTAATGTGATGAAAAACATTGTAGGTATGTATCACGGGCGGTACAATCTTTACGAACTCGTGATAAATTCACGCTCATTAGTATTTTCTTGTTAACCGCTCTTAATATACACAATGTAGGTACTAGGCAAACCTCGTGACCAAGGGCTTTCTTAAATTACATTTAATCTAGCAATTCCAGGAAATTCAATACGAGCCACGTGAGGCGTGAGGCACAAAGTGTAAAAACACGTGTTTAATAAATCAATTGATATTCATAAGACACAATGAAAACTGTTCTGATTCACTAGTAGGTATTCCGCACAAAATAGCCGGCCGGCCGGCGTGGGTAAGCCCCCCACAAGGTGGACTGACCTGGTGAAGGTCGCAGGAGTCCGCTGGATGCGGGTGGCGCAGGACCGGTCATTGTAGAAATCTTTGGAGGCCTATGTCCAGCAGTGGACGTCTTTCGGCTGAAATGATGATGATGATGAGCCGGTCATATAAGTTCAGGCATATCTGTCAGTTCTGTCTATTAATGTATGGCAGATTTGTCCAGAGGATGCCCGCCGGACCAGACACACCTGCTATGGAAATCCAACGAATTGCCCGAAAGTATCATAGATTGTAGGTATGTATATGTGGCTACCTGGCTACTGACGCACTACAAAATACAAAGAAACAACAAAATCTTCTTATAAACTACCACGCAATTTGGTTTGTCAAATTATAACGGCCTCCTAGCCTAGTCGGTAGTGACCCAGCCTACGAAGCAGGAGGTCCCGGGTTCCAATCCTGGTCAGGGCATTTATTTGTGTGCTTATCACGAATATTTGTTCCTGAGTTATGGATGTTATCTATGTATTTATGTATTTATATGTTTAACGGCCTCCTAGCCTAGTCGGTAGTGACCCTGCCTACGAAGCAGGAGGTCCTGGGTTCGAATCCTGGTCAGGGCATTTATTTGTGTGTTTATCACGAATATTTGTTCCTGAGTTATGGATGTTTTCTATGCATTTAAGTATTTATATGTATCTATCTATTATATATATCGTCGCCTAGTACCCATTTAACACAAGCCTTATTGAGCTTACCGTGGGACTAGGTCGATTTGTGTAAGATTGTCCCTTAATATTTATTTATTTATTTATAACTAGCTGTTACCCGCGACTTCGTCTGCGTAGTATTATAATGTTTGGTAGTGTATTTTTATTAGCATAAGTATTAAATTCAAATTCAAATTCAAATCATTTATTTCGGACTTTCAGTCCATAGAGTTAGAATATACAAACTTATCGCTATTGTTAATAATACCTACGTTAAATAAAATTAAATCCAATTTAATTTAATTTAATTTTAATCAAATAATTAAAGACCAAATTGACTTGAACTGTAAATTGCTAATTAAATTCCGGGGCCGTATAAACAAACAACTAACTTGCAACTACAGTAACCTGTTTTTCTTTTTTCTCATTAATAATTCTGGAAATACCAAAAATGCTGGTTATCAATATTGTAATCTGATTTGGAAAAAATTGGACTGAATGTTTTTTCGACAAACATTTTCTGTTTATTTTTTCTCCTAATCACAATACGATACTGATTACGCATTTAATCGAATTACCAGCATTTTTGTTACAGCTGTATGTATATTGTATCTACCACATATTAATCTTTCAGTGGTTAGATACGCTGTAGATATAGTAGAAAGTACGTCCAAGTTTACATAAATTATCTTTTTATAAAATAAGTAATCAAGGCCGAGTGTTTTTGATCACGGTTTAAAACACTGTCTTAAGCTCAGTGAATTTAACCCACGGAATGTCATTCGATACCTGATTACAACTTACTTCCCAGAGTGAAGAAAAACATTGCGAAGATACCAAAATAATTACGTCGCGCATATAAACTTTCATTAGGTAGGTAAGTATATATGTCTTATCCAAGGACGATCCTATGATAGGATATAGGATCGGCATAGGCCTTTATTCGCATGTACCTACTCAACATAAGGTGAAAACAAAACTGCTGTAAAAAAGTGCAATGCACAGGATTGAATTGACTATTCACTTGCTTCTGTCCCCCTTTGCACCTCTATAGAGGATGATTTTCGTAACAAAAACTATTTTGTCCTTTCCTAGGAGTCAAAATATCCCCATGCCAAATTTCACCTTAATCCGTTCAGCGTTTTTAATTTAGTGTGAAGTGGTAACAGATAAGATTTCATCAAATTTACAATATAACCATCGCATGGAAATTTGTCATTATGTAGGTATGTCATCCGCGTGTACAATGCATGGTGGGTGTTGACAGCCATATTATATTACACATTGACTTGCCGTCTTTGTAGTGGTAGGATTCCGGCTTCCGCGGCACTAAGACCTCAATGATATTGTCCTGAGGTCTCTTCAGTCAGTGGGTGTTCATTCCGTTTTGGAGCCACTGGGTTAATTTTTTCATTAAACTCAATTTATATCATTCGGTTACGCATTTAATAATCTTAGATATTATTTGACAAAATAAAAATTCAGACGAATTGAGAACCTCCTCCTTTAGAAATATTGAAGTCGGTTGAAAACCAACTAAACTGTTAACAGCGCCATCTACCAAATCTAGAAGACTTTACGACATAGTATGTTTCCCACTTTCCCAAGAATGAAAATGTTAGATACAGCTCTAAAGAGCCTTAAGTAGTTCTACATGTAATATATAGATGGCAGTGTAATAAACACAATATTAACGGGAAAATGTACTTTTTATGTCTCTGCCCATTTCTTTCGATAAACTTATTAAATGTGTGCACAATTTTATTCAAAATAAGGTCCGCCGATTAGCAAAATACATATAGCAATAAAACCATGGATTTAACGTGGCATATTTACTCACTTCATATCTAAGCAAATAGATGGCGCCAGTGTACAGTGTGTAGTGTGTGTTTTAAAATATTACTTGGAATTTTGAACATTTTTTATTATTGTTGCAAATAATCTTATGAAATTTACCATAATATGCTTCTTAAAAGGGAAATCCATGTAGTAGCATACGTTTAAAGTATTTGAAGCATATAAAGTTTGCATAAGTTACAAATGTTCTACATCACGACATCGAAATTTTAAAAGCACGTTGCATAAATACAACTTCCAACTTACTAAATTTAATACTCTATTGCAACTTTCAAAAACCCTCTAAAATTTCTTCGCTTATAATATTAGTGTTTTTTTTTATAATAGCCAAGATTACTGTTAGCGCCATCTAATAATATTTGAAGTACTAACAACATGTTGAATGACATATTGCAGGCATTGTGTAAACGCTTGGTTTAGATGTAAATTGATCAAGATGTCGATCGTATTTTTTTTTAACGAAACAGGATAAAATCTTATTTGTTACTCCGGTGCGTAAAGGTGGTAATCCACCTTAAATTTCATTCAATTCTGTTCGGTAGTTTTGGCGGAGTTAGTGAACAAATTCACAGACAGACGGATAAAAATTCTAAAAAACTTTAAAACGTATTGTATTGTAAAGTAACTGATAAGGCCTTACGTAATGTGATAAGTAATGGGTCCAGCATATTAGAAGCTTTAGAAAATGGGTAACCTACCTACAACACCCTGACAGGAAAGGGTTCATAAAAATCACTTAATTCCTATCTTATGGTTCATTTGATGGTATTTGTGTTCAGCTAGCGCCACCTATGGTCTGTTACAAAAACGAAATTTACTCAGATGTTATAAAATTGACAATCGTATAGTACCATCCCTCTCGGTCTCCTATATCAAATATTTGGGCGAGCAGGATGGCACTATACTATACGACGGTATTTCGAACATTGCAGCAGCTTTCAAGTTTTGTACAATAAAAGTCGTACCGCTAGCGCCATCTATTATGGGCAATGCAAACTATACATATGTAAAAAAAAATTGTTACGAAACCGGATAAAAAGTATCCTAAATGTTACTCCGGTACATAAACTATTACCATACCAAATTTCATAAAATTCTGTCCAGTACTTTTTGCGGAGTTAGCGAACAAATTCACAGACAGACAGACAGACAAAAATTCTAAAAACCATTGAAAGATATTTTATCAACGTTTCTGATACGCCCCTACGTATTTTTTTAAAATATATTTATTGTACAGATTTTTTATTTCTACTCTCTTATTATATGTATTGATTATTTTTTCAGTCCTCCGGCCGGTAAGCGCCACTTTACGCAAAACTAAATTGCCGCCTGCCGGCTCCGTCGGGCAGAAAAATAGTATACAAACCTCGGCCGTTAGATGGGAAAGCCTCGGATCACATGTTAGTCGACCTCGGCTTCGCCTCGGCCGACAATTACATGGGATCCGAGGCATTTCCCACTAAAACGGCCTTGGTATGTAATCTACTATTCCACAAACCCGCAACGCGCGTGTAACTCCCCTGGAGTTGCAGGCGTCCATAGGCTTCGGTGACCGCTTACCATCAGGCAGGCCGTATGCTTGTTTGTCACCGTCGTAGTATATGGCCAAGGCCCGCAGTGACCAGCCCTGAGTACTGGCCGCCGAGGTCGGGTGGCCTAGTAAGTGGTTAGGGCGTCTGCCCCGAAAGCAGGAGATCCCTGCTCCCACCCAGCCCTTAGCGAGCCTTGGTCACTTTTCTGTAGTATATGACATATAGTTATTTATAGTTAAATAGTGCCTAAGCTGGAAACCCTAAGTATTACGCGTTATCTACTGACAAGTGACAGACAGATTTAGTGCGGTAAGTGGTATTGTTATCTCACACTGATTATAGTACCCGCCGAAGGGCGGTTACTATCGCGTATTTTTAATTAGATTTGGTTGGATACATGTTGAATTTAATAAATACCTTATAACTTACAAATGTCATAAATAGAGCCAGTTTTTATAACTTACCGTACAGTTGTAGCCCATGTGTGTATACCTTGACACTGGCGAAATTGTTCCACTGGACAAAGCCATTTTATTTTTAAGAAACTAAATGGAACTGAAAAGAGGTTTTAGAAACGAGATGCCTTAGTTTAGTAGTAGAAATTTTCTCCAACTCGTTTATGTTATTGTAGTAAAGATATTTTGCAACTTAGATAATAATATAAAGAGCTGGCTTCCTCGCACAACGTATCAGCATTGCGATACAACGAGGAAATGCCGCCAGCATCCTAGGTACAATGCCTCAAGGACCTATTTTAGATTTAAGGTAGGTAGAGGTAGGTAGTTAGGTAAGTTACACTTACTGTATATATTTTGAAAATAAATGTTATCAATCATATGAAAATATTGAGAATACCTATCACAAATCTTTGTGGTACTTATCCCTCATAACGTTTTCCCTGCTTTGGTGGGTCAAACAGAAAGCGTTCGGAGTCACTCCGGTGTACTATTGGAAAGTTTATAGGGCTATAAAGCTTGTTTCTTTATTTAAACCTTATCTACATTAAGGAGTACTCCCTTTCTATTGCATTGTATGATAACAATCATTACTACAAGCTGTTAACTATTGACTACAGGAAAGAAAAAGTGTGTTCAGCTAAACTGTAGAGCCAATCTTTCCTATGACCAATAGTTAACAGCTTGTGGACATGTAGTCATGATTTTTTCATACAATTCAATAGAAAAGGAGTACTTTAATGTGGGTAAGGGTTCAATAAGAAAATCAACCTTCATTACCCTTCACTTTTGAAAAGTCCACCGGCAAGATTCCGAACTTCGTTTTGCGTTTGACAAATCCCAAGATTCGTAGGCGCTAGTTTGACGAAATCGTATCGAAAATTTCCGGGAGACATAAAAACAAAGCAAAATCCCAAGCATCAACAACGAACTGACAGACATTGACCCGAGATCAAATCTAAAAAACGTACAGTTGTGTCACTCAAGTTATCTAAACACGAACACGTGTGTTTTAGATAAAGGGTGAGCATAAAAGGCGTGTGCATTTGTGCATCCGACAGTACCGCACGGCACAGTTTAAATAATACAAGCAGTATGCTGACTCGTTCAATCATAAGTGCGGCAATCGAGTTACGCCTTTGGGTTTTGCATACCACGCCGGTGACAAACAAGCATAGGATGAAACCGTAGCCTTCAACCTCAGGGGGAATTACTAACTAACTAACTAACAGTGAGTCTTGGCCACACAAGAGCTCGAAACTTTACCCGATTTGAAAAGATGTGCCCCGTCGAATTTCTTGCCGATCAAAAGAGTTAAATCTTCTCGGGTCTGTGGTATAGGGTTAGAGCTGGTATAGCTTTATTTATTTTTCATTCGACTTCATTCGACGTTCAAAAGTGCAAGCTTTAAAACAAACAAACTAGAAATCTAAATATATCAATCAATCACATTACATAGGTCAGAGAACGCACAGCAAAAATCTTTGGAGGTAGGACTTTGCTTGAAACTTACTTATGGACCAATGAGAGGATTTTTACATACTGTGTTATGTAACTCCAAGAGCAGTGTTCTAATTTGGCTAATTATGAAGATAGTTTACTATCAACATGCCAAAAAACACAAAAAAAATACAGTTACAAAAAAGCAAATATATATGAAATAATATACAATGCCGCTTTAATTTTTAATTTAATTAGGAGACAAAAAATAATAATTTGGCGAGGAATCCCTGTTATTCTTGATTTTAAAAAGTCTACACATAATTATAATTAATTAAAAATTTAACCAATAACAAATAAATTGTAAGCTTTCTTTCGACCACAGCCTTTCTTAATAGAAAACAACGATGTATGTTAGATTATCTTTTGCATATGGGACCTTAAGAACCCTAAGATTATTTTAGTTAAGGGAGCAAGTTTAATTTTTGTTGCAAAAGGGGTGAAAAAGAGGGTTTATACCATTCAAATAATATAAGCCATCATTGTTCATCGTTTGCCGCATCATAAAGTCTAGAACTCTAGACCGACGGCTACCATTAAGGGCCACTTGCACCACCCAAGGTTAGCCGGTAACCCGAAGTGAAGCTGTCAAATTCCATGCAAAATAACGCTTAAATCCGGGTTATGTGGCTAACCCTGGGTGGTGCAAGTGGGCTTAAGAAAAGTAATTATATATGTAAAAAATAAACAAGACTTTTTAGCAATGTTCACTTTTTAATTTTGTCTATGCTCTGACCTGTCAAAGTCAATGTCATGTCATGGGCGAGTGTGGACAAAGATGAGCGAGGAAGGAAACAAAGTAACTATACAATGGATAAAAGGACATAGTGGCTCAAGGGGAAACGATGCAGCGGATGAACTGGCAAGAAGAGGGTCAGAGACACCGGCATACGGACCAGAACCCATCGTTCCACTGCCTTTATCATACATTCAAAACCTTCTAAACCAACATCACAGACAACTACACAACAAATACTGGGATGATCTTGATACATGTAGACAAACCAAGGAAGTCCTGCCAGAGCTAAACTACAAGCTCACAAAAACTCTAATGAGGACCCCCCGAGAACAACTACGGAAAATAGTAGGACTACTAACAGGACATAACACACTAAACAAACACTTACACAGAATGGGCATCACGGACAGCCCGATGTGCAGAGCATGTATGGATAAGGAAGAAACAACAAAACATGTTCTCCTAGAATGTAAACAGATAGAAGTATACAGGAGCAAATACTTAGGAACTCCCAGCACACTAAAGGAGGCAACTTGCAACCTTAAAACGATGATAGGTTTCATAGACGAACTAGGGTGGTTAGAGTAGTGCTACCTCGCTATCACGCAAAATAGGCACAATGGATGTCGATTTGCGGAAAAAGCCCAGGAAAACTAACTAACTAACTAACATGGGCGAGTGTTCAGTCAGAGGATAAATGATTCGTATATTTTCCGGAGAGAATAACCGTTTTAGTTTTTATAATATCAATGGTTTTTATAAAGTAAGTGATAGAAGGAAAAGGAAACTTTAAATGTCGTTTCTTTGTTTACAGGTTCGTATCATGATTGATAGTGCATATGTAACATATTGTTATTTAAAACTTAAAGATTAGTATTAAAATAAATCTTTGTTTACAGAGCAACACATGAAGTTATTCTTTAACCTAGTCTACATAAATAAATAGAGAAACTGTCTTATATATATTTTTAGACAAATAACAAAACACGAAACTGGGCGCCTACTTGTGTCGTGACCCGTGATGCGGAGTAAATGAACGGGCCATCTGCACTCCATAACGTGGTTGCGTAATGTGACACCGGCCAGGGTTGCCGCATCTAAGCGGCACTGCTGCGGGTTGCACTACCCATACTAAATCCACCCGCCGCGATCCGCGAGCGTGCGCACGCGGCGGGCGTCCGCGCTAGCTAGCGTAGGCCTCATACGCGAGGCGCATGCGAGGGATACGGTGGAAACATTCGAGCCACGGGTGTGGTCTCGGTAGCTCAGTTGGAGCGATGAGCTGGTATACCTCAGAGTCGCAGGTTCGAGTCCTGCTCTAGGATATTAATTTTTCCACTTTTCCTTTTATTCTGAGAAAGGAACCGGTACTTTTTAAAAACTTCGTGATTGCCCATCATTTTGAATTATTTTATATAGCACTCAATCATAGGTAACATAAATGTATTATTAGATAACTCCATGTATAATACTTGTATACTCGTACGCTAGTTTTTCTACGACAGCTAAAATACCGAAAAAAGCAAAATCTAGAAAGGTGGCAGAATGTGGAAGATGTCATATATATGTCCACTATAGAAATTTAAGTTCCTATAGAAAGCGTCACGTGACATCCGAGGTATCACGTGATTTTTTCTATAGAAATTGACAGATTTTCCCGTCCCGCCGCGTCCCGTCCCGCCCGTCCCGTGCTAGTGTGAGTCATCCTTAAAGGGAATTGATGATTCCGAAAAAGCCACGAGCAAATCGAGTGGTTCATACACTGGAATCTTGAGCATTACGAGGGTGTCAGGTCACAAGAGTTGAACAAACTTTGCCGCCGAGTGTAATACAAAATTTTTCACCTCACTATAAAAATAAAAACTAGATAGCATTACAAATCTCATTCAAATGATATTTATGAATCACAACTATCCTTTAAATAACTTTCACCAGTGGATAAAAGTCGTTTTTCCCCGCTAGGTTCAATTCAAAGGATCAACGCTTTCTGCGTTCATCATCATCATCATCATATCAACCATAAGACGTCCACTGCTGAACATAGGCCTCCTCTTTGGACCTCCATATGTACCGGTTGGAAGCGACCTGCATCCAGCGTCTCTCGGCGACCTTCATAAGGTCACCTGTCCAGCTTGTGGGTGGACGTCCTACGCTGCGTTTGCCAAGCCGTGGTCTCCACTCAAGCACTTTTCGACCCCATCGGCCATCTGCTCTGCGTGCAATGTGGCCTGCCCATTGTTTTTCTGCGTTAGTGAGGTGAAAATCCTTTTATATAATCCGTTTTTAAATTAATATCTTCAACGTACCACCCCTAACACCCGCAAGCGGCGCGCGCGCAACCAAAAAGCAATACCCCTCCCCCCTCTTCCCGGACCACACTAAACGCCCGGCGCTACGACATCCTGTTTAGGTTCCAGGAACAAAGGGGCGGGATCTGCGTTATGTCAGATTTGCGGCGTTAACGCTGCGTTTTAGCCTCGTCCTGCCCAATGTTCTCAGTTTCAAACATTTTTGATTTAGTAGATGCTGGTTCCGTAGTCTATATTTCGTAGTATTATATTTTTATCACTTGGGTTATGCCCATGCCGCAAAGGTGACAACACCACTATCTGTCCGACGAGCTCCAAGAGGATTCACTGTGTTGACAGTTGGGGACCCACGGAGCAAATTTTGCCCCTTTACCTGTCAACACAGCGAATCCTCCTTTTTTTAAATGGTCGGCAACGCGCATGTCGCGCTGGAGTTGCAGGCGCCTATAGGCTACGGTGACCGCTTACGATCAGGCGGGCCGTATGCTTGTTCACCGTCATAGTATAAATAAAAGTCATGCCGAGCTCATCTGACATCAGTCGAACGCGACCCGAAGAGACGATATTGTAAGTTTCGGCGCGGCTGAAAGTTTCAGCTGGTTTTTGGCCGAAACCGTCCGAAACCGAAACACTGTCTAGTGTATACATAACTGACAATTGGCCTGTGTTACTCTCCCTTCTCCGCGCCATAAAAAGTCCAAAACACATCATCCTTTTACGAAAAAACCAATTGGCTTGCATCACAAAAACACATGTTTGTAACCAACCACCGAAATAGATCACATGTCATCACCGCAATATCAAAACCATACTTTAAAACTACCGTATTAAGACCTAATTTCACATATCAATCGATCATATTTCGGATAATATAAAAAGAACCTTATGTGGATATGTTTAGAGTAGATTTTTGAGGAAGGTTGACTTGTCATGATAAAAAAAAAACTTGACGTATGGCTAAGAAAGGAAGTGTGGTAGTAAAAGATTAAGTATTGCAGTAAAAAGTAAAGTAAACAAACATGGTTCGGGTTGTATGTAAAGCGTGTGTAAACAGCAGTTTATGGTGCATGGTATATAAATATTGCGCAGGATATCATCGAAGAAAATGTTCCTAGTTGTAAGCTAGATTTGTATACATTTCGATAGCACTGACTGCGAAAGTGTAAGTAAGGGATCAGCCTAATATTCCGAAACATTAATCCCGGTTTTTATAATTCCAAAGTTTTATAAATCCTATAAGCATATCAAAATCCCAAATTCTATAATCCCGACCCATCGAAACTCGATTACAGAAAATTCTATGATGATATTTTGATGATCGGAGTTTTGATAACTCATCACCATCATCATCTTTTCAGCCGATGGACGTCCTCAAATCATTTATTAATTTATTTATTTTTATTTATTATTTGTTTTGATTCATGTTTTTTTTATGTAGTCACACTACTTACTAGATATAAATTATAAATTGAAAGAGATGTCATATACTACAGAAAAAGCGATCAAGGCTCCCGGTGAGCAGGGCTGGGAACGAACCAGCGACCTCCTGCTTTCGCGGCAGACCAAAGCCCTTGTTCACTTTTTTTGTAGTATATGGCATCTCTTTCAATTTATAATGCAGATTCTCGTTAATAGAGCGTTAACTTTTCTGAGCAAATTAACTTTAACTTGGTAACCCGGGATTACAAAATTCTAGACGCTTAAAATAACACTTTAAATTTTTGACAAAAAAATATTTGAGGTTACCGGGGACCGTAAAGCTGGCTCGTTTTTCGCACAACGGATAGGTATAGCCATTCAAAGGGGGAACGCAGCCAGCATCATGGGAACCCTTCCGCAAGGTTCAGATCTCGGTGACCTCAACTAAGTAGTTAATTTTTTACTTTTTTTTAATTTTCTGTGTTTTTTACACTTCAAAAAAAAACTTTAAACGATTAAAAGTTAATTTGAACAGATAACGTGGTCTGGCTCTATTAACGACTCTGCATTTTTACCTCCATATAAGCTGATAAACAGACAAGTTGCACGAATAGCGCGACGGCGACAGCTGTCAAATGTAGATAACTGTTTAAAGAAAGGAATAGTGGAAAGTTTCAATACCTCGGGCGGGATTCGAACTCGCGACTCTGATACCAGCTCATCGCTCTTCCGACCGGCCGAGACCACTCCCCTGGCTCCGAATTCCTCTACCATATCCCTCCCACTTGCACCAGCCAGGGTTAGCCGCTAACCCAAAGTTAAGCTGTAAATTTCCAAAAAAACGCTTAACTCCGGGTTATGTGGCAAATCATGTCCGCCGGGCACCCGCCAGAAAAAAATCCCATATATTGGCAGATCTGGTGGATAGGCCCGAATGTACCTATATAACCAGCAATTTATTGGTAGATCAGAGTGGATAAGCCTCACTGAAGGTACATGGCCGGCTATAACCCGCCCGCACAAAACAACTTCATCTAAATTCTGAACCCTCGTTAACGTTAATCCTGTTCAAGCAATAAAGCTTGTACAAATAAGTTAATGTTTTACATTAATGCCCCCATGGTTGTTCCTGCTCTATTTGTAGATCACGCAGGGTCAGTTCACATTGCTGGCTCGCTACCGCTTGTAAAACCGCCGTCAAGGGAAGTTGCTATCAAACAAAAGGCGTCACATGTGTCACTGTTTTTCCAACTATCACACTACCTCATAAAACACCACTAAAACGATTCACTACTGAAACGATCGTATTATCGTAACATACAAAAAATAAGTTAAATAAGTTTATCTTGGAGGCTTCATTAAAATTAAAATAGCAACGGTAAACACTCACTTTTTTTTTTTTTCCACACTTACAACTATTTTTACAGGTACTCAGCCTAAGACAATAGTGTAACTACGAATGCCATATATAAATATATGTAACTACTTAATTAGATCTATTCATTTTTAAATCATAATATGCGTGACATGTTTTGACTGCATCGGGCAGACGTCGTTAGTTCGATGTGCTTGTCGTTGAGCCTGTCAGACGATCTGACAAATCAGACTCCTGCAACGACGGCGCCGGATTGCTCGAATCAACCTGCTTCGACGCGCGCGACCCGTTACCTACGCCGGTCTCGGGCAGTGATGCCAGTGATACCCGAGCCGCTAAGGTGACAACACTACTCTGTCTGTCCGACGATGACTGCCCGATGCATTCGAAACATGTCACGGCTATTGTGATAAAAAATACGTGAGTGTTAACCTTTGCAATTTTAATGTCAATATGAGTCACGAAAGTTTAAATTATATGATATGTAGGTAACTACATATTAAGTTAACACTGGCTTATCCCAATATACCGCCCCCACAAAACAACTTATTCTAATTCTAAATTATGAGAACCCTCGTTAATCCCTAAGCGTATACAAATAAGTTAACGTCCGTTATAAATTAATGCCTCCATGGTTTGATCCTGCATTTTTATTATAAGGGCATTTTCAAAAATAGGGTAAGTACCATAAATATCCTTTTTTTTAATGTTTGAAATTTTGGGCTTTTTATAACCAGAATCACAAGTATTATTGATTTAACACGTTCCCTGTGTAGGTAACTAGGAACCAGAAATTGACTCCTCACGTGCAATTATTATTTTTTGTAAATACCTTTTATACAGTATATATTACTATATTTATGCATATAAACGTCATTCACGAAGACCATTTTTCCTATTTTCCCATTTTTTCGAGTGTCTCACATGTGATGCATGCACGTACTAGCTCACAACCCTGTGCATCACATGCGATACATACACGTTTTAAGGAAATTTGACGTATCCGTTGATCGTGTATCTGTGGTTTACGTCAGTCTCTGACATATTAAGGGATGACTCACACTAGAACGGGACGATCTATCAGTTTCTATAGAAAACGTCACGTGACATCCGAGGGCTCCGAGCTATTACGTGATTCATTCTATACAAATTGACAGATCGTCCCATCCCGCCCCATCCCGTCCCGTCCTAGTGTGAGTCATCCTTAACGGAGAAAAAAATGCCTCTCTTGACAGATCACGAAATAGTTATCAGCCACCTTCATGGCATAAAATTTGCGAAACCGTCGGCCGGGCCTTCGATACAGTCCACCTTACCCCGCCGCCAGAAACTGACCAAAATTCCTTGCCGTAACATTAAGATTTTCCAAACTGCATTGGGTGCTATAAATTAATGACCGAACAGGGTAGCACACCTACCGAAGGTCCCAAATAGGCGAAGCAAATAGGTATACACCGAATGTTTGAGATGTAAAAAAGCATTGTGTTAGGTGCTCCAATGCTTGCAATTAAAAAATCCTTCAGTTTTTTATTAAGTTTCTTCGCCAGAATATTTGATTATAATTTTGATAAAATTATCAAGTGCAATAAAAGTAATATTCGATAAGAAATTCGTTTTGGTTTGTTATTTCAAATATATTTTTTGTGCTTTATTTGTAATAGTCAAAACCTGGCGACATTATTGAAATTGATTATATAAATGTCACCCGGACGCACATGTTTTTTGTCAAGATGTTCGTAGCCAGTATGTGCATGCAAATAAAAAAGACCTAGCTCACACGTGTATATTTTGGCAAAGCCGTAAGTGTACAAGATATAGATACAAAGTCTTATTCTTATCTCGAGCGAGCGGCCCGCTTAGTGACAATCTAACTACTAACTACCTTCCGCACATTTTTAAATTGCACCGCATAACGATTTTTTTTTTTTCTACTTTAATGTTGGTTTGAGTGGTAAGATTTTTATTAAAGTATTTATATTAATGTTTTAAATACAGTGGTAAGATTTACAAAATTGTATAATATTTAATTTGTAACAACTCTGTGTGTACCTAAGTATAATAACTTACTCGCAAACACTCGCAAATTGTAATTAGTTATAAAACTTACTCATTAAGTGAAATGTAATAATTTCTTTTGAGTAAAATAAATGTCTTTAACCAGAAAAAAGCATTGTGTTAGGTGCTCCAATGCTTGCAATTAAAAAATCCTTCAGTTTTTTATTAAGTTTCTTCGCCAGAATATTTGATTATAATTTTGATAAAATTATCAAGTGCAATTTAAGTAATATTCGATAAGAAATTCGTTTTGGTTTGTTATTTCAAATATATTTTTTGTGCTTTATTTGTAATAGTCAAAACCTGGCGACATTATATAAATGTCACCCGGACGCACATGTTTTTTGTCAAGATGTTCGTAGCCAGTATGTGCATGCAAATAAAAAAGACCTAGCTCACACGTGTATATTTTGGCAAAGCCGTAAGTGTACAGGGGGTCGTGTATCATCAGTGATGCATGACCGTCTCATCTATACCCTAAAATGCCATACATATGATGCATGCACAGGGAACGTGTTAAGAAAAGAAAAAGAGTGTCCCGTTTTTTTTTGGTCAGTTTCGTAACAATTTTTCATACATTTTGTATGGGCCGTTACAAAACTGACAATTTTTTTTATTGTATGGAAAATTTTGGACCCATTTTCATTAAAATGGTGCATTTTTTTCTGATAATGCCCATGACAAAAACGTGGTGTGAAAATATCTCGCTGCCATAACCCTAGGATTTATCTCAATTTTTTGGCTCAAACAAGAGAAATGCGAAAAATAAACTAAGTATCGATTCAATTGACTACGCAATACGGACCGAAGACATGTCATCAACATAAAATCGAGCGATAAAGTGTGTCTAGACCGGAAACTTGTCGATGTGCCCGTACCCTATAATCCTGAGCTAATAAAGCCAGGCACACACGATGACTCACTGAGTAAAGCGCGACACACGAGCAAACACGCGTTATCACTGCAGTCAGGATAGGTCGTTGACCTGCAACTAGCGCTTGTGACTTTTTATTGTTTGTCGTAGAAAAATCATTTTTTGCTAAATTGGAAATGTTAACTCTATTCTACTCAGAATCGCGAGCTCTTTCAATCCTCGTAGGAGAAAAAAAGTGTCCTAAATTTTCCATACATTTTTCAAACTTTCCATTGCGCCACCGCCATACTACTCGTAAATCTATGAAATGATGGTGGAGAAATGGAAAACAAATCTTGGGACACTTTGTTTCTCCTACTAGGATTGAAAGAGCGATTCTGAATAGAAAACAATAAAAAAAAATCTGCAACAAAAAATAAAAACGCCCTAATGTTCTTATGACTTGTACGGTCGGCTTCATAACTATATATGCACCTGTATTCAATTTTGCACCTTATTCCCCGGTAATAAGTTCCGAAGTGTATACATACGACAGTGCGACTGCGGCGTTCAGTGGTAGGAGCGAGACGGACATTCTTTCGAACAGCAGTCGCTACCGAATACAGTTGCGTGCAACTCATGGTAAGTACACAAGTCGATGGAACTTCTAAAAAAAACAGGACATTCTTACACAAATTGACTAAGTCCCGCAGTAAGCTCAAGAAGGCTTGTGTAACGGGTACTCAGACAACGATATATATTTGTTAATCATAAAATATAGAATTTCAGCATTATTATCCGAAAGCAGAAATATAATTAGACAAACTATTTTATACAAAAAAGAATGCGGCATTTTTATTTTTTGTTGTAGAAAAATCATTTTTTGGAAATTGGAATTTTTTATCTCTATTCTACTCAGAATCGCGAGTTCTTTCAATCCTAGTAGGGGAAAAAAAGTGTCCTGAACTTTCCATACATTCCATTGCGCTACCGCTATAATAAATCTATGAAAAAAAATTATGGTGGCGAAATGAAAAACAAATCTTGGGTCACTTTTTTCTCGTACTAGGATTGAAATAGCTCGCGTTTCTGAATCTGAATAGAAAAAAAAAATATATTTATCTACAGCAAAAAATAAAAATGGCGTCTGCTGAAGTACGCCTGTGTCACTACCATGAGTTATATAAAATTCGAAGGATATATTTCGCCGTTATCTACACTTGCATCCCGCTTCTACCCGCAAGTGCGAGCTAGATGCACTGACACGGCGTTGACGAAGACGCTAGCGAGTATAAATATCTACAGTAGATTTCAACTGTGTGCTTACAAATTGAAGTAGATGACCACAGAAAAACTGACCAAGGTGTTGGTAGAATAATAATTATGTTATGGTTTATATATGATACATGTGGGTAAGTGGAAGAATAAAGCAGTCAGTCTTGATCCGACCACGTAGTTTGATTTACGCATCCTCTTAACGTTAACATGGCGCAGTCGGAGTAAAAGAACCGTTAATATAGTTTACTGTTAATATACCATCGGGCCTGTGTGGCGATCGTTGAAGTTGAATTGTTTTGCGATGGAGTCTATTTTGCCGCCGCCGCAACCGTTTATTTTTGATAATAACCTACAAAATGTGACCTCCGGAAATTTGTCAGTGGAGTGGACTAAGTGGAAAAAAGCGTTTACGATTTACTTTGAGGCATGTGAGCTATCAAAGAAGGCAGAGAAGGTGCAAATTAATATCTTGCTACACGTTATCGGGGAGCGGTGCCGTGAAGTGTATCAGCAGTTTGGATCTGAATTTACGACTTTGAACGCTTTGATCGCGCGCTTTGATCAGTTTTTTTTGCCTAAGAAAAATTTGACTATAGAAAGGCACAGATTCTTCACACGTAGTCAGCATGACGGGGAGTCTATTGAGCAATATGCTTTCGAGCTCAGGAGACTAGCGGCGACTTGTGAGTTTGGCACGCTTATGCAAGATTTGATAAAAGATAAGCTGATATGTGGCATAACAGAGGATGCGCTACGTGAACGGTTGTTACGTGAACCGGATCTGACATTGAGTAAAGCTCTCGATATTTGTAATCTCGCTCAGATGTCCAAGATGCAAGCAGGGGCAATAAAACAGGAGGCCGTGGAACACCATGCATATGCTGTAGAGGAAAAGTCAAAATACAATTCGAAGTATGGTTGGAGTAGTGAGGGTGGTCAACAAAATCAAATTATGGGGGTAAATCTCCGAGTAGCATCGGCGTACCGCGGAGCGGCAAGGAGTCGAGGCCGCGGTGTCCGATACCAGGCCCCTGCCCGCTACCCCGCTACCCCGCGCCCGCACTTTGTCCGGAATCAGCTGTTTAGTGAAAAAGTGCGCGATGTAAATAGTGCTAAGAATAATGGTGTTAAATCATTGTGTTCTCGTTGCGGGTTGACTCATGGCGATTCGAGGTGTCCAGCCATTGGCAGAAGGTGCTTAAAGTGCAAAAATTATGACCATTTTTCGCGGATGTGCAGTGTATTTGAGGTGCATGCTGAAGAAAACAATGATCAGGTAACACACTGCTGTACTAGTTCGAGTGACTGGTGGCTTGATTTGTTGTTTGACGAAGGAAAGATAAAATTTAAGCTGGACACTGGAGCCGATGTAAACATTATACCGCGCCGTTGTTTAAGTCAAATCGGTATGAATGAGGGCGAGTTGAGCTCGACGGGAGTTCGTTTAACTGCATACTCCGAGGATCCACTCAGAGTAGTAGGGAAATGTAGTCTAAAAGTGACATACAAGGAGCGTGTATACATTTTAGATTTTACGGTAGTGGATACTGCTTCTCCGCCGGTTTTAGGTAGGGATTCTTGTACTGAACTCGGTATTGTTAAGCTGGTATTAGATGTAACTAGTGATAGCGGTAGTGACATACGGCGGTACGTGCATAGAGAGTATTCGGATGTTTTTGATGGAGTGGGGTGCATGCCAGGAGAGTATAAGATTGAGTTGAACAAAGATGTTAGGCCGGTAGTACATGCACCGCGAAAATTACCGATAGCTTTGAAAGAGAGCGTAAAAAATAAATTAGATGAAATGGTTAGTGACGGCATAATTGCGAAGGTTGAGGGGCCCACCGACTGGGTCAGTAGCATGACGGTGGTAAGGAAGGCCAACGGTGACATTAGGTTATGTTTGGATCCAAGGGACTTGAACCAGGCGATTAGGCGTGAACATTTCAAATTACCGACGTTGGATGAAATGACTGTTAATTTAGGGGGTTCCAAATATTTTAGTACCCTTGATGCCAAACAAGGATTCTGGCAGCTACGCCTGCATAAAGATAGTACTGATTTGGTTACTTTTAACACCAGTTTTGGTAGGTACAAGTATTTACGCCTACCATTCGGAATAACCTCAGCGTCAGAAGTTTTTCACAAAAAAATGTACGAGCAGTTTGACGACATGGAAGGTGTTTGTCTATTTATTGATGACTTGCTTGTTTATGGCCGAACGAAAGAAGAGCACGACTCCAGGTTGAAGCAGGTACTGGATCGGTGTCGCGAAATTAATTTAAAATTAAACAAAAATAAATGTAAGTTCGGCCTATCAGAAATAAAATATCTAGGACATAAGATTACGCCGAAGGGCATATATCCTGACGACTCGTACACATCGGCTATAAAAAATATGCCGTGCCCAAAAAACACAAAAGACCTTGAAAGATTTTTAGGGATGGTTAATTACGTAGGTAGTTTTATACCAAATTTATCCGACAAAAATCACGAACTTAGGCAATTGCTTAAGAAAGATATTGAGTGGCATTGGTCAGAAGACCACGACAAATCTTTTAGTGTTTTAAAGGAGAGTTTGACGAGTGCACCGGTTTTACAATATTATAGTTTAAAAAAACCTGTGGTGATTTCTGTTGATGCTTGTAAAAATGGCCTAGGTGCTTGCCTACTACAAGATAATTTGCCAGTATGTTATGCTTCGCGATCTCTAACAAAGGCCGAACAGGCGTATGCGCAGATTGAGAAGGAACTTCTTGCGTGCGTATATGCATGTGAGAAGTTTTATGCCTATATTTATGGTCGAGGTGATATCACGGTGGAAACCGACCATAAACCTTTGGTGAGTATTATTTGTAAGCCAATCGCCTCTGCTCCAGCTAGGTTGCAAAGGATGCTCCTCCGTTTGCAACCCTATAACTTTAAGCTTGTGTATAAACCAGGTAAGTATATGTATATGGCAGACACGCTCTCTCGCGCGGTGGATCCAGCGAGTACTCCCATTGTTGTGCCGCGCGATCAGCTGGACGCGCGCGCGCAGGTGTGCGCCGTGGTGTTAAGTAACCCGCTCGTCGACTCGCACTTTGTACGTATACAAAAGTTCACCCAAGACGATAGTGAGCTCCAGGCGCTAATGATATGTATTACCGAGGGCTGGCCGGAGCATAAGCAGGATATAGAAGATCAGTTGAAACCATATTGGGGCTATCGTGACGAATTGACGGTTGCGCATGGCATGGCATGGAAGGGCGATCGAATCGTTATTCCAGTAGCTATGCGGAAAGAAATGCTAAGGCGGGTGCACACTGGGCATTTGGGATTAGAGAAATGTAAGTTGAAAGTGCGTGAATCTATATTTTGGCCAAATATAAATAGTCAGCTGGAGGATTTCGTCAAGAACTGTCAAGCATGCCTAATGTTTAAAAATCAGAACCGGAAAGAATCATTGATATCACATGAGATACCGGCTAGAGCATGGTCAAAGGTTGGGGTAGATGTGTTTCACTTTAAGGACAGGATGTTTCTAATAATAGTAGATTATTACAGTAAATTTTTGGAAGTTGTTGAGTTAAATTGTTTGTTGTCTGGGCATATTATTGAACAATTGAAGATTGTTTTTAGTCATCAGGGTACACCTGACGTTGTGATGTCAGATAATGGCCCTGAATTTGCGTCAACCCAATTCAGATTGTTTTCTCAACAGTGGTGTTTTGAGCACATAACTTCCTCACCTTGTTACGCTCAATCAAATGGACAAGTTGAAAGAAGCGTGCAAACTGTAAAAAATATACTTAAGAAAACTAGCGTGGAGAAAACCGATTTTAGATTAGCACTTTTGGAATATTTAACTACTCCCATCACCAGCGAGTTAGCATCTCCAGCGGAATTGTTGAACAATAGAAAATTTCGAGGAATAGTTCCGTACGCACCCCAACTTCTTAAACCAAAAATCCAAAATAATGTCACAGCGGAGTTAAGAAACAGGCAAATTAAACAAAAACAACATTTCGACAAGACGGCTCGTGATTTAAAGCAATTAATGCCTGGTCAAAAAGTTAAGGTGAGAGTAAATAAAAAATGGATTAGTGGTACAATTTTGCGTCTCAAAGGTATCCGATCATATTTAATTCGATTGTTGCATGGCGGTAATCTGATCAGAAACAGGCGTCATCTAATAGTAGATTCAGAGTATCGTCCGGAGGTACCAGTGTATCCCCGGCCTTATGACGATATTTCTGTATCGAGTAGTAATAACGCTAGGGCGCATGCGCCCACCCGGCAACCGCAGTCGCACGCGCAGAGCGATGATGTCAATACGGCTCCTGTGTCCGAGCATATTGTAAATAACAATAATAATTATGTCACTCGTTATGGCAGGGTGGTGATTCCTCCTGATCGGTACTGATTAGCAGCCGGGTTGAGTAAAATGACGCCACCTTACACCTACCTATGGTGGATACCTATCCATCGCTCATGAGGAAATAATTTTGTACTTAAGATAAAAACTCAATAAGGTGTAAATTGCAATGACACTTGTTTATTTAACACAACGGGTTCAGAAAATGAAGGCCGTAGATATTAGCATCTGTTAGCGCAATTGTTTTTTTCCATGATGCATCATCATGCACTTATTTGAATAAAACTTTTTATTTTTGTTTATTAAATTTCCTTAAATGATAGGTAACGTGATATCATTTAAATAAGCAAATATATATTCATGCATGTTTTAGTTTTTTTTTTACAATAAGTAGGTACCAACCTACGTAATTTAAATATATTTGCAACGGTATTTTATTGTTACTTTATTAGTTACATACCATAAAATGTAAGTACCTACTCGTATGTGTAGTATTGGCGTAAATGATAAACTGTTTGATGACATATTTCATATTTTGCCAAGTTGTTTTAACTACTTAAATATGTTTTATTAATCTACTAAGTGGTGTGTGTAGACTTAATTAATAGCATTAAAAAAAAGTTGATTTTGCTATGTTAAGAAATATTAATTTATTGAAAGAATAAATGAATATGATGTAATAGTGCAATATTTAAAAAGCTATAAAGTTAAGTAAAAATTTGAAAGTGAATGCAGCTTTTTTCTCAATTGTATTGAATTTTTAATTCTTTTATTTTTAAATTTTTGTTTTGTTAAAGAATTTTTTTTTTATAAGAAAGAGATATGTGTGTGCATGTATTTTATCCCAACATTTTATTAAATAAAATGTTTAAATGGGTAATATATTTAAACAATTAAAAAAAAGGGAGTTGTTGGTAGAATAATAATTATGTTATGGTTTATATATGATACATGTGGGTAAGTGGAAGAATAAAGCAGTCAGTCTTGATCCGACCACGTAGTTTGATTTACGCATCCTCTTAACGTTAACACAAGGCCCCCCGGTGAGCAGGGCTGGGATCGAACCAGCGACCTCCTGCTTTCGCGGCAGACGCCTTAACCACTACTACCCGATCACGGCAGCCAGAGTCCGAAATTTCCTAAGTACTTATATGCAATCCCTTCTTATTTTAAAAGTCACTCGTCACTGCTCACCGGGGGCCTTGGTCACTTTTTCTGTAGTATATGACATCTCTTTCAATTTATCATTTATATATAGTAGTGTGACTACTTAAAATTTAAATCGCGAGTGAATAGACATGTTTTAGACAAGCATGCTCCATCCTAGACTACATCGGCACTTACCATCAGGTGAGATTGTAGTCAAATGCTTACCTTTTCCTCAAAAAAAAAACATGAATCAAAACATTTATAATATTTAATAAATGATTTGATTCGTGCTTTACAAAAGTTTACTTACAGTTCAGCTAAACACCGAATACCTGCCAAATATTCGTAGCATTTCATTTCAAACTACGCAATCACAAATCACAATCGCAACGCTACGCAATCGCTTTCATTTTTTTTTCATTTTAAACTATTTCATTTCATTCATTTCATTTTCATTTTCATTTCCATGAAACAGAATGGTCAAAGTATAACTGTCCAGTCGGAGTGGCCGAACGGAAGCCGTCGCGACCGGATACGTTTGACATTTATTGAATGCATTTCAGGCCGTCTAGCATACGTATGTACCACTGCACATACAACAGCATCGCTGATGTCGGTAAATATGACAATAATGCAACCATGAAAGATAAAACCTTTCATACACAGAAGTATGTCGAGATAAAACCGAACAGTGTATGTAACGCACGCCAAAAAGAGGTGCGTGCCGCCAACTTCAGTGTGCTTACCATGAGTTGTAAGTTGCTGGAGGCGTTAGAGACTGAGCGTTTCTAAAGTATGTCCGTCTCGCTCCTGCCTTAGTAATGGTAGGAGCAAGACGAACATACTCTACCTTTAACCTTTTACATTAAACAACATTATAGGTAGTTTTGGTGTTAGTTCAATTAGAGCTACAATATTATAGACACAGATTACATAATTATGTAATTGAATTAGTAATCGCTAAAAACTTATTTCACGTTTTACCCATCAAAAACTCTCTACTTCCGTCACACATGACCTTGTCTTTCTATAATTGAATTTACTAATCGCTCTTCATAATTAATTTAATTCAATCGTCGACAGCCCTACGTTACGCGGCCGTGATCGATCAGCGCGCGCGCACGGTGACGAAACGATAATACTTGATCGCGGAGTGATGGGACAAGCGCGAGGCGGATTTGTGTTAGGGGTGCCAAAAATATTATGTATTCTAAAAATATAAATATGATATTTATTAATTTCGTTGCATATTCGTAAATTTAGTATGGAGCTATAACGATGACATATTTTAGTATATTTTATATTGTTTGTTATTATAATTTCGTTAGTCAGGTAAGTGATGTTATGTACCTATACATTGAAATTTTATTTCTTTAATTAACTAACACTTTTTCATGTAAAAATAAATGTATATTAGCCAGCTGAATATTTATATTTCCAAATAATGTCATTGCGTAAACTAAACCCTAATGATGAAATCTCCGTGAAGTAATTTGGGTAACAGGGCACATGCAAAAATAATAAACAGATAACTTTCTTGCTTATTATGCTTGTACCAACAGGAAAATTTGTTGTATATCAGAGACGTCTCGATATTTCTCAACTGCATAAAATAATATGATAATAATATAAAAAATAATTTATTTCCAAATAAATATAAACTACAATTATAAAGCACGAATCAAATCATTTATTAAATGTAATAAATGTTTTGATTCATGTTTTTGTGTTTTTTTAAGTAGTCACACTACTATATATAAATTATAAATTGAAAGAGATGTCATATACTAAAGAAAAAGTGACCAAGGTCCCCGGTGAGCAGGGCTGGGATCGAACCAGCGACCCCCTGCTTTCGCGGCAGACGCCCTAACCACTGGGCTACCCGATCACGGCGACCAGAGTCCGAAATTTCCTAAGTATATGCAATCCTTTCTTATTTTAAACGTTTTAAGGTACGTTCCGCCAATCCTACAGCTCAGACTTACGTCTAGTGCTGCCTTCTAGATAATCTTTACAGATTATTTTCAACTAGAAGCGAGGGTGACGTCACCATTCTATACAATTATAAAGCACGAATCAAATCATTTATTAAATGTAATAAATGTTTTGATTCCGCTAAGAAGAAAATTGCAAAATCTAGTCAAAGCCTCCATTAACCTCACCCCATTGTCTCCCGCCGTATTAGAAGTTAATTCTTTCAAGTGATCAGGACGGATTCTATCCAGACCTGCCGCTGACCCACTATGAAAAGAACCAATTGCTAGAGCCACGTCCTCTAATTTTACTGACAAGGAAGGGCAGTTTTGAACGGGTTCCACCGGTAAACAAAGGGGATGGGAAGGGCTTGGGTGCTTTGACTGCAAAGCTGTCAAAGTGTCCGGGCCAGGAGGAGCGATTGTGTCTTCACTCATAAGGAGCCGGACAGCTCCTCTCAAATCACCCGCATGGGCCTTGGCCTCAATCCTACTAGAAAGAGTATTAGACCGAGAGGACGCTACATAATCATCTGATGATAAGTAAGAGAAAGCATTAATGTTTTCTTTGACTTTCGCAGTGAGGGATCCAGTTCCGGCATTGCTAGGAGCTCTCAAGGCCCTGTACGAAAAAGATAGAAGAGCGTACCATTCGTCCAACCCATTGGTAGATATGCATTTACCTATGATGTCGCACAACTTACCCGCTGCAATACTTAATAATTGTCTTTAACAAATTGTTATTTATCCTATATCCATTAGTAAACGAAGATAATAAGGAACGAGGATTTGTGGAGTATATGCCGTCAGTCTCCAATCGCCCAAGTAGTAGCGCTGCGGAAGTGGAGATGGATCGGGCATAGCCTTCGAAGAGGAGCAACGAACAGTGCCAGTCTCGCTTTTGAGTGGAAGCCTCAAGGTGGAAAGCGAGCTCGTGGACGCCCTGTACAGTCAATTGCAAAAATATGGTTCGACATATTCAATTCATAAATATGGTACTACGCTCTTATTACACCGGCATAAGGTGCTATGGGACATATTTTTGAGTAAGATGTGCACCACCATTTTTACACTTGACTGTACACGCGTGGCGGCGGAGCGTGGAGAGCGAGTTGCGAGCCGTAGGACTGAGCTGGAGCGAAACCAAGAAGTTTTGCTCATGATAGAAAGGCGTGGAAGGATCTTGTGGAGGCCCTATGCACCTCCGGGGTGCCCTAGGACCTATAATAACTATTAGTAAATAACACGTCCGTGTTTTGAGTTCTTTAATTTTAAATTTAAACTGAATTAATTGTCGTGCCTACAGAACCCTACCAAAACTGGATCATCCGGTCAACTTTTGAGTATTGACAAAGATACTGTTATCGCGTAGGCGCTCGATTACAAGTAATGGTGACAAATGCTGACGAGAGCTGACAGAGCGATAATACTTATTGATGATCAAACGAGACGATTTCGCCACCAAGTATAAACTAGCTTTTGCCCACGGTTTCAGCGTTAGAAAGACAAAAAGTAGCCTATGTTACTCTCCATCCCTTCAACTGTAAAAATCACGTCAATTCATCGCTTCGTTTTGCCGTGAAAGACGGACAAACACACAGCCACACACACTTTCCCATTTATACATAAGTATATGGATATCCGAATAGTCTACAGCCAGTGTACTTATCGTGAGTTTTACTTAGTCAAGGGTTCCCTTTTGTTTTCGCTTTTTTCTAATACTAAGACGGTGACAAACAAGTGAACGGCCCGCCTGATGGTAAGCGGTTACCGTAGCCTATGGACACCTGCAACAACAGGGGTGCTACATGCGCGATGCCACCCCTTTCAAAAAAGGAGGATTCGCTGTGTTGACAGCTAAAGGGGCAAGCTTTGCTCCGTGGGTCCCAGCTGTCAACACAGTGAATCCTCTTGGAGCTCGGCGACCTTACTCACCAACAGAAACACAACACTATGAGTAGGGTCTAGTGTTAATAAACTGCGGTTTTCTGTAAGGTGGAGGTACTTCCCCAGATGGGCTCTCCTCCACATTTGAGCGAGACTACATTTGTTGTGCTGTGCCCTACCACACTAAACGATGTGTATCCAGGGACCGGAAAACCCCTCTTTAGGCTTAAGCCTATCCAGTTGGTTACCTAATCATATCTGTTACACAATGATACTGTAACAGCAACATTCAGTAACCAAATACAAACGGTAAGCGAAATGTTGCTGTAACAGTAACCATAACCCGGTTAACTGCAAAACCCAATCCCGATAGGGTTTTTGTTTGGGGTTTTCTTTAGGTTACTGTTAACCTTATTATAACAAACGAGTATACTCTTTACGTGTAAGTAAATTAGATTCAATATCTAATAACAGTAGAGGCTGGCATCGGCAAAGACAATTCCGTGTCAACAGTGAACGATAGAAATGTCGTAAAGGACATATAAAAACCTCGTACTTAGGACATTTGTATCTTGCACTGTTTTTTGGGTCCAACAGGTAGAATAACCCAGGTTTGTTTCATAGTTGTCACTTCAATCAATTTTGAACTATAAGCCGTTACACTAGAGTTGTATTAATAATAACAAGCGGTTTCTACGTCTTACACTTTCAAATTAAAGCGAAGACGGCAACGCGACGGCACGTGTTAATAATTTCTTATTTTTCTTCAAATACACAACAACCCGTTAGATTGAACTAGCTTATTTCATCAAATAAAATGTCATACCTTACAACTTCAATTCACGTTATAATAAATAAAAATACTTCTATTAATTACGTGAATTTCTTAAGCTTTCGAAAATTAAAAGTGTAGTACTAAACAAAATTGCAATTAATGAAACTGCAACATCATTACGTTTGCTTGCATGTTGTGATTTAAAGTTATTGGTAGTGTTTATTTTGACGGATTTAACTTGTTCAACGAATTTAGTG
This sequence comes from Lathronympha strigana, assembly GCA_949128165.1. Lineage (NCBI taxonomy): Eukaryota > Metazoa > Arthropoda > Insecta > Lepidoptera > Tortricidae > Lathronympha > Lathronympha strigana. The sequence continues at coordinate 1,078,807 of OX421920.1, forward strand.
AATATCTCTTACGAGTCTTACGACTAACGTCGGTAGGTGATATTTTGTTAAGTTATTTAATCAAAACATTCAAAACCATTGTAGTAGGAACGAATAGGAATAAATCGTCTAATACTGCACGTGCAATGATAATCAAACAACTTAGGTAGCCAAGTTTACAAGTCGGGCTCGCGTGTAATTTAGATCCGAGTATCCGTGGTACTCGTAGAAACAGATCTTAAATACACGCGGACCTAACCCATCCTTATCCGTTACCATAACGTTTTAGGGCATTTTCAAAAATAGGGTACCATTTTCATTTCTTTTTGAATATAGGAAGTTTTGGGTTTTTTGTAACCAGGATCACGAGTACTATTGGAAACAAGAAAAATAGTGTCCCGTTTTTTTTGTCAGCTTTGTAACGCATTTTTTTCATACATTTCGTATGGGCCGTTACAAACCTGACAAAAAATTTTTTTTATGGAAAATTGAGGACCCATTTTCATTAAAAGGGTGCACTTTTTTCTGAAAATGCCCTTTAACGCAATTCAGTTAAGGTTCAGGTTCAGGTAAGGGACCTGTGCTCAGTTGTATGGCAGCGACTCAGTTTAGGCCCTAAACTGAATCACGTTAAGACGTCATGGTAAGGCCCCTTGGCGTGTAAAGTAACAGTGCATGATAATTAAAATATAAAAAGTAGGGATACAAACAAAAAATTAGACATACTCGTAGTACATATTATGATCAATGTGAACAAAAATCAAAATACAAAATATTCAGCAAAAACAATTCTACAACGATAGTAAAAAATAATATCGCACTTTTGTCTTAAATCTTCATAATAGGTAGGTCTTCCCATCACGGAACAATTGTGTTCCGGACCTTTGGGAGGCGTACGCGGAGCCGAAGCCAACACGCTGAGACCCTTTCGACAATTTAATGAAATGTAAGGGGTACACCGAGCGAATGATGCACCTGCCCGAGTTATGGGATGCACGCAGAGGCAGCACCGCCAGGGTGTATAGACTATTGAGATTTAATGGAAACTAAATTATACTGGTCTATTAGGTGAAGGTGGTTGACTAAATACTGTATTATAGAGAATAAAATCAGACGTCTGCCTAACAAAATGGTAATAAATTTAATTTACGGCAAACGGTGACTCGCCCACATAAGATGGGCCCCCACAAAAAGCGACATCTAAGAGAGCTCGAGAGCAACACCAGTATGAGGGCTGGGGGTAGAGAGGTGTCACTAAACTTTGAACATATAGCCAACTCGCCACTTAAGTTTCCACATCTAGTAGGTAGGTAATTATTAGGATTAGCTTTTGGAGCCGACGTGCTCATATTAACAAAGGCTCGTTTATAAAACAAAAAAATGGCCTTGCACGTGCAGACTACGGATAGGTATGAGTTGTTGGTAAGGGTATCGTTATAAAAATTATGGCAATTTAAAATGATAATATTGAAAGCAGCTCTAGAAATTCCTGCTTCAAAAACTTTACTTGCATTGTTTTTACTAATTACTCTCATGAGACAATGACATTTAAGTGCACAAAGATGAATACCGACCGAGTGCAGGCTTATTGTTATTGCCCTTATCGGTTCCACATAAACAATGAATCTCGGCAATGTCTAAGCCGCGATGCGTTATATTATCTTGGTCTGGTATTTTACATTAATATTCTTACAATTTACGTAATCCAGTCAAATTATTATTACACATATTTTGAGTTGATACTTTGTATCCCGATACCTATACCTACTAATTGGTGTCACGGTAAACACTTCCGCTTTTCTATGTTTTCTGTGTGTATGTACACGAATGCATAGAATGAGCAGAAATCTAGATCCTGGATGGCTTTATGGATCTAGGGTGCCATGAAACATTGCTATTAAAGTAATATAAATAGTTAAATACGGTATAAGAGGGCAAGCGTACTGTTGGCTAAAAAGCTATCTCAATGGGCAGCGACAATGTGTAGAAGTTACAAAAATAGTTAAAAACCTTAACAAAACGTATAATTCGCCGTTCATCATTAACACATGCGGCGTGCCATCGGGTAGTATACTAGGGCCGTATTTGTTTTTACTTTACATCACCGATTTACCTGGCGCCACACAAAATGACACTATACTATTTGCAGATGACACAACCATAGTAATTAAAGAAAATACAGATGGTTCTCTAAGAAATATTATTACATGTACCTACATTAACAAATTGGTTAGAAAATAATAATCTCAAAGTTAACTTAACCAAAACACAACTGGTTTAATTTCAAACTTATAATAGCAAATCAATTAGATTATCTGCCGATTTTAATGGCGTAAGTACAACTTAATGAAACGGAAAGTGCAGTTTTTCTAGGAATTAAGAATGATAAGTTTTGTAATTGGAAAGCCCATATTAATACCCTTTGTAATAAGCTACATCGATTTAATTATATTTTGTATCGTCTGCGAGCAACCGTCTCTGAGGCGGCAGCAACGGCAGCCTATAACGGTTATGTATCGTCGCAAATCTGTTACGGAATAATAATATGGGGCAACTCATCAGATGCTGATAAGGTTTTCTTAGCCCAAAGAAAGTGTTTACGAGTAAGATCTTTGTGTGGAGCATATTACCTAGATAGTTGCAAGCCATTATTTAAAAAAGTATACTACCCTTGCCATCCTTATATGTATTTGTTATGTGTATATTCGTAAAACATAATATAGAATTGTTTAAAATGAAAGGAAGGGAAAAACGATATAAATACGATCTAAATACCGACACATCAGACATTAAAACTATTTCAAAAAATACGTGTGGCACTCGGGGACTGCCGCGGTAAAGCTATTGCATATCATTTTGTATCAACTTATGCAATTATAATTATTTATTTATTTTGTTCATGCAGTATTTCTTTTTCTTTGATATTAATTCAAGTTACACTTTTTGAGCGTGGTGACCGATAAGAAAACAATTTTTTCTATTATTTAATAAATAAAAAGTTAATATTGTTTAAAATGTTTTTATTATTTTACAATACATGTGGGTTTTATTATCTTACAGTAGCTGTTGGTTATTCAGGAATATTTATCATTAAAACTATAGGTTTATGATAACTGAAATAAGAAACATAAGTTTGCGACTTAATATCCTCTAAATACCTAGAAAATACCGCGTCAATGGTGGTCCCATATTTTGTTGTAGACTCTTGTGGATCATTATTCATTTTCAAATTCAATGTTTTTGATAGAAAAGTTGTCAACATTATTTTACAATACATGTGGGTTTTATTATCTTACAGTAGCTGTTGGTTATTCAGGAATATTTATCATTGAAACTATAGGTTTATGATAACTGAAATAAGAAACATAAGTTTGCGACTAACATATTTGATTTTGGCGGGACTAAAATAATAGTGTTTATTTTGACGTTTGACATCGCCGTATCTCTGGTAATAAAAGCTACTGTCCTCAATATTTTGTATAGAATATGACACTTAGCGACATTCGTTTGGAGATATATCCTTTCCCCGATAAAGAACTTTGTAACAAAGTGAATAAAGTCGGTTTCGGTCCGTCGGAGTGGGGAGCGTCAGGTTTTTTTTCGTTACGGAATTTCTGGATTCGGTCCCCGCGCTCAAGGCCCGCGATAGAAGCTATGCAATAGCTTAAAAAAAATTGTAACTCTATGGCCATCAAATTATATTATAATTATTCTTCCTGTTACATATGAGAGTTTTTAAAGGAAATAAAATCAGTAGAAAACTCTTGTTCATTGTTAGATTTTGTATATAATTAGATATTGTTATTATAATTTTAGTATTATAAATTTACGAAAACGGGGCTTAATCGTGTATAAACTTTGAAAACAAACCTCCGACGTTTCAAGGGCGACATTGCCCCCGTGGTCCCGGAGAAAGACTGTAATTTTAGTAGTATTTCCGTGAATATACCTACTTAAAAAAGTTATACCCAGAGTATCTCGAGATGCGATATTGTAATGTAATAAAATAAATTATAGATGTTTAATTACTCATTTAGTGTCGGTACATTTTCACACATTACAGAAGCGTCTTGTAAATGTCGTTGTCACACACGATACCGGTTTTCTGCTCTGTTTGGAACATGCCATTAGGCCACGTGTAATTAAGACACGACTCGTGTACACGGAGCCACGTGTCAGCGTGTACTCTTGTAATCGGGAGCCCTAATCTCAAACTCGTACGATTATACAAATTTTGCTCATTACTACGATAATACGAGATACGAAAAAATAATATAATAATAAGTATCCAATATCAAAGTATGTCATAATCATTTGGAGCACCGCTTGCTGCACTTGCTTACAATTAACTCAAATACATACTTTTGTTTTGCCAATAGTAGCAAATAGCGGTCTCAAGTGAAAACACGTCAGACGTCAGAGTGCGTAGCCAAGATGCCAATCGCTCACGCTTAATAATGTATCGTAGCTACCTCTCTCTATCTCTCTTTCTTATTAGCGTGACAATGACAGTTGCATTTCATTAGCGAGTGAGCGTGAGCGGTTGGCATCTTGGCTACGCACCCAGGTAAGAAAAGAAAGTAATTGCCGGCAAAATCGTATTAAGATTGGTAATAAACTAGTGCTCCTGGTCGTGACCGTGTTTCGTGAACCCGTAGCCGAATCTCCGTTGCTGTGTTACTCGGCAACGGAGCTCCGCTCCGTTTGCTCCGTGTGATTCGGCTACGTGTAATTAAGATACGTAGCTACGTGTACACGGAGATACGTATCTTATTTATACGTAGATCGGATCCAGTCGTGACCGTGACGTTAAGTGTAGATTTTATGCGTGTTATTAAACCCCCCGAATGTAATGCAAGGGGCGAGTTTTTAATTTCAGTTTCCATACTTTTGCATTTTAAATAAAAATTTAAGAGATCAAAAATAATTAGATGCAAATATTATGTTGCAGGCAAAAATAATAGGCTAGTACAAATTATAAAAGATGTGTATTAAAAGAAGCCGAGCGGAGCCGAAGCCGAGATTCGCAGGAACGTAGCCGAATCCAGAAACGGATACGTATCTTTGACGTGACCGTGTAGTACGGGATCTTAGCACCGCCGGTGCTAAGGCTACGTAGCTACGGTTCCGCGTGTAACACGTATATCACAAGCCCTATAATAAACAAGACTTTTATTGTCGCATTATCACTCTTGACGCATATGTGAGAAATTAAGGAAAGATAAAAACTATTCACCGTTTTATAATGTAAACAGTTTAAAATCACGATTTCCACTTGAAACTTATCTGCTATGAATAGCATTGTAGTGTCTTTTGTTAAACCCAATCGCTAATTACCTGCAGAAAATGAAATGCAGTAATACAAAAACCTGTAATATAAATTACAAATTTACTGTCTTAAGAATAAGGGTCAAATTGGAATAGGACGCATTTCACATAAAACCTTTTAGAAATAAAATATGATCTGACCACCTGGGGACAATTGTATAATTTATTTTGTAACTTAAAATATTAGCGGAACTCTCTTTCTAATAAAAGGGATTGAAAAGAGACTTCCGCTAATATTACAAGCTATAACTGATTATGCAATAGGCCTCCGGTAGCGTCTTTTGCAAGTCTTAGTTAGAGGGTGGTATTTATTATATTATTTTTGCTCTAGTTGAGTAGTGTATGAACTAAGCATGGATTAAAAATTCAAGAATCCAAATGCATTAAAAATTCAAAAAGTAGGCCAGTTGTCGATTGTAAGAAATATCGGGAATAGAATACAGTGTAGCTAACGTTGCCGGTACTTGGAAGCGACTGAAGCTTGCACAATATCCTCAAATCGATAAGAAATCTGTCCCCACTTTTTTTAATATCTACCTACGTAAGTTGCAAAATTTAACACAAGCTACAATAATCAAATCAACTTTTAATTATGAAAAATAAACAGACACCTGGTTGACCACGCCTCGGTTCTTAATTTCAAAAGGTTATACGTTGAGTGCATGCTATGACAATTTAAACTTTATTGCCAAAGGAATACTGTTGTTATTAATAAAATATCTCTTGTTCTTTATGGTACTTATTTCGTGCAGGTAATTAGCTGTTGGTTTTACAAAGGATAACAATGTCGAGATTTTAAAAAGTTTTAACTTTACCGACAGTCGTCACAAGATGTACTCACAACAATAGCACTATTTGCTGAAGTTTATCGCTTCGTAATCTGAGACTAATAGTTATGTTTTGTTTTTAAATAATATCAGAATAATTGCGCTAAGTTACCCATGTATGATGATTATTTACGACTCTACCTATATTTGACTGATTAACTACAAGAAAAATAAATAAACTTGAGCATAGTAGAAACAAATGCTCACGCCGCTTTCATTTCTATGTATGATAATAAAAATGTTAGGCTAGCCTAAATATAGTAAGGAAATAAAGAAACGATGCCACACTAAGAGCAAAACAAACCTGGTTCCACAGCGAGCGACAACGTCCTAACTCCTAGCCATGGTCATTCAATATTAAGTCTAATTCCTGGGCGTATAAAGATTACTTTCGTTTGAACTGTTCAAAACAGAATAAAACACTAACAGAATTCATTGCGGTTAGTTACTGGTTAGAGGTTAATTGGGGTTAACTGGACCGATAAGGTTTCCGAATGATTAAGGTTTCCGTATCATGAGTTAACCGAATTGGAGGTGTTTTGAAAACAACCTTTAAAATAACCTTATGAAAAACCCGGGTTATGGTAACCGGTTCCGGTCCCTGTGTGTATCCGCTGTGCCCATACCTCTCTCAAATTTTTTGCATAATTTTTAGATGCGTTATTCCGTTTGGCATAATCAACATAGTCATAATTGGTTTTACGCATAAACTGTTATGGCTTAGTCGAGTTTAGCATAATTTGCTTTGGCTGAATTTAATTTGTGCGAATATTCGGACATAGTCCGAACCTAACCACTAACTTACCTAAACCACTTTTTAGTTTGCTAATAAATATCGGACAAAATAGTATTCGACATATTGTGCATTATGTTTCTGCTACGCTAAGATTCGGCAAAAATCGATTATGCCAAGTATTCTATGAAAAAAGCGTTTCGGATATATTAACGTCACTGTCAAGTGTCCGAAATCAGTGCAAAGTTAGCGTAGTCGTACTAATATACGACTTTTTTTATGAAAATAAAAATCAAACAAATTAATTTCCTGTTTTTTTTTTTTTACTTACCTAGAACTTACATAAAATGGCAAATTATACTTATGAATTAACTCTAGCTATCACAAAAGCATATTTTATTAAAAACGTTACCCTTATTTAAAAACACTCACTGAAAACATAGTTAATGTACAACTTATAGTACTTCGCTATTCATATTTGCATACCTTTCTTATTTATTCGTGACATTGCATGATTTAAACTGTATACATAATTATTTCGTGGGAAAGTATTAGATAAATATTTAAATAAAGCAATTAAATTGTAACTTGTTTGCTCACGAATACTGTTTGTTTGTGATTAGAATATTATTGTCGGTAAACAGTCGTTGGGAGTTACCGATAACAGTTTACGAGTTCTATGTACTTAGTTTACTTTTTATTTGCAGGTAATATTGCAATCAGAGTAAGTATAATATAATAAGTATACCAAAGATTCAAATGACTGTGATGTCAATGACCAATTTAAAAGATTTTTTTTTTAATATTAGACCCTAAATATTTTGCTGATGTAAAATCTGAAATATTTAATAGAATTTTTTAAATTTCCTGTTTTTTGTAACTTTATTGGCGTTTCATAATTGCATGGGCAGTTTATGAATGAATTCATAAATTTGAATGCGTGTGTAAAACATACCTAGGTACATGTTTATCGCTGCCCAACCCATGAACACTTGCAACACTCGGGTCGCATGTGCGTTGCTAGCCTTTCAGATGGAAATACGCTCTTTTCTTAAAGTTTTTAAGGTTAAATCGGTCCGGAAATAATACTGGCGACAGTTCATTCCAGAGTTTAACCACGCGGGTCAGGAAATCTGTAGTGAAGAGCACGGTTGAGGACTGCCAACTATTATTAACAAAAAATAAAAACGCCCCTTATGGGCTATCAGCACACATATCCATTTCACACCTTTGCATTGCATATATTTATGCGTATGCGACTCTTATCTTGTCTCCAACCGATTTATCATACAAATGCGTAAGTACATGTAAGGTGTAAGTACTGTCAGCCTACGCGCAGCATTGACATTTACCAGACATTTACTCACAAAGATGTCAAATCAGTGTCAAGCCATTGACATCCACTGACCTATCTGTCACTCGTTTCCGGGCCTTAATGTATTCTGACACTTAATTATTAATGCGTATTTGTGAACGTTTTCGTTAAAAGGTACCACTATAGATTGACAGGAAGTGATGGCATAAAATCGACAAGAAATAGTACCTATCTTAAAGATATGGATTTTAGTTAAAAGGTACCACAATATCGGTTGACGCACTGATGCCATATAGAAGCCAATCGACAAAGTGTTACCTTTTATTCATATCAAGCACATTTATTGAGCTTAAAGTTATGGATTGATCGACGTAGGGATTAATTACAGCTTTAGGCCGAATTTAGTCAAACCAGAATTGAGATTAAATGTTATGGATTGATTGTTGAATAAACTTACCTATTTAATTTATTTCAAGCTGGGATCCTCACTTACTTATGCTTTAACTTTCTGTACTTACACGAGGAGATGTAGGTACTTAAATAAATAAATATTATAGGACATTCTTACACAAATTGACTAAATTCCGCAGTAAGCTCAAGAAGGCGTGTTACGGGTACTCAGACAACGATAGAAATACAAATACATAGAAAACATCTATGACTCAGGAACAAATATCTGTGTTCTTCACACAAATAAATGCCCTTACCGGGATTCGAACACAGGACCATCGGCTTAGCAGGCAGGGTCACTGCCAACTACGCCAACAGGTCGTCAACATACCTAAATATTAATTTGGTTACATCTCTGAACAGGGGCTATCAATGCGTTAGAAGGGAGACGGCAAAGCGACCTCTTACAAAACACAGAACAACCTTCGGAATCTTTCCTGTGGACTTTTCAAAAGTTAAGGGCTATGAAGGTTGACTTGCGCGATTAGATAGTGTATGCGTCCCGCCACAAATGTCTCTACCATGAGTTGCTATAGATTTCGTAGGATAGATTTCGAAACGTTACCTACAGTTGCATCCCACTTCCACCGGCTAGCAAGATACACTGATAGTGCGTTGACGTCTACGCTAGCGACTATAGATTTCTACAGTAGTTTTCAAACGCGTGGTAAGCACAATGGTAAGCACAATCAAGGCCCCTTAATCTATTAGTACAGCCGCCATCAAATACATCGGCGCTACCGACGTCTCACAAACATATCTGAACACGCCTCTATTGTACAATTGTAAAGCATGAATTAAATCATTTATTAAATATAATAAATGATTTGGTTTATGTTTTTAAGTAGTCACTTTACTATACGAGTATAATGTATAATTTGAAAGAGATGTCATATAGGTACTACAGAAAAAAGTGACCAAGGCCCCCAGTGTCCAGGGCTAGGATCGAACCAGTGACCTCCTGCTTTCGCGGCAGACGCCCTAAAAAAAGCAGGAGGACGCTGGTTCGATCCCAGCCCTGGGCACTGGGGGCCTTGGTCACTTTTTTCTGTAGTGTACATCTCTTTCAATTTACGCCTCTATTGTCACAGCATTAGATTGCATGTTCAGATATTTGTGAGAACTTCTCCAGTTCCGATTTATCTGATGGCTGTACAATAGCCCACGACCGCGTGGGTACTCCATCGGCATAACTCCATTGAATGTTAAGGACGACATACCGTATAATTAATTATTGCTTTCATTACATATCTCAATTTAAGTGTACCATAATGTCAGTAACCGAAAACGCGGCCTTTTAGGAAGGTAAGATCTTTGCGACGTGATTTATAAATGCTTTTATTGAGGCATTTCTGTAATCTGTTATTATAAATCTTTTTAAGGGTTAAATCGAAATTAAACGAATGATTTTTTACGCCACCGGGCTATTTGAAGCTTACATTTTTAATGCAAAACTTCTATGGGATTCAAATACAATGATTCAATAACCGGCCAACTCGCGCATTAAGGGTTCCATACCATAATCTATAATAACGGCAAAAAACACGTTTGTGGACTTACGGGATTTAAGTACTTATTTAATTTCGAAATATATACAGTAAGTGTAACTAACCTAACTACCTAGCTCTACCTACCTTAAATCTAAAATAGGTCCTTCAGGCATTGTACCTAGGATGCTGGCGGCATTTCCTCGTTGTATCGCAATGCTGATACGTTGTGTGAGGAAGTCACCAGCTCTTCGGTCACCAGTAACATCAACCGGACGTTTTTTATATTTATAGCGACGACAGAAATATATCATCTGTGAAAATTTCAACTAACTATAACGGTTCATTTGATAGAGCCTGATGACAGACAGACAGACGGACGGACAGATGCACAGCGGAGTCTTAGTAATAGGTTCCTATCTTTATACTTTGGGAACGGAACCCTAATAAAACGAGTCACTCACGTAATATGAAGTATACAATGGCGTGACATGTTTCAATGGCATTAGGCTATAATCATCGTACAGAATGTCACACCATTGTGATAATAGGTAAATACGTGAGTTTTTACAGTTGTTTTAATATAAATATTTGATTGTTTTTAATATTTGATAATTAGTATGACTTACGTGAGTTTAAATTGTATGAGTCACTCACGATTTTTAATTAGCATCTATACGGAATATATCGTGAATCGTTCGAGTTGGTTGATAATTATTACTGCATGTACGTTATCTTATTGACGTTTAAGTATGGGTCTACTTAGACGTCACTAACACAAGTAACTTTGAATTATTAAAAGAAATAGACTAAGAAAGCTGAACGAAAACGTCAAATAATGCGGGTCAGAATGACATTAGTGAACTTGCATTGATGATGATACAAATGATAAATGTTTCGTACGAAAAAGACCTTACTGAGTAAGCATTAAATGTCAAATTCATACACAGAATTACCAACACTGTTACAACTTTATAGGGTGCACTTAACGAAATGTCATGATCCAAACAAGAGCATATGTAAAAGCGCCGCAAGTGTGGTACTTTTTTGGGGTAATTTTCGGCTGATTGGGTATCCAGTTAATGTAGTCTATATCTATGAGTAGAACCCATAACTAATTCAATAGAGAGCGGTTGAGGGGGAGGGGTCATGACCCCCGCTCTGGGTCTTGGCTGGTCCAACAGGTCTCCATCGCTGTGCAGGGTGGTAACGTAGCACAGCGCACAACTTGGTGGGAACTTTTGCACCAAGCATGTCACAGAATGGGTATTAGTTTAGTTTTTAGTTGTAATGTAATTTATTCTGTCATTTTAATTTCATTTATTGTATTTTATTTATATGTATTTGACTGGTATGTGACTTGTTCTTGATTAAATCATTTACTAAATATTTTTATTCAATAATATTTGAGACAGGTCACTCACGTAGCAATCGAAACATGTCGAGCGGTATTCGACAAAAATTGCGTGAGTGACCTGTTTGAAATATTATTTATATGTTCGAGAGAATATATTTAAAAACCCATATTCTATACATTATAAGTATTATAACAAACAAATATCTTACAGGTATGCCAATCTTATCGGACTGGTTTGGACACTTTGGGCCATAATTAAAGCAATGCAATTAACATGAATGTTGCACAATACTCAGTCGGTGCGACTTATTGACTAGCTTCTAGTTCCTAGGTCTTGCCACACGAATTCCTGGGTATCTATAACAATATTATATATTTGAGCATTCTGTTATTAATTACTATTTGAAACGAGGTATTTACCTTTTTTTTATATGCTACGACGGTGACAAAGAAGAATATGGCCCGCCTGATGGTAAGCGGTCACCGTAGCCTATGGACGCCTGCAACTCCAGGGGTGTTACATGCGCGTTGCCGACCCTTTAAAAAAAGGAGAATTCGCTGTGTTGACAGCTAAACGCGCCAAGGGCTTTGTTCCGTGGGTCCCCAGCTGTCAACACAGTGAATCCTCTTGGAGCTCTGGCGACCTTACTGACCAACAGAAACATAACACTATGAGTAGGGTCTAGTGTTATTAAACTGCGATGGAAACAAATGTAAACATGTAGTTACATTTGTTTTCGCGAGCTCTTGATATTCCGGAACTGTTACTTCTTATGGCTGGTATGGAATAGACCGGATTTCTTTTCGTCTTTAGGGTTCCGTAGCCAAAATGACTACAACTGAACCCTTATAGTTTCGTCCAGTCCCTGTCCGTCCGTATGTAACCACAGCGGTTTTACTCAGTAACTATACAGCATAGGGTTATAATATTACAGCTAGAGGTGTTTTTTGTGTGCCGCTACTTTGCTTGTAAGTTGCGAAATAAAAATGTTTAGAGGGATGCAGAAACTCCGACAGCACAGCCCTCTCCAGCTCTTTGAGCGACTTTGAGTTGTGAGATGAGGCCGACAGTGCACGTTTCGGCGCCGTATATCATCACTGGTAAATACTAAATACATGTAAATGTCGGTCCGAGTACAACCCAACAGGTCTATACAAGTATACATTTGAATTCAAATGCAGTTCGTCTAAGTCATTACTCATTAACAAAACAATATCCATATCGCTTCCTCGTCCCATTATCACTGATAACATGCCAATAATAAGCCGTAAATTACTATCGGTCGTACAAAACATCTACGTGAGTTCCCTCACATATACTTTTTGCCAAAATGTGCTTTTTAGGAGCTCCAATTAGCAATTAAGAACGAAGTCTCCATAACCAGTGCATCAGCTTAAAGCGTCAATAACACTGTCGTTGCGCTTACCAAAATTCATATGTGCGAAATTTTATTTCAATGAAATTAACTTTACGTATTTGGTTGCTATATAGGTTACTTTTCAATCATCGAAAATTGGACACATATCAGATTTGGAGAGCGCAGCAACCAATTCATACCCCGGCCGGCGAGAGCAAAAATGCGTCTGCTCCTAGTGCTTAATTAATTAAATATCGACTATTCTATCGATATATGGAGTTAGTTAGTTAGTTAGTTGTGCTGGGCGTTTTCCGCAACTCGACATCTATTGTGCCTTTTTTGCGTGATAACGAGGTAGCCCTATTCTAACCACCCTAGTTCCTCCACGAAACTTAGCATATGTTTTAGGTTGCTAATTGCTTCCTTTAGTGTTGTTGGAGTTCCTAAGTACTTACTCCTGTATACTTCTACCTGTCCGCATTCTAGGAGAATGTGTGTTGTCGTTTCCTCTTTTTCCATGCATGCTCTGCACATAGGACTGTCTGTTATGCCCATGTTATATAAGTGTTTGTTTAGTGTGTTGTGTCCTGTGAATAGTCCTACTATTTTCCGCAGTTTGTGTCTGGGTGTCTGCAGTAAGGTTCTCGTGAGCTTGTGGTTTAGCTCCGGTAGGACTTCTTTGGTTTGTCTACATGTTTCCAAATCATCCCAGTATTTATTGTGAAGTTGTTTGTGATGTTGGTTTAATTGGTATTGTATGTACGATAAAGGAAGTGGTATGATAGGTTCGGGTCCATATGTTGGTGTCTCTGAGCCTCTCCTCGCTAGTTCATCCGCCGCATCGTTCCCCCTTGAGCCACTATGTCCTTTTATCCATTTTATAGTTAGTTTGTTTCCAGCCTCGCCTACCTTTGTGAGGCTGTTATGACATTCGAGTGTGAGTTGTGTGGTAAATTTGTCGCTGCATAGCGCTTGTAGTGCCGATTTACTGTCTGACAGTATTAATATGTTTTCATTTTTAATTTGTCTTCTTTGTATCGATATATGGATGTCGATAGAATAGTCGACTTTTAATTAAGCACAATTATTATAATTTTTTAAACAGCCATTAGTATTTGTTATTTATTTCAACTTGATACCTCCACGCGTTTCTAAGAATAACCCTAAATCAATTTTCTATTAACATAAAATTATTATTTACACACACATTTCACATTATTAATTTAAATAAATTGATATCTGGCAGAGAAGTGGAACTACCTAATACAGAACAAATTCATAATCACTATGAATTATTTCGTTTTGCTCCGATTACTACAGTAGATTTAGAACGGTCCTTTAGTTGGATGTAATGGATTTTATCGGCAAGGCGAAGGAGTTTAAAATCAGAAAATTTAGAAAAAGTGCTAATTGTATATTACGAAAATTACATAAAATACTGAATAAATACAAACACTTGGTTTTAATTTTGTTTACAACAATAATTAATACTTCTGCATATCATAACGGTGGTCCAGTACATCGTGTTGTTTTTATCGACATCGACCAAAGTGTGTGTCCTCGCACTATTAAGCTGTCAACGCATTTTTGCTCTCGCCGGCCGGGGTATGCCAATGATGAACACTTCGCTTTTATTTCAAAGATCATACGGTTAACGGTTGTCAATTGTTTTTTTTATAGCCTATTTAGGTGTCCCACTGCTGGGCAAAGGCCTCCCCTCTTCTCCTCCATTCGGTCCTATTCTTAGCTGTTTCCCACCAATCTGCGCAGAACGCCTATAGATCGTCTCGCCATCTTCTTTTCGGTCTGCCTCTTCCTTGGCCTACGCTTGTCAATTGATTAACGCATTATAAATGTATACTCGTAAAGCTTATCCTCTTATAGTTTCTACCCCTCTCTCTCTCTCTCTCTCTCTCTCTTGTCGTTCTCTGATGACTGACTTGACTGAGAATCGAGGTCATTATTGGATGGCTTGCACTTGGATCGAATGATTTTCCACCATCGAGTCCTGTCCATTCCCTTACAACCAAACATAACTTAGGACCACTTGCACCACCCGGGGTTAGCCACATAAACCCGAGTTAAGTATTTTTTGTATGGAATTGGTTAACTCCGGGTTTACGGTACTATTTACGTACCCAACTATGATCAGATTCCTTATAATAATTGATCATGTATGATAGTCATACTTTTAGGGTTCCGTACTCATAAGGAAAAAAACGGAACCCTTATTGGATCACTTTGTAGTTCGTCCGTCTGTCCGTCTGTCTGACTGTCAAGACCCTTTATCTCGGGTACGCGTAGAGCTAGCAAGTTGAAACTACTTGAAACTAATACCACATACACAAGTCTGCGGTCCCTTGAAGCTACGAAAAAAAAACAAATCTCTACGTCAACGCAATCAAAAGAGGCCGTTTATGTCACATTTCTCATATATTTGCTATGGGAATCAAAATGTATAGGATACTTCCCGTTTACCTAGAATCACGAAATTGGGCAAAAAGCAGTAGCTTGTAGCACAAATACAGGATAAAATCCGAAAACCGTATAATTGGCTGAATATTGTAACTTATCCAATACCCGAACATCTTATTTGTACATATTCTTGCAAATAAATTATTTCTTTCTTTCTTTCTTTCTTTCTTTCTTTACCGCACACTGAGAATTCCGTGCCACCAGTACTGTTAAGTACCTAATGTCATAAATGGGGGGAGGGAGCATCCATTGTGCAGAAAGTGCGAGGCGGACTCGCCGAGGGTTACCACCAGGCCATTGACATAAGCTTAGCCCTCAACAATATTACACTTAAAATATTGAGACAATCATTCAATTGCTGCCTTCCGTAACCAAAACGTCATAACCGCTAGTGACGACGAATGGAGATCCGCCATTTTGGATGTTGCAACTGTACCCTATGCAGGAGACAAATGCAGTTGAGTGCATTAGAGTGCAGCTAACGAGTGACCCGGAGGGGAGTAGAGAGGGTATTAGTGTCATCGATGGTTTAAGATCGAATCGATAGTTTGATAACAATGATAACCAATGTCTGTGTTACCTTGAGTTGTACGTAATCTTAGGCGTTAGCGACTGCGCGTTTCTAAAGTATGTCCGTCTCGCTCCTGTCAGAGGTGTGATACACAATACAGAGCTTGAGCGTTGGTCGTCCCGCGGTAAGAGCGTACGATTTTCAATCCTAAGGTCGCGGGTTAAAATCCCGGCTGGTACGTGAAGAAGTGACCTATTCACAATAAATAAATAAAATCAAATAAAAAATAGGCAACTAACATCTACAGGATTTGATTTAGCTACCTGAACCCACGTCACCCTTTAAAGAAGAGCGTTTAGCGTCGAGCTGGATTCGAACCCACAACCAATCTGAACACCGGTCAGATCGCTGTGCCAATCGAACCATCGATCAATGGGGAATTTCCCATTTTTCTTTCAATTAAAAAGACAGCGGGACTTCGGATAGTAATTAACGCAGTCACTGAATAAAAACAACGGGAAAACCCAGCCATAGTGAAGTACATAGATGAACTTATCTTCCAGTTAACCTTTGACGAAGTAATATTAAAAATAGGCAAGAATATACCTATACACGGTGCCCGTGAGCATTGCGAGAGATTTTAACAGCGTATTATACTCAGACTAAAAGAAATAACGCGTTTTGGAATGTGATAATGCTACTATATGGTCTAGTCTAGACATGATTTTTGACAGACTTCAAAGTGACACTGTGATGTCTTTGCAAAACTCTGCTTCACAAAAAAAAAACATTTTTTTGTATTTTAAGTGGGCCTTTTCTAAATGAAATTTACTTACCATGTATCAAAGCATATAAAAAAAGAAAAATAGGTTTTTTTTTATGGTCTTTTTTGTATGGTTCTTTTAGCCTCAGGAATACGCTGTTAAAATCTCTCGCAATGCTCACGGGCACCGTGTATAATAACAACATGTATAACGTGTTATCAACTTATCGATTGCGTCTAATATGATTTTAATTCAAAATACCATACAGATAAAACGAATTAACTAAAACAATGAACCAGATAATCAATTTAATGAAATGACTTACCGTTATGATGCAATGTCACTAAAGGCCGATCGAATTAAAAATTGGCTTACATTGAATTATCGATTACATGATAAGATAATTGATATCGATAATGAGTGCATAATTGTATGAAAAGGATAGCATGATATGTAAAACAAGGCAGTTTTTAATGAAGTGTCAAAAGCGTTTATGACAAAAAATATTACTTTGACGGCCTGGCTGCACAGACTGGCAAACAAGCAGTCAAGCACCCGGCCCGCCTTATGGAAAGCGGTCATTGTAGCCTATGTGCTCTCCAGTGGCGTCACTAAAAACTTTGAAGAACCCCGTGTAGCCCTTCGGGAAAACCTCGGCAGGGGGCTCACTCCACAGCCGGAGCGTCCGCGGGAGGAAATTCCTTTGAAACCACACAGTGCGCAACCATTTAGGTTTCATTTACGTAAACTAAATAATACAGTCAGGTGTAAAATATATTTGACTCAATCTTATTTCTACCGTCATAAGAGCGTTTCACTAATTTTTGCGGCCGATTTTTTTATAACTGGCCGAGTGTAACTAATTGAAGAATAAAGTATTTATATTGATCTTTACAAAAGGTCTGTTTCAGAGGCTCAATGTCGCGCAGCGAGCTATGGAAAGGGATATGCTTGGTATTTCTCTACGAGATCGAGTCAGAAATGAGGAAATCCGTAAAAGAACCAAAGTCGCTGACATAGCCCGTAGGATTAGCAAACTGAAGTGGCAATGGCCGGCCACATAGCGCGAAGATCGGATGGCCGAATGGGGCAAAAAAGTCCTTGAATGGAGACCACGTACTAGCAAGCGCAGTGTGGGACGACGACCTACGGATGAACCGACGACCTGGATCGCTGGCTCTCGTTGGATGCAGGTGGCTGTAGACTGGTCGCGCTGGAGTTCGATTGGAGAGGCCTATGTTCAGCAGTGGACGATTACAGGCTGAAATGATGATGTTGATGATGATTGATCTTTAATGTCAATATTATACAACACTAATTTTCAATCCCTAGTTCTCAGATAAGACTGAGTAATATAAGTAATTGTTAAGAAAATAAAGAAAGAAGCAGCGTAAACTAAGATTAGGACACGTAAAATACATATACCTTAAAAATATAGTTTATGGGCGGATTTTTATTTTGTTGTCGTTTTTGTCGCTTCCGATTTGAATGAAATTTTGTAGCTAGGAAGAGTTCTTTATTCTATTCAAGACAGACCCAATTTCCCAGTATGGTCCCACAATTGTTCCACTGAGTTACGAAATCTTATGGGATTTTCGTAACTCAATGGGAAATTTAAAACAAAATTTTATTATATGTTAATATATTAAGAAAAAAAATTAACATTAAAAATTAACATATTTTTTCCCTTTCACGAACCATCGATATCCGGAACCACTCTAGTCCAGGACGACCGGAAGTGAGTGAATGAACGATCGACTTAGCGGCTCAAAGGACCGGATGTGAGTGAATGGGAATTATTGTTTCTGAGTTTCGAGGGGCACTTACAGTCAATACTTTTATTGTTGTTACTGAATGAAATATTTGTATTGATAAGGTGACTCGAATATAATGGAGTTGTTTTTAATTGTCCATACAAAATTGTATGAAAGACATTCAAACATTTATAGTCTATGTTTTTATTTTGCCTTCCTATTATGGTTTTTAACTGACTTCGAAAAAGGAGGGTTTCAATTCATCGGAATCTTTTATTACCTATGTTGTATGTAAGTAAGTATGTTCATTGGTTACTCCGAGCTCCGTCGTCCGATTTGTGTAATTATTTTGTTTCTAATGATAGAGACTGGTGGCCATGAGATGAACAACGCAGTTTCATAGATTTAACAATGAAACTAATAGAAACAACAACAATTATTTATTTATCAAAAAAGGCAGACTGGATCCCTTTACCCCATGAACTCACACACATTTAAAACTAATTAAAGTGTTCATATCGTGGTTTACAAAAGCATGTGGCGTTTCAGTAACGCACATAAAAAAATGTATATTCAAACTCACGATTCTGCATTTAATTTTCAGTCTTATACCAACGTGGTAAAGTTGATAACCTTGTGTAATGTTTAGTTAAAGTTACGACCTTTTTCTCCGAGACAGTCAATCGCATGTCAAACGCTAGGCGCCACGTTTACAAATATTTCAGAAGTCTGGTCACAGAATATGAGGCATAAAAATGATTTTTACAAGTTTTATAGTTTAAAAACTACCTAGGTACCTACTCGATTGTTTAATTTATTTAAGTCTAGTGATAATGATGGATGCTGAAGATAGTATAGGAACTGTGTCATGAAACGTGTCTACCTTAAACATATTATCATTACCGTACAGACGAGCGATTTGTATTCCTTCTTTTATATATGGCCGTCGCTCGCCGCTACCGCGGCGTTAGTACGATATAACAAAAAGTAGGCATGTTTTCCTTGTACCTAAGATGGTTCTACCATTAAGTATATAACACATTTGTCACGAAAGACAACGCTAAAAATAAATAATAATTATTTGGGGACAATCTTACACAGATCGACCTAGCCCCAACCTAAACAGAGCTTATACCTACTATGGGTACTAGACGACAATATACTTAGACCCACTTGCACCACCCAGGGTCAGCCGCTAACCCGAAGTCAAGCTTTCAAATTGCATACAAAAAACTCTTAACCCCGTGTTATGTGGCTAACCTTAGGTGGTGCAAGTGGTGTTTACAAAGATAAATACATATACCTTTGTAAACACCACTACAATGCTGTACAATGCTTATTACATTAAAATATTTGATTTGACATACGTATAGGTATAGCTATAGGTACCTACATATGTATAGAAAACATCCCTTACTTAGGAACAACAATACGTGATAAACACACAAATAAATGCCGAGGATTCGAACCGGGGCCTCCAGCTTCTTAGCCAGGGTCACTACCAACTAAGCCACGGCCAACAAGCCAAATAATGTGAACAAACCGCCATATTGATCACAATAACATAACTTAAGTTTCTAATGAAATCACCAAGATTAAGTTATTTGTCTTATGTTTTGTATGTTACGATAATACGACCGTTTCAGTAGTGAAGTCGTTTTAGTGGTGTTTG
This sequence comes from Lathronympha strigana, assembly GCA_949128165.1. Lineage (NCBI taxonomy): Eukaryota > Metazoa > Arthropoda > Insecta > Lepidoptera > Tortricidae > Lathronympha > Lathronympha strigana. The sequence continues at coordinate 1,098,817 of OX421920.1, forward strand.
ATGAGGTAGTGTGAAAATACAAGGAGAAACAGTGACAAAACATGTGACGCCTTTTGTTTACATTGTTAGTAAGTTCCATTGAAGGCGATTGTATGAGACGAATCCTGTTGCTTATTGTCATTACTTGTCGAAGCTTCTGTTGCGGATTTTTATGTCTTACCAACATAGTCATCGAAATAAATTATTAAAATATCAAGATACTGTCATTCAATTGTAATTTACTTATAGAAACTTCAGCTTGCCTATACAGGATACGTCTAGCAGTTAGGGCTTATTCTGTGGCAGGGGGAGGCAGCCAGACAGGGGGGCGGCGCACGCAACATAATTCTACGATTGCAGACATGAAATTACACCTAATGTATACTATACTGTTTCGTGGTAGCCAGGGACATCGTGAAAGCATCGCTTTTTAGAAATGAGTAAATAAGCATTTACGAAAGACCTTTTAACGTTGCAATGATTTTTGTTCCTGAATACATAATGGATGAACCTTAACAACAACTGTGCTACGATAGTAGTTTATGGAACAGATACTGATATAATAAGGGTTCTTAAAATTTAATGGTAGCTGTTGCAGACCCGAAAATATAAATATTCGCGGCAGTCCCTTAAATATGAGCGACCGAATAAAGAATAACTTATTTTATAAATCAAATAGAAACATTATTTCATAGAAATTTGACGTTTAAAATGCGCAGACTCTCATATCAAAGCTATTTAACTTACTCTAATAGTGTCAATTCATAAAATGAACCAACACACGAAAATGAAACCAAGTTAATCGAAACTGTTGTTTATCATATGAAACTCAAGGCCCAAAGGGCTCCATTTGATATCAAGTATTAATTTATTCAAATCCCAGTCTAAAAACTTAAGATTCACACACCAACACACCATCCAGCCCCTAATTACATCTAATCGGCCAATACTCAATCTTATTCGGAAGATATAAAATTGGTTTTACAGCGATTCTTTTGACAGTAGAGTACCCCTAGACATTTATAAAAAAGTGTTGCATTGTATTCTTTTGTTTTTTTAAGTCGGCGAGTAGTTGGGTTGGCACGTTCTTCAGAAAAAAAGGTTGGGGTTCATTATATTTTGAGAACCCTTATGGAAAACGTTAGAAGTGCGCTTAGTTATTTTTTGGTGATGAAGATTATACCTTTTCGTGATGCACACAACAATTCTGTCTTCCTGTTTTTGTTCTTTTTTTATGTGTTGTGTGTTGTGTGATCGTCACGAATAAATGTTTCTTATTCTTATTCTTATTATTCTTATTCTTTTCTGGTTCAAAAACCAGATAAAATACTACATCCAAGAGGTGTGTACCTCCATAAGTACGTACGTAGATTCCAATTAGAGAGTAAGTATCAAATTAAATTGGTAAGTAGGTACTCTAATTTAGCTGATTCGGCTCAAAAGGTAGCTTATAATCATTGTTGCACTAAACCACATATGTTTTATTACATAACAATATTATAAAGCGATAATAACAGGTCACTAAATACTCAAATCGTCACTAGTGTAAAATAAACGCCTACTCAAATTAATAAGCAATGCGGCATGTACACAACTTCACCCCAAAATAAACCAAAGGATTTTTTCAATGCATTAGCATTAGGTATACTATAAACTTAATACCAATTAACGTGAGGAAATAATGTTTTAAACCTTATATATTTTTAAGCCTCTGGTTTTGCTACTGCTCTTCTTCTCGAGGCCACTTGCGCCATCTGTCGAGGTTAGCAAATTAAGTCGCAGTCAAACCATACCCAGCTATGGTTTACAAAGATCAATTCATACATATACCTACCTATATTTTAACAAAGCCATCCGCAATCAATCGATTGCGGATTCGTATCTCCATCTGTCACACTTACATATTGGAGTGACAAAGAGGTTTTCCCGTCAATGCATCGATTTTCGTGGTAGGCGTGCTGTTTGCCTATCCCTTAATAACGCAGGAGGCCCTAAAGTGGTGAATTAACATAAGTATTTAGGTATTTAATTTCATCGCTACATTCTTGGGCGTTTTTATTAAAAGTTGACCCCCAACTTTTTCGCGAGTTTTTTCGATCCTCATCAGTAGGAGAGACGCAACAGTTAGTAGAGATATCATACAGAACCCGATTCCTCAATAAACATTTTTAAAACTGTTTATATTAAACCAAACAGGTAGTCTCACCTTTCACGTCTCCCCAACGACCTATTATTCTGTAGCCCTTAAGGCTATTGAAACGCTATTGCAATAATAACTTGACAACCTGGACCTTATATCCTATTAATAAGGCTTATAAATAAATAAATAAATATTATAGGACATTCTTACACAAATTGCTTAAGTCCCGCTGTAAACTCAAGAAGGCTTGTGTTACGGGTACTCAGACAACGATATACCTATATAATATACAAATACATAGAAAACATCCATGACTCAGGAACAAGTATCTGTGATGTTCATCACACAAATAAATGCCCTTACCGGGATTCGAACCCAGGACCATCGGCTAAGCAGGCGGGGTCAATACCAACTACGCCAACCGGCCGGTCCAAGGTATTTAGTTAACAGAGTGGGCAATGGTATTTCCTCGTGTCCGACCTAAGTTTCGGTTTCAAATTTCAAACGGTACCAAATTTCTTAGATAGAAAAGTGGAAAAACTCGTGGTCTCGGGTGAGATGCGAACTCGTGACTCTGGGCACACGCCCATCGCTCTACCAACTCAGCTATCGATACCCGGTGTCCCTAAAATTCTCTACCATATCCTCATATTCTCAATATAACATGAGACTCCACTTGCCGATTAAGAAGTAGATAATATCTTCTTACGATAGATGTTGCTAGGTAGCCCTTCCTTTCGAAATTCAATATTAAATGAATTTTTCAGAGACCGGAATTTTAGTGGAACTTCTAAGCAGTCAAAGAGACTTCTCACTTATTATAGGACGCATAGGTATATTACGGAAGAATAAAATTAAAAGGTAAACAACAGGTCTTACCACTAAACAGATATCTTTCAGATAAGTTTTGAGTACAAAGTATATTTGAGTCTCTTATCCCTACGAGCTACGTTTCGTATAGCCCACGCAATCCATTTTAATAATCACGAAATCTCAGAAGATTTTTAGCATACCTACTTAATTTTCTAAAAGCAAGTTAGGTATCCGTAAGTTATCTCGATAACATTGCTCTTTAGCGATAAGACTGACTGTTGTTTACCTCTACTTTTAATCTTATTTAATACATTATCTACGTTGTTCTATAATGTATTGATAAACAGAATTCGATAAAGAGAAGAGAAGCAATGACGTGCCAGTGCCACATAATTCCGGCCTCAGCATATGTTGTATAAACCTAGTACAGGAATTAATTCGATAAACCCGAAACCCCACGAATCCGAATATCCACCAATTGCAAGAATAATACCTCCCCCCCTCCCTATCCACCAATTGCGAGCATAATACCCCCAAATTGGGCCAATTGGGGGGGATTCCGCTCGGCCAAGCGCGAAGCTCCCGCGATTTCCTTTAAATTTCGATAATAAGGGAAAGGGACGATTATTGAATGTCTAAAGACGGTGGCATCAGCTTTATTGTAAGCTGTCAATTGAAATCTAAGCGAAAGCAAATTACAGGGTTGCTTACTTTCTTATTCGACACACTGAAAACAGGTAGAGGTCGTGCCCGACATCGGTCGAGGAGTATTACTATTATTCGATTTCGCTTATTAATTAAATTGTAATTTTAAGGGCTTTCTTATTTACTGGCCAAGGTCTGTACACTATGTTTCTGCTCGACGCAGTCGGCAAGCAGCTACATGCGCGTTGCTGACCCTTTAAAAAAAGGAGGATCGCTGTTTTGACAGCTAAAGGTGCCAAGGGCTTTGCTCCGTGGGTCCCCAGCTGTTAACACAGTGAATCCTCTTGGAGCTCTGGCGACCTTACTCACCAACAGAAACACAACACTATGCGTAGGGTCTAGTGTTATTAAACTGCGGTTTTCTGTAAGGTGGAGGTACTTCCCCAGATGGGCTCTGCTCCAGATTTGAGCGAGACGACATTCGTTGTGCTGTGCTCTACGAGGGGTGATCCAAAAGTAATGATAATCAGAATGAAAGACACATAAAATGTAAAAGAATATAATTTATTTTTCAACATAGTCTCCGTGCAAGTCTACACACTTAGACCATCGTTTCTCTAGACTATGAATTCCTTTAAAAAAAAAATCTTTTTCTTGACTTGTCAAAAATGCCTCCACAGCGGCCATCACTTCACTGTCATCCGAAAATTTGTTGCCTCTAAGATCTTCCTTCAGCCGTGGAAAGAGATGGAAGTCGCTGGGGGCTAGATCTGGCGAATATGGGGGGTGTTCAAGCACTTCGAAGCCTGCATCATGAATAGCAGCCATCGCAACACCGGCCTTGTGGGGGGGTGCATTGTCCTGGTGAAACAGGACACCGGCACGAAGTTTGCCCCACCGCTTTTCTTTGATTGCTTCTCTCAATCTTCGTATCTGGTCAGCGTAGTAAGAGCCCGTAATAGTGGTTCCTTTTTCGAGGTATTCTATCATTATAATTCCTTCGGCATCCCAGAACACGGAAGCCATGACCTTCCCAGCTGAGCTTGCAACCTTGAATTTCTTCAGTGTAGGGGAACTTGGTCGCTTCCACGTCATTGATTGTTGTTTTGTCTCAGGATCAAAATGATGGATCCAAGACTCATCCATGGTAACAAATCGACGCAAAAATGTTTCGGGATCAGCTCGAAATTTTTCAATATTACACTTTGAAATCTTATATCGTATTTCCTTTTGTTCGGGCGTTAACGTTCTAGGTACCCAACGGGCGGAGACTTTTTTCATGTGTAGTACATCAGTTAATATTCTTTGAACACTGCCATACGAGATCCCCGTGAGCTCAACTAGATGCCTGATAGTCATTCTTCTAACTGTTAACACGAGTTTATTGATATTTTTTACATTATCTTCCGTAAGGGCCGTAGAAGGGCGGCCTTCGCGATGTTCGTCTTGAGTGGATGTTCTTCCTAAGTTAAACTCCTTCGACCAGCGTGCCACTGTGGAATACGGCGGAGCAGAGTTCGCTAGTGTCCCCAGTAATTCAGCCTATATGTCTTTAGTACACATTTTTTTTAAACAGAAGTATTTAATAACCGCTCTCAACTCAATTTTCTCCATTTTTGCGGTATTGTTCCGACCGCTCGTGAAAAAACAGTTGCAACTCAATGACAAATACATTTTTTTAATTTTTTTTTTCTTCTTTTTACTGAGGAGTCTCTCCTGCCAGTAACGCTATAATGCAATTATTGTAAACCGAGACAAAAAGTATTTAGTTATTGTTTATTGTTTATTACTAATATATAAATTTACACAGCATTACAGTTACAACTAATACACTGTGAAATTACAGATGAAACTAATGTTAACATAATACACTGGATTGCCTTTTATCCATCACCTCGCAAAATCTGAGACATTCCTGATACACAGCCGTCCATCGCCATGCAAGCAGGTCACATTCAGGTACTGATACCAGGAGCGCATTCAGCAGAGTCAGGGCTCTTAGGATCGGCGAGTTTCTATGCGCCACCGTCCGCGCTGCCGGCACCGCTAACAGGAGCCGCACACGTGGCCTAAGGGTTATATTTTTAATATCGGGCACAAACAGCCTCACAAGCCTTTCCACCAGTTCTGGGCAATCCGACTCCCCTCGCAAAACTCGACATGCAAAAACGAGCAAGCTAGAGTTGCGTCTGACTTCTAAGGAGTTGAAGCCAAGAACTCCCAAGAGAAACTTTGTAGGGTACAAGAAAGGATAATATCCATACATATTTTTATAAAACATTCTTAGGAATGTTTTTTGAACCTTTTCCAAGAGGAGGATGTACGTTGTCTCATGGGGGTTCCAAACGAGTGCGGCCGCCTCCAGTTTGCTTCTCACAAGGGCATTGTACAGGATCTTTATAGCACCCTGATCATGAAAGCCTCTCACGTTACGGATAACAAAGCCAAGGGTACGAAAGCAACCAGTGGCAAGAGCTTTGATGTGGTCGTGGAAGGTTAGCCGCGTGTCAAATATAACGCCCAGATCCTTCACTGAATCCACTCTAACAATTGGCTCGGATCCAAGTAAATATTGAGCATGTATGGGACTAGAGGCTCGACTGAAGGTACATATCTGGCACTTGGAAATGTTGAAACTAAGTTTATTAGCCAGGCTCCACCGGAACACAGATTCTATATCTTCTTGCAATGTTTCACAGTCCGACCACTTCTGTATGCCGTATATCAACTTTAGGTCATCGGCATAAAGTAGACATCGAGCATTACGGATGATTGTGGGTAGGTCATTGACCATAAAACCGAATAGAAAAGGTCCCAAAATTGAGAAAAGGTCCCAAAATTGATATATATCATTACTTTTGGATCACCCCTAGTACCACACTAAACGATATACATCCGCTGTGCCCGTACCTTTCGTAACCTATTTATCTTCATTATTTCACTTACCTCAAAATTATTGTGGGTCTCGTCCACACGACTCATAATAGCACTCACAGGGACCACATGTGTTGTCTTATCAGTTATCACTCTCCGGGCCCGATGCCGGACTTAAAGGCTACACGGATGTCTTTTTATCACTTACGGCGAAATCTTCACTGAACTTATAACCTTTAACTTTAGATTATTTAACCAACCAGGCTGGCATTGTCTGCTATTTGCTATACTTACATAAAAATCTGCCAATTTTTGGGGGACAATGTAATGGCTACTAAGAGTAACATAAAGATAGCTATGTCATAAATTGAATGAGATGAATACTACAGAAAAAGTCACCAAGGTCCCCGGTGAGCAGGGCTGGGATCGAACCAGCGACCTGCTGTCGCGGTAGACGCCCTAACCACTGTCTACCCGATCACGGAACCGGGGACCTTGGTCACTTTTTCTGTACTACATGACATCTCTTTAAATTTATAATTTTTATTAGTAGTGTGACTACTTAAAAACATGAATCAAAACATTTATTGTAAATAATAAATGATTTCATTCATGCTTTACAATTGTATATCTATGTAAGATAAACGTCAGTGTCAGTACATAATTATGCTTTCGGCAGAGAAGAACATCTGTCAATTATTTTGCCAATCCGGATGGTTAAATGGTCTAAGCCTTTAACGGATGTCATGAAGATTTAAAAGCATTCTGAATAGGTAGAGTTGTTTTAGTAAATACTTATGTTGGGTGTCTGTGTGAAAATAACTCTGTTAAATAAAGCAAACAAATGGCTGTTGAAGCCAAAAACTTGGATAATTAATTAGTGGTGCGGTGTCATAATATTATTTAGGCAAGCCGGAGCCAATTTAGCATGCGTTTTCTTTGAGTCGTTCAGTACAAATGTGCTAGATTAGCTCGTGAAAGCAGGCAGGAAACGAGTTCTATGAATGCTGCACCAATTCTTAATTTGAAAACCGAAGATCAGTTATTTCAAAATGGCACAAGAATGTAAAAAACCGGTGGTTACTTTGAAATTTTTGTGATAAAATAAGAATGACTGAAGAAAGTACCTACTTGATAAAAACGCTATAATTATAAATCTTAAAGCAAATAGCAATTTGCCATCTCACTAAATTGAATGGAATAGATAAATTCTGATAATTAAATATGCCGATGCCGTAAGCTATGTCTCTTAGTTCTTATGTACTTGTAATAAGGTCCATATTAAACATTTTAGAATAGAGGTGCATATTATCATATTCAAATAATTAGCCTAGCGTAGACTAGTTGGTATAATAAATACTTTTATTACAATATTAGTGCCAGCCTCCACACCAAACCACCAGATGCTTCAAAATCTCAGTAATCTCAAAAATCACTCACTTTTGAAAACTTAATAGCCACAAAAACACTATACAATCACAAACGATTAATATCTCTCTCTTCTTTTATCTATTTACTGGACACACTAAATCTAAACTTGAATATTTTATGTGTTTTTGGATAAAATCGCGACGTGTTACAGAGAGCCGTGACAGCTGACTAGGGTTGTTGACAGAAAGGTGGCGCGCGCATGCGTGGTGGTCTTGGGGCGGTTTGCGAGGGTCGCTAGGGGTAGGTTTGCTGTTTTCTTAGGTACATCTTGTAATTTGCGGGCTAATCATGTACAGTCCGCCACACAGCTATTAATATAGGCAAAGTGCCAAACACCTACCTTTTTGTACCATTCCAACTTACCAACCTTAAAATTAAATTAAATTTCTTTATTCAGACAACGAGATCCACAATTTGTTAGTAATTATTATCTACTAAAATAAACTATGTTAATATTCGTAACTAGCCAGGGACAACGTATTCTTACTCGTAATTAAATGTTGCATTATTGAGCACTCATTTCTTATTGCTATAGCTTTCAGAAGGTTGTTCGGGCTGCCACGTATTCTGTTGTACCTAGGATGCTGGAGGCATTTCCTCATTGTATCGCAATGCTGATACGTTCTTCGAAGAAGCCAACAGCTCTTCGGTCACCAGTTACATCAACCAGACGTTTCGCGATTTCTACGAAAAACTTGCGTGCGCTGGGACCCCGTGGACCTAGAGTTTATCGATAATAGACAATGCGGTATTTACAGTAACAGTCATAAAAACTCGTTTCGAAATTAACCTTATCAACTACCAACATTTTAGCCAGAAAAAGCCATATCTTTGTGAATCATTTCCAAATGAAGACCATATAAACGGTAGCAATTCTCATTATGCTTTCTTCCCTTGTCAAATAGCCCCTCGCAATAAAAAGTCACCCCACAAGTGTTGTCGGTCACCTAAGGGACCGATAAATTATGAATAACAACGAAAAATTAATTGGATACAATGTTCTAGGGAGCTGTAGCCAAGATGACATCGTTGGCACTTTTCAGAAAACGACAATCGAAAGATGAAAAGCGATAATGATGGTGAGAGTCACTTAAGAGGGAGAAAAAGTTGGTGGCCCAGCGGAATTAGGGATGACTCACACGAGAACGGGGCGGGACGGGACGACCCGTTAGTTTCTATAGAAAACGTCACGTGACATCCGAGGGCTCCGAGCTATCACGTGATTCTTTCTAGAGAAATTGACAGATTTTCCCGTCCCGCCCCGTCCCGTCCCGTGTTATTGTGAGTCATCCTTAAAGCTCTACTTTCATGATTTTTTTCATATGTTTGGACTTGCGGTTCAATAGTTGGGGGGGACACTTACGGAGCGCATATTTCCGAAAATATTCTCTATCAAAAAAACCCCTATTTTTTCAACTACGAAAACGGCTAAAACTAAAAAAAAAGCCCGCCCCCGCGTTACGTGTTTCCTAAAAATAAATTAATAAATGTCTTTAGAAAGAATCACGTGATAGGTCGGAGCCCTCGGATTTCACGTGACACTTTCTATGAAAATTGACAGATTTTCCCGTCCCGTCCCGTCCCGTTCTAGTGTGAGTCATCCTCAAAGCTCTATTTCATGTTCAAAGTTCATGATTTTTTTTCATATTTTTGGACTTGCGGTTCAAAAGTTAGAGGGGGGGGGGACTTACGGAGCGAATATTTCCGAAAATATTCTCTTTATCAAAAATCCCCTATTTTTTAAAAAATGACGGCTGGAATTTGAAATTGGAAAAAAAAACGGCTGAAATTTAAAAAAATCACCCCCTGCTGTACACTGCACGTGTATGGGAGGTGCCCTAAAAATAAATAAGTAAATTTCTATAGAAAGAATCACGTGATAGCTCGGAGCCCTCGGATGTCATGTAACGCTTTCTATGGAAATTGACAGATATTCCCGTCCCGGCCAGTCCCGTTCTAGTGTGATTCATCCTTATGAAGACTTTCAAGGAAATTTATTCGGTTGGCCAGTTAAGCCATTTTTAATTTTTTACAAAAAAAAAACCTATCTTCTCGGTTAATAGAGCATATAAAAGTCGTCAGAGCTGCGAAGATACCCCTTTTTTGTTATGAGCATGGTATCTATTAAAACCTTTTTTAAGTTCGCTTATTGTGATGGACGGTAAACTGCGGAACCCTATACTGAGCATGGCCCGACATGCTATTGGCCGGTTTTTTTTTTTGCTTTATCACCTAAACGGGGTAAAGTGGACACTTTTCTCCGTTTAGGTGATAAAGCCAACAGTAAACAACAGTATTAAATTATATCATAAAAAATAAAAATATTTTTTTTTATTTCAGAATACTAGTTCCATATTTTATTAGTATCACTTACAGACTACGTTAGTATGCTACACTTATATTTACAACAAGCCCCCTCCCCCGCTTCATCGATCCCCTCTCTTCACATGCAGATCTATGAAGCGGCCAAGGACGGGCGAGTCCCACCTGTCCGCGATCATTTGCAGGATTCTGTTGCCACTCCCTCGCACACGTCTTATAAGGGACGCCGACTTTTTGCGAATTATGGCATAGAAATCATCCACGGCCGCGTCCGCAAACATCCCAGACAGCACAAGACATAGCAGAAGTTGGAGAATTAGGTTGGAGAAAAGGTTTTGCACGCAGAGCAGATAGCCGATGAGGTCGAAAAGTGCTCGGGTGGAGACCACGGCTTGGCAAACGTAGCGTAGGTCCTGTCCACCCACAAGATGGACAGATGACTTTATGATGGTAGCCGGGAGACGCTGGATGCAGGTCGCTTCCAACCGGTACATAATTATGGAGGTCGAAAGGGGAAACCTATGTGCAGCAGTGGACGTCTTATGGCTGATATGATGATGATGAAAGAAAGGTTTATTAAAAAACACCCTAATGAGGGCGCTACTGTAGTCTTAAAGGTGCTGTAGCTGTTTATACATAATATGTATATACTTACTTATGTACTGTATTGTATGTTTAGAAGAACATTGCAAATGTAGGGCAGTTTGTTTAAGATTGTCCCCCAATATGTATTTATTTTATCTTATTTATTTACTTTTATATATTAGTTGCCTTGATAAAAGTTGTCTTGTCCGAAGGTCAATTAATTTTATTTAGGCTGGATTTCACCAAACTTTTTAACCAAGAGTAACGCTTACTCTTGGATACTAATGCCCCATATAATACTAATGTCCCATAGTAATTTGACGTTACTATCTGAGAATAAGCGTTATTCTCGGAATAAAAATTTGGTAAAACGCAGCCTTAGTAAATAATCATAATTTTTGTTTGTTTGTGAAAGTACTGAGGACCTTTTATCCAAACCTTTCTGCACACGAAACCGAACAACTAAAATAAGCTTACAATTAAATACAAAAAAAAAAAACAATTTATTTAAAATATAACTCACAAAATGAGTAAGATGACTCACGTTAAGACGGGACGGGATGGGACGATCTGTCAATTTCTACAGAAATAATTAATCACGTGATAGCCCGGAGCCCTCGGATGTAACGTGACGCTTTCTATATAAATTGACAGATCGTCATGTCCCATCTCGTGCTAGCATGAGTGATTCTGGGTAGAAATCAGAAGAAAAATACGAATATTAAAACAAAGTGTAGGTATGGGGTGTGTGGTTGAATCAAATGACCTAAGTCTGATATGACAGCGAATCCGTATTTTTTGCACGCACTCAGTCAATTAAAGTTAAACCATTTATCGCTAAAAAGTAATAGATAACCTTTGGTCAGTGAAGTAAATAATCAGATGGATGTGTAAACACGTGTGTAATTGTAAAAGATGCTTTCAAGCAGATACAAGCAGGTTTATGTCTTAGAAAAGCAATTACCGCTCAAAATGTGTCCTTACAGAATAAGTTTAAAGTTTAAGTTCTAAATTAATCTAGGTCCATGGGGTCTCAGCGCACGCAAGTTTTTTCGTAGAAATCGCGAGACGTCTGGTTGATGTAACTGGTGACCGAAGAGCTGGTGGCTTCCTCAATGTATCAGCTTTGCGATACAACGTGGAAATGCCGCCAGCATCCTAGGTACCCGTACAATGCCTCAAGGACCTATTTTAGATTTAAGGTAGTGGTAGGTAGCTAGGTAAGACTTTACACTTACTATATATATTTTAATCCTGAAACGCGTGTAACCGTTATTAAGTCATTTGGTTATCCCGGGATCTTGGCCTCCTGAGAATCTATTTTGTTATGTATAGCTATAAACTTAATAAATAGCGAGGCCAACTACCGAACACTGTCGCCCAAGTTGCAATATACTATTTATATAATAAAGTCCGTCCGTCCAATTCTCGGACAGACGCCATTATTTATAAAAGAAGAAGAAGGTTAACTGTGTCGCCCTTGCGACCCGCCTATATGAATGTTTTGTTTTGGACGGAAGCAGTCCATAATTGCTACCATCTGCAACCCCGTGGTCGACTGCCTGTCGTAAAAGGTGACCCCCTTTTAAGACCTTTTACGACAGGCAGGAGATACCATAACCGTATTCTGTTCACCCGGCTGCATGCGTTTTCATGTTCATTAACGATGCGATCGTGCATATTATTCTAAACTTCCCCAAATGGTAAATCTTGTGAAATCCTGAGAAATTTCTGACATTATTTACGCGGTAACCATTTACATGGAATTTTATTTACTTCTAAGAAATCTTAGATATTGTGCCGTTGAACCGGGATTTGATAACCTTATAATACACAGAAAAAGCGCGTGATATTCGATAGGAGGACATGAATATCCAGTATATTTCCATACCTTAAAATCCGGGTTAGGTATGATAGTTTTTCTTTAGTACTTTTAATCAATGTTTAAGCAGCTGTTATTGCCCAATTGCTCACAAGCAATCTATAAATCTAGTATAATACTGACTATAGAATACTTATTCTTTTCCTACATCACAGAGCTTGCAGTTTTATTTACTCTGGTCGATATGAGTCGAACAGGTTCAGTTCAATGATAGGAATATGAACAATCAAGAACATTAAACATACTATTGATAGACCTTATTTTAAAGGTTTAAGGTTCACGATTGGTCAATTAACTGCGTCAACAATGGTTCATAGCGAGGTATATAATGCGCTGCCCGCCCTGGGATGACCAGTCCTGCTTTGTGGAACACCTCGTTCAGTTTAACAAAATGGCCGCCAAATTCGTTGTTTTCGTCGCCTTTTTGGCTCTGGTGAGTGACGTAACCAAAAAAATGTTATTTTGGATATATACAATTTTTATTACAGCTATATTAGTTACCAAACTTATGCATATTTTTCCCAAAAATACCACAGTTTTAGTATTTAACAAGTTATTAAATAGATAATGTTTAGATGTCCGTGATCTATATCTAGCTATCACGATCTAGCATCAATCATCCTAATTCTTTACTTCTGTTTGACAATGTCTTGCATCACAGGCCATAGTTCGAATCCTGGCGAGGGCATTTATTTGGGTGTTTATCAATTATATTTGTTCTTGAGTTTTGGATGTTTTCTATGTGTTCACGTATTTATCTGTATGTATTAAAGCGTCTCATAGAAGCTACGGATGACAGGAGGGCTGGCTCGTATCTTGCGCAATGCATTATTGGACTTGCCGACCAGCTCGGCAATGCCGCCAGCCTTCTTGGCACCCTGCCAGAAGGCACCGAGTTGGAGTCAGTTTTTTATTTATAGGTTTAGTTTTAAATTGTTTTTCTTTCTTGTTTTTATGTAATGTTTGTATTTATGTGTAAATACATATATTTGTTGTTATACAAGTGTCCGCGAGTAAGGGAAACATTCTAACATCACATTTCTGATCAGGTACCTAATATATTTTTTATTTCGCCTACTAATCCAGTTAAATTGTAATTTAAAAGGCCCCTAGTAAGAAAGTTATGGGGTAGTTGTGATTTCTTTCATTTCATGGGTAGTTTGGGGTGCTGAATCCGAATCTGAGGTTTGCATACTAAATTTCGAGACGCAACATTAAAAAAAATTAAAAAAAAAGAAAAAAATCGTCTTTTTTCCGGTTTTTTGCTTAAAACTCGAAAACTATTAACTTTTAGTAAATAGTCTGTTTACAGAAATTAAAGTACATAAAATTTTCTACAAATATCACTATTTAGTTTTTTTTTTCGAATGAGCCGTTCGGTCTCAAGTGCGCGTTAAAAATTGGCAATTTTCAGCGGTTTCTGCAAAACTCACTTTAAACGTTCCAAAGCTATTTTTTTTAAATTAGATCGTAGTATGGAAAAATTATATGAGCCGTTGTCGTTTAAAAGGTCCCGGCTGAAGTTCTTCGGTGACGTTGGGTCCTGGTACATATTCTGCTTGACCTGTAAAAAAAGAAGTGGAGTAATTTCTCAAGGAGAAAGAGGAGATAGAACGGATGAGGATTACAAAATTGATTGTGAGACAACATACCTTAAACATACCATAAACATACCTTCCGCATCTTGCTGAGGTTTTCGATGGCATCAGGTCCTGGCTCAGGGTCTGAGTGCGCCACCGTCAGCGTCGGGGGTTCTAAAAGATAAAAGAGGCGGTGAGACACTGACTTGTGATCATATATCTAGGAGAGATGAATGATTACAAAATAACTTGTGAGAATCGACATACCTCTGTCTTCTGTCTCGTTTACGTATATCTCAGAGCTGTCTTCCGGGGGCGCAACGTTGTCACACTGAGTCACACAGTCCTTCGCACCATGTGCAGATTGGGGAACAATGGAGTCTCGCCTTCCTGCATCCACAATTTCAATGGCAGCCCTTTTAACATGAAATGTACCGGAGAATTGAGTTTAGTCACAGTGAACAGTGAATTAAGTGAGTGGTGCCAGTGCCAACCACTTTGGACCCTGCGCTAAACTCAATTCTCCGGTACATTTCATGTAAATATAAAAAGGGCTGCCAACGAAATTGTGGATGCAGGAAGGACTATGTGACAACGTTGCGCCCCCGGAAGACAGCTCAGAGATATACGTAGACGAGACAAAAGACAGAGGTATGTCGAATCTCACAAGTTATTTTGTAATCATTCATCTCTCCTAGATATATGATCACAAGTCAGTGTCTCACCGCCTCTTTTATCTTTTAGAACCTCCGACGCTGACGATGGCGCACTCAGACCCTGAGCCAGGACCTGATGCCATCGAAAACCTCAGCAAGATGCGGGAGGTATGTTTAATCTCACAATCAATTTTGTAATCCTCATCCGTTCTATCTCCTCTTTCTCCTTGAGAAATGACTCCTTTTCTTTTTTTACAGGTCAAGCAGAATATGTACCTATCAGGACCCAACGTCACCGAAGAACTTCAGCCGGGACCTTTTAAACGACAACGGCTCATATAATTTTTCCATACTGCGATCTAATTTAAAAAAAATAGCTTTGGAACGTTCAAAGTGAGTTTTGCAGAAACCGCTGAAAATTGCCAATTTTTAACGCGCACTTGAGACCGAACGGCTCATTCGAAAAAAAAATTAAATAGTGATATTTGTAGAAAATTTTATGTACTTTAATTTCTGTAAACAGACTATTTACTAAAAGTTAATAGTTTTCGAGTTTTAAGCAAAAAACCGGAAAAAAGGCGATTTTTTTCTTTTTTTTTAATTTTTTTTTAATGTTGCGTCTCGAAATTTAGTATGCAAACCTCAGATTCGAATTCAGCACCCCAAACTACATATGAAATGATAGAAATCAGAACTACCCCACAACTTTCCTAGCAAAAACACTATTTAACTGCATTATACGTAAACAAAAACTTTACTCGTGCATTTATTTCGATAATTTTATTAATAAAATACTTATTTTTGTCATGTAGTAAGAGATTCAAAATAAGAACAAAAACATGTTTCGCTTCTTTTAGCCATAGGAATGTACCTATGGTTAAAATATTTCCCTTTTCTCGCTGCCACTTTATATACGTATATCGTAGTCTAGCACTAGCACCAAATAAGCCCCATTAACCAACCCTGGGCCGAGCTGGGACTTGTCAATTTATATAGGAAGCAAGCGTCTCATGATTTCCGAACTACAAAAAAAAAAAGTTCCGGCCCGGCTATGCCCCAGCCAAGTCTAGCGTAAGTCAACCTTGTACAGTACCTAAACCAATTCGAACCCTAGGCCACATTATATTATAACCATGTCAAAATAACAAGCAGAAAGAGATTTCTTACAATCTATTTTAAAGCGTCACTAGAACGTAGTCCCACAGTGGCCTAGCGTTCCAATGAGGATTACCGCGAGTCGATTTTCCGCTAGGGGCGCTAGCGGAACGTGGGTCCTGCACGGACAGGACAGGACAGGACACACGCATGAGTGGCGTCGCCTGGTGAGCGACAATCCGGTAGCTCCCATTGGTTGACTGCACATTAATTTGTATAATATTGCCATATTTATTTATTTTATTTCACAGGCTAACGCTCGCATGGTGCGTCGCGAGACCTCTCCCCTGGATGATATCCAGAAACATGCGCAAGAGTTCCAAAAAACCTTCAATGAGCAGTTTAACTCCCTCGTGAACAGCCAGAATGTGCAAGGTGTGAACAAGGCTTTGAAGGAGGGCTCAGATTCTGTTCTGCAACAACTGTCAGCTTTCTCCAACTCGCTGCAAGGCGCTGTAAGTACTACCGAAATCGCCATATTGTGCCTTGGAAAATTCAGGAGTCCCTTTAATTTCTCATGGATCCCATCATCAGATCAGCACAAAATTCCTATAAGACCAGCTCCTTTCGTATACAAAAGAATTGCTCAAATTGGATGACGGAGCTCGGAATTATCGGCTTATGTATCTGAAGTTTCACATGCCATCCCTGGTCTCTCATCACCTTACCAAATGTATGGTTTCACAAATTGCTTAATTTACTTAAGAAAATTTCTAAAATCACCATACACATGCCTTTAAAACTTGAGGCGTTCTCTTTATTCCTCATGGATCATCATCAGGGCACCAAATTTCTTTAGGACCAAATTGGACGTAACTCCTCCATTCTGACGTCGGGTATCAAATAGGTACTTAGGTGAAATAGTCATAGAACTAAATGAATCTGTTTCATTTCAGCTCAATGACGCCACAGGAAAAACTAAGCAAGCCCTGGAAGAAGCAAACAGAAACATAAAGAAGACCGCAGAAGACCTCAAAAAGCAACATCCCGAAGTTGAGCAGCAAGCAGCCCACCTTAGTCAGAAGACGCAGGCCGCTGTACAAAGTGCTCTCCAGGAGAGCCAGAAGCTTGCCAAAGAGTTCGCTGCTAACGCTGAGGAAACGAACCAGAAGCTCGCTCCTGCAATCAAGAGTGCCTATGATGACTTCATCAAGCAAGTCCAGGCAGTCCAAAAGCAAGTGCAGGAGGCCGTCAACAAGCAATAATTTTGAAATTGAACTTTAAATAAATAATTATGTCACACTGTGTATATATATCTTCATCGACCGTGACCTGTCTTATCGCTGGCGAAATAGATAGTAATGAGTGGCCTAAGTTTTGTTACATAGGTATTGATAAAGTAAAGTGAACGTGGTTGAGTTATATCCCTGGTCTGTTGATCCGTCTGTATTTCAGCCCCCTTGTCCGTCTGGGACTAATTTCAGATAATAGCAAACACCTACGTTCCCTACATTAGCCTCTTAAAGCAAAGATAAACTATTTTGACCAAAGAGCTTTATATACGCTAATATTTTCAATAGCTATTCCAGGATTCTACGGATTCAAAGGTATCAGATAAACATCTGACACTTGAAATGCTTGAAATAATGTTGACTCAACTTTGAATTTTCCAAGTAACGGTTCAACCCGTAATCTCTTAAAAATATATATCCGTAACACAATTCAATTAAAAATGTATGTTATAAAAATTTTGTTTAATACTTAAAAAATATTTACATTCTGCACACAAAAAGTTCATTCAAAATCAATGCCATGACTGTTAAGGAAGGACAAATAATATTCAACTTTCTTCAAGCACTTTTTCAACTTGCTACCGACCAAGGGAGGCAAATGCTCCGTCCCATGTTCTGGAAACTTCTTAGAGAACGGTTTGTCATTAGGTTTCTTATCATTCGGCGCTTTTGACATGGTTTTAGCTTTATGTAGTATTCTGTAGAGATCCGAGAGAGCAGACTTGCAGTAGTGGAGGCGGTGTTCTTTGCTGGGCCCCTGGAGGATGGAGTACGTGTCATGTTTCATGACTTCCAGGCTTGGGCGGTCGGTCTCTATCAGTTCACTCTGTAATCATTTAATAATATGGTTTAGTTACGAAACCTATTTGCAGATGTACTTATGCTTTTGTGTTGCCCTTCACTGAAAAACATTGGCATTCAGAAGTTTAAGTAATAAAAAATAAAAATAAAAAGGTTCAAGTAATATTTACCTGTAAACATTTCTGCACAACAGACTCCACAGCAATAGCAGGGTCTTCAAAATTAGCATTAGCCTCCAAATTAGCACAAACATCTAGGAAGTGTGCCGCCCACTCCACAGGCTCCACGTCTCCATTGAAGTAGCGCATCACGAATGCATAGGATGCAATCACATTTGTTATATTGAACTTTATTGCCGGAGATGGTTGAACGGTCTGTAACAAACACATGCTTTATAGTATCAATTTTAAGCCTAGGGATAAACTATTCTGTGGAGGTGACAGAATAAGAATCTAAATCGATTTTTATTTACTTTGATTTGATTACTCAAAATCATTTTGAAGCAGGACCATTTTTTTATACTACCATGTTGGTGATAAACAAGCTGATAGAAAACAGTCACCATAGCCTATGGACGCCTGCGACTAAAGGGATTGTCACATGCGCGTTGCCGATCCGTTAAAAAGTTGTACACTCCTCTTTTGAAGAAACCCATACTGTAGTCCTTCGGGAAAAACTCAGCAAGGAGCTAATTCTACAAATAGTCATCATAATGTATATTTTAACTACCAAATGTATCGTTTGTAAGTTGATGTGTATTTTAGATAAACTTCAATAATTCTACAGCCGGACTAGATTGTCCGCAAGGAGGAGATATCTGTTTCATCTTGACTACATATTTAATTAAAGAATACGGGTGAAGAAAAGGATGAATGACCCTTACATTTTTAAAGTAGTTAAAACAAAACACTTACGGTCAATGAATCGAATAAGGGTACTTTCTTAAAGTCCGGACACTTTTTCAATGATTCACTTTCTTCGTTATTTATTTCCTCTACCTTTTTCTCTTTTTTTTTAAACATCCACCACGGCTCCCATTGAGGCATTATAGCCCCAACATCACCCTGATTCATTAGAGCCTCAAATTCATTCCTCTCATCCTCAGTCAATGCTTCCCAGACCACATCGGCATCATTCAAATTTAGACCTTTGATCCTTTCATGAAGATCTTCACCTTCTTCATCATCAGAGTCTATGGTCTCCAGCAATTCCTCTATATCCTCAGTGTCTATGTTCTGCTCATGCATTCGCTTTAATATATCAATCATTTTGCGTTTAGATTCATCGTCAACATGATTCGAAGCCAGTTCTTCCGTTACACAATTGCGATAGAAGTTTTCAGAGCATTCTTGGTGTTTTTCTGATCTGTAGCAGTCTAAGGAGCAGTATAAGACTTCGCAGCGGGGGCAGCAGTATTTACTTGTGTTCTGATTGCATCTAAAATTATACAAAACAAATTGAATTTGTATTCAAATTATAGTTCAATTTTCTATGATCATTATTTATTAAATTTGTTTATGTCGACTGAGGCTCAGCCGCAAAGCCTTTATGTACAGCAAAATGTAGTTTCGTTTGTATTAGACTATAAAGATAGTAATCGAAATAACACTTTTATTCTAAATGTAATTGTTTTTCAATAATAGGTACTTACAGTCCACAGAGTTTGGCGCCCTGTACACTCGAGGATTCTTCAGACATCGTAGTGTATGTTATTCTTCACTTAATATAAATGATAGCTTTTTATTTCTTATTTTAGTTAAATGTTTATTATGCCGGTAAACAAACAGAAAAGCATGAGAAACACGATGTGAAACTTGCTAGTTGCTTGGCTGAGCCGGCTGAGGCGAAATGAAATGTCAAGTCAATCCAAACCAAATGTCAGTTATCAGCTGATTTTTGTGATGTTCCGGCTGTTGATTAAACTGACATTTGTGTAAACCACTGAATGTACGATAGATAAATTAGCTTTTAATTAAGTGAGCCACTACTTATATTTAAAATACATATCATATAAATTGTGACGTACGCTCGTCGTGTTATTCAATAGTCAACTCTTAAAATAATTTATAATTGATTTTTATATTAAGTGGTACGCTATAAACTGTAGCTCAAACAGGAAACTTATAGCAAAGTGACGTCTCCTGTCAAACGAACGCGAATTCGCGAAAATCGTGAAGGCCGTGAAGCCTATAAGCGGGGCCGTTGCGGGCGGTAAAAAGAACTTGAAAAACATAATAAACTTGTAAAAAGAAAACTAATAACATACATACTACGCGACTTTTAAAAGGGAATACATATTAGAAAGAAGAAATGTCGGAGCCCGAACTCATAGAAGATTTCTTTGGAGTTTATCTATTGTACAACATAAACCCCAAATACAAGGGTCGTACATACATTGGTTACACAAGGGACCCGAATAGAAGAATAATGCAACACAACAGAGGGACCTGGGCTGGCGGTGCGTATAGGACTAGCAATAGAGGGCCATGGTACATATATTTTTATACACAGAATTACCAGAAACCTAGTTCCATAAAGGCAACGCGTTCAGAAGTGTAGCGAAAAATAGGCTGTGTCCATCTCTTTCCGTATTATGATAATCGAATGAAATAGCTATAGGGCAATGTATGGAAATCGAGAAAAAAATACTCAATTGAAATAAATGGCCTCACTGCACTTGATAAAACGGACCTTCTAGTGTTGTTCTTATTCTAAGTTTTTATACTTTATTTGTTGTTAGTTTTCATAGCGCCACTTGCACCAACTAGAGTTGGCTAGCTAATCTGAAGTTAAGCATTTTTTTATAAAATTCAATTAATCAACGTCAAAAGGAAGTTCTAGAGGCCTTTAAGGAATGCATTGAACTGATTTGAAATGATATGTTTCAGGAAAATGGTTATGATTGTGCACGGTTTCCCAAACAACATATCTGCTTTGAGGGTAAGTAAGTAACTTTGGCAGAAACCCAACATTTTAGAAATTTATACTCAAGTCCAAAATTTATGTTATACAAGAATTTTGGGGTTTTCCAGGCAAATTCTCTAGGAATAGCTTTATTTGCTAAAAGAAAAATATGTTACATAATATATATAAAAAAAAAATCAATACAGTTCATTTTACACGGTTGAGTATTGAAACAAAACTGGTTGTGATATTGTTTGATATTTCTGTTTGCAATTGTTGTTTAACGAAATTAAACAATTTAGAACAGATTAATCGCGTTTATTAACACCATGACCCTACATTTAGAAGCCTTTTACAGGGTTATTTATGATGATGACTGAGAGAATGTGAATTACCCCATCAATCCATAGACATTGAGGGTCATGGTGTTAATAAACGTGATGGATCCTCCGTTCAAAAGTGTTTGATTTCAATAGTTAACTACAGTTAAACCTGTCTCACAGGGTTAATACATACTGTCGGCTGTTTGATGCTAAAAATATACTAACTCCCACCAAATCTCTGCAGTTTGAATGGGCCTGGCAGAACCCAACAAAGACAACAAGACTGCAGCACTTATGTCTAAAGAGGGTGCCGAAAAAGGAGACGGAGTTCAGGTTCCAGCTCCGAGTGTTGAGCGAGATGCTCCGGGTCGGACCGTGGTGTCGGCTGCCACTCAATATAAGATGGCTGGAGAAGGACTTTTGTGAAGAATTCCCAGTAAGTAGAGGCAACAGGAGTTTACCTATAGCAAATAATGTTCCTTTTAGGATATACCCAGAATTACCACACCTGGTACCTTTTTATCCATACTCAATACTTAATATTATAAATGGGAAAGTGTGTGTGTCTGTTTGTCCGTCTTTTACGGCTAAACCGAGAGACGAATTGACGTGATTTTTTAAGTGGAGATAGTTGAAGGGTAGGAGTGACATAGGCCTCCTTTTGGCTCTAACGCGAGCGAAGCCGCGGCAAAAGCTAGTATTATCATAAATGGACTTTTTCATGGCCACAGAGTATCCGAAGGCAGACATGTTATGCTAGCGGCGCTATTGCCTAGCTCTTGAATAACACATAGATACGATTTCGCGCACTTTTAGTTCTGTGGAATAACAATAAGAAATGTGACAGTTTCAGGCTAAAGATACCAGATGGTTGCTTTGATTAGATTTGTTACCAAATTAATCTTTGTCAGTAGCGATTTATTTACAACTAAATATGGTACTTTTAGTCTGATAACGTCACAAACAGTAAATTAAATAAGACTAAATAATATATAAATGAAAATGAATAGAAATAATGAATAATACTAGTGGCTCTGCGAGCTGTAGACTGTGTATTGGCATTGGCACAAAGGACCTAAGCGAATTTCTGACAATTTATAAAATTTCCAAAAACTTAATCGATTTTTTTTAATGTAACTAACAAACTTGCTTATAAAATTTCACAAGAATTGGTTGATAATTGCGACCTGTAGAGGAGAACAAATGGACAGACATGTTTGCCCTAGCTAAAATCTAGACGCTCGCTCGGTGAATAATGACTAAACTTTATTTTTTAGCCCGAACGAGACCCTCCAAGCCACATGAAAATATGTCATGGACCAATAAAGAGTAAGAACTTGAAGAAACTTAAGGAGACCCACGCGACTTACACAGAATGTCTCATTTGCTCTGGCTACATCACCAGTCATAACTCTAAACTGTCTTGTTTGAACCCCCACTGCGACCTCATATCCCACATAACATGTCTAGCCCAGTTATTCCTAGAACCCACTGAATTTGTCCCCATACAGGGCCAATGTCCCTTTTGCGGTACAACACTGAAATGGGGAGATC
This sequence comes from Lathronympha strigana, assembly GCA_949128165.1. NCBI lineage: Eukaryota > Metazoa > Arthropoda > Insecta > Lepidoptera > Tortricidae > Lathronympha > Lathronympha strigana. The sequence goes on from OX421920.1 coordinate 1,121,693, forward strand.
TGATAAGAAAGATGAGAGGATGTGGTCAGGGACTTAGCCAAGAAGATGATGGTAGCAATGATGATGATGAAGTTCTGTCACAAGATATAGCATTTGTTGATAATAATTCTGTTTGGTTGCAAGATTCTGAAGAGTTATGACGAAAAATAAATACTTATATTATTTTTTAATTTAGTTTTTTTTAAATATCCCGACGGTGTCAAAAAAGCATACGGCCCGCCTGATGGTAAGCGGTCACCGTAGCCTATGGACGCCTGCAACTACAGGGGTGTTCCATGCGCGTTGCCGACTCTTTATAAAAAAGGAGGATTCGCTGTGTTGACAACTAAAGGGGCAAGCCTTGCTCAGTGGGTCCCCCAGCTGTCAACACGGTGAAACCTCCTTTTTTTTAAAGGTCGGCAATCTTGGAGCTCTGGCGACCTTACTCACCAACAGAAACACAACACTATGAGTACCTACACACAGTCCCCAGATAAATAAAACTTCTTATTACACTTATTATATTTATTAAGGAATTACATCAAGGTTAAACTTATAAATAGAATAAATAGGTAGCTAAATTATTACTAGATCAATAATTTGGCACATCAAACCACTGGTATTGTCGCTGGCCACTGGTGTCATATTCGGGCTTCAAGCATTTATTGTTTAGCCACCTGAAAAAAAGGTTTAGCGAGATTTATAATAAAATTCAATTTATTGCACACATACAAATGAATATACACGCGGGTTCAAATCCTGCCCGCTCGTACAGTCGCCATCAGATATACCGGAGCGTCCGAGGTGTTCACAAATATCTGAATATGCCTCTATAGTCAAGGCGTTAGAGTGCTTGTTCAGCTATTTTGAACGCCTCGGATGCTTGAGTTTTTCGGGACTTATGTATAGTCAGCTATAGAGTTAAGTGACCCCCTGCATACAAACTTTCTATGTAAGGGAGGGGGTCACTGAACTTTGCAACTGACTCTACGAAATATCATTTGATATTTACCAACCGCTTTACGGTGAAAGAAAACATCGTAAGGAAATCGAATTAATCCCAATAAGGCCTAGTTAACCCTTTGGGTTGGAAGGTCAGATTACAAAAGAAAAGAACAGTACAGTAGGTACACTAGGGGCCACTTGCACCACCCGGGGTTACCCACGTAACCCAGGGTTTAGCGTTTTTTGTAGTGGCTAACTCTCGGTGGTGCAAGTGGGCCTCAGAGGTAACAACAAGCGGTCTTATCACTAAAGAGCGATCATTTCTAGACAACCTATGCCTTACATATCCGAAGAAAATAACTAATTTTGAAACACCGGCACAAATACACTTAAAAATATCGCTGCATAGCGAGTTTTCAGTTAAAATCTAATAAAAAGGTGGTCTCCTTCCTATTCCTTTTTTTTAACTTAAGGATGTTCACAAAAAACTTACAGCCAAAGGGAGTCGCGTCATGAAAAAGATTGAACTGGTTTACTTAATGCGTAGGTAAGTAGCAATAATTGAAGGCTTCGGACTTCAGAGTTAATTTAAATGCAAGCATACTTAAACTTAATGAGCTGTATTAAGCCCATGGTCTTACAAGATTCTCATACTATTTTACCGCCCGCCCGGAGCTCCCGGAGGACCTGCCCCACATGCATTCGCCGCGCATACTCGCCGCTCACTCCGGAGTACTGTGGACTGTGCTACTACACTACCGCTATTAACTATTGTTTATTTATCTGCCAAAAAGTTTACTCATTTCCTCGCATGTGATGAAAAACATTGTATGTATCGCCCGTGATACATACAATGTTTTTCATCACTACTATTAAAAGTCGATTAAGTGTCATACCCTCCCTTCTTGTTGCACCCGACCACGGGGTAGTCCTCGCGGAAGCACTCGGTGCCTAGCGCGTTGAAGTAGACTGTGCCGATCTGCTTCGCGACTTTGCTCTTGGCGGCGCGTAGGCACAAGCGGAACTTCTCGTCGCATTCACAGCTCAAGCTATAAAAGTAAGGTCATGCTATTTAATTTAAAGTGCCAAATTTCTTAGAAAGAAAAGCGGAAGAACTCCAGGCCTCGGCTGAGACTCGAACTCGCGACTCTGGGATACATTCCCATCGCTATACCAAGTTGAGGTATACTCGTAGATCTAAAAGAACTAAGAAGACGTTGCAGACTATAGTTTGCGAGCGACATAATTAACCACACGTGGCAATTTTATTAATAAAATATTGTAGCTTCAGGGTTTACCTGGTACAGTCACGTCTATAAATATCTATACACTTCAGAACTTATAAAAGAGGAGAAAGGTTCAAAATTGAATACAGGTAGTTACATATATGTATATTGATGAAGCCGAACGTACACCTTTTGTTTGTGAAGATTTGTTTTAATATGAATAAGCGGGGGTGTTGTCTTTTTTTAACCCCGTCTAATAATTAAATTAGGTACTTAAGTAATTATTACGTACAATTTTTAAAGCACGAATCAAATCATTTATTAAATGTAATAAATGTTTTGATTCATGTTTTTGTACAATTGTAACGCATGAATTAAATCATTTACTAAACATAATAAATGTTTTGATTCATGTTTTTAAGTAGTCACACTACTATATATAAATTATAAATTGAAAGAGATGTCATATACTACAGAAAAAGTGACCAAGGTCCCCGGTGAGCAGGGCTGGGATCGAACCAGCGACCTCCTGCTTTCGCGGCAGACGCCGCAACCACTGGGCCCAGTGTTCAATTCATGTTTTTGTGTTTTTTTAAGTAGTCACACTACTATATATAAATTATAAATTGAAAGAGATGTCATATACTAAAGAAAAAGTGACCAAGGTCCCCGGTGAGCAGGGCTGGGAACGAACCAGCGACCTCCTGCTTTCGCGGCAGACGCCCTAACCACCGCTCACCCAGCCCTGCTCACCGGGGACCTTGGTCACTTTTTCTTTAGTATATGACATCTCTTTCAATTTATAATTATTACGTGAAAATGGTAGGTAGGTACGTAAGGTTTTTGTATGCATCTAAAATGTTGTTTTGCATTTATTTAACTTTATATTTTATAGTCCATACTCCTGAAAGTTAAATAAATGCAAAACAACACTTTAGATGCACGAATCTTACGATAGGTAGGTACGTTCTCTTTTTTTTTATGCTATAGGGGGCAAACGAGCAAACGAATCGCCTGATGGTAAGCGATTAACGTCGTCCATGGACACCCGCAACACCAGAGGTGTCGCAAATGCGTTGCCGGCCTTTAAGGTGGGACATTCTCGTTCGTATTTCGTTAGTCCTTAGAGACAATGCATCGAATCGTCACTTAACATCGCGGGTAGACCGTACCTATCCGCGTGTAATTATTACGTGCGTGTACACGTGTATACGTATCTTTATCATACGTAGCCGTGTTACACGTGGCAAACGGGTCTGAAAAGCGTTGCTGTGTCACACGGCTACGGGGATCCGGCTACGGATACACGAAACCCGGATACGACCGCGAGCCCTAGTACATACCGCGTGTAGAAGGCGTTGTTTGTGAGGTTGTGTCTGGTCTCGCCAGCTTCAATAATGTCGGGGCAGTGGTCGTGGTCACGACAGCACTTGTCCGTCTCCCGGGCGGACCCTAGGTCTTCGTAACCATCCGCATTGTTGCCGGCGCCGCACCATTTTGTACCTTAACACGAACGACGGAAAGGCTATATTGATGAATATTATTAACTGAAGATACAATACAATACAAATACTCTATATTGCACAGCTCAAATTAAGCAAATACAGAGAATACAGCGAACAAAAGAAGAGGGAAACAACAGGCGGTCTTATCGCTAAAAAGCGATCTCTTCCAGACAACCTTTAGGTAGCGGAAACTAATAAAAAAACAAAAGTCTGTAGGCGTTGCAAAAATAGACAGAGAAGTGGAAATAGCACAGTTATTATAGTAGCATGAAGATGTGTTATGATTATGAACCACTGGACTCTAGTCCAATGTAAGTTATGTAAGGTCATTTGCTCCATCTAATCTTCGTGACGCGATTATCAATTTGCGATATCTTTGTTAAAGTCCGATTGGACTCAAAAAGTGAGAAAAGGTGACACGGTCTACGTAACATATGATAGCGATATCACGATTGAACTAGCAATTTTGACGACACACCACGAAATAGCATTTGTTTATTAGCCCGTGTGTGTCCCACTGCTGTGCAAAGGCCTCATATCTCTTTATCCAATCCTCCTTGCGTTGCAAGAGCCTAGTAATCCCACTAAAACGCATGTAAGTGTCCCGCCATTTCTTTCTCGGTCTGCCTCTACTAGGACTATCACCGAGGATGCCAGCTAGTGGCCACTATGGCTAGTGGTCACCTGTCCTCATTTATATGGCAGACCCTCCAAAAACATTTACCTACCCGCCATTTAAGTAACCACCTCCAACTGACATCGAGAGTACAGGGCCGTAGCTAGGAGGGGGCATTATGGGGCAATGCCCTACCTTAGAATAAGATTTGCCCTACCTTGAAATACCATCTACCCGGATAACCAATCATATATCTACCCTGAAATACATACTTGCGCCCTACCTGTAATGAAGGATGCCCTATCTTAATTTCAACTCCGGCTACAACCCTGCATGAGTAGGTACCTCTTACTTTGTAATACCTAGTATTGCCCCCTTTATCACTGTTCCGAGTCAAGGAAGGCCTTGATGAAATTAACTGAGTCGCATCTCAGTATCGTTTTACTGAGATATAAGGTCTTACGTCCGGAAGTTATACAAAGAACAGATTAGCAGTGTTTTCAGTGATATGACTTCCGTTTTGTTCAGTTCCAACGAGCATAGCGTTTAAAAAAAACTTAATAACAGAAGAACTACCTCCTACATGTCAATTGTAAGCTGAACTGAAGGCCTACCACGAACCACGAACGAAGTTTCACCTCTCTGTCGCACTTGAGTGAGAAATCACAAGTGCGAAAGGGAGGTATACTTTCGTTCGCGGTTCGTAGTAGGCGCTCTGATTGCCCTTAGGTTGCATGGTCCGATTGACAAGTCCGATCAATCGGAATACGAATTTTTTTTTTCCTGTTGGCTCGATTGATCGGACTATAAGGACTTCTCAAATCCTGTCAGTCCTACTATCGGAGTAATGGGATTTTAAAAGTTCGTCTAGTTCGATCGATCGAACCACGGGGTCGTTTTTTCTTCCTGTTGGATCGATTGATCGGACATAACCGTAGACTTGATATTTTGCTAAGTCAAGCTCACGATTGCTACGCGGTTGAAGTAGGGTAGGAAGGGGCATGTTGAGCAGGCGGCAGGAGCAAAACTACTCACGCTACATGGGAACACCTAATGGCGGAAAGTTAGGTCCAAGTAAGGGGAATCTATTTCACTAATATCACATAAATTTCTGTGACAAGTATTTACTAATGAACGTTGAATTCGGATATATAAGAATTCTGATTATGAGTTTGATTATTATGTATATGTGTAACTAAATTTATATGAGTAAATAGAAAAAAAAATTGATTAGTTTATCAGATAAATGTTATCTCTATCTTTGATCAATTTACCCCATACCTATGCTCAACTTACCTCACTATAGGGTTATGTTGAGCAATTCTGACTTTGATTAGTTTAGAGCAAATACTTGCTAAATAATGCACGATACAATAAAACATATCAGGGGATATTTATAGCCAGATAAATTTCCTAGCAATCAAAGCGAGTTTAATTTTTCTGGTGCAAACCATTAAGAAAATATTCCAAAACTGCTCAATGTGCCCCGCTCTACCCTACTCCCGATGCCATATTTGCAAAAAGCCATGATGTTATCGAAATACAACTTTTACCTGCCACCAAATTCCCGAGTGTGCCGCGAACATATGGATGCCGAAAACTGGGACTCTATCATTAACGCTAGTACTGCTGTCACGAGTTTCAACGAAATTCACACATCAGACATAGTACAAATACATAAGAGTGTTCTGCAGTTAGCACAAATCACTGTAGCGTCTGTCTTAGAGTAAAAATAAACGATTATCAAAGAATATGCCTATTATCATATCATATCAATATATAAAATTTACTTATTCTAATTCACACCGAAAACAGGCTAAATCCATGAGCGGTTTTTAGAGAATAAGGGCTCTTAAGATTGTTTGTTAGATCTTTCCCTCGAAATCACTATTTCGTGGTAGTAAAATTCCGAGTCGAAAGGGAGAAAACACTTTTGAGATGTTGGTAGATTACAAAATTAACCATAAAACTTCCGGTCGGACAAACAGGAAAAATAAAAATTGTGTGATCGGATTATGAGGATTTTTCAAGCTCTCGTGGTTCGATCGATCGAACTAGACGAACTTTTAAAATCCCATTACTCCGATAGTAGGACTGAAAGGATTTGAGAAGTCCTTATAGTCCGATCAATCGAGCCAACAGGAAAAAAAAATATTCGTATTCCGATTGATCGGGCTAGTCAATCGGACCATGCGACCTAAGGGTCTGATTGGTAGGTAGGTACAGTCACGTCTGTAAATATCTACACACTTCTGAACTTATTACAGTGGGAGAAGGGTTTAAATTGAATACAGATGCATACCTATATATTAATGAAGCCGACCGTACAGTCACCGAGCCCAAATTCACCACGGCGACAGGTGTGACAATTGTCAGCATCATTATTACTGGTATTACAGGCGTCTATGGAGTACGGGCGCCGCTTACTAATGTGCGGGATGTATGCTTGTTTGCCGACATGTTACTTATAAATAAAAACATCATTACTACCATTTAAAACGAATACTTTTGTGACGAGTTCTTGACACTTGTCGCAAGAAACACGACATATGTCACGAAATTCCGACACAGGATCATTGTCAGGTCAAAAACTACCGACAATTCTTTAAACTCGTGACACTTGTAAAAAAGTCTTCACCAATAAATTATCTATTTATTGACGATATTTTACGATTTTATTAAAATTATCGAAGTGGTGATAAATAAGCACACAGCCCGCGCGAAAAAAACAACAACAGAACACTGCTCCTATATATTGTATGAAAATCCATAGGAGCAGTGTTCTTATGGAATACCATAGACAACGTTATAATGTAGACTTTTTAAATATCGCTGTCAGTCATCTAATTGACAGATAGAAGTGCTGGAGTAGGAAAAATAATATATCAACATGCCTTATAGTAATTATCGCGCCAGTGAGCGCTAACACCGAACTAACAACTATCCGTATAGGCTAGTAACAAATTTATATCAATAAGTACTAAACATGATATACGATTTGAAGTTAACATGGTCATTTGCATAACAAATATTAATTATAATACCTAAACATGCACATTGCACACTTATCTGTTGATAAAGTTGTAAAATGTTCGAACGTTCGATTTACCTATACAATTATGTCAGATATTTTTCTAGCCTTCAGATATGGCGTAAGATACCTACTATTGCAGTGTATCTATACCTACAAGAAACTTCGAAGGGTAATAGGACTAATAGGTACCAACCGCCGCGTCCCGGCTGGCTGTGGTCGGATTACGTTATTCTACAACGAATGTAAGACTAGGGTTCGATTAAAGAACTAGAAGTCTAAGTCACTTTTCACCAGGCCATATCTCAAGAACCGTGTTAGTTAGCCAGTTTAAATGTTTTTTTTAATACTATAAATAAATAAATATTATGGGACAATCTTACACAAATCGACCTAGTCCCACGGTAAGCTCAAAAAGGCTTGTGTTGTGGGTACTAGGCGACGATATATATAATAGATAGATACATACAAATACTTAAATTCATAGAAAACATCCATAATTCGTGATAAACACACAAAAATGCCCTCACCAGGACTCGAACCCGGGACCTCCTGCTTCGTAAGGGGTCACTACCGACTAGGCTAGGATGTTTACAGATTATGTATTTCTATTCCCGCTATAACAACAAATACTAAAAAGAAGAATAAAATAGCTAAGGGGGCTCCCATACAAAAAACGTGTTTTTTGCCGTTTTTAAAAAATAGTTCGGAACCCTTCGTGCACGAGTCCTCGCGCTTGGTCGGTTTTTGTTTCTTAAAAATAACAATCGAAATATTTAATTAAATAATTTTGTTTTTTAATTAAGAACACTTGATATTCTCAACAAACCTGGATAAATTAGACTGAATTTCAGTTGTTGATCTTCCTCGGTGTCCACTTCATTATCTTCTATCAGACCCTTCCCTCTTAAACTTGGCATGTCCACATTATTGATAATCCAACAGTTACTCGAACCAAACAGAACTACGAGACACAGGATTTTATACATAATTTTACTAACTATATAAAAACCGTGGTAAAAATCAGTTTTACAGGTTTTGCCTAGTTAGGAAGACTCCGATATAGGCACTGTTAACTTTACATAGAATACTTTTGGTTCATAGAATATTTTTACTTTAATATTATAGAAACGTTTGATGTTAGTATTGTTGTATAGTAAGGAATGAGCGCTTACTGTAACTGTCTTTATTTATATTAACTGAAAGCCTGAATTGTGTTAAACATAAGGAAGTCTCGACAGCCTTAGTTTAGCCTCCTGTGGAGTTTATCTCTTACCAAGTAATTTTACACGCGCGAGTTGGAGCCGAGGTCGTAAACTGGTACTTTGTAACAACTGTATGTAATCGGAGGTCTTTTTATACTAGTTTTGAACTTGTGATTGTATTTGTAACGTTTTACCTTATCGCTGTATGGTAAATTCCGTCTGAAACCTTAATGTTCGACATTGAGGAGTTGGTGAAATTTCCTTTACGAGACTATTTACATAAGGCGAATGATGGTCGCAGTCTATCTATCTATTATATAGTATATGGGCATTTTCACTAAATCGTGCACCTGGATCAAAATTATGAGTTTTAAAAATAACCTGTTTTTATGGTAAATGTTCTTATCTAAAATGAAGTTTATTTTCTAAAGTTAATAAAACTGTGATGAGTCCCACATAAATACGCTTAGTTTTTTATTTATTGATAAACAAACGTGACAGTGTAGTCCAGAGCGGTCAGTTTTGTAACAATGTATATTTTGTTGACACGCTTTAACTACAAAAGTAATTAGCTATATTTTGCATTTGTTTTGCTGCAAATTACTTATGTTTTCTTCTAAACAGGTCGTTTTATAAAACAAACAGCTTATATTGCTTGAAAATAAATTTTAAGGTCAGTTTTATAACGATTGATACCATTATGTTATTTATTTTGTTTATTTCTGTCAACATTTCGAAAATATCGTTCTGAGTTGCATTTGTTTTAAATGTATATTTTAGATAGTTCACGATTAAAAAGAAACGTTGGGTTTTAAGCGTGTAGAAAACGAAATAGAGACCAAAGAAAGCAACTGAGCAAGTGGGACAGTTACAAAACTGACAAGCTGAAAATTATTAGGCTGGGGTTACATGATGCGGATAGGTAATGAAAAAACTGTAAATATATTAATTTGTTTTATTATAGGACTGCGGTAATTATTTAGGAACATAATGAGTCTTTGAATTGGTTAAGTATGTTAAACTTATCAATGATTAATACTTCAATTCACTTAATTTAGGCACATTCAGATTCAGATTTATTTATTTCATAATACAATATTACATTATAAATTGCAGGCATGTCAATCTACAAGTATTCATATTATGATCGTCAGAATAGGTATAAGAGTATAAATCAAATCATTACAAGATATAAAATTTCATACAATGTCACAATAGTATCTCCTGTAGTGGATCGTCAAAATCTATGCATCATTTATATATTCATTCATAGAATATAATGGATTATCCAACAACAAAATCTCTTTGGCATCTTTTCTGGGAATAACTGTATCTGCCTACTAAGAGTCTAACTAAAACTAAAATTTATTTAACAATCGTCAATACTTTGATAAAATCTCCTATCACGACCAAAAGATCAAATTGTATATAAAAATTAAAGTTAAAATGCCCTATGTATTCAACTCATGCATTGTTCCTACATTATTTTACAAAATACTGACGATATCGAGATTTCGAATGGAAGGCCCATGTAATACCACCCTAATGAAGTCAGGTTTGTAACATTGTAGGTCAGCCTATACGTAACGGAGCGATTTGTTACAAACCTGACGTCACGTTTTTCTACTTAACTACAGTCATAATTTAACACTGAACTCATCTTACATAATATAACTTTTATTTTTATAAAAAACAGTTGCCAGCTTGCCAATTTCCACCTATAATATATGAACAGTATGTAAAAGCTAATATAATTTAAGAAAATTGATCACAAACCTGACTGACGAAACGTATACGGTCTGCAGTCCACTGACACAGCTTCACTCCACAACGTCCTGCCTCGTACTGGCGGTGTAAAATTGTTTGCCGACTGATCACGTGTCATTAATGTTGCAATTCCCAAAATTTCATTTGGATTGGTAGAAATTTCAATGTAGTTTTGATCGTTACAAACCTGACGTGTCAGGTGGCATCAGTTTCAAGCGATGTTATTTAAATTTAGTTTTTAATTCAAAAGCAGCAAGATTCAATTTATAACTTTGTTCATGTCCCCCGTAAGACCCTTTATATTCTAGGTAACATTTAAACTCAACAGCTTTAGTAGAAAAACATTGCACGTTGTGACTTGCAAAACCACGAAGTAAGGGTGGGACACGTTAAAAACCGGTATCTTGGCTGTTTAAAAAATATACTATAATTATATTATGCTTATCTTAACTAAAACTTTTGTCGAAACTATTAGTTAAATATGTGTTCTATAAGTATAAATTATTACAATTAGAATAAAATAATACTTAACGGAGTAAACAAAGATTAAACACGTGGGACATCATAAAAATGGGGGGTGTCCCTAAAAGTGAAATTGCCCATATAGAGGTATAATTTCGCGCAAACGCCTTAAAAGAGTGACAAAAGGAGCAAGAGAGATGCCATCTTTACGAGTATCAGTAAGAGCAGACCCTTGATGTACGCCAACTTTCACCTCGAAGGAATCCCTTTTTTTATACTACAAACTACAACAAGCATACGGTCCGCCTGATGGTAAGCGGTCACCGTAGCCTATGGTAGCCTGCAACTCCCCCTGAAGTTATGGTTAAAGAATTTATTTTTCTCAAAGAAATTTACATTTCACTTAAAACGAGAAAATATAGTTACGCACATTTATGCATAAGGTAAACAGCGAGCATTAGTTAAAAGCAATGAATACAATTTAAAGTCTGAGTGGGTACTTCACAAAGTTTACAGGGCCAGAGTTAGGAGTTAGATATTTTTAATTACATATTCTTTTAATTTGTATTTGAATATATTGAAACTTTCACTTTCTTTAATATATTTTGGCAACTTATTATAAAACTGTGCCCCTTCAAAAGTTATAGTGTTAGTTGTAAAGTTGCAGTGTTAGGGGGGTCATTGACCTTATCAGCTGTTGAAGGATCGTTCGGCACTTATGTTACACCCTGTACAGCGTAGGCACCTACCTAGATGCGAATGTCATGTCACATGAAATCGTGCATGAAATCTGTCAGTAAAGGCTGTCATGTTTCTGCATATATTATTCAAATGCATTTATCACGTTATTATTGTCATCCATGTCAAAGCGTGATCCTAGAAGTTAACTACGAAGCAGAAGGTCCCGGGTTCGAATCCTGGTCAGGGCATTTATTTGTGTATTTATGAGTTATGGAGGTTTCTATGTGTTTATGTATTTATAGGTATCTATCTATTATATATATCGCCGTCTAGCACCCACAAAACAAGCCATGTTGAGCTTACCGTGGGGTGGGGGTGGATTTGTGTAAGATTTTCCTATAATATTTATTTATTTATTTTTCTTAAACATGATCGGAAATGTATGCATCATGTCACGAAATGAAGACATGAAGTTTCTTGTTTATGGCTTTCCACCTTAGGCCAAGAAGTAATGTAGGTTTTAAATTTGCGCACTAACACAAAACTGACAAAGGAAAAATCACAGCCAACCACCATTAAATATTTGCGTCATCGTCAAAAAAATAAAATCTATGGCTCTATGTATATTTATGTGCGTTTAAACATAGTGCTTAAATAGCTCATTCATATGGCATGTTTTCGGCAAATTATACTTTATCTTCCTAATTAACTATTTAAGTACCTAGTAGTTATTATAATTTTAATATTTCCTCACATTGTTTGAGAAATAAACATACTTATACTATACGGGCCGGATCGGCCGGATGAGGGATTGCAGGACTCGTTTTAACCACGTCGTCTACTCGTCCAGCAATCCCTTACTTCACGGCCTCTGCAGTAATGTGCTATTTAAATAATGCGGCAGTTACACGTATTACATAGCTAAGTTTTTATTATTTTATTTTAGATTTAAGGTAGGTAGAGGTAGGTAGTTAGGTAAGTTACACTTAGGTACTGTATATATTTCGAAAATAAATGTTTTTAAAATAAAATATGTGACAGCGGAGGTTAACCCGCATTAGCTGACGGATATGGAGTTTACTAACCGCTTCGTTTTATTTTAAGTAAGATTAAGTATAATTAAAGTGACTTATAACTTCTATGACCTTGACAATGCAGACGCGTAGGCATCCCGCTCGTGAGACGTTTTACATTTCGCTGCTAGTGCGGAAAGTATGTCATTACACGAGCCATAGGCGAGTTGCAATCCCCAGGGCCATGTTTTCACTAGGAGTAATTGCATTATTGTCCACTCTCCACTGCGTACGCGCCCTGCTGGAGGTGGTTACAAAATTTGATACTTAACGTAACGTCTTCTATTTGTGAGTGTGACCATTTCTGAGCATGTTTGAGAACAATACCTACATTTTAATAAGCATTTCTAGGAATTGATTATCTTTAGATCTAGAACGCCTTGGTCGATCGAAAAAAAATGACAATCGATGGGTGGCTAAAGAGTAAAAATGTTTTTCAATACAGTGGCTCAAAAAGTGCCCTTTTTTTGGCTGTTGTGCGTGCGCAAAGTTTGTTTTTGCGAACTAGTGCTTTTTACTTTTCCAATCTTTTTAAATTATTTTCGTTGTCATGACGCAAGTAATGCCAAGACATGACGTTGGACAAGTGGGGAATTTCCTTATCATGAAAGGCAAGACCTTATCTGGCACTGCTAATAATCACGCCACTTTCATTTCATATCGCACAGCTGCTTAATTGTCTAGTGATGAATCTGGACTCATGATAATACAATACAATACAATACAATAACTCTTTATGCTCGTACCTCGTACCTACTACAAAAATTGTGTCAAATCAAGAGTGATTTATGAATAATGTTCGTTTTTATACTTTCAATCCTTTGAGTAGATAGTCTAGTTCATACTCTTTATTGCACACCTTACAAAACATTACAGAAAAAATAATATAAATTAAAATAAAAACACACACAAAAAGTAGAGGTAAACAACAGGCGGTCTTATCGCTAACAAGCGATCTCTTCCAGACAACCATGATCATAATTACCTATATTGAACTAGCTTTTGCCCGCGGCTTCGCTCGCGTTTTATTATTCGTTTGTATCATAGAACCTTTACTAATTTTGCGGAAAGTGTCACACAAATATCCATCCCCTATTTTAGGGGAAGATTTCCAAAAAAAATAAGTCAGGTAATTTTTCGTTGGTAAGAAAAAGTCTGTTATTTTTTTTTTAGCTTCCTACCTTGAAAACTTCAAAAAGCCCCATATAAAATTTCACCCCATCTTTTAAGGGGTCGGGGGTGGATTCCCAAAAATAAATGATGCACGATTTTTTCTTAGTCACAAATAGTCCGCATACCAATTTTTAGCTTTCTACCTTGAAAATTGCGGAATGCTCCAAACAAAATTCCACGAGACCCCTCTCACACAAACGTCTACCCAGAAGCCCAAGAAATACCCTGGCCTCAGATCAAATAAACAATTTTCTAGAACCATGTAGGTACTTCTGTTTACGGGCTGCCGCCAACTCCGGCGCAGCTCCTGCTGTTGCCACAGTAAGGTAAATAAAAGTGCTAACATGCTTAAAATCATGGATAGTTAAAACTAAAACATTTCGGCACCACCTTCAGTAGTATGGATTTGTGCGTTGACCTTTGAACCTGATCCAGAACGCACAAATCCATACTACTATCTGCCGGCACCAATTATTTGGGCACACGTTTTGAGCGGTAATTGCATTTCTATACTTATTATGCTTCCAAGGTTTCCAAGGTGACTATCTCAAGGCAGAGATTGATAACGTGTTTTTCACGTGTACCTAATTATCTATACACGGTTTTGAATACATAAACTCACGCCTGCAATCCCACAACGGGTAACACACGAAACTACTCATGCTTCAGTGCCACATCCCACTAACGAAATTGTGATTACACTGATAGGTTACTAGCCACAAGACATTTGAACCCATATCACACAGTCGACTTCTACTAACACCCAATGAAGGATCGGCGGTGGCGAAATTCATAACCCATCCATGGGACAAATATTAATATAAAAACCACATTTAAACATGTAATCGTTTAATAACTTGTATTATTTTTTGCATAAAAAGACAGGTGTCTAATGACGTCAATACTGATATCAATCAATATATTATTATGATAACATTTAATCATATTTTATCTTCTTATTAGTACTTATTATAATAATACTTACAACTTCCACTTCGGAACTCTAATCTTATATTTATACTTTTTTTCACTTAACTTCTATTTTGGGGGGTTTTCACTTAGCTGTGTACCTTAACAACCGGTTGGTAATTGTCACATAACTGACTCTCAAAGACAAACACTACCTTTTGTCACAAAACTGACGGTCAGGCGTGATTTAAACATATTTAACTGAAGTCAGGCTTTAAAGTACAAGTTTTAATGAAAATACTCCTCTACACTATTTCTTAGTATAAATCATAAATTACTATTATCCTAATCGTAAACGATTATTTTATTTTGTAGTAGTTTTACCTCGAATTGCACCTTAAAGCTAAAGCACCTTAAAGAAGATCAGTTTTAGGAGACATTTTATAAATAGGTAGTTATCATAATATCTTATGTTACATAAACACATGAAGAAACGATAAGAATAAGAATAAAGTAATAAAGGGTTCTAAATCTACAAGCAAAACTATTCCGACTTAGATTTTTTTGTAAAAAATTCGATTCCTCCTAATCCTCCTTTGAAGTAAGAAAGTTGAATGTAGCATATCACCCGGTAATATGCAAAATACCATAAACGGCTGAGAAATGTCAGTTTCAACCTGACCTCTACGGCCCCAGCCATTATTGGAAAATCATCAAAAACAATGCATTACGGTACTCAATGTGTTATTTGTAATAAGCAGAGCCGCTGTAGATGTCTCTACTTGACAATTTAGTGGCAACACTCGTTCCGAAGATAATTGCCAGACACATTCGAAACATATCACGCCGATTGAGATACTAATACGTGACATCCTTATGACTCGCGAGAGTTTAAATTGTATATCCCTGATTAGTATAAAACAGAATTCAATTTCTTCCTGTTGACACGTATTTCGTGTTAGCACTAAGTTGTTGGAAGGCATGTATCAGTTTCTTCGTATTGCCGGTACTGGGGACCTCCGAACCAAACCCATCTGGACCCCTCATGGCCATCTCCAGAATTTTAGGTCGCAGCAGTTTGCCGGTGACCGTTCTTGGGAAGTTGTCAACGAAAATGACCCCGTTTAGATGTTTGCTTTCAGAGAGTTTATCTGGAAATAACAATAATTATCATGGTCGTGTTATTTTTGTTGTTCTGGGGTGCAATAATAGTAGATTGTGTTAAAAGGATCAAAATGATATGTTTCCGGTGTGGGCGTACATTGAATTCCGAATGAAGCGATGGATGGATGGAGGGATTCAAGCGTTTAACGTCCAAGATGAAAATAATTTTGATACTGTGTGACACATACTGCTTTTCACACCAACTAAGAGGAAATAAACAAAGCCGATAACAGCAACATATCAGCGTCAGTTTACTGCGTGCAACGGCGCTTGCAACGGTGGAAATATCGGATGCCCAATAAAACAAACATACATGGTAATTATCCCGTTGTAAATATTAGTTATGATGCAAATGACCATGTTAGCTGAAAATCGGCACACACAGTGCACAATCGGCAGCTATATTATATCCAACTTGCAAATTATAATGACCATATTATAAATCTTAACAAAAGTAATAGTATACTAACCGGCGACAAGATCCTTAATCTGTTGGTCGGTGACGGCGGCGCCGGCGCGGCGCTGCACGACGGCGACGGCGCGCTTGCCGTCGTCGGCGTGCGGCACGCCGACCACGCACGCCTCCACCACGTCCCGGTGCGACTTGATCACGTTCTCCACCTCCATCGGCGTCACCTGACCAATGACAGTAATCTTTGTAAATTCATTTGTAATGAGGACTACCGCGAGTTGATTTTCCGCTAGGGGCGCAAGTGACGTGGGTCCTACGTTCCCGCATTTCAAACGTCACTTTGACAATTCTCTCATATTTACACAGGACCCACGCATGAGTGGCGCCGCCTGGTGAGCGACAATACGGTAGCTCCCATTGGATGTACACACGCGTTCATAATTGGCCATGCAACTTGAACTCGATAGTAGTCATTGTCAAGAAAAAAAATTCTCTAGTTAGTAGGTACTTGGATTTTATAAAATAAAATTGTAACCTCAGCTACTAGTTTTGTCTAGTAATCATAATATTTGTACCTAAATAAATTAGCTTTACACGACACCTTCCAATGTCACTGAAGCGTAAACTCGATGACATGTGTAACGCCCCAATTTTGACCTCGGCGACAGGTGCGACAATTGTTAACATCATTATTACTATATTACAGGCATCTATGGGCTACGGGCGCCGCTTAATATTGTGCGGGCTGTATGCTTGTTTGCCGCCAGCATGTCATTTAAAACAGCATTCTGAAGGTAATTGCTGATAGATTCAGTTGCGCCATAATGTGGCATTGGATGGGGAAGGTCACTACTACTTTGACATATGTCAAGTAGTAGTGACCGAAGTAGTTAGTAGTGTAGTTTTAAGAATTTATTGTAGGTATCCTAACATAGCTAATAAGTAAAATAAAATGTAACTAACAATATATGGACTCACGAGTCTGAAATAAAATATTTGAATTTGAATATTTGAATTTGAATAAATAAAATCATCATTATCATTAAAAACGAATATTTTTGCGAAGAGCTCTTGACACTTGTCGCAAGAAACACGACATATGTCACGAAATTCCGACACAGGATCATTCTCATGTCAAAAACTACCGAAAATTCTTTAAAGCACTATTAGATCTCGTTACAATTGTCAAAAAGTATTCACCAAGAAATTATCTATTTATTGACGATACATTTCGATTTTATTTAAATTATAGAAATAGTGGGCAATAGTGGCAAACTAGCCGACAGCCCGCGCGATGGTGAGTGGCTTCCGTAACTTATGGACGCCTGGAATGCCAGTAATTCAGTCATTTTAGGAATTGTCACAGTGTTGTTGTCAGCGTGGTGAACTTGGGGCGCGACCTTATCTAAGATGCGCAAACATGGTCACTCACCGAGACGGTATGCCCGCGAGCAATGGAGCGCAGCATTTTAGGTGTAAAGAGGATGGATCGCATACGAAATACTACGCTGCCCACCAAAACACGCATAACAGACGTGACGTATGCGAGAAAGCCAGGCTTAGGCATGCTTCCGGAAAGATGGGCTATGGTCACCAAGTGGATACCGCAACAAAGGCGTGGACGTGACAGGCCCAAACGGAAACGGCGGGACTGATGAGCACAACATCGAGAGCCTTGGACAGGGGGCCTGCCCAGCAGTGGGACACTCTAAAGCTAATAAAAACGAAGACTTACAAAGTACCGGCGAACTTTGAAGGCACTAGACATCCGGTCCACAAAGAAGTAGTAACCGTTTTCATCTCTGTGCAGCAGGTCTCCGGTCTTGTACCAGCCGTCGGCGGTAAACGCCGCAGCAGTCGCTTCGGGATTATTGTAGTATTCCTGCAAAAAAGCAGTAGCAACATTAGAACTCATTTGTTATTGAAATATATACAGTAAGTGTAACTTACCTAACTACCTACCTCTACCTATCTTAAAACTAAACTTGTTCCTTGAGGCATTGTACCTAGGATGCTGGCAGCATTTTTTCATTGTATCGCAATGCTGATACGTTGTGCGTGGGAGCCACCAGCTCTACGGTCACCAGTAACATCAACCAGACGT
Source organism: Lathronympha strigana (assembly GCA_949128165.1). Taxonomy (NCBI): domain Eukaryota; kingdom Metazoa; phylum Arthropoda; class Insecta; order Lepidoptera; family Tortricidae; genus Lathronympha; species Lathronympha strigana. The sequence continues at coordinate 1,139,945 of OX421920.1, forward strand.
TTCGCGATTTCTACGAAAAACTTGCGTGCGCTGGGACCCATGGACCAAGAGTTTCGACCCCGAATGGTACAAAATGGTACACTCTGCCTAGGCTCTTAATATGTCTTACGTTTTAAAATTTCGGCGCATTCAGCCGCTTCGTCCGCTTTTACATTAGTTCGTTGGAGATGGGACGGTGCAGGTAGCATCCTACACTAGCATCCGTCCCAAACTCTAAGGAACCAAGGATACCCCATTTTATGTGACGGCCAATTTTTTTGGAAGCAGTGCAATAAAACCGACCACACACAAAATTTCGAGAGATTTCTTTCAATTTTTTATACAAATACAAATCATTTATTCGTGGCAAATTTAAGATACAATTACATATAAGAGACAAATATACAAAAAATTACCACGAAATGGTCTCGCCTCAGCATAATGTCGACCCGAAAGTCAACGCTGTTCTTCCGGCCAGACCATTTTTGGGCCACGATCGCAGCGTGTAAGTATGGCCTAATAGTTTTACCACTTCGTATGCTTGGTTGATGCCGAAATGCAGCTTTCTAATAATTCGCTAAGCCGTAGACAGACACATGGCAAAATGCCTGCGGACCCCTAATAAAAATCTGTTCTATTACTAAAATGAATGATAGATTAAAATAGCTAGATTAAATAAGATAAAGTGTTGTGATTTGTCCTGATGATGATATTAATATGGACGATTAAAATAAGGTAATAAGTATTATTAGATTAGATTATAGAAATTAGAATCACGATATGATAATGATTGGAAAAGTATTTGACTTGACGACAGACATAAATTTAAACATTTTATTTCCCTGCATTTTTATATATATATATTTTTTTAAGTTGTTTTGTAAACACCGTACGTTACTTGCAGTCTTGTTTTAATATGTTTTAAATTGATTATTTCTTGTGTGTAAACGGTTGACTGGTGGGTTAAAGAGAGAGAACCTGGTGGGTTTTTCTTTGTTGCGCGTGCATCCTAGCACGTAAGTAAAATATTTATAATAATCATATATATTTAGTTATTTATATATTTACGTACCTACCTTTGAGATATTATGTCTGATGATGAATCTTTTCATTCCGCTTGTGACATGTCTGCTTCATTTCACTCACTTAATAGTACAATATCTGAGCTTTATACACTTAATGACTGTTTAACGGACACGTTTCAAAACTACCCGAAGAACTTAAACGTATGCCATATAAATGCACAAAGTATACCCAGCCATTATAATGATCTCCTTGAGTCTTTTTCCTCTTGCAATATTCACGCCATTCTCATATCTGAATCATGGCTCAAGCCCAATCTAATGTCTACTTCCTTCAGTCTTCCTGGCTATGTCTTGCTGCGTAACGATCGCGTCGGTAAAAGGGGTGGTGGTGTTGCCATATATCTTCGTAGTGATGTCCCTCTCAAAATTATTGCTAAATCCCCACCTCAATTTTCTAGGTCTATGGAATATCTGTTTGTCGAGATTTGCATAGGTGGGACCAAAATAGTTCTTGGAGTAATATATTGCCCCCCAACTGTCGACTATTTCGCAGATCTCGAAGCTGTGTTGGCCCCTTTAAGCACAGAGTACATGCATCACATAATCATGGGTGACTTTAATACAGATCTTGTTAAGGATAATGTTAGGACGCGCAAATTGTATTCAACCGTGGAGTCAGCAGACTTATCTATTCTCCCATTGGAGCCTACTCACAGCAATGTGGATACGTCGGACTCCTGGTTGGACTTGATATTTGTTTCGTCTATGAATCTTGTGGACGCGGCCGGTCAGATGTCGGCCCCAGGTTTTTCACGCCATGATCTTATTTACTTAAGCTATCGGGTCCGGCCACCAAAGCCGCATCGCGTCACTGTTAATATGCGTAGCTTCGCGAGGTTAGACATTGATGCGCTAAAGCGGGACGCGTGCCAGGAGGACTGGTCGTCAACGTTTTCGGCACCTTCAGTGGACGAGGCGGTGGATTCATTTAACCTGTCTGTTTTAAAGCTGTTCAACGTTCATGCCCCTATTCGGAAAGTAAAGATGAAGCGCCCTCCTGCACCCTGGATTACCAGAGCCGTCCGAATGGCTATGACAAGACGGGATCGTGCTTTTAGGAGATATAAGCGAGATCGTTGTGACGATAATTGGAGCATCTTTAAAGCAGCTAGGAATAAGTGTAATCAGATGGTGAGAGCAGCCAAACGTAATTATATTCACAGTAGTATAGCAGGTTCGTCCCCTGCCGAAACATGGAAGTTTTTAAAGTCGATCGGTATTGTCAAAACTAATACTTGCTCAACTACCTCTTCATTCTCTCTCAATGAGCTTAACTCTCACTTTGCCAAAACTTCATCTCTTGATCCTGCTACCTTAAGTCAAAGCATGTCTCACATTGCTGCTTTACCCTGTCCTTTAACAAAAATATTTTCATTCACTCCAGCCACTGATGATGATATACGTAAGGTGATTAAATCGATTAGGTCCAATGCTGTTGGCCATGATGAGGTGAGCAGACTAATGATTATAAGCATTTTAGAATGCATTCTCCCAGTTTTAACGTATGTTGTAAACTTTTCACTGTCTACTGGGGATTTTCCTTCTGCTTGGCGGAAAGCTTATGTCTTACCCCTTCCCAAAGTTTCTTGCCCCAGTTTGCTAAAAGACTTTCGCCCAATTTCCATTCTCCCGTTTCTCTCTAAGGTTTTGGAGGCGATCGTGCATAAACAACTTTCTGCCTATGTTTATTCAAATCAGCTCCTCTCCCCTTTTCAGTCGGGTTTTCGCCCGGGACATAGTACTTGCTCTGCTCTGCTCAAAGTCGTCGAAGACGTAAGGCAAGGCATGGAGTTATCGCAGGTAACTTTGTTGGTCTTAGTTGACTTTTCGAATGCATTTAATGTCGTTAGCCATGATCTTTTACTAGCATGCCTGGATCATTTGAGTATATCATCATCAGCAGCTAAGTGGTTCTCTTCTTATCTTCGAGATCGCCGCCAATCGGTTCGGGTCGATCAATCCTATTCTGACTGGCATAATCTCTCTTCTGGAGTCCCACAGGGCGGCATTCTTTCTCCTCTACTCTTTTCTATCTTTATTAATATGGTCACGCCTAACTTTGACTGCTCTTACCATCTTTATGCTGACGACCTGCAACTTTACATCCAGACAAATGTTAGGGACATTGATCATGCAGTGTCTTTTATGAACTGCAACTTAAACCGCCTCTCTCTATGGTCGCGCTCTTTTGGGATTGCGGTAAATCCATCCAAATGTCAAGCTATCGTGCTTGGGAGCCCCCGCATGCTCGCTTTGATGGATTCACCTAGTATAGCTCCGATCAGGTTTGAAAACGTAGACATCCCAATATCTTCTAAAGTGAAGAACCTGGGTCTGATCATGGATAGTGGCCTTACATGGGAACCCCAAGTCGCAGATGTATGCCGCAGAGTAACGTACACGCTGAGATCACTCTACAGGTTCAAGAATTTTCTGCCAGTAAGCACTAAGACCCTTCTTGTACAAGCTCTTGTCCTTCCTGTAATTGATTATGCTGATGTGTGCTACTCTAATATCGTACAAGCTTCGCTAAATAAACTTGACAGACTGCTGAACAACTGTATTAGGTTCATTTATGGTCTTCGGAAGTATGACCACGTGTCTGCTTACCGCAGGCAGCTGAACTGGCTTCCTATACGTGAGCGTAGATCTCTCAGGCTTTTGTGTACACTGTATTCCCTTCTTTTTGATCCTCTCACACCGGATTATCTCAAATCAAAATTTAAATTTGTTGCTTCTCGTCCCGGTTGCGATCTCCGTACGTCCCGCAGCCTTAAGCTCTTCATCCCCCCACACCGCACCAGTTTCATGGTAAATTCCTTCACTCTTCAGGCAATGCGCCTTTGGAATGACCTGCCTCTTGATATCAGAAAAGCTCAGAGCAAACTCGCCTTCAAGCACATGCTTCGCAAGCATTTACTTTCTAAGTTACGTGATTGATTAATCTTCGTGATGTTTCATAGTAGGTACACTTATATATATATATATATATATATATATATATATATATATATATATATATATATGTATGTATATGATATAAAGTATATGTGTAAGTTTATTTTATATGTATTATCTAGTGTTAATTAGATATTAGTAATTGTGACATGATTTTAATATTTTCTACAGCCTGCACCTAGCAAACCTCTCTTTTTGGCCCAGTGGTTGACTGGTAGAGAATGCCTTAAGGCATTAAGTCCGCCATTTGTACTTTTATTTTTGTGCAATAAAGTTTTAAATAAATAAATAAATAAATAAATGATGATAAGCAAAGCCCGGATGACGGGAGCACAGTGCACTTTCCCTTGTGCTGAATAAAGTCGATTATTATATCGACGGTAAATACTGATCAATCTGCGTCCAACATTGTTCGTATGGATGTCGATAGAATAGTCGATATAGTATTTAATAAGCACTAGGAAAGGTGCATTGGTGATAAGGAGGCAGGGCGTCTCAGCAAATGATCACGTAATGTGCAGATCTGCAGATTGATTAACGGAAGACTGTTTCATACATTTTACACGCAGCTTTCGTTAATCGATCTGTACCCCTTAATTTCTATAAATGGCACTGAAAAGTAAGTAGTTTAATATGCTCAGCCTACCTCTTTTGCGAAAACAGGCGGAATTTTATTCATGGATATATGTGTTACAGGTTTAGACGACCGATTGGCGTAGTTGGTAGTGACCCTGCCTGCTAAGCCGATGGTCCTGGGTTCGAATCCCGGTAAGGGCATTTATTTGTGTGATGAACACAGATATTTGTTCCTGAGTCATGGATGTTTTCTATTTATTATGTATTTGTATATTATATATATTGTTGCCTGAGTACCCGTAACACAAGCCTTATTGAGCTTACTGCGGGACTTAGTGACTTTGTGTAAGAATGTCCTGTAATATTTATTTATTTTAATATTTATTTACTTACGGTAAACGTTGGGCCCTTCGACCACAGCTCCCCTGTTCCTGGCCCCGTGATGACTTTGCCAGTTGTTGTATCCACCAACTGCGCAAACCATAACAATGTTCATCAAAAACATTCCGTATTAAAACATTCCATATTAAGGGAGACTCACGGTAGACCAGGGTGCGTAGCCAAGCCCTGGCCCTAGCTTAAGCCCTAGCGTATAGTCATAGTTTTTTTTATAAGAATAAGGTACACGGAATGTTCCGAAACATGTCGAGCTATATTCGACTTTATTTACGTGAGTAACCCGATATAAGTATTTTAATATGTCTGATATTCACGGGAGTTTTCTAATTTACATGACGCCTTCCGTTTTACATGTAAAAATTGACTAGCGTAGATTCTACTTCTGCAATGTCGTGTTTTTTTACAACTAGAAGATTTACTGACCACGTTTTGGGCTTAGACGAAAGATTATTATTATTTAATGCGTTCTAACATAGTTATTGCATTTTTTTCTTGGCATAATTAACAGCTTTCACTAAAAAAATCTCCAGTTTTTTTTTGTAATTGTACCTACTTCTAATGATCCCAAATAATTTTACGTACTACGCAGGTATCACAACTTTTTTTTGCTTGCAAAATGCAATTTCATACTTCCCGTTGAATTAAAACAACATACCAAAAAACAGTGGTACAATGAGAACTGCGTTTTTTATCACATCCGATGTTCCGAGTTTTCCGACCTTGTTGAAAATGTATACTCAATTATTGACTAAATCAAATTATTAGCTATCAACGGATAATAAATGAACATTTATTTTACGGATTAGTTAGCCTCCGAATTCTTGAAGTTCCGAAAAGAGGTCCCAAAAAAATGTAGGAACAAGTTCATAAAGTGGTTCACTCCACTACTCTCCCACTTTTGTGTCCCGATTAGGATGGCTTTTGGTTATTTGTAAGTCGGAACAGACAAAATGACAAATAGATACCTGTATTTTCACTTCTGGTACTTCTTTCCCGACATTTCCTACAGGTCCGTGAGGGCAAGGCACGATTATAGGTCCTACGCACTCTGTTTGTGCGTACAAATTCCACACCACAGCGTTTGGTTTCATTCTTGACTGAAATTTGAAAAAATCGTTAAGTCATCTTGATTTCTAGTAAAACCCTACATAATTTTATACTACAATAGTTCAGGTTCACCCTTATAATATAACACAATAATTGTTATTAATTTGAAATTTCACGAGATCGGATCGTAAACTTAGGTGCGACTGAAATAAGCGGTGAGATGAGTGCAAGTTGTATTGTATGCTCTGTCTAGAAGTTGAGCTGGGTGCTTACTTCGTTGTACTTACTTGGATTTGTTGGAGTATCTCAAACTCTAAGCTAGACCCAGTCACGACGATGGTGTTGAAGCTGGTTAAATCACAGGCCTTTGGGTGTCGAGCGATGCCGTTAACAAGAACTGGACTCGTCGTGCATACAACAGGCTGAAAATACAGAATCCTGTAGACATTTTCTGAGATACATATAAACTCAAAGTTGTATTCCCAAAAGGAGCATGGCACATGAAATCGCTTCAGGTTCGGGACCATTTATATTAATCAAGGGGCTTAAAGATTACTAATGTGTAATAATGTCGTGATAGGTTGTTATATCATTGCCATATCTCTCATCCTAAGCATACATATATGAGTAGGTACATTTCCGAAAACTACCATGCATGTGCATTTCAAAATTCAGAAATTCCTTCTGTTTACGAGATATTTTCATTGAAGAACCTTACCCGATATTTGTTGATGATGTCAATAGCGTGCTCGATGGTGATGGGGGCCGAGGACTGCACCTTGATGTGGTTGGCGGTGACCATGGCCATTGACGCCAGGTACGAGGATATCCACTGCACACTCGACAGGTTCAGAGTTGGTTCTATTTCTCTAGAAGACATGAAGTTCTAATTATAAGATAAACTACGTTATAGTAGAATCTAATAATCTTGTTCGAGAAAGGAAAACGAGGATTAGGCCGCAGTCTAACACGATGGTTAGACCAAGGCAGATTGCTATCCACCCCGATTCATTATGCCTGGGAAGTCGCAAAGGACCAAAATGCCTGGAAATCTGCAACTTAAATCATGCCATCTATAGAGGAGGTCACGACCCTCAGCACTGAAAAGAGCAAGGAGGATAATAGAATCTAATCATCTTTCTTCGACTCTATAAAGACGAGTTCACACTCACTTATTAGGAGCGAACATAGTAGGCATAAAACTATCTAATATTTATTGAGGATGACACAAGCTACCGAGAAGTAAATAATACACTCCATTGGAACTGTCCACTTAAAGCTATCTAATGAAGATTTTTATCATATAGAAATAGATGGACAGTCTGCATGAAGATGATACAAGGCGATTTGCTAACTCACTTTTGCTTGAGCATCTCGTAGAGACGAAGTATCTTGATGATGACGCTGTGCTTGAAGGCAGCAACCTTGGGCAGCCCGGAGGTGCCGCTGGTGCTGACGAGCCACGCGAACACCTTGCTTGTGTCAAACGTCGCCACTCTGAAAAAAAAAAATGGTTGCCTGTAAAGTCGGTATACGGGCGAAAGTTTTACGTGACAACGACTTTGAGTGGTAAAATACTGTGCTCGAGTGGAAGGGACGCGTGCCTTTCACTTTTTATGTCTGTCTCTCTCGCTCTTAGGCGGGCTAACCATGCCCGAGTGGAAGGGACGCGTGCCTCTCACTCGCTCTCATTGTGAGCGCATAACGTGAGCGGAGCGTAACGCAGTTTCTTGAAGTGTCACCCGGCAAACCAATTTATAAGACGTTGTCACGTCAAAATTAAAACGTAGCTGTTCTACTACTTCAAACTCTTCAAAGTATAAGTTCACTCATCCTAATTATTTAGAAACAATTTAAACCAGTTCCAGCTTTGTAGGCAGATAAGATATGAATACATCAATGAGGATTACCGCGAGTCGATTTTCCGCTAGGGCGCTAGTGAACGTGGGTCCTGCGGGAACATTTTAAACGTCACTTTGACATTTCTCTCATACTGACACAGGACCCACGGCTGATGAGCGACAATACGGTAGCTCACGTTACATTAAAAGATGAGTCACGTTTACTGAATAACGCGTCAATTTCTTTCGAAAGCGTAAAGGCACGTCTTAGTATAAATATTAGTCCGAATATTTGTGCCAACACGCCAACTGAGGTGCCACTTAACGTGATCACTGCCTGCGCATCACACACGCAGCACTTCGTTATCGCTCGATGTGAATAACACGCGCATCGTCCCGTTAGATCTTGATCTATCCCACAACCCAACAGTGCACACAGAGAACCTATTGATACGACTATATGGGTTTGTGTAGGATTGCGGCAATCCTAACTATATCTATTTAATTGAAAGAAAAATGGAGTGATGAGGATGTCGTCGAGCTGAATTCGAGCCCATGACCTCTCTGACCACCGGTCAGATCGCTCTGCCGTTTGTTTACATTGTTTAGAAGTGACAGCGATTTTACAAGTGCTTGATACTATCGGTGAATGTCGCTACGCGTCTCCCTAAGGCGTGTTACCAAATGAAAGAAATAGTGGAGATATCCGATGGGGTTGATCAGGCGTCGTCGAAAGCTCAATTAGCAGATCGACTTGGTTCGACTCCTGTTCAACGCGCGGACTTTTTCAATTTTTCTTTCAATTACATTTTTTTTTAAGCTATTGCATAGCTTCTATCGCGGGCCTTGAGCGCGGGGACCGAATCCAGAAATTCCGTAACGAAAAAAAACCTGACGCTCCCCACTCCGACGGACCGAAACCGACTTTATTCACTTTGTTACAAAGTTCTTTATCGGGGAAAGGATATATCTCCATACGAATGTCGCTAAGTGTCATATTCTATACAAAATATTGAGGACAGTAGCCCTTATTACCAGAGATACGGCGATGTCAAACGTCAAAATAAACACTATTATTTTTTCCCGCCAGAATCAAATATGTTAAATCGATTTTGTAATCGATGCATAATATAGGGTAAGTGTACCAGTGAATGAACCCTTAAGGAAATTTACAACTTCAAAAATTTATTTGAGACATATTATAACATTTAAAATGCAAATGTCGTGTTTTTATACAAAATAAACTACTCCAGTTTAGTTATATTGCTTTGTTTTTAAAGTAGGTGTCTATTATTTAAAGTTACAGGACAAATTAGGGAAAAAACGGGAAATCACCAGTGAATGAACACCATTTTCTAGTTAATGAACGGGTTCGTTCCAATAAATGAACTACGATAACAAGTTATGCTTTATTTATGAAAATATTACAAATTTGTACATATTTATTAAATAGAAACTATTTAAATGCTCATTTAAGCAGGTAATTATTACTTTGTCGTCATTTTGACACAATTAACGTGATAATAAACAAAAAAATAATTTGAAAAAACTTTTAACGATTACTCTAAATGAAACATTTAAAACTTTCGCGATTTGAACACATATTTAAACATAATTATTTAACGGGTCTAACGCGAATTAACTTGTTTACCTTATTTACCGACGTTTCGACACAGGTTTCACTGGTCATGGTCGCGGCTGACTGATGTCCCAGCAAAACACAAATCTCTGTTTTGACATTTTGCTGGGACATCAGTCAGCCGCGACCATGACCAGTGAAACCTGTGTCGAAACGTCGGTAAATAAGGTAAACAAGTTAATTCGCGTTAGACCCGTTAAATAATTATGTTTAAATACTCTAAATGAGTTAAACTGATCTGCAAATGAATAAAGGCCACGTCTGGAACAAGTAGGTTCTTCCAATATTCTTTGATATCGTTATAATGTACTTCAGCGACATCTTCTAACTAAGGTTTTATGAATGTAATTATGTTATTGACTGCAGACTTTTTCCTGAGGAAAATTTTATACATTTTCTTTTCTTCGTTTACGATCAGAATTTTACCAACAAAGTACTTTTTTCGTTTCTGTGTATTAAAACCTACTATAACACATTTCCCTCATTTAGATTAAGATGAGTCATAACAATAATTTTCAACTGCTGTTAACTCTTCATCTTCATTTTTCTTATTTGTCTGCTCTTTTCTCAGCTTTTTTATGCCAGTTTGTCGTTCCACAAGGCCCGAAATTTTATTTGCCTGAAGTATGATTCTGTTTTGATTTACGTTTCTTTGGTTCTGTACTCTGATTATCTTTAACATCTATTTTGTTTCTTATATGTGTGCTGTTACTTTTACTTGTTTGTTCATCGTAAGCTTGTTTAGTCATATAATTTAAACTTTCGTGAGACATATTGATATTAAATTGCAACGGTTAACACTCACGTATTTTTATCACAATAGGTTATAGGCAATAGCGTATTGTTTAGTCATAGTTTTTTGTTGTTTAGGCTTATCTTGCTGCCTTTTTTTGCTGTTGTTGTTCCTTTTTAAATTGCATTGCTTTTTGTTTATATTTTCTGCGTTGGTCTAGTTCGTCTTCTTTCCTTTTCTTCTCTTCTTGATTTTTTTTCATATATTCTTTCATTATATTTATAACCTGTTAAACCAAATGGCATTGGATCTTTCTTTTTCACTATTCTTTGTTTTTCTGGTATTTTGGGATACGATAAATTGACTTTGGTATGCCAAATGCCGTACTTGCCTTACATACTTATAGTTCTCCACTTGCAATAGCTTTTAAAGCTTTGTCTAGAGTTTGTGGTGAATATTTAAACCTCCGATATTCTTTTTTTGTGTTTCCATTTTCTAAAACAGTTAAAATATATAATCAGCGAGATTTTTCATTCAATGAATCAAAATTTTAAGCAAAACAAATTTATGTACTTAAGGTAGTTCATTCATTGGAAAATGTGAACCATTGAATGAACCTACTTTTAACCTTGTGTTCGAACACTGGGCACTTAAAAGATAACTAAATTGTTTTATTATTGCTGTAAGTTATATTTTATTATAATAACGAAAACGCAAGAAATTGCGTAAAAACTGAAACACATTGTTCCAGTGAATGAACCCCCCGGTTCATTCACTGGATTTATCGTGTTTTAGGATCCAATAAGTGAATACTCGATTAAAAACCGATTATAACCATGATTTATCATTAAATTACATTCACATAGCTCAAATATGATCTTATTATTTAAAAAAAACATACTACATGTGCAGAAAATATACTATACAACTATAATAGTTCAATAGGTAGATGGTGACTTACCCGTTTCCTTATAAGCGCTTCATACAAAAAATCGTAATACGCGACACGTCAACTTCACATCACCAATACTTTAATACTGTTGAGCAGGTGTCAACCGGAGTGTAACCACAATCTCACAAATAATGTCGGTAATTTGAAAAAAAATACTACCCTCGGCATAAATATGCAGAATTCTTGTTTTACGAGAAATTGTTCGTTTTGTTCATTTACTAGAAATGTTCATTCACTGGTACACTCACCCTACTGGCTGGATCGAATTAAAGGCAAAAGGCGCCTAATTTTTTATTTAGACTGCGAATCGTTTTGTTTTTTTAATCGATATCTTAGTGCAAATGCAAAGTCGTACTAAGTACCATTTTAAATTTGTGAATTTAGCACGTTAGTGCACAACGGAATAAAGTGGAAATTTCATTGGCATAAAATGATAAAATGATAAATATCTTTATTTTTCAATTTAGGCACATTACAATGCACTTATGAACGTCAAAAAAAAAAGCTACTACCGGTTCTATCCCTACACCACAGCCCGAGAAGATTAAGAAATATTAGTACCTACAAAGAAGTAGAGTATCGAAATATGCCTTTGTCTTGTTTATCAAATATTTTCTATTGGTATATTAGATTTGTTCCTTATTGTGATAATCACAAAGGTGACATTGCTGCGTGCTGTAAATATTGTTCGAAGACGATGATCACCGTATGTTGTTCGCCTATAAAAAAGCTCTCTTTCACTGCAGACGAAAATGTACCCAAATTTATTTTAAGTTTGTATTGTTCAGTAGTGTCATAAACAAGCAGAAATTAAACTTAAGTACATATTTGTCACTACTGACGAAAGTGCACAAAAAATACATACCTAACTGTGTTTTTAGGAAATTAGTTGAAAAGTGACCAATGTGCCGGGATCCATTAAATCTATGTAAATATGATATGTTTAATGCTGTCATAAAGGTCATTGGGCGTTTTTGACCCGCTTTATGAAAGTTCGCGTACAGAGACCAAACCAATTTTATATTAAAGAGCTTAGTCCCGCTTCTCAAAATATATTAAAATTTTCAATTTATCGGCCGGAGGAAAAAAGTTATTCAAAAAAATAGACTGAGAATTTACCTATAATTTTTCAAAATTTTTGTTACGGAAACAGTATTTATATACATTCTTTAAAAGAAAATGAGGAAATATTCATGTCAATGTATCAACTTCATTCCGAAGGTACGCAGAGTGCTAGAATTAGTAATTACAAAATATTTTTGCAATGAATATTATTAATATTTTAGCGAAACTACATTGTACACACAACTCGTATATAACATGATACAGATATTCTTATTGCTTATTTTTCGTAACATATATCAGTGCTTCAACACCTGCAGGAGCCAACATAAAGCCACTTGTTTAGTTAACAATTAACTAATTGTAGTTATTAATTAAGCATTCAAAGTGCTACTTATCGCTAGATGGAGTGACAAACATTAATTTTAGCGCGTTTCGTCACATCGGTCTAGCTCCGTCATAAAAACGTATTTACCTGCACATGACAATCAATAGTCTATGAAATACTGAAAAAAAAAATTGACAGTTGTCATTCTTCAAAATAATAAATCGTTTTATAAATTGTAAGGCGATAATAAAATATATTTCTGTCTGTTTTTCATAAAATATTGGTAAATATGTACGAAAATATTGGTACATGCCGCTCTGGGTTGAATAGAAGTTTTTGGAGTGTAGCTTTCCCACCAAGGCGCCTGAATAGGTGCCTAAGCGTTGTTGCAGCGATGTAAGTACGTTTTACAAAATTCACCTTAGCTATAACTCTGGGGCTTTGATAACTGCATTGCCATTTACTTTGTCCTTTTTTTGGTTTCAGGCTAGTTGTCGTCTGTGCCAAAAAAAGACCCATCAAATACTAATTTAAGCTGAATCGCTCTTAACGTATTGCACATTTTGAAGACCTAAAGATTATCACCTTATGCACTTTCACAAGAAGAACATGATGATTAATGGTCACATACAGGTAAGGTGTTCGTAATAAACATTGTATATACATGGGATCTATTTCACTACGATGAACACAAATAAGAAAACATCTCATGAAAAAAGGTCCCATACTCGTACCAGTCCCTCCATTCCTGCTGTTTACACAATCAGTATTATGCGCGCGGTGTGTATAGGCACAGGTTTCGATTTGTAGCAGCTTCCGTTCCATTGGCGTTTGCAGCCATCGACGTTAATGAATTCTCATGTATGATAAATATACGAAGAGAAAATATACTAGCTTTGAGAAAATACAGACATTTGAGCCTTTTGGAGTTTTTGGATCTTCACTAGGTCGCCCAGGTACTTATGAGGCAAGTATGAGGGATTATCTGATGATGAGATCCATAAGAATTAAATGGAACTTCTCAAATGCACAACTGCCCATGTATGGTGATTTTAGTATTTTAGGTAGCAATAACTAAACTACCGCTGCAATATCACGAATTCATGTGAATGTGAATTCATTGTGAATGTGAATGCAGAAGGCGCAGCCGTTCACGATTTTTTATCAAACTTCAATTCAAGAACGAATTCCGTCTTTTTTAAGGGTATATGTAAATATGTATAGCACATAGCATACATTTCATTCTGATCTGATGAAGGATTCCATTAAAAATGAGGGAACTCTTCAATTTTCTTGTGACAGGATTGAAGGAAATCCTAACTTAGATTTCGCGTAGGGTCGAATCCTACTACTTATTCGATTATAATAATTAAGGATTGCCATCTTTTTTTTTTTTTTTTTTTTTTTATGCTATAGGGGGCAAACGAGCAAACGAATCACCTGATGGTAAGCGATTAACGTCGTCCATGGACACCCGCAACACCAGAGGTGTCGCAAGTGCGTTGCCGGCCTTTAAGGTGGGAGTACGCTCTTTTCTTGAAGGTTTGAAGGTCGTATCGGTCCGGAAACACTGCTGGCGACAGTTCGTTCCACAGTTTAGCTGTGCGAGGCAGGAAGTTTCGGGAAAAGCGCACAGTTGAGGACTGCCAACCATCTAAATGGTGAGAGTGGAAATCTTCTTCTTCCTAGATCAGAAAACAAAAAAAAACCTGCATTTTGTTCTGACAAAACCACACAACACACTGACAAGCTTAAGCTCAACATCAGAACCCCACTTTGGTATCGGAGAGGATACAATTCTGCCATTAAACATTTTTGCTATAGTTATATTATAAAATAATTTATAGTATTAATAATTCACAATATGTTTTATCTCTTTTTCATGCGCCGAAATCCTCCTGGCATCGAAAGGCAAAGTGAGTTGCACGCGCAAGACGTTACGTTATTATTTCAAGTTAAGTATATTTACACTCACTATTCAAGACATTTATTGGTAAAACTGTACAAATAAACTTTAGTATTATGAAAGGGCCATAATACCAGTAGGACCACATGAGTAAAGTAAAAAGTAAAGTAAAAGTAAAATATTCTTTATTGCACCACATATGAGACAAAAGACAGAACAAATTCACAAATTATATAAAGGTAGCAACAGGCGGTCTTATCGCTATAAGCGATCTCTTCCAGACAACCTTAGGGTAGCAGGAGATAAGTTGCAAAAAACAAAAACAAAATGAGATTTGCGTTTATTATGAATCTGAGATATGTTACCTAGTCCACATGGAATACAGCTTCATTATTCGAAATCATGTTGAATATGTCGATATTTGTGTTAAGCACGCAGCTGAAAGTGGATCAGATTAATATTTTCGATATTTAGGACCAACCCATTAGTGTTAAACCACGATGAGATGTTTTCAACTGCCTGACATAACTTGCGTTTTTGGCTATGTACACCGATGAGTTAAACTATAATACAGGTACCATCGGCAAACATTACGGCTAGAGCCATTACCGCTAGAGCCATGGGCGTGTATACCAAAATCGCGAGTTCGAATCTCGCCCGAGACTTTTTCCACTGTTCGTTTTATTTGTAAGGAGTGATGAAATCCGTTTCTAGTTCCTTGTATATATATTTTTAACGCTAAAGTGCGAGGTGCCGTTGGACAGGTATTTAAAAAGAATAATTAAAAAAAACTCCCTTTCCTCCAAGTTTTGAACCGCAAGTCCAAACAATATTTAAAAAATCATAAAGTAGACTTCAGGTTGCAGGTTTGCAGAGGGTAAAAGCTTTCTCAGGGAGCTGTGTCGTCACCTGGTAATTAAAGTAGAGCTTTATATAAACTTTCAAGACGTTATACCTACGGAATCCTGAGCGTGGCTCAACACGTTCTTTGCAGATTTTTAAGGTTCCGTACCCAGAATGGCAAAAACGGTAACCTTATAGTTTTGTCCGGTCCGCCTGTCTATCCGTCTGTCTGTCTCTATGTCTGTCCGTCCGTATGTCACAGTGTATTTTGTGTGCCGCTATTTAGTTTTGCGTATTCATTGTGAAAAAAAAATGTTTAAGGGAGGCACCCCCCCAACCAATACATTATGGAACTAAATGTAAAAAAAAATCATTTTTAGCAACCATGTGCTTGTGGCACATCACCTGATAGGTCTTTAGAAATAACTTAAAGGTTGCTTTAAATAGGTGCACATTTGATTAAAAGACTTTCAAGACGGTATACCTACGGAATCCTACTCTGAGCGTGGCTCAACACGCTCTTTGCAGATTTTTAAGGTTCCGTACCCAGAATGGCAAAAACGGTAACCTTATAGTTTCGTCCGGTCCGCCTGTCTATCCGTCTGTCTGTCTCTCTGTCTGTCCGTCGGTATTTCACAGTGTATTTTGTGTATTTAGTTTTGCGTATTCATTGTGGAAAAAAAAATGTTTAAGGGGCCTCCCTTAAACATGTTGCTAAAAAAAACATTTTTTAGCAACCATGTGCTTATGGCACATCACCTGATAGGTCTTTAGAAATAACTTAAAGGTTGCTTTAAATAAGTGCACATTTGATTAAAAGACTTTCAAGACGGTATACCTACGGAATCCTACTCTGAGCGTGGCTCAACACGCTCTTTGCAGATTTTTAAGGTTCCGTACCCAGAATGGCAAAAACCGTAACCTTATAGTTTCGTCCGGTCCGCCTGTCTATCCGTCTGTCTGTCTCTCTGTATGTCCGTCTGTCTGTCTCTCTGTCTGTCCGTCCGTATTTCACAGTGTATTTTGTGTATTTAGTTTTGCGTATTCATTGTGGAAAAAAAAATGTTTAAGGGAGGCACCCCAACCATGTGCTTGTGGCACATTACCTGATAGGTCTTTAGGAATAACTTAAAGATTGCTTTAAATAGGTGCACATTTGATTAAAAGAATATTTTCAGAAATAATCGCTCTCAAAGTCTGAAAAAGTGTCTCTAACTTTAGAACGAAAGACCAAAAAATGTGAAAAAATCAGGAAGATATCAGACGAACTTACCGCTAACTTCATGACATTCTATAAGCCAAACGCATGGACTGTCATTGACGACTCTTCCGTCAATCGATATGTCTCATACAATATCATTTAATAGTGGTTTGAAAGTTATAATTAGGTTTTTAGGGTTCCATTCCATACCGAAAGGGTAAAACGGGACCCTATTACTAAGACACCACTGCCCGTGTCTGTCTGTCTGTCTGTTGTCTGTCTGTCATCAGGCTATATTTCATGAACCGCTATAGTTAGACAATTAAAATTTTCTCTCATGATATATTTCTGTTGGCGCTATAACATCAAACACTAAAAACAGAATAAAATAAACATTTTAGGGGACGTCTATACGGCAATTGTGATTTTTTGCCGTTTTTATAGATAATGGTTCGGAACCCTTCGTGTGCGAGTTCAAGGTACTCGAACTTGGCCGTTTTTATTATTATTAGGGAGTATCTGTGTTGTAAATACGTATGGAAAGGCAAAGAAAATTGCAAGTTGAGTTAATAAATATTTTCAAGATGTTACAACTTTATGGGCACTGCAGGTGTCCTTGGTCACTTTTTCTGTCGTACATAAATAATAAATAAATAAAAAATAAATATTGCGGGACAGTTTTACACAAATCGGCCTAGTCCCACGGTAAGCTCAATAGGCTACACTACCGACTGTCCATCATCATCATCATCATCAGCCTATCGCAGTCTACTGCTAGACATAGGCCTCCCCAATTGCACGCCACTGTATTCGATTTTCGGCTGCTGGCATCCAGCAACTGCCAGCCATCTTGCGCAAATCGTCACTCCACCTTGCCTGAGGGCGTCCTACACTACGCTTGCCGAGACGCGGTCTCCACTCAAGAACTCGTTTACCCCAGCGGTTGTCGGTTCTACGGCTAATATGGACAGCCCACTGCCACCTTAGCTTGCTAATACGGTGGGCTATGTCGATGACTCTGGTTCTCTGCCGGATCACCTCATTTCTGATTCGATCCCGCAGAGAGACGCCGAGCATAACCCTTTCCATAGCCCGCTGAGCGACTTTAAACTTGTGGACCAGCCATACCGTCAGTGTCCACGTTTCGGCTCCGAACGTGATGACGGGTAGGACGCACTGATTAAAGACTTTCGCCTTTAAGCACTGTGGGATAGTGTGCGTCCGTTAAACGTCGCCAGGGTCAGTCGGTTGTGGTGGCGTCCCGTAGCCCAGAGATTCTTCGCACCCCCTGCCCTGCCGTTACCGTAGTCGCCACCATAACCAGGAATAGCGGAGCTTCCGGGAACTGGGGGCCGTGGCCTTTGTTGTGGTGTCTTATGACACCACAACAAAGGTATGGGCAAACCCCCCATAAGGGGTTTGCCCAAATCCCAAATGCCCAATCGCCACGCTGGGCAAGCGGGTTGGCGATCGCAGGGCGTAGCTTCTTGCACTGTTGACGCTGCTGCCCGTCACCAGCCTGTTGGATTTAGCTTCGCCTATTTAAGATGGATATACCGCCATGGTCGCCAAAGCCTCGTCTGTTAATCAGCAGGGTGCACCACGGGCAGGTGAGGTTGGCAATTGGCCGTTAAGTTAATGTAATGTAATGTTAAGTACATGACATCTCTTTCAATTAATAATATTGTTATTTATACTTCCAGATAGTCCAAGTCCGACTTCAGTAAGACGAAAGTAAGTCGTATTCGAAAGACGAAACATCAGACAAAGGATCAATATCCAAGCAATAAGAAAAGCTGCAAAGGATTTTTTATACAATATATAAGAATTGTATTTTTTGAATTGTAAAAAATAAATGCTAATGTGCTTAAGAATACAGAACAAATGGTGGGAATATTTGATAATGGTGGGTATATATATTTTTTGCGTGGTTTGCATTTCATTTCATTAATATTTTCTTATTCATTACTTCCAATATAGTAATTGTGTTCTGTATTCCAATGCACTTTAATTGTTTTTGCGTAATTATTTGTCATAGCGTGGCGTGCAGTGTCTTAGTTGCATTTTGTGTAGTGTGCGCACTCAGGATGCTCATGTATGTACGAGTTCTCTGTACATTTACTTACTTGTGACTAACATTAACACGTTGACTGTCCGTGCATTACATGTAATTCACTATTGGGACTTATGGCAAGTATGTGTTGGTATATATACATCTGACGTCCATGCATTACATAAAATGCACTTTCGTTGATATGGAGGACAGCCAAAGTGTTAACGTCACGCTGCCCGCCTCGCTGTACGTCCCGCTCGAGGGCTGCATACTGGCGCGGTTGCATGGAGCAAGCGTAGGCACAGTTAACCAATTGGAATCCAAAGGGTTGACTGTACTTAGGTCTTGCACTCACGCAAAGTCAGTAGGGAGCCTGCGTTCGCATATACATGTAGGATTGTTTCTCTGTAGTCTGTGATAGATATATCTATCCCTGGCATTGTACCTACGCCGCAGATATATCCTTCGTTGGCGTCAAAAAGGTTTAATAAAGTAATACTAACTGTAAGGCTTAGGTTTATTTAACCTTTTCGACGCCGCCAATTACGGATATATCCACAGCAAAGGTCCGAACGTCCAAACGCCGTATTTATCCGTCAGATACCAGAAGGCCTACCACGAACCACGAACGAAGTTTCACCTCTGTCGCACTTGAGTGAGAAATCACAAGTGCGAAAGGGAGGTATACTTTCGTTCGCGCTTCATGGTAGGCGCTCAGGGCAACAAACCTACATGTATGCACAAGCATATAGTTTAATTTCAGTTTGACAATTCGCGGTGCTTGATGTTTGATATGGCTCAATAAGGTCAACTCATCTTTCTGTCAAAAGTTATATCTATGATCATATCTCTGATCAGTGATCATAAATCTATATGCCTAACTTTTTCTGAAGTAAACCTGCGTAAATAAAAATAGAAGCATATAAATCTATGATCATAGATATATGATAGTGTAATATGGACCATTGAATAGCTAGGATACTTTATATTAACCTTTTCGACGCCATGTCCAACGCACAAGCTTTCACTCACACGCCACGTCATCGGAATGTCAAAACTGAAGTTGAAGTTGAACTTTATATTTTACCAGTGTAGGTTTATTTTACTCAGTGGTTTGTGACCGATATATCGGCCATTGGCGTTGAACCTGCGGTGGCAATATATACGCCTTTGGCGTGGAAAAGGTTAATACTTATCCGTCCCTGCAAACCTACCACGAACATCGAAAACTGGCATTGAGAGGAATACTTCTTTGTCACTCCAATATGCAAGTGTGACACAGATGGACACAAATCGTTCACAAAACGTTCGATTTTCGTGGTATAGGCCTAACCCCCCCCCCCCCCTCCCCTAACGTCTCACGACTCTAAGTACATGACTTTACAATGAAATAAATGAAATAAGTTCCCTACAAGCGGAATGAAGCCGGGAATTGGACCCTAAAAATCGTGTCGTGTAGTACTAGCATAAGGTGAATAAAGTAAAGTGCCACCATCGACAACCAACAAATAAACACAGACAACAGTCTAACTCATACTTGATATGATGAGTACGAAGGTACTGATACTCGTACACATTAATAGCATGCTTATTAGCAAGCGGGGAAGTGGGAGGGGCCCCGCTCCCAACCCCTCTTGTTAATAAGCAGGCTTATTAGCAAGCTAATAAGCACAAAGCATGCTATGAGCATGTGTAACAGTAGGTTGAGTATTTGTTTAATTGCGATGGAGATCTTTTCTGACCGCTTTTGTAGTATACGAATATCAGGAGTTTCCACGACGCGTCAAGAATTTATCGCCACGTTATAATACCGTGGGAAATCGTAATGTAAGGAGTATAAAGACTCTTTTACATTAACAAGGTATAGGTATAAGATTTTTATGGAGTATAATGCAGTCAGTCTCCAATCGCCCAAGGGGTAGCGCTGCCGAATACGAGATGCTTTGGGCATACAACATCATCGATTCATCTCCGCATGCCAGTGCCAGTCTCGCATTAGAGTGGAAGCCTCAAAGCGGAAAGCGTGCTCGTAGACGCCCTGTTCACACGTGGCAGCGGAGCCTGTAGAGCGAGTTGCGAGCCGTAGGACTGCATGCTTACCACGAACCTCAACCTCAACCAACCTCTTTGTGACTCCAATATGCAAGTGCGACAGAGATGGAGATACAAATCCGCAATCGATCTATTTTCGTGTTATAGGCCCTGAGCTGGACCGAAGGCAAGAAGTTTGCTCAAAAAATATAATGGCATGAGAGGATCTTGCGGATACCCTATGCACCTCCAGGGTGTCCCAGGATCTATATACAACAACAACAACGCCACTCATTTAGCACGGTGGCTAAGCTCTACTAAGGTTTATTTTACTTATTTATTGCTTTATCCCCTAAACGGCGAAAAGTGGCCACTACCTATTTTCTTTTTAGGTGATAGATAAAGCTATCCCCCAATAAGGGCGCCACTGGACGGTCGGCGCCCTCTTATATTGATATTTATTGTGCATTGAAATAAAGTTTTTAAAAAGTATTCAAAATGTTTTATTAAACAATAATTCTGTTAGTAGTAGATAAATATTGATTATATTATTAAAATTAAATATACCTACCATACCTAAAGGTATTTTAGGTAGATACTCTAGGTACATTTTATTTAGTGGTCCCAAACCAGTTTGCATAGTTTAATATAATTGGTGGAAAATATTCATTCGGTATTGTTTTTTCCGTAGTGAAATCGAGTGACAGTGAGGTACGAGTATTGTGAGAGAGACATTGGACAAGAAAGAAGGATATCGAGTTCAGCAAATAATCATGTAATTCGATTTTACCTAAATGTATTTAATAAAAACGTGATTCACATTTCTATGTAACTATTAAGGCCAGTAATTGCACAGAGTTGATTCTAACAAATAATTATATTATATATATTTTTCTCTATTGCTTGAATTAATTTCCATCAGCCCTAGAAATAGACAAAACTTCTTAGACAGAACATTTTGTTTGATAGTCAACGTTCAGAAATTAACTATGTTTACAATCCTTACATTTCAAAAGTATTTTTGATCGTTTAAAAGCACCTATATGGAGCCAGCATTTACTTCACCTACTCGCCGGTAACTCGGTTCATCTACTTAATACAAGATGTCGCTGTTGTGGCGTGACATCAAAATGCAAAATAAAAATATTTCTGCACACATTCGGCCTCCAGTGTTATATAATAAATAAAATCTATGATTAAACCTTATAAATAAATTATCTTTCAATTGTCTACTGTATAAAATAAAGTGCTCATTTTGCTACCATGGCTCCATCTAGAGACAAGTAGAAAAATCAAAGCGTAGTTAATTAACGCTAATCGCAATTAATTAACTAAAACAAACCCTTATTCCTCAATTCTCCCATGCCCTGCAGGAATGCGCCCTATACCACTGAGTTGCAGATACATTTATCTACACATCTAGCTCTATTTCGTCTGTGTACGCCGTGGGTCAAATGCCCGAACAAAATGCCCAATGACCTTTAATAATAAATAAAATCCCACTAATATTATAAGCGAAAAATTTTTAGAGGGTTTTTGAAAGTTGCAATAGAGTATTAAATTTAGTAAATTGGAAGTTGTATTTATGCAATGTGATTTAAAAATGTCGATAGCGTGATGTAAAACATTTGCAATTAATGCAAACTTCATACGTTTCAAATACTTTAAACGTGTACTACTACGTGATTTCCCGTTTAAGAAGCATATTACGGTAAATTTAAGTTGATTAATTCCAACAGTTATTAATAATGTTCAAAAATCCAAAAAATATTTTAATTCAGGTACACTGGCGCCATCTATTTGATTAGATATGAAGTAAGTGAATATGCCACGACAAATTCATGGTTTTATGGCAATATTTTTCTAATCAGCAGAACTTATTTTAAATAAAATTGTGCCACATTTAATACGTTTATCGGAAGAAATGGGCACAAAGGCATAAAAGGTACATTTTCCCGTTCATATTATGTTTATTACACTGCCATCTATATATTACACGTAGAACTACTTAAGAGCTGTAGGTATCTAACTGTTTCGTTCTAAGGAAACATACTAAGCCGCGAAGTCTTCTAGATTTGTTTGATGGCGCTGTTAACAGTTTAGTAGGTTTTGTCAAACAAAATCTATGAAATGAAATGGGTAACCTAATGGTATAAATTGAATATACTGAAAAATTAATCACAGCCAGTTACTTAAAAACTGAATTACATATAAAAAAAACCCAAACACAAGTCTTATTATAATAACCCGTATTTCGCCATTCTTGGTGCAAAAGAGCCCAGAACACTAGCGGCATTTCCATGCTGGATGGCTACGGACAACCTTGGATCGGGCTCCTCTCCCTTTTGTCTGAGTCGACGGCTCATGTCATGCAGAACAATTTGGGTTCCCCCAAAGCAGCCCGCAGTCTCCACTACCAAAGGTATGAACATGTATTGTATCCATGTCCTACAGACCTAAGTTGGTTATCCACGAATGTCATCTGATAATGATAATGCTATAAGTTCATGAAAAGACAAGTTGCATGGATAGCGCGACGGTGATTGCTGTCAAATGTGAGTAACTGTATAGAATTATCAGAAATTTACACACAAATGTAACAATGTGTTGGCCTATTACGTAAGTATCCCGCTATCCGTTTGGGATCTTATCTTAGAAGGGAGCGCACACTAATGCCGCTTCGCCGCCGCTAAAGTTTCGGCAGAGGGCTCCTGCCACGTGGGAAGTGCGAGTAATATGGGTAGTCGAAAATGTGCTGACGCATGTAGCATCCCACACCAAACACCGCCCCGTCTCCCATAGCACCAGCGTCACTCCATCTTGCTATCACTGCGCCTAAACTCAGTGGCTCCAGAACGGAATGAACAGCCGCTGACTGACAGACCTCAGGACAATATCATTGAGGCTATAGTGACAGATACGCGGAATCCAACCACTACAAAGAAGGCAACTCAATGTATAATATGGCTAAGCTTAGATTTTTTCGTATGATTACTATACTTAAAAGGCTAAAAATTACTGAATATGCACAACTTGATGGATTAGGATGGCACTTATTACAGTTCTATCTATATGCCACTAATCGAACTAGGTATCGCCTATATCCTCCCTAAATTGATTTGATTAAAATTATTTTAACTTTGCGCAAAAACATTCTTAGATCATGTCGTTAGATTTAGATACATTTTACTTGGCATCTATTTTATTTTTGTTGTCAAGTCAAGTGAAGCAAACTGATGTTGCGTTAGTGAAGCAGTCACAAAACCAGAGCACGGTTTCTTCAATTAAATTTTGGACAAATTTCCATGCTATGCTAAATTGTAAAGATGAACTCTTATCTGTTACCATTTCAAAGTGAATTAAAAACGCTGAACGGATTAAGGTGAAATTTGGTATAGGGATGTTTTGACTCCTAGGAAAGGACAGGATAGTTTTTGTTACGGAAATTATCCTATATAGAGGTGCAAAGCGGAAAGAAAGCAAGTGAAATAGTCAATTCAATACTGTGCATTGCACTTTTTTACAGTAGTTTTGTTTTTATCTTATGTTGAGTAGGTACATGCGAATAAAGGCCTATGCCGAACCTATCATAGGATCGTCCTTGGATAAGACATACTTACCTACTACCTAATGAAAGTTTATATGCGCGACGTAATTATTTTGGTATCCTCGCAATGTTTTTCTTCACTGGGAAGTAAGTTGTAATCAGGTATCGAATGGCATTCCATGGGTTAAATTCAGTGAGCTTAAGACATTGTTTTAAACTGTGATCAAAAACACTCGGCCTTGATTACTTATTTAATTAAAAGATACGAGTAATTTATGTAAACTTGGACGTACTTTTTACCATATCTACAAAGTATTCCAACCACTGAAAGATTAATATGTGGTAGATACAAAGAGACATACAGCTGTACAAAAATGCTGCTGATTCGATTAAATGCGTAATCGGTATCGTATTGTGATAAGCAGAAAAAATTAACAAAAAATTTTTGTCAAAAAAACATTCAGTCCTATTTTTTCTAAATCAGATTACAATATTGATCACCAGCATTTTTGGTATATCCTGAATTATTAACGAGAAAAAATAATAACAGGTTACTGTAGTTGCAAGTTAGTTATTTGTTTTATACGGCCCCGGAATTTAATTAGCAATTTACAGTTCAAGTCAATTTGGTCTTTAATACTTATGCTAATAAAAATACACTACCAAACATTATAATACTACGCAGACGAAGTCGCGGGTAACAGCTAGTCACTAATAATGGTAACTTTGTAACTTTACTGTTAGAAATAAAACTGAAAAGGACCAATTCCCTTAAAAATACAAATAGCTCTTAAATGCTACAATTAACTTTTTTTTTACTAGTATAAATCTATCTTTCGCTCGACTAATATTTTGTGTAGCCGCCATCAGCTGCTTTTACGGCTGCTAAGCGAGTTTTCATTGAACTCACGAGGTTTTAAGAATAGTTCCCCCTAGCCTCCGTAGTATTAGTGTAGTAGTATTTGTTGATGAATATGTCCGCGTAAACTATTATTGCTTTTTCAACCGACTTCAATATTTCTAAAGGAGGAGGTTCTCAAATCGTCTGTTAAGTTATTGCATAGCTTCTATGGCGGGCCTTGAGCGCGGGGACCGAATCCAGAAATTCTGTAACGAAAAAACCTCACGCTCCCCACTCCGACGGACACGGAGGTGTGGCTTGAAGGCCTTGCATCGTCTAACGTCGTTTCAGTTCGGGTTGTGTGCTTGTTTATTTATTTAATAATAGAAAAAATTGTTTTCTTATCGGTCACCACGCTCAAAAAGTGTAACTTGAATTAATATCAAAGAAAAAGAAATACTGCATGAATAAAATAAATAAATAATTATAATTGCATAAGTTGATACAAAATGATATGCAATAGCTTTACCGTGGCAGTCTCCGAGTGCCACACGTATTTTTTTAATTTCATCTGCAGACGTCTCTGCTTAATACAAAATTAATCTATTTACTTATTATCTTACTTGAAAGTGTGCTCCGGTTCGTGGTCATCGTATTTCTTCAAGAACTTTGCAAGTGAGTGGTCGCCTTCACCAAAAGTGACTATCTCTGTGTCAAGTCCCAGATCTTTCACAGCTCGATTTATGTCGCCAAAATTGTCTGTTTCACAGAACACTATTTTGGGTTTGGTCATCTTGAAATGATATTTGATTTCTTCTGCAAACAAAAAGGTTTCAGCGTTATATCACAACATTAAGATAAGTTAAGATAAGAACTCATTTATTGAGTAATGATATTAAAAAAAAAAGTTTAATGACAGTATTGGTTTTCCTCTAAAATATTGATAAGATAAGGTAATTGGCAGTAAGATTGATGGGTAGTTTATATTATAATATAATACGTCTAATCTTAATTTTACATTTGAGTCAGACAAAGCTCAGTTTGCCACAATTTTGATATTAGAGATTTTTCTTTTTCTTTTGGCATTGTTATTATGTTAATGAAAACAAGGAGTAGACCTTGTTAATCCAAGCAAGGTGGATTTGCCAATGTCGCAGTTTTAAGACTTTGACTTTGACACGTGAGCAGAATGTTCGTTATGTGAGATATTAGTCTGCGCAAGTGTTATTTCAAACGCCAAACGCATGAGGATCCTACTAATATTATAAACGCGAAAGTTTGTATGGATGTTTGTTACTCTTTCACGTAAAAACTACTGAATGGATTTTAATTAAACTTTAAAATAATATAGCTTATACATCGGAACAAAATATAGGCTAAAATTTATTAAGATATTGCGCAGTCGAAGTCGCTGGAACCAGCTAGTATAGAATAAATGAACTTCCGAACAATCAGCCAAAAAACATTAAGCCTTAATGTGCTGCAGTTTCGGTGCATTTAGTCTAGTTTGGAACGTGACCTTTCGCTAAGTGCCAACAACACATAAAGTTTTAACAGTGTTGGTAGTTCTGTGTATGAATTTGACATTAAATTCTTACGTCAGTAAGCACTTTCGTCTGAAACATTTATCGTTTGTAGATACGCATTTCTTGTAGATTTGTAGATCTTTCGATGTTCGCGGTAGAGCAGCGAAATTTCGAACGTGACCTCCTCTCCCTATCCTCCTGGATCCCCCGTACCTCGCTTGAGGTCATAAAATTTAAAATAATCTCCTGTGTCATGTCAAACCAGCTCCACTCAAACAAACCACTAGTTTGCACACATAGAACGTTTACGAACGTGTCAACCAAATAAAATATACACCGACTCGCTGATGGCCAATCAGCGATCAGTGCGGTTATGACGGAAGTCTTAGGTAAGTAATCGATTTTTTCAATAAGTAAACATAAGTTTTGCCAGAGTCGATACCTCCAGGATCCAGGAGGCTATTTGTAAACGGGGTCAATGTCAGCCAACGGAATCCCGTTCGTATAAGCAGCGTAGAAAGGTGAGTGAGGTAGTTCCTATAGGTAGGCCGCAGTCCTACGCGCCACAGGCACCTGCACGCCTACCACGAACATCGAAAATTGGCATTGACGGGAAAACCTCTCTGTCACTCCAATATGCAAGTGTGACAGAGATGGAGATATAAATCCGCAATCGTTCGTTTTTCGTAGTATAGGCCCTGACCAGCCAAATGGAGCGGGTCTTCACAGATAGCTTTTGGACTCGCGGCCATGCTTGGAGCACTGAAACAGTGCTTCAATATAAAGTCGTTTACCATATTTGTAAATGGGATCAATTCCAGCCAATGGCAGCCCGTTCATGTAAGCAGCGTAGAAGCTAAGTGTGGACGTCCAGGTGGTTCCTGCCGGCGACGACGGCCACGTCTCCGGGATGGAGTCCCGCACGCCGGAGGCACCTGGCCAGCTGAATGGAGCGGGTCTTCACGGAGGACTTGGTCTCTGACTCGCCTGTAGCTGCGTCGATCTACACGAGAATACATTTAAAATAAAACCTCTCTGACACCAAAGGAAGAGAAGAACCTACTAAAACTAAACTTTCTTCTTCCCAACGTTTTCTCTGATTTTTGTCTCGACTCTGTGCGTAGCCAAGATGCCAATCGCTCACGCTCAGTTGCTAACGAAACGCAACTGTCATTGTCACACTAATAAAGAAGAGTGATAGAGAGAGGTAGCTTCTACGCACGCTGCGTGCGTAGCCAAGATGCCAATCGCTAGGGAATCCTAAATTATATTTATTAATTTTATGATCTTACAGAAATGTCATATGAATTAAAACGGCAGACTTGGTCACAACACTGCGTTAGAAAAAAAGGAGACAATAAGTAACTGTTTATAATATGTTGAATTATTATCGTAAAATATATAGTAAATACGAACTCAAAAAATGTAAACTTGGTTACGTTTTGTTTAAAAACGTGAAACATTGTTATTACGTACATGAAAAGCCCTAATATTACAGGATTTTATTTATAAGTTCGATGGGCCATGCGCATTTACGTTTTATGGGCGTTGATGTGTCAAAAGGTGATTCTTAGATCTCACAAAGTATAAGTAAGTAAGTTCGTTCTTTGAGCACGACTTTGTACGGTGAGAGCACTGATGGTGATGTCCAGAGAGTGGTTAAAAAATTTCCAAGATTAATCTTCACAGTTTCATTAAACACTCTTTTGATATCCTTTATTTAAAGTACACAAAAGATAGTTCACTGTATGTTAAGCTATCAATATTACACATTAAACCTAATAATCATTGATTCTTTTTTCTATATTAAATATATTTATTAAAATAACACATAATTTGTCACCGTTAAACGCACAAAAAATAAAAACTATCCCAGAAACGTCTTCGCCATCTTGGGTGTCACAGGGAAGTCCTCGTGAAAAAAGGAATCACTGTCACTGTCACAAATCTCCTAATATCACTCGCATTCGTTGGACCCGGATCAGCCCATCTTTGACTAGCCGCATCAAAGTATGAACGATCAATGTTTCGTGTAATTTAGTAAAATTTGTTGGGGCATAACCTGATTCCTTAGCACCCCAAGTACGGCTGGTAGGAGAAAGAAACCAACTGATACGATGTGGCGAACATGGCGAAGTGGCATCTTGTGTCGGTCAACATCCTCTTTGACTCTGAACCAGTTAAGAAAGTATAGGCAAAAACTATTTGGCATGCCCATTTTATTCAGTTCGCAGGATATGGTTATGGGATGATACACGCTATCTTCCTCTTCGTTCTAAAGTATAAACAGTCGCGTTGTATCATTGACTTATTTACTACCTCAATGCTTTGTATATTCACTCATGTATAGCCGAAACTATTTTTTTTTATACTACGACGGTGACAAACAAGCATACAGCCCGCCTGATGGTAAGCGGTCACCGTAGCCTATGGACGCCTGCAACACCAGGGGTGTTACATGCGCGTTGCCGACCCTTTAAAAAAAGGAGGATTCGCTGTGTTGACAGCTAAACGGGCCAAGGGCTTTGCTCCGTGGGTCAACAGCAGCCTCAGCTGTCAACACAGCGAATCCTCTTGGAGCTCTGGCGACCTTACTCACCAACAGAAACACAACACTATGAGTAGAGCTCTAGTGTTATTTAACTGCGGTTTTCTGTAAGGTTGTTCCCCGGATGGGCTCTGCTCCAGATTTGAGCGAGACGACATTCGTTGTGCTGTGCCCTACCACACTAAACGATATGCATCCGCTAGAATTTAAATTTAAAGTTAGAACCTTGAGCTTTGGAGTGTAATGTAAAATTCTTGAAATGTTCGAACACTAAGATGCCAGCGGAGGCTAGCATTTTATGTCCCTCATTAGTGCACTAAAAAAGGTAGTCTACTCATAAGAACATTTGATAATGAAAGAACCGACCTGCCAAACACAGTCTTCGGGAAACTTGGTCATATAATCCATGAAAAATTGTCCAATATTGTAGTCACCGTCCGTTAAATCACCGTTCATCGTATTCTCAGATTTAAGATTCATTTTGGCCACAAGAAGTTTCCGGAGGTTATTGGCAAATTAAGTAAGTAAACACTTTATTCCACAAAACAGGATATGCAATTAAATGCGGTAATAGTGGGAAAATCGCTTATATGCAAAGCCCGTTATCAAGCGGGCAGTTTGGTAGCTAGCGGCGTTAGTGATGTGCAACGTCAATAAATACCTTATTTTTAAATATAAAACAACTAGCTTTTGCCCGCGGTTTCCCTCGCGTTAGAAAGAGACACTAAGTAGCCTATGTAACTCTCCAACCCTTCAACTATCTCCACTTAAAAAATCACGTCAATTCGTCACTCCGTTTTGCCGTGAAAAACGAACAAACAAAAAGACACACACTTTCCAATTTATAATATTAGTATGCATTTATTTCAAATTACTATTTCAGATATAACTTACAAAATATATACAGTAATTTTGAACCGTTGACAGTAAACACGTTACAAGCTAACTGCCATAGATCTAAAATAACAATGCCTCAAAGGCCTTTTTAGGTCCTATTAAACAGGTTTAGAGCATCTTACCTTTTGATTGCTCAGTCCCCTTCTTACTTTTCTTCATAAGTACTGATAACTTGATAAGATTGGCACAGAGTGCACCGTATTAGGTACTTAACGTAACCCTTTGAATGCTCATTCCCCGTCTTAACTTTTCCTCTTACTGTTTTCTTTTTATTAGTGTTACTTTATAAATTAGATCGCTAGCTCCGAACCTCTTTTTAGGACGTATTCATAAAAAAATATAAAATTAAAATATAATATAATATATTTAGACCGCTTCGCTGGGTCACCAGAATGGATAGAGTCCGAAACACCCATATTAGAGGTACCTTTAAAGTCGCCAGCATTGCTGACAAAATGGCAGAGGGTCGCTTACGCTGGTACGGGCACATAATGAGACGAGATGGGAGCCATATGACAAGGGCAGTGATGGAAATTGAGGAAGGTAAAAGAGGGCGGGGTCGCCCGCCGACAACCTGGATGAGTACCATAACCAGCGATATGAAAGCAGCAAACGTCGATAAGGAGATGACAAGCGACCGCATTAAGTGGCGCAATGAGGAGGGCCGACCCCAAATAAATATGGGAATAATATTTGCCAGGAAGAAGAAGATAATATATTTAGACCAAAGAGCTGGTGGCTTCCTCGCACAACGTATCAGCATTGCGATACAACGAGGAAATGCCGCCAGCATCCTAGGTACAATGCCTCAAGGACCTACTTTAGATTTAAGGTAGGTAGAGGTAGGTAGTTAGGTAAGTTACACTTACTGTATATATTTCGAATATAAAATTATTTAAATTGGACATCACTAATGTTAGATAACCAAGAAACTACCCGCTTGATAAGGAGTATGCTTATAATATATGTGATTATGAAATCAGAGCTGCGTGTGGCTCAAAGTTAATTTTGTAGCGTTTTTGTATGGAGATATAATTATGAATTGAAAGAGATGTCATATACTACAGAAAGAGTGACCAGGCCCCCGGGGAGCAGGGCTGGGCCTTGGTCACTTTTTCTGTAGTATAGTATATACTCGTAGCTCTTTCAATTTATAATTTATATATAGGAGTGTGACTACTTAAAAAACAAAATAGCATGAATCAAAACATTTATTAAATTTAATAAATGATTTGATTCGTGCTTAACAATTGTATGGAGATATAATATTTCTCGGTTTTTTAAGATTTTTGATCTTGTTTAAAATGATAACGATAGAACATTAAGAAAACTACACATGCGTTTGAAATATACTACCTATTCGATAGATTTTACATCTCTGTTGGATTCTATAATTTTGATTTTTTGGATACATACTAGTTATATTTTCTGTAGCATTAGATGATTAGATCTAAGACTGATAACTTAACAGTCTGATGACTTGTGGTATTTATATCATAAAGGTATTATATTTTGACGTTTGGAGGCATTTACACCTCCTAATTGTATTAGTATTATTAGTTTTATTTTTTGACGATGGGGATGACCTTTTACATCTCCAGTCTTTATTTTGACACTTGGGGAGCCTTTACATCTCCAAATTTTATTTGTATTTTATTTTGACGTTGGGGGACCTTTTACATCTCCAAACTTAATTTATTATTAACTATAGAGACTATAGGTACCTACATCTCGTGCCATATTACTTAGTACATTTATTTTAATATTGTTTACCCAGGTTTTGACTAATGTATTATCGGTATTTAGATTATACTTTTACTTCTCACTATATATTGCAAATGCTTATTGACTTGTTACAGTGCCCTTATGGCCTACTTGCAGAATACATTTTAGAATTTGAATTTTGATTTTTGACAGTGGTTTTATAGAAAACACCGTGATAGAGTGGCTTCCTTCAGCGAAGTGAGCCTCATGGCTAACCAGTCTGCCACAGTGTATTTAATAAAATATTCTAGGTTCATTTGCGAAATAAACCATAATTATGTACATTTAATTACTTCATGTAAGAAACAATTAATTAATTATTATTAATTCATTTATCTAGACATAAATTAAACCCCTTAGATTTTTTCTAAATTAGACGTTTTTCAGGGCCGAGACAGATCTTTTTCGCCAAAAAAGTTGAAGTTATGAAAAAGTAGATGAAAAAATGTCCAAGATTGTAAATGTCGTTCACTAAATTGGCATTCATTGTGTTCTCTGGTTTAAACTTCGTGATTTTGGACGCAAGATATGTCGGACGTGTCGGTTTTATCAGACTAATGTGATTATGAAATCAGATCAATGTGTGGCTCAAAAAAGTTGTACAGAATTTGTCTGTCGTGCGAGCGAAGCGAGTGAGTTCTATCTACTTCCACAGCTTGGATAATCCATCGTTTGTATGAATGTTTGTTTGACGATAACTCTAGTGTCTAGTATCGTTGGTTGGATCGTCGGGATATTTGGCAGGATAATTATAGCGCTATTATTTTGATGGCGACATGTAAAGGATATCCTGAGCTATCACCGTACAGTTAAGAAACTACAGATCAATTCCTAAGTTTTTGAAAAAAATAATAAAATGTAATATAAACTTTTGTCAATTTATATCGTTTATTTTCGAGTGATTTCAGAAACAAATCATGGTAAATATCTCGTTTTAAATAGTAATTATAGTGTAAATGACCATGTTAGCTTAAAATCTTATATTGATTTCAGAAAATTCTCTGTTACATTAATTATGCTTAAAATGTATGCATTAACTCAAAAGCTATCTAATCACATATTTTTTTTAAATTTACGATTGATATTTGGGCAGATTATGGTCATTTAATCAAGTGCAATCGTGTTTGACGCCATAAACATTTAAAGAAGTGCATTTAAAAAAGTATAAAGTAATGAAACTTTGTTTATGAGTAAATATATCTTGGTCACTAGAAATAATAATGTACGGGCGGAGGAAATTTAAATTTAAACTAGGCAAGTGAGGTATCATGTTCAGTCAAGTGCAAAAATACGTATCGACAAAATCGTCTCATAAATAAGGTACTATATACGCTCTTATTACAATGAAATAAAATGCTATGGGACATATTTTTGAGTAAGATGTGTCCACCTATATTTTTACACTTGACTGTTCTATGTAATTCAGTGCGCTGAATCGTGAAGAGTAAAGTGTGGATTTATAAAAAGATACCCTCTGCCCGGAGCCCCTGGGAGTCGTTGGATATCAAAATTTTACTAGGACTCCTTATTTCGTATCGGACGTTGTGCAATCGCGTTTCCGAGACCCCACCCCAAAGCTATGCAGTGGAACACCTTAGGGTTTTTAGTCTGTGCGAGTCGGACATACCCACTCGGTTTCTCCCGAGCTGAGTGGGATCTATAACGAAAAAAAGAAAAAAGGACTCCTTATTTAGCCAATACTCGTACATAGTTATAAACAAAGTTTCAAACCTATACAAATTTTGCCTCCGAAACTTCATATTTTTCCTGCATAATAATAATTACTGATCAAGTGAGGTAATCTATAATAGGGAAATAGGTAATAGGCTTACCTATTTGACTATTTGTCTTTATGATTTTATTATTGTAAATTTTTATTTCTCCTCCGCCACCGCTTTTGTCTTAAATAAACGTCGTTTCTAATCAAGTTCAAGATATCCATCTAATTCTTATTATGATAAGAATACTTTACTCCTCCGTGATATAATATCGTGATAGTCGAAAATGTTGAAATGCAATTTACTTACGAACTGTTTACTTGCAATTAATGTTCCCTCCCACCGACAAAATAAATACATAAAAGAAGACAAACCACCTATTTACAATAATACAGTCGGCATCAGATATATATGTAAGCGGCCAAAGTGATCATAAATCTGAACACGCCCCTATTGTCAAAGCTTTAAAGACTTGTTCAGATATTTTTGACCACCTTGTTATCGTTCGTTAACTGACGCCACCAGCCAGCCGTTCAGCTGCAAGGACGCGGAGGCGCTGGTCACACCAAGGAGGAAGGTACGGAGAGCCTAGTCGAGATTGCTCGAATGTACGTACCAGTACGGTCCGGGTCGGTAGGTCAGAGGCGTATAATTTGGCGGTTTAACAACCTCCGTCTGGACTTAACCAGTCCGAGATGGGACGGGTATCCGGGCCTTCTTGTATATTCTCTCCATCGTCTGCCGCCTTGGCCTGCCCAACTGCGTGCCTAGCCAAGATGCCAATCGCTCACGCTTAATAACGTATCGTAGCTACCTCTCTCTATCACTCTTCCTTATTAGTGTGACAATGACAGTTGCGTTTCGTTACCGACTGAGCGTGAGCGATTGGCATCTTGGCTACGCATCCTGGCCCTCCTGCCCGAGACAAGATATTTTTGACCACCTTAGGTTTATTAAAGATTTATAAAATATGTTGAGTGATGCCCGAGCCGCGAAGGTGACAACACCACTCGGTCTGTCCGATAATGTCTGCCCGATGCAGACGAAACATGTCACGCCTATTGTGATAAAAATACGTCAGTGTTAACCGTTGCAAGTTTAATGTCAGTATGACTCACGAAGTTTAAATTATAAAATATGTTTCCATTACTAACCTAACAGGCAGGCTTTTTTGGCCAAGATTTTTATATTCAGTAATTATCTTCTTTTTTACTTTCATATTTTTTTGTGATTGATTGGGATTGAGGATACAACGGATAGTGGTTTGGCCGGATACCGGATTACGGATATCCGGCGTCTGTGTCCGCCGAATATCGCCGGATACAACGCTACTATCCGGTATTCGGCTGGATAGGCCGGATACCGCTTACGCATATTCGGGACGTTATTGAGATTACCTTATGACGTCACTTTGATAAACTTGAAGAAACGAGAACCATACTAGAACCACTTGAAGAACGAGGGTCACGTTGCTCGCAAAACCGATGGCCAATGGGGCAGAAAGGTTCTTGAGTGACGACCGCGTACCGGAAGATGCAGAAGCATGGATGGTTATGGTCGCAGGAGACCGTTGGTTAAGGGTGGCGAATGATCTCTCGTTGTGGAAATCTTTAGTAGTGTTTTTCTTTGTCTTTAACTTTATCCAGCAGTGGACATCTTTCGGCTGAAATGATGATGAATTAATTTTCGAATTGATCATCTTTTAATTAAATATGACAACATTATACCAATGATGATATCATCGGAATGTAATGAATCACGTCGATAACTGTAAGTAGAATTTAATGATAAAACACAAACACTTGTGATTGTTTTAAGTGAAAGGTGCCACATTGTCGCTTGCCAAGTCACCAATGCCATAAAGATTCATTTAGAAAGGAACCACACATGTCACAAAGTCCTACCTCCTTAGGTGTTGGTTTTGCGATATGATATGAGGTTCTTCAAGAAACGATTGTTCAGGGCTTTAATGCTCAAAGGTCAACAATGCGTGATTGGCTCTTCCGATGTTGTTTATGTCCATGGGTGACGATGACCGCTTCCCATCAGGTGGCTCGCCTGCTCTTTTGTTACCTGTTTCATACAAAAATCACATTTTACAAACCGAGACACGTACTCCTAACATAATCAAATTGAGAGGTCAAAATTTCAAGAACTTTGGTATGAATATTATGTTATGTGGGTTTACATTGGCATGCTCCCAATATTGATTTTCATCCATTGGATCCATGAAGATAGTTGATGACAGAGATGTCCTAAGCCTTTAAGGTAGGTTTTAGAGTAAATTGCTAATTTCTTCAGGATTAAACAGGATAACCTTTTCTCGGGGTTGAGGACCTACCTGAAACACTTAGGACACCTCTGTCACCAACGGTCTCCATTTTGTGCCGTTCTTCATTGCGGTCGCTACTGGGAAACCAGTTAGAGTAACAACCAGCACTATTAGGGACAATTCTTACCTAGCAGTGACGTCACCAGCCCCCACCCCGGAACTTCGATGCTCTTTATCTTCGTCAATTTTAGTTAAATTGAAAAAGGGAAAAAATACGCGTCTAATCATTTTCGAGAATCTAATTGGCGGACTAATTAGAATGATAGTTTTTCCAACCTAGTCATCATCCCTATTCTTTCTCTTCTACTTTTCCAATCACCAGCACTTTGAAGCCCAAGCTGTTCACGGATCGAGATGTTTGGTGCCATCTACGTAGAATCAAATCACGTTATCCCTTCCGAGCAAAGAACTGTCAAACTTTAGTTTTGTTTTAATATTTTATGAAATTATGATGTTTACTTAATTCTTTCACAGGCTGTGCTATTAAAATTTATCATTAACAAAATCTATCTCTTTTGTTACCCCCTATTGGTAAGTCCCTTATTACTCACTCCATCGAACTTCTTTCTAAACATTAATGAATCTATGCTAATTAAATTAGGAAGTATATTTACTAATCTTAGATAAGATGTTATTATTAGAGATTGTAAACAGATTACCTATTACTATTTTGTTTGTCACAGACACTGATTGAAAAACAAACGTTTTTTTAAAGGAAAAGCGGTAGCGGGTTAGTTAAAAAAGGCGTAGGTATAAGATGTGACAGCTATATCGGCCTCTGGTTATCACTGGTAGAATAAGATCGAAATATATTCGCATACTAAACAGTGGGTTAAGTTAGGTTTGGACTGTGTCCGAATATTCGGCCTAATCAAATTATGCTAAACTCGACTTTGCCATAACAGTTTATGCGTAAAACCAATTATGACTATACTGGTTATGCCAAATAGAATTATGCATACAAAAAGTATGCGTAGACAAGGGGAACCCATGGAAAGCCGATGGGCCATAGCATAGCATACCAAGCATGTCAGTAGAACACTACAACGTTTCTTCTAACAAACTGTGCTGCATTTGGTCCCTGCCTGACGGGACAGAATAACACCAAGAAATATTTGATTTACCCATTTAAGGAACAACTAGGTACACGCTTCGCTCGAGAGGGCACTCAGGCCGAATATGTAGCCAACGCAAGGCAGTTCGTGTTCAACTGATCAGCTGTAAAAACCTTGAAATCTACCACTCAGGGGCGCCTTCATTAGTTCACACTTTCAGTTCAGTCACACTACTATATATAAATTATAAATTGAAAGAGATGTCATATAAGTACTACAGAAAAAGTGACCAAGGCCCAGCCCTGCTCCCCGGGGGCCTTGGTCACTCTTTCTGTAGTATATGACATCTCTTTCAATTCATAATTATATCTCCATACAAAAACGCTACAATTTTAAATTTGAACCACACGAAGTTCTGATTTCCTAATCACATAATTCACCTAAATTATAAGCAGATCCCTTATCGAGCGGGTGGTTTGGTGGCTATCTAACATTAGTGATGTACAATGTAAATAGTTTTATTTTATTTTATGAATATGTCCTAAAAAGAGGTTCGGGGCCAGCGATCTAATTTTAAAGTAACAATGTAATAAAAAAACTAAACAGTAAGGAAAAGTAAAACGGGGAATGAGCATTCAAAGGGTAACGTTAGGTACCTAAATACGGTGCAGTGCATGGTAATTCTCCGTGCCAAACTTATCAAGTTATCAGTATGAAGAAAAGTAAGAAGGGGACTGAGCAATCAAAAGATAAGACTCTCTAAAAGGTAAGTTTCTTTGTTTAGGCTTATTGAGTACAAATACAAACTACAAGTCATCGAAATGATTATATTTGATTTTACACTTTTTTGGAGTCAGCGTCGAGATGTTAAGCTGTAAAGACATTAAAAAAATTTTTTTTTTTGAAGCCTAACATTTTAAAACGTAATAAATATGAGAGCCCACGCACAGAGTAGTACCATTTTGTACCATTCGGGGTTGAAAAGGTGTATAAGGTCCCGGGGCACGCAAGTTTTTTGTAGAAATCGCGAAACGTTGCGTTGATGTGACCGAAGAGCTGGTGACCATTCAACGAGAAAATGCCGCCAGCATCCTGGGTACAATGCCTCGAGGGCCTAAAAAGGCCCTTTAGGCATGGTTATTTTAGATCTACGGCAGTTAGCTTGTAACTTACTGCATATATATATATAATTTAAACTATCAAGCAACGGTTCAAAATTACTGTATATATTTTGTAAGTTATATCTGAAATAGTTATTTGAAAGAAATACTAATATTATAAATAGGAAAGTGTGTGTGTCTATTTGTTTATCCGTCTTTCACGGACGTGAGTGACAAATTGACGTGATTTAATTTTAAGTGGAGATAGTTGAAGGGATGGAGAGTGACATAGGCTACTTTTGTCTCTTTCTAACGCGAGGGAAACCGCGGGCAAAAGTTAGTAGTTTTATATTTAAAAATAATTTATTTATTGACGTTGCACATCACTAACGCCGCTAGCCACCAAACTGCCCGCTTGATAACGGAGTTCTCATATAAGCGATTTTTCCACTATTACCGCATTTAATTTGCCATTAACCTGCGGAAACGTCTTGTGGCCAAAATGAATCATAAACCTGAGAATACAATGAACGGTGATTTGGCGGACGGTGACTACAATATTGGACAATTTTTCATGGACTATATGACCAAGTTTCCCGAAGACTGTGTTTGGCAGGTCGGTACTTTAATTGTCAAGTGTTCTTATGAGTAGACTACCTTTTTTAGTACACAAATAATGAATATAAAATGTTAGCCTCCGCTCGCATCTTAGTGTTCGAACATTTCAAGAATCTTACATTTCATCATTCGTGTAGATTGACGCGGCTACAGGCGAGTCCGAGACCAAGTCCTCCGTGAAGACCCGCTCCATTCAGCTGGCCAGGTGCCTCCGGCGTGCGGGACTCCATCCCGGAGACGTGGCCGTCGTCGCCGGCAGGAACCACCTGGACGTCCACATACCCTTCTACGCTGCTTACATGAACGGGCTGCCATTGGCTGGAATTGATCCCACTTACAAGTATGGTAAGCGACTTTATATTTAGGCACTGTGTCAGTGCTGTGAACGCTCCATCTGGCAGGTCAGGTGCCTGTGGCGCGTAGGACTGCAGCCTACCTATAGGAACCACCTCACTCACCTTTCTACGCTGCTTATACGAACGGGATTCCATTGGTCAGCCAATGGAACCCCGTTTACAAATACGGTTTACAAACAGGGAGAGGAGGTCACGTTCGAAAATTCGCGGCACTACCGCGAACATTGAAAGAGAAGACGAAAGTGCTTACTGACCTAAGAATTAAGTGTCAAATTCATACACAAAAGTACCAACACTGTTAAAACTTTATGTGTTGTTGGCACTTAGCGAACGGTCACGTTCCAAACTAGACTAAATGACGGCACTGCAACTGCAGCACATTAAGGCTTAATGTTCTTTGGCTGATTGTTCGGAAGTTCTTTTATTATATACTAGCTGGTTCCCGCGACTTCGTCTGCGCAATATCTTAAGAAATTGTAGCCTATGTGTTATTCTGATGTATAGGCTGTATTATTGTAAAGTTTCATTAAAATCCATGCAGTAGTTTTTACGTGAAAGAGTGACAAACATCCATACAAACTTTCGCGTTTATGATATTAGTAGGATCCTACTTGCGTTTGGCGTTTGAAATAACACTTGCGCAGACTCTAATACTTATCTCACATACCGAACATTCTGCTCACGTACGAAAGTCTTAAAACTGCGACATTGGCAAATCTACCTTGCTTGGATTAACAAGGAGTAGAAGCCAAAAGAAAAAGAAAAATAATCGTCAATCTTACGGCCAATTACCTTATCTTATCAATATTTTAGAGGAAAACCAATACTGTCACTCAACTTTTTTTTATATTTGACGACACAAAATATATCCTTACTCAATAAATGAGTTCTTATCTCAACTTATCTTAATGTTGTGATATAAATATAACTCTGAAACCTTTTAATTTGCAGAAGAATTCAAATATCATTTCAAGATGACCAAACCCAAAATAGTGTTCTGTGAAACAGACAATTTTGGCGACATAAATCGAGCTGTGAAAGATCTGGGACTTGACACAGAGATAGTCACTTTTGGTGAAGGCGACCACTCACTTGCAAAGTTCTTGAAGATATACGATGACCACGAACCGGAGCACACTTTCAAGTAAGATAATAAGTAAATAGATTAATTTTGTATTAAGCAGAGATGTCTGCAGATGAAATTTTCAATTTTTGTAACTGAAAGAAAAATTTAAAAATTTCGCGTCAATCTGATATTTGAGCTATCGACGCCTGATCAATCCCATCGAATATCTCCACTATTTCTTTCATGTGGTTACACGCCTTAGGGAGACGCGTAAAGACATTCACCGAGATTATTAAGCACTTGTAAAATCGCTGTCACTTCTAAACAATGTTAACAAACCGCAGAGCGATCTGACCAGTGTTCATAGAGGTCATGGGCTCGAATTCAGCTGGACGCCATCCTCATCACTCCATTTTTCTTTCAATTATAAAGTAAATAGATATAGTTAGGATTGCCGCAATCCTACACAAACCCATCTAGTCGTGTCAATAGGTTCTCTGTGTGCACTGTTGGGATGTGGGATAGATCAAGATCTAACGGGACGATGCGCGTGTTATTCACATCGAGCGATAAAGAGTGATGCGTGTATATGCGCAGGCAGTGATCACGTTACTCGTGGGTGGCACTGATCTAGGTATAGGTGGACTAATATTTATACTAAGACGTGCCACCTTTACGCTTTCGAAAGAAATTGACGCGTTATTCAGTAAACGTGACTCATCTTTTCATGTAATGGGAGCTACCGTATTGTCGCTCACCAGGCGGCGCCACTCATGCGTGGGTCCTGTGTCAGTATGAGAGAAATGACAAAGTGACGTTTGAAATGTTTCCGCAGGACCCACGTTCCACTAGCGCCCTAGCGGAAAATCGACTCGCGATAATCCTCATTAATGTATTTATATCTTATTTGTCTGCAAAGCTGGAACTGGTTTAAAAAAAAAAAACATTTATTTCGGACTATTAAAATCCATAGTTTTAGTACAAAACTTATTATCTACCTTAATGTCTATGTTAATAAAACTACAAACTAACTATAACATACATATATATACCCAATGTGATAAGTAGGCGACTAGAGACTATTTGTCCCTCCCAATCATCACATCGACCCAGTATTTAGTGAGCGGGCAGTCGAGTCGCTCTGCCAACGTCCTCAGCATGCCGTTGCTGCTACCGCGCACACATTTTAGCAGAGAGGCAATTCTTTTGCGCCTAATTGCAAAAAAATCGTCTACTCTTGCCTCTGCGAACATGCCAGAGGCACTGCAGTGCTTTGGCCGCTTCAACAGCATTCTGAGAACGTTGTTGTACTGTACACGTATCGTGTTGTATGCCTTTTTTGTGAATCTCACCCACAGGCTGCACGTGTACAACGACTGGCAATAAGCCTTGAACAGAGTTATCTTTACTTCGTTTAAATTACTTTACTTTGGTTTAAATTGTTGCAAAAAAATTATTAGGATGAGTGAACTTATACTTTGAAGAGTTGGAAGTAGTAGAACAGCTACGTTTTGATTTTTTTAGAGTGGCGAAGTTTGACACAAGCAAGGTGTTCGCGTGGCTCGTCAGCACCAGCGGCACCTCCGGGCTGCCCAAGGTTGCGGCCTTCAAGCACAGCGTCATCATTAAGATACTTCGTCTCTACGAGATGCTCAAGCAAAAGTGAGTTAGCAAGTCGCCTTGTATCATCTTCATACAGACTGTCCACTGCTGGAGTACATCTGTTTGTATATGATAAAAATCTTCATCAGATAGCTTTATGTGGAAGGTTCCAGTGGAGTTTGTTAGCTTGAGTCATTCTCAAGGAAGATTAGATAGTTTTTTGCCTACTATTTTCGCTCCTAATAAGTGAGTGTGAACTCGTCTTTCTGAAGTCGAAGAAAGATGATTAGATTCTACCATCCTCCTTGCTGTTCTCCTCAGTGCTGAGGGTCGTGACCTCCTCTGTAGATGACATGATTTAAATTGCAGATT
Organism: Lathronympha strigana; assembly: GCA_949128165.1. Taxonomy (NCBI): domain Eukaryota; kingdom Metazoa; phylum Arthropoda; class Insecta; order Lepidoptera; family Tortricidae; genus Lathronympha; species Lathronympha strigana. Next base: position 1,181,920 of record OX421920.1, read on the forward strand.
TCCAGGCATTTTGGTCCTTTGCGACTTCCCAGGCATAATGAATCTGGGTGGATAGCAATCTGCCTTGGTCTGACCATCCTCGTTTTCATTTCTCGAACAAGATTATTAGATTCTACGAGTACTATATAGAACTTCATGTCTTCTAGAGAAATAGAACCAACTTTGAACCTGTCGAGTGTGCAGTGGATATCCTCGTACCTGGCGTCAATGGCCATGGTCACCGCCAACCACATCAAGGTGCAGTCGTCGGCCCCCATCACCATCGAGCACGCTATTGACATCATCAACAAATATCGGGTAAGGTTCTCCAATGAAAATATCTCGTAAACAGAAGGAATTCCTGAATTCTGAAATGATGCATGGTAGTTTTTTTACATGTACCTACCTACTCATATATTTTGTATTGCTTAGGATGTGAGATATGGCGATAAGATAGCACCCTATCACGACAACATTACAAATTTTTTTAGTAATCATTAAACCCCTTGATTACTTAAAATGGCCCTGGACCTTAAGCAATGGAAGGGATGTTTACATAAAACAACAAAATTCACATTCGGATTTGTGTTTTTGATGACATCTTGTTCGGGTCCAAAGGATTTACGAATAGTGAAAAAATGTTAGCCCAAAATCTATTGTTACATGTATATACATTACATTTAATTAATATTATGTACCTATATAAAAAAAAACTAAAACTAACTATAAATAAAACTAACTACAAAATAAAATAAAACTACACATAGTACCTAAAAATAAATCCCAATCTATAAAAAGAACACCCCGTCTAACAGGTCCGCCTGCGGCATGGACCCCATTACGCTGGCAGAATTACCTCTCTGCACCGCAATGGAGATGCGTTGGGAGAGGTAAACGCCAGCTCTAGGGTCCCCTGTCACGTCGAAAAATCTATTATGTTTGTCAAAATATGTAAATAAAATATCTTCCATATACTATGTGCTTAAAAATTTACATCAAAAACACTGAATTAAGAGCAATTAACTTACAATACAATACAATACAATAACTCTTTATTGCACCTCAAAACAACAAAAATAACACAAACTGGTATAGATTACACATGAAAAAGAGGCAAACAACAGGCGGTCTTATCGCTAAAGAGCGATCTCTTCCAGACAACCTTTGGGTAGAGGAGACACTACACTAAGAAAAGTATACATACAGTAGGTGGTGCAAAACTGGAAAAAGTATTATGTGAGAACCAAAATATATGACATAAACAGAAAAAACAAATCTACAAAAAAAAAGAAAACAAACACACACACAATTACATATACATACATATATATATGTTCATACCAAAATACATAAATATATAAATACATATATACAAATACAAACTAATTAAGCGAAATGATGATAGCAGATTACTGATTTTACTAAGTCAAATTAAAGGAAAACAATAGTTACATGAACAGGAACTAAGGAAGTGATAAATAGTGCTTTTTAAGGAGAGATTTGAAAGAAGCAACAGATTCAGCACGCCTACCGACTTACCTAAATTTTACAAGTATATTTTTCTTATCTTTTCCGCAAAATAGAAAGTCTCAAAACAAATAAAGAGATATTACTAACTTTGTGACCATATATCTATAACCTCCCTGAAAATCAAGCTTCAATCGTTATTATTCAAAGAGATAATTCGTTTTATCGCTACTGTAAAATTATGCTTGGTGTAGTTATTTTCTTTTTGTAAACATCCCTTCAATTTCATGTGCCCTGCTTCGCTTGGGCATACAACTTTGAGTTTTTATGTATCTTAGAAAATGTCTACAGAATTCTGTATTTTCAGCCTGTTGTATGCACGACAAGTCCAGTTCTCGTTGTCGGCATCGCCCGACACCCAAAGCCCTGCGATTTGACCAGCTTCAACACCATCATCGTGACTGGGTCTAGCTTAGAGATTGAGATACTCCAACAAATCCAAGTAAGTACAACGAAGTAAGCACACCAGCTCAACTTCTAGACAGAGCATACAATACAACTCGCAGTAATCTCACTGCTTATTTCAGTCGCACCCAAGTTTACGATCCGATCTCGTGAAATTTCAAATTAATAACAATTATTGTGTTTTAGGGGTGAACCTGAACTATTGTAGTATAAAATTGTGTAGGGTTTTACTGGAAATGTTCAAGATGAGTTAACGATTTATTTCAAATTTCAGTCAAGAATGAAACCAAACGCTGTGGTGTGGAATTTGTACGCACAAACAGAGTGCGTAGGACCTATAATTATGCCTTGCCCTCACGGACCTGTAGGAAATGTCGGGAAAGAAATACCAGAAGTGAAAATACAGGTATCTATTTGTCATTTTGTCTGTTCTGAGTAACAAATAACGAAAACCTCCAAATCGGGACACAAAAGTGGGAGAGGAGTGGATAGAACCACTTTTTAACTTGTTCCCACATTTTTTGGGACCAAATGTGACCTCTTTTCGAATCTTTAAGAATTAGGAGGCTAACTAATCGGTAAAATAAATATTCGTTTATTATATATAGCTATAGCTAATAATTTGATTTAGTCAATAATTGAGTATACATTTTCAACAAGGATGGAACATCGGATGTGATAAAAAACGCAGACCTCATTGTTACACTGTTTTTTGGTATGTTGTTTTGAGTTCAACGGGAAGTATGACATTTAATAAGGGACACGGACTGTTCCGAAACATGTAGAGCTATTTTAGACTTTATTAACGTGAGTAACCCGATATAAGTATTTTAATATGCGTGATGTAAAGTAAATTTCTTCTTTAATAAATGCCTTTTTTCCTAACATAATCAAATTTTGGATTTAGCTAAAGTTTGCAGCTAAATATCGGCACAGCTGTTCTTGCTAAGTAAAAAATACCTACAAATATAACGTTGAACGGATTTCATACATTTCATTTACGTGCAAAATGAGGTTAGTACGTAAACCATGTTATTGTAAAATAAAACATTACGTTGCGAAAAACAGGAATTTGAAAAACAAAAAAAAAAGTTATAACAATAATAATGATTGCGTAAAAAACTCCGTCATATCATTAGTGATTAAATTTTAATACATCACCGTGCGTAGCCAAGAAGCCAATCGCTAACGTTCAGTCGAGAACGAAACGCAACTGTCATTGTCACACTAATAAGGTAGAGTGATAGAGAAAATAACTACGATACGATAGGTAGAGTGAGCGATTGGCATCTTGGCTACGTAGGCTACGCACCCAGCTCATACATATATGAAAAGTTTTATTTTTGCAATTACGCGTTTTTTTTTAAACTGCGTTTTAGGTTTATTGACCCCAATTTGCACTTAAATGAAAAGGTATGAATTCCGTTCAAACGTCATTGTTTTTTTAGAATGAACGGTTTTATTGATAATACGCTGAAAACGTTTGCTAAACACAGAATTTGATATGTTCAGAAATATGAGTACCTACCTACCTACCTTTTTTATATATCTCTAAAACTATATAACCAAAACTTCTAACATTTTATGTCATATCACAAGTAATGTCGAAAAACCTATAGTTTTTGAATAAAAAATTAAAAACTAAATAATGTCCAAAAACATTGCTGTTTTCCACGTACTTGCTTGCAAAATGCAGTTTCATACTTCCAAATGGAATCCAAATAACGCGACAAAAATGTAGCGTATTATGATGTTTTTCAGGGGGGGGATGTAAGATTTCTGTTTTTCACACACCTGTTTGTCAAGCATGTAATTAGAAATAGAAATAGAAAATTCTTTATTGTCACATAAACACAAGAATACAAAAATATAAAGAAAAACGAGCACATATTCTTCTTAAATAAACACTAACCAACACAACTATGTGACAATAGGACTGCACTCAGCGTTAGCTGTGGCAGGCTAGCAACCTCAGCGCTGATTTTCAGTGCAACTCCATTACAAGTTTTGAATTATATTTATATGATTAAACGAACTTACCTTAAGTGAAGTTCTATCATAATTGTACGATGCTCCTTGTCCGAGACGGGTTTACAAGTAGTAGTGCTCCATCCGGCAGCACAGATCACTGTTTTCAAAGCAAAAGTTAAAAAGAAAAAATAACACCTCTCGTTTGACAGCTCGTTGACAAGTCATATAGTTTGAAGATATAATGGATATACGAACAACCCTATCTGCCATTAAGGGCGTAAATAAACTTTTATTTCGGGGGGGTTTTGGGACTGCCGTCTCGGACAAGGAGCATCGTACAATTATGATAGAACTTCACTTAAGGTAAGTTCGTTTAATCATATAATTGTACTCCTCTCCTTGTCCGAGACGGGTTTACAAGTAGATGTTCAAAGTTAGGGTTGTGAGTAAATACACAGTGTATACATAGTATTCAATAAAATTTATTTTTTAAATACACCTTGTATTACAAGGCAAAGAAACCAAAATAAAACAAAGAATCTTCTAAATAATAAACAACAGTAAAATCTGGTTAATATTACAAGGTAACTCAGTTTTAAACAAGTTCTTATAAGAACAATTTTTGAATAACATACAACAAAACATAATAATAATACTTAAATTTGCACTTTATTTAAAATTGCTTGACCAAGGCTTAAAGTCTGTGTGATAGGTCTGTTATAATGTCTAGCAAAGGTGGCTGAACTTTCAGACCATCCTGTGGTTTTTTGGATTTGATCAATATTTAGACCGGACTTCAGAGCAGCAGAGGTTGATGAATATCTAGTGGAATGAGCTGTAAAAATGTTTACATCAATGCCTGCTTTCTTTAGTGTCTTCTTAATCCAGCGACTTATACTTTGAGTTGAAGCAGGGAGATGAGGTCTTCTAAAGTGCACCTTTTTTAGAAGTCTTTATTAAATCAGGAATGAAAATGGAGACCATTTCATTGGACAACATTATATTTTTAAGAGAAATTAGTAATAGACTTTGAACTCTATGACCGGTGGTCAATGCTAGGAGCGTCACTAATTTTCTGGTTAAAATTTCCAAGTTGGCGTTTATCAAAGGTAAGGGAGATAGGTAGTTGAATACTGTTCCAGGGTTCCAAGTGACGTTATATTTAAGATTTTGAGGTTTCAACCTGTAAAAACCTTTCATTTGCCTTTTGATCCTATCATTTGAGCCTATTCTATGACCTAGAACTAAGGACAGTGCAGATCTAGCAGAGTTTAGTGTGCCATATGACGCACCTGCTTCAAATTGTTCACTTAAAAAGTTTAGTATATAAGGAACTAAAGATTGGTATGGATCTAGCTCATTTCGAATACAGTATTTCCACCACTGCTTTAGGGAAGCGTCATACTCGTATTGTTTCAATGTATTTAATGACAGCGAATTTAGCATGATGCTTAATGCTGAAGCTGGAGTTCCTCATCTCACAAATGCTTGGCTGACAGCAGCCCTGCAGTCAGGGTAAGCTAGTGGTGGAGAGGGTGGGTTTCTCTGTAAGGAGACGATAATAGTTTTTTGTTAGGTCCAAAAAATAAGAGATAGGCGATCTCTATTTATATACTAGATTTTTTAATAACAGAAACCATAGCTGTGAAGGCCAATATGGGAATACTAATATACCAGTGGCTCTGTCATTCATAATTTTTTGAACACATTTTAACACAAGCGAAAATGGTGGGAAAGCATAAAAGAAATATATTTTTCCAACAAAGGGTGAAAGCATCTACTGCAAAGGCTTCTGGGTCACATTTCCATGAAACGAATTTTTACATGTCAAATTACTTTACCAAATTTGTATTTTATTTGATTGTATGCTTCTTTGCAGAGTTCCCATTCTATATTTCCTCATCTGGATTCTATATCAGCTTCAACATTGTCTTTAGTATTTATATAGGAAGCAAAAATCCATATTTTTCTGTCTTCACAGTGTTGCCTTTGTCTTGTAATATTATTGAGATATAGAAATTATATTCCACCAGATTTATTAATGTATGAGACTGCTGTGGTATTATCAATTCTTAAAAGAATTTCGCAATTTGTTTAATCTTATGTGGAACATTGAAGACATAGGAAAGCTGCTTTCAATTCAAGAAAATTTATGTGGTTTTCTTCCTCTAAATGTGACCAAGAACCTGATGCTTTTTTACCTTCACTTACAGCACCCAGCCGGTAAGTGATGCATCGGTATGTATTTCTATGACAAAATTTTGTTGTTTTATCAAGTTAGGTTTATGTATATTTTTACACCACCAATCTAACTCAGAATAAGTATTTTGTGCCAATCTCATTATTGTATACTTTCAAGTATTTTTGTATATACCCAACCATAAGGAATGGCTGGGGCAATAGAATTTAATGGTCCTAATAACTGAGAGAAGTCTCTTATAGTTTTAAGTTGGAAATAATCTATTTTTTCAATGAATGTCAGTTGTTTTTGTTCAGGTACCCCTAAAGTCATATTGGCAGAATCTCATGGCAGAATCTCAACAAAACCTAGATCTTTTAAAAGGTTACAAGCTAGTGCCCGATTAGCCTTACAATCTTTTTCAGAATTTCCAAAGAGTAAGATATCATCTAAGTAACATGTCAGTATTACATTGTTGTTTCTGAGATGTGTACTAATTGGTCCAACAATTTTAGTAAATACAAAGCGGGCTGTATATAGACCATAAGGTAAGGCATTTAACTGATATAATTGACCATTGCATTCAAACCTTACATATTTATTCGAATGCTCTGAAATGGGTACTGATAAGTAAGCTTCCCGAAGATCAAGACTGACAGTCTCTTGTCATTAATTTGCATGCAGTTCTAGTGTCTTCTAGTTTGAAATGTTCAGTATTTACATACTGATTTAGTGTTTTAAGGTTTAAGATAAATCTGTATGATCCATTTGGTTTGGGAACCAAGAAAATTGGAGATAGAAACTGGTCATCATCATGAGAGCAGGTAGATATTGCACCCAAAGCCCGAAGTTTTTGTATTAATGAAATACTGATCAGCATAGTTTCTTTTTTAGACCACTGTTGTGGTGTTGTTATATTTGCTGGAGGCATGCTTGTGAACAGTATATTGTAGCCTTGAACCCAATCTCACATTGTTGAGTCATCAGTAATTTCTAACCAGTTATTAATGAAAAATTTAATTCTGCTTGCATGTACCTCATTCAGTGTCGGTGGGTGTGGCGGTTCGGTGTATATGGTATGGTTGACTGTACCTCCGCTGCTGAGTGGGCCGATGCCCGCCACGCGTCTTTTGATGGTATGGCTGGAACTGTTGTGGCGGGCCTCTCCAGTTTCCCTGTTTCTTATATGTTTTTGGTTTGTTGATGATTCAACAGATTTTATTTGTGAGCTAGTCTTTTTTATAGCTTGAGCCACCTTAATGTTCTCCCCACAATCTTTACCGAAGAAGTATTCATCTGGTCTTGCTTCACGAACCGCTTCTTTGATTATTGTGTTGGCTCCCGCCAGAGCAAAGAATCTCCTTGAGGAGGAGTCTCCATAGAAGATCTCCGCAATAATTTTTGTGGCATCGGTTTACTTGTTCTATTATGCAGCTAGAACTTATGTTTCCTTTTAAAATGTTTGTTAGGGTTTTTACCCAAGGCCGTCATGGCTTTTAATGTTAGGTTTTGCCTATACAGAATTCTTTTATCCCTTTTTTGTGATACCTCAGCTATAATATAATAATAATATTATAAAGCTTATTGTTTCACAATAAATATTAATCATTTTATTTATACAGATACCTCAGATAGGGATGCATAATTACAGGATTAATCTTTGGGGCCTCCTTGAAAAAATTTGTAAAGGCAGGATGTTTCTTTAAAATTGTCATTCCTGTTGCCATTATTGTTGTCCACCGACTGGCCAGTTATCCTCAAATCTTCGGACCTCATTCTTCACTTTCTTCCCCTTCTGTGCCAAGGGTGAGAAGAAACTCTTCTGGCAAAGCATCAACCTCTGAAAAAATTTCAATAAACAATGTTGAGATCAATCAACATTTAAAAGGTTTGTCTATCCGCTGTGTGATAGCGCTAAAAAGGGAATTTGTAGCTTGTCTATCCGCTGTGTGATAGCGCTAAAAAGGGAATTTGTAGCTTGTCTAACTGTTATATGTTAGCACTTAGCTTCGATTTTGTTATGTATATCCGCAGAGTGATATCACATAAAAATAAAATAAAATACATTGTGCATAAGCATATTTAATGGCAATTGGGAATCAAGTATGTCTACCCGCTGAGTGGTAGTGCTTGGGAACCAAGTATGTCTACCCGCTGAGTGGTAGTGCTAACTTTTAAGTATAAACGTATATGTTCACTATAACCCAAATGTTTAAAGTAACCTTGAGGATCCATAAATTCTATTTATAGGCAGTTGTAAAATAATTAACATACCCGGGACCAAGTCCTCAGAATCCGTGTTTCTTTCAGGTCGATATATAGCTCTTGGCGGTATTGGAGATGAAAAATGGGTCGGTGTTGCAGGTTCTGGTGTGATTGCAGGTTCTGGTGTGATTGCAGGTTCTGGCGTGGTTGGAGGTTCTGGCGGTAATTTTCTTAATTTCTTCTGTAGCTTCTGTATTTTCTTCTTAATATATTCACTGTCTTCTGCTTTTCGTTTAGGCATTTTGATGTAATCTTTTTGTATTCACACACGATCACCGGCAGTTAAATTTCAAAACGAACGAATGATGAGTTGAGGAATAATATAAAACGGTTATGATTTTTCTAGCGCGTCAGATTTTCAAAAACCAAACAAAAATTATGTACCAACGTAACGGATTTAATGGAAAAAACCGGTAAACAGTAGTAGGAGTGACGCCTAAAAAACGTCACTATTAGAACGCACCTAGAGAAACTAGATTTTTGTCTATGTTATTGTTTACACCTAATGCCGGCATTATATTATAACCTAACTTTCGTTTTTGTAATATGAGCAGTCAATTTTTATGAATTTTTCTATTATTAGACTGAAAAACCATGAGGTACTATAATATATATCAGGACATACCTTTTACCGTAGTAAACTTGTTTAAAAGAAAGGTAAACAAACCATCCATTCTTTTCGTAACGTTACCTCGAAAAAACACATTTTTACACACTAAAACCATCACATATACTTATTATTCCGTAAACACACTGATAATATTGATTTTAATACTATAAAAAGTATGTAAACTAAGAAATACCAAGTTTTATAAAATTTATAACGAGAGGCGGCAGTGACCCGTGCACGCACTGGGAACATTATGACTTGTCAACGAGCTGTCAAACGAGAGGTGTTATTTTTTCTTTTTAACTTTTGCTTTGAAAACAGTGATCTGTGCTGGCGGATGGAGCACTACTACTTGTAAACCCGTCTCGGACAAGGAGAGGAGTACAATTCAATTACATTTACCGGGTGTTGCCTGTCTGTAATAAGAGGAATAAATCGTTTGCTCAGCGACTTTTTAAAATAACCGTGCTTAATTTTTATTACACTTTAAAGTTGGTTAGAAGACCCAATACTGCGAAGTTTGTCATTTTTGTACTATGACAAGAGACGTCAATTAGGCTGATGTAACGTATACACGCGATCAAAAGTGCATGGGCAATTTATGAAAAAATTCATTCATAAACTGCCCATGCAATTTTAAACGCGATAGTACATTGAAAATACTATTTAGTTTGTATTAATATCAGTGTTTTACCTACCAATAAAACACTTATTAAGCGAAACCTTATTCGAAGCATATTTAATATTTGAGAGTGGCAACACTGCTTGCCGTGACGTGACAGCTGCTGATTACCTGCAACCCTACTCCATTTTACCCTTCCGTTTCCGTTTTTGCCACCAACGGGCCCACGTAACGAGTGGGGCTGTAGCGCGCCCTCTCGTCATTGTATCTCAAATTGATGTATTATCTTACATTGCAATGTTCCACTCAAATCCCCTTAAGATCTTACTCTGGCACGGGATGTAAAACATGGATTAAAATATCCAAAAATAACTAGTGGGATTGGACCCTAAAATGGGAAATATTTCTTAATCGTTCAAAAACGTTTAAGACAATTAATATTTTAAACCATTTTCAAGTGAATGGCCTTAAAAAGAACCGTGCCCAAAAAAAAAAAAAAAAAAATATATATATATGTCAAAAGTGACATTATCCCTTGACATGTTATTTGATAGTGGAATCATTGCAATTCACCGCCAGGCCGGTGTAAAAACATATGCTTCGAATAAGGTTTCGCTTAATAAGTGTTTTATTGGTAGGTAAAACACTGATATTAAGCTTACCGTTATTCGAAGCATATTTAATATTTGAGATCTGTTTGTGACCGCCTGGTGGCAAGATGCCAATGTGAGTTAAAAATATAATATAATGTGTATGATTAATGAACGAGGATTAAAAACACATTATAATATATAGTCAGAATTTCTGTGTTATCTATCAAAGATCAACAGGAAGGGTTAAACATTGTGATATTTATAAAAACAAAACACAAGTGATTATAGAAAAATGTTTACTTCAAAAGATAATCATAACATTTATAGCATACATAACCAAAATAGGCTTAGGCTATAACTTATGTAGGTATACTTATCTAAAAGTGTTAGAGGTGGTTAACATGTCTTTGAGAAAAAAAAAAAAAATCCAGCTCAATAATAGTAATTAAGTAATTACTTATAAATATAATAACAAATAGCCATAACCTATAAGGTAAATTAGGCCCTGATAACACTAAGGTAAGTGAATAAATCATTACAGGAAGTATGCAAGTTAGCAAGGGCAATCTACAGTTCATCCAACACACAGCAATGATTTGATTGTACCTAATGTACCTTGTAAACATGTTAAGCCCATTATTTTAATTAAAAGGAATAATAACTGGAAAATTGACTTTCATTATTTTAGTGTATAAACAATTGCTATTCTAGGTGAGTAATGTAAACAATAACAGTTCATCTTCATGGTATGAAAAATAAAGCGATTATCTTTATTTGCCTTTTTATTACTGAAAACCAGAATCAATAAGACCTTACACAGATCACTAATCAACCACTATTAACATTATTACTCAATTATGTGCCTTCAAAATAAATCGGAGAATTCTTTAACATAGTTTTATTTGATTGTCATAGTCTAAGCTTTACATTACTGCAATAAATCTCTAAGATTTAACTGTCAATAGGAACAAAACTTTTTGTTATTGCTGATGCAGGTTCTAGAGGCCTAATTTCCCTGCAATAATAATTTGCAAATGTGTTCTGTGAGCGCCAGTTACCGCGGGCTAAGATTTCATCTAGTGAAAACTCCTGAACCCAATTTTTAGAGGCTACTGCTGGACGCACACTACCGGGACTAGCTTGGATGCCTGCGTCCAACAATACTTTTTTAATCCAACCCGCGATAACTGTACGAGAAGCAGACTTAGGGTTCCCACAAGTGGTTATAAACAGGTTGTTAGAATTGCATTTTCTACGTCTATCGGCTGATAATGAAATTACTCTCTTGATCCAAAAAACTGGGTCTAGGTTCTGATAATCATTATTTCTAAGTAAGCGCCAGCCGGATTGTCTTCCTGAGAAGGAGTCGGATTTTGATCCAAATATTGGCCAAAAGGTTATAGAATCATCTGTCACTACACAATGATCACTATCAATTAATAATAATGTAAGGTCATGTACTCTACGCCCCGAGCACAACAAAAGCAATATTGCAGCTCGCCTAGAACACTCATAAAAGCTATATTCATTGATTGTACTATTTTTCAACCAGTTTATCAAATTATCGGTATCCCAAATGGGAGCCTTGACAGACTTGGGAGTTCTAATGGAAATAGCTTTTAGGGCATGTTTTACCAGGGTGTGAGAGGTCAAATTAACATGACTATCAGGGTCTGTTAGAGTGGCTATTGCCGACTTGTAAACTAGAATAGTAGAGTAAGATAACCCGTCCTTTTGATGCAAATCTATTAAAAATCTAGCAAGGTCTGCTGCTGCTGGTTTTAAAAAATCTACTCTATACTTCTGTGCCCATGAGCACCACCTTTTCCAAGCCGGCCGATATGTTTTCAGGGAGGACTGCCGCCAGCTAGAAAGCAACATATTCTTTTGCTCTTGGGACCAATCTTTTATACTCTCTGTCCACCCCCACATTTCCACACCTCTAAGGTCATTGATAGGACTTTTGGGGGGGATCGGCCCGTGACCGTGTCTATCAGTACTTGATCTAGGTTGAATATCGTAAACGGTGGGGCTAGGGCCCGGTTCTTGAGGTCGGGCCTCCAAAATGTTTTCGGCCACCGTGGCGCTACTATCAAATATATTCCCGTGGCCGTGTTCAAATGGGCCAGTACCTGGGGTATTAGCAGCGGTGGTGGGAACACCCATGCTATCTGGTAATGCCAAGATCGGCTGAATGCATTGTGAAACTGCGCTCGGCGGTCTGTCACGTCGATCGAGACGTAATTGGGAACCACATGCGCCGTCGCTGACGCAAACAAATCTATTAAGGGGGTGCCCCACTTTCTGAATATTATCTCCGTCACCGAGGGCAGAAGATGCCACTCCGGGATGACAGATAAGCGGGATAGGTGATCTGCTTCGCAATTGTACTTCCCGGGAAGGTAATGTACTTGAAAATGAATGTTGTATTTGTCCACTAGGTGGAATATCTGATGACATATGGTCATCAGCGAAGATGACCGAGTCCCCCCCTCTTTTCTCAAGAAGGACACTACAGATCTGTTGTCGCTCTGAATCAAGATTGATGAATCTGACAGGTAGTGCCGGCAACGGGTTAGGGCATACAGGACCGCGAGCATTTCTCTCTGGTTGGAATGGAGGCTGGCTTCGGCTCTGGTCCATCTTCCCCATAACTGCATGCTGTCTACTCGCGCTCCCCACGCTAGCGACGACGCATCCGTCACTAGGTAGTGGCACGCCGGGGGATAGTGTATCATAGATTTGCTTTTCATATTGCTTAGCCACCAAGACAGTTCGACCCGAGCCTTTTGTGGAATGGGGAGCCGGCGGTTGGGAGGCTGGTAAAGGAGGCTCTGACAAAAACCTAATAAGGCTCTGTGATTCAGGCGGCCTCGTACTACCGGAAAGCTTGCGAAGTTGAGGGAGCCTACTATACTCTGGGCTTCTACTAGGCATGCCGAGTTGCGTTTTAATAGTTTTAATATTTTCTGCCTCAGATCGGAACATTTCTTTGTTGGGAGAAATTTTCGGTTCGAGTGCGGGTCCCAGCATATTCCAAGATATTCTACAGTTCTTTGAGGGATTAAAACGGACTTGGTTGGGTTGATCTTCCACCCTAAATATTTTAAAATTTGGACCGCTTCTCGAGCTTGCTTTGTTAATGCCTGCGGGTCTTGATTGGCGAGAAGGAAATCGTCTAAATAGACTAAAATCCGAAACCCCCTGTCTCTTAAGAGTTGGGCTATCCAATTGGTCAGGGAGGCGAACATTTTGGGGGCACACGCGAGTCCGAACGGTAAGCAGGTCATCTGCATCAATTGATGGTTGAAAATGAGCCTTAGGAAACGTTTTTGGTTTGGTGCAACCGGAAGGTGAAAATAAGCATCTGAAAGGTCGATCTTTACAAGCCAATCCAAGGGCTGTAGGAACGCGGGGATCGCCTGCATGTTCACTAACTTGAATTTCATGTTTGGTAGATACTGATTTAGCCCTTGCAGGTTGAAGATTGGCCTGAATGTGCCATCGCTTTTGGGGGTCAAGAACATGCGGGAGATGAAGCTGAGGCCAGGCTTTGCAGGTTCCAGCGCTCCCATTTTTAATAGTTTCTGAATAGCTTCCTGCATTAGGGCTGAGTAGGGAGTTTGAAAAGTTAAGTTGGGCGTCGACAATGGAGGTTTTGTGCAAAATGGAATCTGAAAACCATTGATTAAATTGATTACGTTCGGCGGGGCATTTAATGACTCCCAATTTTTTACAAATTTCTTTAATTGCCCTGCTCGAAAGCTTAGCGAGTCAGAACTTTCGCTTTGATTTATAGTCTTTCCTTGGAGGGTTTTGGTCTGCTTGCCCCCCCTGGTTTCGGGCGTTAGTCTGATAGGAATAAGAGTCTTGGTCTCTTGAACCGGTACCTCGCTGGCGAGGACGCTTGTTCCGGGCATTTGAGCCTGGTCTTGTGGGGCGAAAAGGAGCACGCCACCCCATTGGTAACCAATTAAAGTTGCCTTGCGCAGACAACGGTAAGAAAGGTCTAGGCAAGTTCATGTGCAAACCAGACGGGTCATAAGCACCCTGCGCGGGTGTTTTACGAAAATTATTAGACTGATTTGAGCCAGCTTGCGCAGCAGGCTTGTTTTGAGTAGGCGGGCGGACCGACCAAAAACATTTTGAAACCCCTCCTTGTTTTTCAATGGCTGATGACAACGGATCTTTTTGAAAAATAAATTTGGAACTTGGAGGAATTTTTCTTAATGATTCTTTGAAAAATTTGTCCTTTACAGAGCGCAAAATACTATCCCGCCTTTGCTGGATAAGGTCAGCACGGTGACCACATGCTAACTGTAAAACATCATTTGAAATCTTTTGAAAACTACCTTCTATAAAAAGTTCTTTAATTTTATCATGCAAAGTCTGAGCAGTTAGTTCTGTAGTAGTTCGAGCCCACGATACTAGGGAATCAAAGCTAGACTCGACCGTTTCACCTTGTTTTATTAAGGCTTGCGTGATGGCAGCAAAACCACGTTCTAAGACGCTCAAATTTGAAAATTTGTCAAACGGTTTCAGCTCGTCGTTTGTTTCTAGATCCGTAAAGGCGGGTTGCGAACAATATTGCTTTTGGACCTCTGAGTAACGAACACTCGACCAGTTTTCAGAGTCAAAATGCTGGACTGACGTTAAAAGGTCAACATGAGCGGGCAAAGATTTTGGGACCGGAGGTTCCTTTAGAACTGTATTAAATGCAAATTTTAATGATTCCCCTTTACTGTTAGAATCCTGCACCTCTTCTTCTTCATATAATTCCCCGCTCACGTTACCCTCAATTGAATCATCATTGTTAACATATTGGTCTGCGGGACCTGATATTTGGAATTGCAGCAAATTGCCGATACAGTTTTGGATTTCGCTAACCTGGTTTGCCAATTGCCGTATGGTATCGTCTTTCCGTTGTCGTTTTCGCTTCGGTCCGGACTTCGACTTCGATTTCCTCTTCGATGACCGCTGCGAAGGCTGTACCTGCGGTCCCACAGGAAGCGGCGGCTGCGACGAAGGCCCCGGAATCGGTTCCCATGATTGGGCCGGGGCCGGAATGGGTGCAGCTTCTTCAGAATCGGACGAAGAGCTAGTGCTAGACGCACTAGAGAGGTCCGACATCTTATTCTGTAAAATAAACTAGAATTAAACACTTTATAAAATGTTTTTCCGAACGGTAAAACCGTTACATGAATTTAAAAAGTTTTTAAATGAATCAGCTCAACTTACAAATTTATTCAATTTGTACGACTGTACGTCTCGGCAGTCAAGATGCCAATGACGAGAGGGCGCGCTACAGCCCCACTCGTTACGTGGGCCCGTTGGTGGCAAAAACGGAAACGGAAGGGTAAAATGGAGTAGGGTTGCAGGTAATCAGCAGCTGTCACGTCACGGCAAGCAGTGTTGCCACTCTCAAATATTAAATATGCTTCGAATAACGGTAAGCTTAATAAGCGGAAACCTAAGTGTAGGTATATAATTTTTAAGTTGTTGAACAAACTTGTTAAGTTAGGTATTAAGTCAATCACTCACAAGACACAAAATTAGGCTATCATGTAAATCAATCTAGGTAATCCAATCCAGTGTTTTAAAGATTTCGATAAGCATTTCGTCAATGATTTATTGCATGTTTATCTCGAAATGCAACATAGCCCATCTAAGTATTTTTATCGTGGGAATGGAGTAGGTACGGTCAAATAATTTAATTGGGGACCCATTTTGCAAACTTTTATTTTGTATTTCAATACAAATAGCTCGGAGATCAAGTGACACAAATTGACACACCGCCGCGACACAAACTGGTCTAGCGTGAGTCTCCCTTAATATGGAATGTTTTTGATGAACATTGTTATGGTTTTCGCAGTTGGTGGATACAACAACTGGAGAAGTCATCACGGGGCCAGGAACAGGGGAGCTGTGGTCGAAGGGCCCAACGTTTACCGTAAGTTCCTGTAACACATATATCCATGTATAAAATTACGCCTTTTTTCGCAAAAGGGGTACGCTGAGCATATTAAACTACTGACTTTTCAGCGCCATTTATAGAAATAAAGGGGTACAGATCGATTAACGAATGCTAACGTGTAAAATGTTATGAAACAGCCTTTCGTTAATCAATCTGCACATTACGTGATCATTATTTGCTGAGACGCCCTGTCGCCTTACCAACAATGGACCTTTCCTAGTGCTTATTAAATAATATATCGACTATTCTATCGACATCCATACCAACAATGTTGGAAGCAGATTGATCAGTATTTACCGTCGATATAATAATCGATATTTATTCAGCACAAGGAAAAGTGCACTTTGCTCCCGTCATCCGGGCTTTGCTTATCATCATTTATTTCTGCCGACAAATACTTTTCCAATCATTATCATAACATGATTCTAATTTCTAAAATCTAATCTAATAATCCTAATTACCTTATTTTAATCGCCCATATTACTATCATCATCAGGACAAATCGCAACACTTTATCTTAATCTTGTTATTTTAATGTATCATTAATTTTAGTAATAGAACAGATTTGTATTAGGGGTCCGCAGGCATTTTGCCATGTGTCTGTCTACGGATTATTAGAAAGCTGCATTTCGCCATCAACCAAGCATACGAAGAAATAAAACATTAAAAGAAAATCTCGCGAAATTTTGTTTGTGGACGTTTTTTTGCACTGCTTCCAAAAAAAATACTGTCACTTAAAAACAAATGAGTTCTAATGCTTCTTTTGTAGGAATACTACAATAATCCCGAAGCGACTGCTGCGGCGTTCACCGCCGACGGCTGGTACAAGACCGGAGACCTACTGCACAGAGATGAAAACGGTTACTACTTCTTTGTGGACCGAATGTCTAATACTTTCAAAGTTCGCGGGTACTTTGTAAGTCTTCGTTTTTTTTATTAGCTTATTAGTGCCCCACTGGGCAAAGGTCCCTTCGATGTCCAAGGCTCTCGATGTGCTCATCAGTCCCGCCGTTTCCGTTTGGACTTGTCACGTCCACGCCTATGTTGCGGTATCCACTTGGTGACCATAGCCCGTCTATCCGGAAGCATGCCTAAGCCTGGCTTTCGCGCATACGTCACGTCTGCTATCCGTGTTTTGGTGGGCAGCGTAGTGTTCCGTATGCGATCCATCCTTTACACCTAAAATGCTGCGCTCCATTGCTCGCGGGCATACCGTCTCGGAGAGCGACCATATTTGCGCATCTTAGATAAGGACGGGCCCCAAGTTCACCACGCTGACAAGTGTGACAATTCCTAAAATTACTGAATTACTGGCATTCCAGGCGTCCATAGGTTACGGAAACCGCTCACTATCGCGCGGGCTGTCGGCTAGTTTGCCACCATTTCTATAATTTAAATAAAATCGTAATGTATCGTCAATAAATAGATAGTATCTTGGTGAAGACTTTTTGACAATTGTAACGAGAACTAATAGTGTTTTAAAAAATGTTCGGTAGTTTTTGAGATGAGAATGATCCTGTGTCGGAATTTCGTGACATATGTCGTGTTTCTTGCGACAAGTGTCAAGAGCTCTTCACAAAAATATTCGTTTTTAATGGTAATAATGATGATTTTATTTATAAAATACATTTTGGCGGCAAAGAAGCATACAGACCACACAATATTAAGCGGCGCCCGTAGCCCATAGACGATTGTAATATTAGTAATAATGATGTTAACTATTGTCGCACCTGTCGCCGTGGTGAACTTGAGGCGTTACAGACGTCATCGAGTTTACTCTTTAGTGACATTGGAAAGTGTTGTTTAAAGCTAATTTATTTACAAATTATGATTACTGGACAAAAGTAGCTGAGGTTCCAATTTTATTTAAAAAGTACTATAGACAAAATTGACATTGACTACTATCGAGTTCAAGTTGCATGGAGTTTATGAACCCTTGTGTACTTCCAATGGGAGCTACCGTATTATCGCTCACCAGGCGGCGCCACTCATGCGTGGGTCCTGTGTCAGTATGAGAGAATTTTCAAAGTGACGTTTGAAATGTTCCCGCAGGACCCACGTTGCACTTGCGCCCCTAGCGGAAAATCAACTCGCGGTAGTCCTCATTACAAATGAATTTACAAAGATTACTGTCATTGGTCAGATGATGCCGATGGAGGTGGAGAACGTGATCAAGTCGCACCGGGACGTGGTGGAGGCGTGCGTGGTCGGCGTGCCGCACGCCGACGACGGCAAGCGCGCCGTCGCCGTCGTGCAGCGCCGCGCCGGCGCCGCCGTCACCGACCAACAGATTAAGGATCTTGTCGCCGGTTAGTATACTATTACTTTTGTTAAGATTTATAATATTGTCATGAACATTATTTGAATAGTTGGATTTAATATAGCCCTGTGTGTGATCCACATAAACAAACCTAATATACGATTTTAAGCTAACATGGTCATTTGGATTATAACTAATATTTAAAACGGGATAATTACCTACCCTGTATGTTTGTTTTATTGAGCACCCGATATTTCGACACTGTTGCAAACGCCATGTTCACGGAGTAAACTTACCTTATTTTTCGTTAACTCTTTATACCCCAGAACAACAAAAAAAACACGACCATAATAATTATTGTTATTTCCAGATAAACTCTCTGAAAGCAAACATCTAAACGGGGTCATTTTCGTGGACAACTTCCCGAGAACGGTCACCGGGAAACTGCTGCGACCTAAAATTCTGGAGATGGCCACGAAGGGTCCAGATGGGTTTGGTTCGGAGGTCCCCAGTACCGGCAACACGAAGAAACTGATACACGCCTTCCAACAACTTAGTGCTAACACGAAATACGTGTCAACAGGAAGAAATTGAATTCTGTTTTATACTAATCAGGGATTACACAATTTAAATCGTGAATCATAATGATGTCACTTATTTGTATCACAATTGGCGTGACATGTTTCGAATGTGTCTGGCAATCTTCGAAACGAGTGTTGCTACTAAATTGTGAAGCAGAGACGTCTACAGCGTCTCCGTTTTAAAAATAACATATTGAGTACCGTAATAATGAATTGTTTTCGATGATTTTCCAATATGACTGGTGCCGGAGAGAAAAATCCAAGTCGGAATAGTTTTGCTTGTAGATTTAGAACCCTGTTATTCTTATTCTTATCGTTTCTTCATGTGTTTACATAACATAAGATATTATGATAACTACCTGTTTATAAAATGTCTCCTAAAACTGATCTTTTTTAAGGTGCTTTAACCAATTCAAGGTAAAACTACTACAAAATTTAATAATTGTTTACGATTAGGATAATAGAAATTTATGTTATATACTAATAAATAGTGTAGAGGAGTATTTTCATTAAAACTTGTACTTTGAAGCCTGACTTTAGTTAAATATGCTTAAATCACGCCTGACCGTTAGTTTTGTGACAAAAGGTAGTGTTTTTCTTTGAGAATCAGTTATGTGACATTTACCAACCGGTTGTTAAGGTACACACCTAAGTGAAAACACCCCAAAATAGAAGTTAAGTGAAAAAAGTATAAATATAAGATTAGAGTTCCGAAGTGGAAGTTGTAAATATTATTATAATAAGTACTATATAAGAAGATAATATATCATTCAATGTTATCATAATAATATATTGAGTGATATCAGTATTGACGTCATTATTAGACACCTGTTCTTTTAAGCAAAAAATAATAGGTACAAGTTATTAAACGATTAGGTACATGTTTAAATGTGGTTTTTAAATTTGTCCCATGTATGGGTTATGAAATTCGCCACCCCCGTTCCTTCCTTGGGTGTTATTAGAAGTCGACTGTGTGATATGGGTTCAAATGTCCTGTCAGTGTAATCACAATTTCGTTAGTGGGATGTGGCACTGAAGCAGGAGTAGTTTCGTGTACTACCCGTGGTGGGATTGCTGGCGTGAGTTTATGTTTTCAAAACCGTGTATAGATAGATAATTAGGTACACGTGAAAAACACGTTATCAATCTCTGCCTTGAGATAGTCACTTGTGATACACACGTGGAAACCTTGGAAGAATTATAAGTATAGAAACGTAATTACCGCTTAATTTTGCCCAAATAATTGGTGCCGGCAGGTAGTAGTATGGATTTGTGCGTTCTGGATCAGGTTCAAAGGTCAACGCACAAATCCATACTACTGCAGGTGGTGCGGACATGTTTTTATCCATCCATGATTTTAACCATGTTAGCACTTTTATTTACCGTACTACGGCCACGGCAGGAGATGCGGCGGAGTTGGCGGCAGCCCGTAAACACGGGAAGTAGGTAGGTAGAATCCACCGGATGTTGGGGTTCTGAGGCCAGGGTATTTCTTGGGCTACTGGGTACACGTTTGCGTGAGAGGGGTCTCGATCCCCGCTCCGGGTCTTTCTTTTTGCAGAGGCTGTCCATTGCAGTTCAACGTGGTAACGCGGCGAAGGCTACGGAGCGATTATTTTTTAATTTTAATTAAATTAATTTTTTAATTTTAAGTATTAGCTTGCTTTTTATATTTCATTTGAATTTTATTTGTAGTGTTTATGATTTAATCTATTATTTTTTTAATTTTAATATTTAAATAAAAAATAACTTTAATTAGTTTTAACCATTAATAAATAAGTTGGTCTGAAATTTTAGGTGAGCTACTTTAGTTGACGTATTTGACTGGTTAACAAGAATAAATTATGTTTTTTTAAAGGTGTAAAAAGTGCAATACATTTTAATACATAAAATTACTTTTAGTTGGTTCATGAAAAAAAACCTTAATCTATTCACATCTTATACCAGAAATCTGAGTACCAAAATGAATGCAATGTGAGAGGCACCAGAAGACGCATCAAAACCTTTGATTGCGAATATGAAGCAGGAACTCTTTGCAGTTTTCAAGGTAGGAAGCTACAAAAAAACGGTACACAGACTCTTTGTTACCAACGAAAAATTACCTGTCTTATCTTTTTTTAGAAATCTTCCCCTAGCCCCTAAAATAGGAGATGGAAATTTGTGTGACACTTTCCGCACAATTAGTACAGGTTCTATGATACAAATGAATAATAAAACGCGAGCGAAGCCGCGAGCAAAAGCTAGTTCAATATAACCATGATCATGAGTCCAGATTCATCACTAGACAATTAAGTAGCTGTGCGATATGAAATGAAAGTGGCGTGATTT
This sequence comes from Lathronympha strigana, assembly GCA_949128165.1. Classification (NCBI taxonomy): domain Eukaryota; kingdom Metazoa; phylum Arthropoda; class Insecta; order Lepidoptera; family Tortricidae; genus Lathronympha; species Lathronympha strigana. The sequence goes on from OX421920.1 coordinate 1,203,214, forward strand.
TAATTATTAACAGTATCAGATAAGGTCTTGTCTTTCATGATAAGGAAACTCCCCACTTGTCCAACGTCATGTCTTGGCATCACTTGTGTCATAACGACGAAAGATAATTTTTTACAAATACGCGATTGTTTCCACTAGCGACATCTACCGTAAGACCTTTTTACTCTTTAGCGACCCATCGATTGTCATTTTTTTTCGATCGACCATGGCGTTCTAGATCTAAAGATAAACAATCCCTAGCAATGCTTGTTAAAATGTAGGTATTTTTCTCAAACGTGCTCAGAAATGGGCGCAATTGATTCGCAAATAAAATACGTTATGTATCAAATTTTTTAACCATATGCAGCAAGGCGCGTACGCAATGGAGAATGGACAATAATGGAATTTAATTTAGGGAAAACATGGCCTCCTGGCCCGGGGACCTCGCCCCACACGCCGGTGTCCGCGCACCGCGCATGTTTGAGAAAAGCACTAGGTACCTAGGTATCTGTCTCGGCGGAAATAGGGCTTGCCTGAGCTCGGATATGCCTGCCCCGGCAACCACCTCGTCAATACCTTACTTTCCGTCCCTCGCCAATAATGTACTATGCCGGATATCCTATAATATAATTTATTGTTAAAAATACTCATTTAAAAACACACTTTCATTATTGATAAACTTAGATGTTGGACACTGCAGCTGAGTCATTTCAAGTATATAAATAGATATAAAGCGTCATGAGTATTATGACTAAATCATTAACATGTTGCGTGTTATTTATCTTTACTTGCTGTAATCATTAAAGAGCATTGGTAAACATGTATAGTCCTTAACAACAGATGATTATCGTTTGAGTGTATTGAAGTTCTGAAGATCTATGCCAAGAGCGTTGGTCGTAAACACAAATTATTATAAGGAAAAGAGCGTTGCAGAATGATCAATCAACATTGTTACTCGTAAATCCTAATTAAAATAAAGCTTTAGGATTAATATCGGACGACCATATAAAAAGTAGTTTATTGCATACTTAAACAATATAAAAATGTAATTACTGACTATTAATTAACTATGTTAAAAATAAAAACAAGGGGTGTAAAGGGGCACAAACTACATCTTACAGGCCTCACAGTTTTTGACAGCATCACACATAATTCCATGTTTAAAGCACTCCATCACCAAAATATCGAGACCGCCTAGCTATTACTTTATTCAATTTACGACAATAGTACCGCAAACATAAAACTACAATCATCAGGCCAGTCGTTCAAAATCGAGAGAGGCGTGAAACAGAGAGATCCGCTGTCCCCTAAGCACGAGCACCCTTGAACAAGTTTTTCGTAGCCTGGCGGTCGGCTGGGAGAATAAGGGCATTGTTATCGACAATAGAAGATTGACAAACCTTCGATTTGCTGGTGACATTGTACTTATACCTACTTTTTTCATCGTCAGCCACGGAACTCCACGAAATGCTTAAAACCTTAGTTTGGCAAGCCTCCAAGTTGGTCTCAGCATGAACAGGGCTAAAACTCAGGCAATGACCAACAGCATCATAGCTAGATAGTTATTTCAGGTAAACTCAACGTATATAACATCTCCATGGTAGAGTTATTTTCGTGGACAGTTTCCCTAGGATCGCGTCCGGCAAAATAATTAGACCTAAAAGTTCAGGACATGGTGCTTCGAACTCGCAACCAACTTGTATGTGACATTTAAAATTAATTTGATTTTTTTTATAAAATTTAATAATCTAACTAAAAATATTTTACTTAAATATTTCTTGGATAAAACACCCTTTCCTCCAGACTGCCGTCATTCCATAGGTTGATAGAGTCAATCTCCAAGGCACTGATGATCCCACCCATCGCGAGTAAGCGGTGATTTTCTAGCCCAAGAAACGAACAAAAGATATTTATTTTATTTATTTATTTTAAACTTTATTGCACATTAAAAGAAGTACAAAAGGCGGACTTAATGCCTTAAGGCATTCTCTACCAGTCGACCATAGGGCCTGACAGAGATTTTCAAAAGTGGGTGCAGTTAGAAATTTAGACACAGAGAGAGCAGAGCTAGTAAATTACCTTATTTACAACATTACATTTCTAACATATTTAATACTAGCTGTTACCCGCGACTTCGTCTGCGTAGTATTATAATGTTTGGTAGTGTATTTTTATTAGCATAAGTATTAAATTCAAATTCAAATCATTTATTTCGGACTTTCAGTCCATAGAGTTAGAATATACAAACTTATCGCTATTGTTAATAATACCTACGTTAAATAAAATTAAATCCAATTTAATTTAATTTAATTTTAATCAAATAATTAAAGACCAAACTGACTTGAACTGTAAATTGCTAATTAAATTCCGGGGCCGTATAAACAAACAACTAACTTGCAACTACAGTAACCTGTTTTTCTTTTTTCTCATTAATAATTCTGGAAATACCAAAAATGCTGGTCATCAATATTGTAATCTGATTTGGAAAAAATTGGACTGAATGTTTTTTCGACAAACATTTTCTGTTTATTTTTTCTCCTAATCACAATACGATACTTACCAGCATTTTTGTTACAGCTGTATGTATATTGTATCTACCACATATTAATCTTTCAGTGGTTAGATACGCTGTAGATATAGTAGAAAGTACGTCCAAGTTTACATAAATTATCTTTTTATAAAATAAGTAATCAAGGCCGAGTGTTTTTGATCACGGTTTAAAACACTGTCTTAAGCTCACTGAATTTAACCCACGGAATGTCATTCGATACCTGATTACAACTTACTTCCCAGAGTGAAGAAAAACATTGCGAAGATACCAAAATAATTACGTCGCGCATATAAACTTTCATTAGGTAGGTAAGTATATATGTCTTATCCAAGGACGATCCTATGATAGGATATAGGATCGGCATAGGCCTTTATTCGCATGTACCTACTCAACATAAGGTGAAAACAAAACTGCTGTAAAAAAGTGCAATGCACAGGATTGAATTGACTATTCACTTGCTTCTGTCCCCCTTTGCACCTCTATAGAGGATGATTTTCGTAACAAAAACTATTTTGTCCTTTCCTAGGAGTCAAAATATCCCCATGCCAAATTTCACCTTAATCCGTTCAGCGTTTTTAATTTAGTGTGAAGTGGTAACAGATAAGATTTCATCAAATTTACAATATAACCATCGCATGGAAATTTGTCATTATGTAGGTATGTCATCCGCGTGTACAATGCATGGTGGGTGTTGACAGCCATATTATATTACACATTGACTTGCCGTCTTTGTAGTGGTAGGATTCCGGCTTCCGCGGCACTAAGACCTCAATGATATTGTCCTGAGGTCTCTTCAGTCAGTGGGTGTTCATTCCGTTTTGGAGCCACTGGGTTAATTTTTTCATTAAACTCAATTTATATCATTCGGTTACGCATTTAATAATCTTAGATATTATTTGACAAAATAAAAATTCAGACGAATTGAGAACCTCCTCCTTTAGAAATATTGAAGTCGGTTGAAAACCAACTAAACTGTTAACAGCGCCATCTACCAAATCTAGAAGACTTTACGACATAGTATGTTTCCCACTTTCCCAAGAATGAAAATGTTAGATACAGCTCTAAAGAGCCTTAAGTAGTTCTACATGTAATATATAGATGGCAGTGTAATAAACACAATATTAACGGGAAAATGTACTTTTTATGTCTCTGCCCATTTCTTTCGATAAACTTATTAAATGTGTGCACAATTTTATTCAAAATAAGGTCCGCCGATTAGCAAAATACATATAGCAATAAAACCATGGATTTAACGTGGCATATTTACTCACTTCATATCTAAGCAAATAGATGGCGCCAGTGTACAGTGTGTAGTGTGTGTTTTAAAATATTACTTGGAATTTTGAACATTTTTTATTATTGTTGCAAATAATCTTATGAAATTAACCATAATATGCTTCTTAAAAGGGAAATCCATGTAGTAGCATACGTTTAAAGTATTTGAAGCATATAAAGTTTGCATAAGTTACAAATGTTCTACATCACGACATCGAAATTTTAAAAGCACGTTGCATAAATACAACTTCCAACTTACTAAATTTAATACTCTATTGCAACTTTCAAAAACCCTCTAAAATTTCTTCGCTTATAATATTAGTGTTTTTTTTTATAATAGCCAAGATTACTGTTAGCGCCATCTAATAATATTTGAAGTACTAACAACATGTTGAATGACATATTGCAGGCATTGTGTAAACGCTTGGTTTAGATGTAAATTGATCAAGATGTCGATCGTATTTTTTTTTAACGAAACAGGATAAAATCTTATTTGTTACTCCGGTGCGTAAAGGTGGTAATCCACCTTAAATTTCATTCAATTCTGTTCGGTAGTTTTGGCGGAGTTAGTGAACAAATTCACAGACAGACGGATAAAAATTCTAAAAAACTTTAAAACGTATTGTATTGTAACGTAACTGATAAGGCCTTACGTAATGTGATAAGTAATGGGTCCAGCATATTAGAAGCTTTAGAAAATGGGTAACCTACCTACAACACCCTGACAGGAAAGGGTTCATAAAAATCACTTAATTCCTATCTTATGGTTCATTTGATGGTATTTGTGTTCAGCTAGCGCCACCTATGGTCTGTTACAAAAACGAAATTTACTCAGATGTTATAAAATTGACAATCGTATAGTACCATCCCTCTCGGTCTCCTATATCAAATATTTGGGCGAGCAGGATGGCACTATACTATACGACGGTATTTCGAACATTGCAGCAGCTTTCAAGTTTTGTACAATAAAAGTCGTACCGCTAGCGCCATCTATTATGAGCAATGCAAACTATACATATGTAAAAAAAAAATGTTACGAAACCGGATAAAAAGTATCCTAAATGTTACTCCGGTACATAAACTATTACCATACCAAATTTCATAAAATTCTGTCCAGTACTTTTTGCGGAGTTAGCGAACAAATTCACAGACAGACAGACAGACAAAAATTCTAAAAACCATTGAAAGATATTTTATCAACGTTTCTGATACGCCCCTACGTATTTTTTTTAAATATATTTATTGTACAGATTTTTTATTTCTACTCTCTTATTATATGTATTGACTAAATTATAATAAATAATACCAGTTAAACATATATGAATGAATGAATGAAAATTCTTTATTTTCATATGCATCCATAGAGTATTAGTAAAAACGCAACTATCTTAATCCTATTATTAGTAGTATTATTCCTCTGTATGTATATATATATATATATATATATATATATATATATATATATATATATATAATAATGCATATGCACAGACGAAAACTAACTATCCCACATCCCACTTCCCATTCCCACTTCCCATTGGATTTAAAAACCGCAAGTATGACAAAACAAACATTTAAAAAGAAATTAAGTAACTTTCTATTAAATAAATAACAGGTCAAATACAACCTTTATAGTGCATTACATTATTATTATTTTTTACAGTACGCTCACATTATAAAGTTAACTTCATGTCATAAATAAGAAAGTATTTTAAAAATGTATATTAATAACCTGGTTAAGTTGCATAACAAAGACTTACCTACCTAGCTTGCATAGGTGTAAAGGAGCCTCGTCTGCCAACAAACCAGTATGTGGTTTGGCAGAAGAATATATGTATTTAGAAGTAAGCAAGATATGTGAATAAACGTTTTATTTTATTTTTTTATTTTTTTTTACTTATGCTGGCCTTGATCCAGCAAATGCTTGTAAGAAAGAAAAGATATACTGTTTGCCGCTTACATGTCATTTATAAATATAAACATCATTATTGCCATTAAAACCGAATACTTTTGTGAAGAGCCCTTGACACTTGTCACTAGAAACACGACAAATGTCACGAAATTCCGACACAGGATCATTCTCATGTCAAAAACAACCGAAAATTATTTAAAATACTATTAGATCTCGTTACAATTGTAAGTCTTTTACAATTGTAAATTTTATTTAAATTATTGAAATGCTTCAAACAAGCACACAGGCCGCGCGATAGTGAGCGGTTTCCGTAGCCTATAGACGCCTATAACGCCAGTAATTCAGTAATTTAAGGAATTGTCACACTTGGAAGCGTGGTAAAATTGAGGCCTGGTGAGTAGAGACATTCGAAAACAAATGAAACGACCATATCTTAAGTGGATTTACTCGAGAAATAAATGCAATCTCGATCTCGCGAGATCTCAAAATGGCGATATGCCAAGCGAATTTCCGAGGTTCAATCTAGACATCCGGGAATCGATTCTTCTAATATCGCTATAGCTAAAAATAATACGTGTAACATAAACTTAAATAAGTAATAAGATTTAGTAGCGTGACATGCAAATTTTAGGGTGTTAACATAAAAAGTTGAACAACTAGTTTTTCTGGTATGCATGACGTAAATCACATGAAAAGGAAGTGATATTATTATGGTAACGGAAACGCACTTAAAGGTAAAGGTTATATTTTAACGACGAGTTGTTTACTTGATATTAGCAATTTCTAGGCTCAAGAAGACTAGAGGACGCTTGGCAACCTTATCCCCAAATATGACTCAGCCCATTGACTAATTAAAAGAAATACTCTCACAAAGAATAAAAACGTCAAAAAATGTGGGTCAGTTTGACATTAGCGAACTTGCATCGATGATGATACAAAACCATAAATGTTTCGTACGAAAAGAGCTTACCTACTTACGTAAACATTAAGTGTCCAATTCATACACAGAACTACCAACACTGTTAAAATATAGGCTGTTGGCACTTACGGAACGTCACGTTCCAAACAAAGACTGCCTATATGGAAAAGAGTCGCAACTGCTGCACTTTTATGGCGTAATTTTTTTCGAACGATTGGTTATCCAGTTCTTTTATCCTATATCTATGACTCAGGCGCTAATTACGAAAATGACTGCCATCTAACCTTCCATTCCTGAAACTAGGTGTTTTTGGGATTCATTTTCACACGATATTTTCTTTCACGGAAAAGCGATTGTTCTTCTTCTTCTTAGGCGTAAGCTCTTGACAGAGCTGTCGTGATCACCCATGCGGTTTGGTGGCACGTTGCACAATTCTTCTCCAATTCCCCCTGGCCTGAGCTTTGTGAGCACATTCGTTGTTTGGGGCACTTGTTAGTGCCTTAATCTGATCCGTCCATCGCATTGGCGAACGGCCTCGCGATCTAGAACCATTGACTCGGCCCTGCAAGCGGTTGTTAGTTAAATGTTATTCCATTTTGTTCTCTTTTGGTGCTCCCACACATAAATGTTATTAGGTATGACAAGGAGAGTGCTACGTGACATTATCATGGTGCACAAAGAAATGTACTTAAAATGTTATATAACATTTGTAACAGCCTGTGACGCCTGTGTTGCACTATTTGGTGTGAGCCGGGCCTTGAACCCACGACCTTTGGATTGAAAGATCGGATTCTATTGTAGAATGTTTCAATCGGTACAAGAACAGGAATCTAGAAGGATAATGTGTGAACTTCAATTAATAAATAACTTTTTTTGTTGCTTGTTTCTTAGTCAGTCAGAGTGCTTACCGAGTTGTACGTAACCGTAGGCGTTAACGACTGCGCGTTTCTAAAGTATGTCCGTCTCACCCCTGCCAGACTACTGTGTGCGTACCATGAGTTGTTTTCGATTGCGACTGCGGCATTCGAAAGTATGTCCGTCTCGCTCCTAACATTACTCTGTCAGGAGCGAGACGGACATACTGTCGAATGCCGCAGTCGCAATCGAATGCAGCAGAGACGGACACACTTTAGAAACGCGCAGTCGCTAACGCCTACGGTAACTCACGGTAAGTAGTAAGCGTAGGCGTTAGCGACTACAATTCGATGTCGTATACTACAGAAAAAGTGACCCAGGCCCCAGGTGAGCAGGGCTGGGATCGAACCACATGGTAAGTACATAGGAAGCCATAATCGTAACGCCGCTGAATTCGCGAGCGAAATTTTACATTCGAAAACTAACGACACTATCGTGGGCGATTTAGTGCGCAATATATAAATAAATAATAAACAAATATTGGGGGACAATCTTACACAAATCGACCTAGTCCCACGGTAAGCTCAATAAGGCTTGCATTGCGGGTACTAGGCAACGATATATATAATAGATAGATATATAATAAATACTTAAATGCATAGAAAACATCCATAACTCAGGAATTCGTGATAAACACACAAATAAATGCCCTGTCCAGAAAAAAAACTCGGGACCTCCCGAAAAAACTTTTTAACATAAAATAAAAACCGACAGATTCCGAGATTATTCAGATTACTCATCCTTTCTGAACCTTACAGCAAATCAAAACGAATTCATTTTATATTAAAACATTTTTATCATCTATATTTATTACGAAAATTATCAGCTTAGGTACTAGGGCCTCGTCAATGTCGTTAGTTTTCGAATATAACCTTTACTCATTCTTTTTAATTGTCCAGGGTGCCTAGCCAAGATGCCAATCGCTCACGCTCAGTCGCTAACGAAACGCAACTGTCATTGTCACACTAATAAGGAAGAGCGATAGAGAGAGGTAGCTGCGATACGTTATTAAGCGTGAGCGATTGGCATCTTGGCTACGCATACTGACAATTAAAAAGAGTCAATGGGTTCGCCAAATTGGTAGGTATAAATAAAGTCAATGTCAAATACTTTTCTATGATTCTCTAGACTTCGAGTTATGGTATTTAAGCCACGGGTATTTGAAATCAGCAAAATCCTAATCAGGACCTCATCGCGTACTTATGTTTATTTCTCATCACACTTACTCTAAATAGTCCGGTATAGGTTCAAATATGCGCGAGCTACGACTTCTGCACAATAACGCGCAAAAATACAACATTTACACTTTATTTATAAATAGGCATACCAAAGGATCCCCGACTACAAAGGGGCTACTCAGCCACCCAATATCTCGACATCCAGTACTTACACGTTCCTCTGTCTCTCATCGTTGTAAATATTGTCAGAGTAATACGGAGCGACATGACTTCTCTCGCGAGAGTCGCGAGGGTCCGAAGGTTGCGGGTTTAAATCCTGCCAGCTCGTACCTACCAATGAGTTTTTCGAAACTTATGTACGAAATATCATTTGATTACACCAATCCCTTTTCGGTGAAGGAAAAACATCGTGAGGAAACCGGAAAAATCCCGATAAGGTCTAGTTTACCCTCTGAGATAGGTCAGATGGCCGTCACTTTCGTAAAAACTAGCGCCTACGCTAAACATGCAAACGAAACGAAAAGTTTCGTTTCGACCAAAACTCGATAAAGTTTAAATTAGTAAATCGTAATAGGTTGTCTTACTTATAATTATAATTATAGAAAACGTTTCTAAAAACATATCAGCACACGTCATAATAAATCTTAAACTGTATGCATGAAGAATGAGAAATATGTGTAAAATAAAACTAAAACAACACAGAGATAACTATAACACATAAAAGTGGTAAAAATGTGTGAAAAATGTGTAAAATAAAACTATAACAGATAAAAGTGGTAAGGATTTAAACGGTCTAAACAACTCGTGGCTACTAGATGATGTAGATGACGTTATTAATGCCCTCGAAATTAAAACCAGTCGGCTTTTTAATATATGCTATAAAATAGGTAATTTTGATGTTCACAAGTTCGAGACGGGCCAGTTTATAATAAAACTTTACCGCGAAGCGCCGTACTCAGAATGGTACCTAACATATTTTTATTTGTATTCATTTTAACATTAAGCTACAGTCAGTCTGTGGCTGCCGAGCGTTCCAAATTGCACCCGCGGGCGGCTCGCGACAATGCGACTGGTAAAGAAACTTCTCGTACCAATCAAACGCCTAACCAAGCCACTGGCTTCGTCGACTTCGTCAATCAGTTCTCCGATGTACCAATCTCGATCGTGCGGTCCCTCAGCAGCGGCGCCGGCGGTTTCAACGACGTCCCAGTCCCCTTCAACGACAACAACCTCGCATCTTTAGGTGATAACTTCTTTTCCGACTTCAAATACGGCTCCCGCCACGAAGATTGCTACCTCCGTTGTGACCAGCTCATCGCTAAATATGGATATCCTGTGGAAACTCACGAACTTGTTACCGAAGATGGGTATATCTTGAAGATGTTTAGAATACCTAGTGATGGCCCGCCGGTTTATGCTCAGCATGGATTGGGTGGTAGCGCTGACGATTACGTAATTGCCGGTTCGGAAAGCGGAATAGCGTATTTACTGGCTAAGGATGGATACGACGTGTGGCTAGGCAACTCCCGTGGCAGCAAGCATTCTCGAAGACACACGAAATTGAAACCTTCCCAAGGTAAATTTTGGGATTTCTCCTGGCACGAGGTTGGATACTATGATATCCCGGCTATGATCGACTACACATTGAACGTTACAGGTCGGGACAAGCTTAAATTTATCGGACACTCTCAAGGAACTACCGCCTATTTTGTGATGGGTTCTGAGCGGCCCGAGTACATGGATAAAATTTCCTTAGCTATAGCAATGTCGCCTGCCGCTTATAATTCTCACATGAGGTCTCCGTTCATACGTCTTTTAGCGCCTTCATCCGGATTATTATATGCGTTGTCAAAGTCCCTTGGTGTTCACGAGTTAGGTTCCGATAACAACTTGATGAGGCTGGCGATGTGGCTCGCGTGCGGTACGGGGGCGCTCGCAGAGTTCTTCTGCTCCAACATAGTGTTCCTCGTGGCGGGTTTCAACGTCCAGCAATTGAACGTGACGAACCTGCCGATAATATTCAGCCATATACCTGCTGGATCTTCAGCGAAGCAGTACGTTCATTACGCGCAGGAAATTATTTCAAAAAGGTTCAGGCAGTTCGATTATGGGCCGCAGGAGAACAGAAGGAGATATGGGAGTAGTGAGCCTCCGGATTACGACCTGAGGAATGTCTCGGCACCCGTGGCACTGATGTACAGTGACGCCGACTGGCTGGTGGACCTACGGGACGTGGCCCGCACCGAGCGGCACCTGCCGAATGTTGTCGACTCCTACAAGGTGCCCAGCAAAAACTTTAATCATATGGACTTCATCATTGCAAAGGATGTGAAACGTTTAATTTATAAGAAGCTTAGTAAAACCTTGTCTCGTTATTAAGACTGAGTTACTTTTATGTTGCCGGCTGGGAATGGACAAGGTAAATGTGTAAGAACATAATATTATTAATTATGATTTGGACCAGGTTTACCGGTGTTCAATGTTTTCGTGTTGAATATATTATTCATACCACATTATTTGGAAGTTTACATTAATTTCACAATAAGTTTAATTTAACCGTAACAAGTGTTAAAAGCGTAACTTACATAGCTACCTACCTGTGCCTACCTTAAATCTAAAGTAGGTCCTTGAGGCATTGTACCTATACCTAGGATGCTGGCGGCATTTCCTTGTTGTATCGCAATGCTGATACGTTGTGCGAGGAAGTCCCCAGCTCTTCGGTCACCAGTAACATTAACCAGACGTTTCGCGATTTCTACGAAAAACTTGCGTGCGCTGGGACCCCATGGACCAAGTGTTTCGAGTCCGAATGGTACAAAAAGGTAATTTTTGCCCAGGCTCTTATATAATATACATATTAAAGTCCAGTGCCATAGCTAAACATCTGCACCAGTATCATCATCATCATCATAATTTCAGTCGAAAAACGTCCACTGCTGGTCATTGGCCTCCCCCAAAGACTTCCACAATGACCGGTCCTGCGCTACCCGCATCCAGTAGACTCCTGCGACCTTCACCAGGTCACCAGTAGGCGCATCTTTAATTCTGCTTTTGTTCCGTGTACAACGACATATTGTCTTGTCTAAAAATAATATTACGTTATGATATTAAATACTTAATGCACACACCTCGTTGATTTACTTGCATTTATGCTTGACTAGGTATTAAATAAAGTTCATTATGGCCATGAATAAGACCGTAGAGTGAGCACAAAACCGGAAAAAGGATGATCCGATACAAAACGCATGTGTGTAAAATTATCGTGCCTGTTTGTACAGTCACGTCTATAAATATATATACACTTAGGAACTTATTACAAGGGAAGAAGGCTCAAAATTGTTCATAGCATGTGTGTTACTTTATATTAATAATATTTTTTGCTAAAACTGTTAAAGAAAATCGAAGATTTCTGTCCTAAATATTATTATATGTTGTATGTAAAGTATTATTGTTCGTAACATAATATTTCTATAACTTTCTTCCTGTATAACTTTCAATGAAATGAGCAAAAAATAAATAAAAACAAAACACGATTTTCCAAGAAAACCCAATACATAGGGCGATCCTCGTCATAGTAAAAAATCATCAGGTTTGCATGTTTCGTTTCTGTTGGTGGGTGGGGAGAGTGCACATACAAATTTGCTCATTGTCCTTAAATTGTCATAAATCATGGACACCGAGCGCGCGGCGGTGCATCAGAGTAAACAAAAATATACAAACTACAAAATCATTTATTCGTCCAACATAGGTGTACATAGGTTGTTATACATGTCAATCAGTTTCACTATGTGGCGCCTTACGGCATACAAATTTTGAGAGCATGGCTGTCAAAATATAAATTAAGTAACTAGGGGAACCTGTTCTACCTCGGTCAGTTTTTTCTTTTATGATTTTTAGAAAATAAATTAATAACCGCAATACTATTATTTATCCGAATACCATAAGATAGATTAATAAACTATCGAATATAAAACGAAATAAAAGGATTGGTATGTCTATTTTGATAGGCTACGTCGACGAAAAAAAAAGGGAAAAGTGTCCAAGGAACAACACCCCTGATGTTCCTTGGACATATCCCGTTGTACCTCGGACACGGTATTTTTTATTAAATTTATTATATTTATAAAATTATTAGGTGTTATTTATAAAATTATAGCTATTTTTAGCACATTTATGCCATTCAACAAAGTTTTCTAGTACAAATTATCTTAGAAAAATTACTCAGCAATTCACATATTTAATTTTTGCCTAAAACAATTTACGTAGTTTTTCTAAGATGGATTACTTGATAACTTAAAACGCAGGTAACCAATAATTAGATATCCAGTAAATATTGAACGTTCAGGTAATAAAAAAATATGCAGTATAAGTTAGGTAGGGGCCAAGGTACAACATATTCTTGGTGTCCGAGGTACAACAACATAACTTTTTGGACAAGTAAGCTTCGTATTAGCACTTCCAATTTAGATTAGGCTGAAACTATCCTACCATCGAGTAGCTAATTATCTTGATATTAACCTATTATATAAAAGTTTATTGTCTAGTAGCAAAACATGAAATCATCAGCCTTGATGTAAAGTTCTAAATACCAACTTTTCATGACACGATTCATATTTAATTATTTTTCTCGAGATACTACCGGCCCTCAAGTTTCGTTGATAGTTGATTTTATTAGTTATCAAATAACGTTACAAATAAAGTAAATAAAATATTTTAATTACCCTGGCAAGGTAGAAATATTGCCAATTGTCCGAGGTAAAACTATGTCCAAGGTTCAACAGTTTCCCCTACATATATTCTATATATTTACAAATCCTTGGCATGGTAAGCAGTGAGAAAAAAGCTTGCAAAAGGGACGATGACGTTGCTGCGAACCGATAACGTCCTGCCCCTTTAACACCGCCCCTCTCACTCGCACCCTAGTCCCTTAAAAAATAGTTCATTACCTAACTAGTGCGGTAAAACAAAGAAAGGCCGAGATCGCAGATGTTTGTGACCCGAGCTGCAAGCGAGGGACGTAAATATGCGATCAAGGGCTTTATTTATTACCTCACGTGTTAGGTACATCATTTTATGCCTACACTTGGGCTTTTTCCGTACGCGTAGCGTGCGGAAAAAGGCACTTTATGGCCAGGTGTGGCATAAAAGGTGTTTCCTACTAATTAGTCATGCTAATGATTTAATACTAATTGATAGTAGTAGATAGATTAGGCTGATTTCGGCAATCGTTGTACATTTGATTTTTTTCAATACTTTTTTTAAAACATGAAACATTTTCGATCGTCCTACACTACCAAAACGTGATATCTAGAATATCTGTTACATTAAATTTGACCCTTAATACTATGGCCTTTAGTTGGTTTTTCATCTTTATTGTTAAAGTGGCACGTGCCGACTAAGGAGCGAGTGGCTTTGCGGTAGCTTTTGTTTGAGGGATTACGGCTCGAACCGTAAAATTTACCTCAGAAAATTAAAACTAGAGTCCGCATATGCTAAGTCTCATAGATTTTGATAGCACAAACTGTAAAAGTGGTACGTAAACGTAATAATTTCATAGAAGTTTGACAGTTCATTTGGAAGAGATAACATGTTGAGTCTATACTTGGTAGACTCGATAGAAATAACAAGCATAAAAAACAGTAACGAAATACCAAGTGTATTAAACAACAAGTTAATTATTCCTACAATGAAGTTGGACGGGGAAGCCGTTGACGGACGCGACGGAGATGGCCAGGACCAGCCGCATGTCCGCGTACGACTCTGGTGACGTCAGCCGGAACTCGCGCAGTACTTTCACGCTCATGGTCTTCACTAGCTTCGCTCCGAAGTATCTTCCTGTAACGTAGTATGGGGTTAATAACCTAGTGGTTCGCCGGCCCCTGTGGTTTGGCTCATACACCAATTTGAAAATTCTGTTTACCTCATCTAACTAGAATAATTTCACGACTCAGACCAACGATACTCGAGTTATCGTGCCTCGTTCGATCGCCCTCAAATTAAAAAGACAAAAAAGCGGCGGGATGATTTGAATACCCTCTGTCATGGGTATTTGGAAATTTCAACAAGGTTTTTAGTGTGCAGAAGAAGCCTTTGCCAGCCGTGGTCATTTCTATGGATACAAGCAATATGCTTAGCCTAAAATGCCGAGGCTAGTTCAAGGGGCAGTAGGACCTTGGCCACCTAGCCTAGCCACCTAGGCTCGGAAAAATCCCCCTCATTTTTAGTCGAATTTTTTTAGTTTAAAATTTAGGGACGTTATTTGGTAGAAGGAGGTGTCTGGTCGGGCGTCGACGTGCCTTTTTCCAAGCCTTGCACTTCTGAATTTTATCTTTAAGCTATGTCGACGTCTTTAGTTCTCCTATGGATTTCCTGATATCCTCTAGGGACAGCCTGATATAGAGGTCTATTTTTAGAGCCCATGGCTCATGAATTCCTTAGTCATATCATCGAATGTAATGTTACCCATGCAGTCCATCGGTCCCAAGCTGAAAGGTATGTAGCAGCCAGCATGGCGCTTGCTCATACGTTCGGGGCAGAACCGCTCCGGATCGAAGCTGTTTGGCTTGTCCCAGTACCGTGGGTCACGGTGCATGTGGAAGATGGGCACGACGAGCGAGCAGCCAGCTGGCAACGTCGCTTTTCCTAAAACAGGACATTGCAGGATAGTAAAATATGTGAAGGCCTTCTCACCTAGTCAAGATTATAATAGGTAGTCCTTAAGAAATAATGTTACAAGGGATCGATATTTCCAGGGCGCACATTGAATCCCGAATGAAGCGATGGATTCTATGAATCCTGAGAGACGAAAATAATTTTGATACCGTGGGACACATACTGCTTTCCACACCAACTAAGAGGAAATAAACAAAGCCGAATATAGCATCATATCAACACAAAGAATGCCCTTAAAGTTAAAAATGTGTAGTCCTTGAACTGAAAAGTGCCACTTTGATCCCTCCCAGAAGGGAAGAAAAGTGCCACTTTGATCCCTCCTAGCTTGAACAGAAAAACCCCTTTTATAAATAGGTGGTGTGAAAAGATTATTTACCTCTCATAGAAAAAGCGAATTCAAAACCTTTCAGGGGCCTTACCATGACGTCTTAACGCGATTCAGTTGACGACCTTAACTGAGTCGCTTCCATACAACTGAGCCTGAACCTTAACTGAATCGCTTTAAGCCATGGTAAGGCCCCAGTATTGTCAGTAGTAACCCGGTCTGCGAAGAAACGGCCTACCTATATGTAAATGTCATAATAAATTGGCTATGTGTGAAGTGTTTGATGGGGAAATAAGAATAGGGTAAACTCATAGATATAGGATAAAAGAACTGGATACCCAATCGGCCGAAAAACTCCGTGAACATGGCACTTGCAACAGTGCCGAAATATCGGGTGAAAAACAAACATACATGGTAAATGCCCCGTTTTAGATTGTAGTTATAAATAGGAGTTACGTCAACCCTAGACATGAAAATGTAAATTTTATAACGTATAATTCCACAAAACGGCGCCAGTGTTATCCACAAAGTCACGTACTTATCTGAATATCATCTGTGATGGTCCTCTGCAGCATCACCCCGATGGGGAACAGCCGCATCACCTCCTTGAACACCATGTCCAAATAAGGCATCTGCTTGATGTCGTCATCTGTCACGTCTCTATCGCTGTCTCCGAATACGGTTTTTATTTCCGCATACACTTTGTCCTATAAAAGAAAACATTTTTTGTGTCAAAGTTTTCTCACTCATTTTCATTTAGGTGTCTCTTTTTTATTTCAAAAAACCCTATGCAATTTGGCGGAAAATCACAGGCACCCAGTGTGCAGTGCAACTGGTGCATGCAAGCTTTAAGCATTTTTTTACAAAACAAATAGGTGTCTACGCAAGTTGATCAATTTGAAAAAAGCAAATTTCTCTATACGCATAAAGGATACTCACACTAGCACGGGACGGGACGGGACGGGACGGAACGGGGCGGGATGGGAAAATCTGTCAATTTCTATAGAAAGAGTCACGTGACATCCGAGGGCTCCGAGCTATCACGTGATTCTTTCTATAGAAATTGACAGATTTTGCCGTCCCGCCCCGTCCCGTCCCGTGCTAGTGTGAGTCATCCATAAGGCTAACTCGAGCAACCAGTCGCAAAATGACATATGTAAAAAAAAAACGCATAATGACCAAACGCATATTTGTCGTAAAATAAAGGTTAGGATCATTAGGTACCTTCAGATGCCCGAAGGGCAAACTACACAGAAATAGGAGCCCCACGAAGACAGACGCAAAGAAGACATTTACAATTCAGGCAGGTCTAGGCAGGACCTCAGAGGGGTCTGGCATGATTTCAAGAACGCTGGCAGCATTCCCTTGCTGAATCGTAATACTTAATTCATTCACCGTTATGTAGAGAAAATGCCTCGCAGAGGCGTAACGATAATGTGTCGTGAATGTCGTGATTGGTCGTTGAGCGAGGAACCTGCCAGCTTTTTTGTAAGCAATCTAAACAATTTTTTGTACAGATAATTTATTTTAGGTACCTGATATTCAGGATGATACGCCATCATCAGCAAGAGAAAAGATGTCATCTTTGCCGTTGCTTCTTGACTCTGTAATAGTGAAATTAAAATAAATATATAACATTAACATAATTAGGGCCACTTGCACCACACGAGGTTGTCACATAACCCGGAGTTAAGTGTGTTTCTGTGTGAAATTTGACAGCTTAACTCCACGTTAGCGAATAACTCTGGGCGTCTAGGCCTCAAAGACGCTTTCAAAATGTTAATTTTCACTTTGCAGGTATTCTCTTATTCTTTCCCATCAAAAGGGTGTTCCAGACCTTTGGGAGGCAAAGCCAAAGTCTACACGCAGAGCTTTCAACTATTTAATGAATTGTAAGGGGGACGCACGCAGAGCCAGTATTTACCCTACTATTGAGATTTAATGGAATCTAAAATACTTATACTGGACTAATAGGAGAAAGTGGTGGACTGAATACTAGGATATGGAGAATAAAATCGGATGTCTGCTTAACAAAATGGTAACAGTCCCGGCCCGTTTTAGTGTGAGTCATCCTCAAATGTCGGATTTTAAAATACACGTACCGAAGTGAAGAGTGTGAATATCTCCTTCGTCAATTCCTCGTAGCTTGATATTTGGTTGGACAACAGCAGTCTGTCCACTACACTCAGCTTAGTGTTATGCTCATTATCACCTTCCAAGTTCAAAATCTCCGTTTTCTTGACGTCGTCCATGGACCCCAGATCTTTCAGTCTGTGTTGCACGATGGCTTGCCCCAGTTCATGCATCTTCTTTATGAATTTTCTTTGTTGTTGGTAATAATTTGTGAGCCTGTACAAAGGTTCTATTTGGAGATACCATTTTGTCATCCTCATGAAGACTAGTAGATACAACCTGCAACATAATTTTGAGGATTTTTTTACAGGTATTGCTAGAAAACAGTGATCAAAATGTCAATTTTTTGCATATTATTTTTCCCCCCACTAGCTCGGAAAGCGCTGCTTTGTCCTTTAAGACTGGCGTGGAAAAACGCATTTTATTCTCACGTGGGGAAAGTAATTTGACCTTGCTCTAATTCCTACCACTTACTTGTCCAGTATAAGCGAGTCCTATATGTATGGCCATAGTAAATATGCACAATCGGAGGTCAAACCTTAAATTGGTCAAGTTTTATCCCGCACTTGTGTAATCGTATTGTAGTCTTTATTTTCCTCGCGATAGTCAGGGGAAAAATGTTGTATTACACTCGGTGGCAAAGTTTGTTCAACTCTCGTGCCTTGACAGTCTTGAGCCCTCGTAATGCTCAAGATTCCAGTTATTGAACCACTCGCTACGCTCATGGCTCAATTTTGGAATCTTTCGCTTGCTCGGGTCTCAATATATGCCCGAGAGATAAACAACACCAACTTTGCCCTTGCCCCCTTGTAAATAAATAACTATAGTTTAGTCTTTGTTGGCAGAAAGTGTTTTATTGGACACGTAATTAGAATCTATACAACGTGTTTTGGAGCAAATGCTTTAAATTAAAGGGTGCATTCTCTCATTCACATTAAGTTCTCTTATTCATCTCATTAAGTTAATTTCTGAAAGACACCGGTATTCTAATTAGGTAATTTAGTTATCTTATACGGTATTTGCAAGTGTGTAAACGGAGTATGTGTATTCGACATGGCAGTGATATGTCATAGTAGTTGTTACTTAGTAAAGTTAATTCTAATACCCGTTTTACATTAGCGGTTGATGCAACATGTAATTATTTGGTATGAGAATATTAAAAAAAACGAATTAATAAAACTAACTATGCCATTCTGTTTCCTTAATGCAAATGCTCAAGAACAGCTTGTATAAAAACACAAATATGTAGTATTAAAAATAGAAACTTAAATGAACTACATTTTAAAGAAGTTAGTCATCCTTAAGTCTATTACAATATGTGATGCATGAGATATACCTTATTTGCAATCTGAAGTAAATTTTTTTTTCGTTTTTTTTTTAAATCTGAAGAGAGAGTACTAGACTTACTCGTGTGCTTCATGGATGATCATGTCCATGTGCGGAAGTTCTAGTGTTTGTTGCCTTGTCAGTCCCATCAGTGCTTCTAGAAAGAAGAACTTAGCATTTAGGGCACTTAAATATATATTTTGACAGGTGTGCACCTTTTTAACATTACACGGTGTATTATTATTATTATTGTTGTTTTGGGCTAGTGAAGATGCCGCATCGACCAGTTGTGATCTATTGTGGCAGCCCTTTATAATTCATTACTGATTCCCGTTGAGTCCAGAAAGTTCCAAATTCTTTGGGCTGTAATGTTGTGTATCTCACAGGGTTGCAGTTCGTGCCTACCGAGGTGGATACTTCTTTTGTGCATTAGTGGTCCGCAGGAGCAGAGGATGTGCATTGCAGTTTCCTCTGTTTCCTGGCAGAACCTGCATGCTGCGTCTTGTTTCTTACCCATTAGAAACATGTGCTTGTTCAACTTGCTTGCTTGTACACGGTGTAACAAAAGAACTAAACGATACTTCAACAGCTGATAAGGTCAATGAACCTGAGTACGACGCAAGTAAAAAAAAATTTAAATTCGAAAAAAAATTTTTTTGTATGAATATCCTCCATACAAAGAAAAAATATTTCGTACTCAGGGTGACCTTATCATCTGTTGATACTTTTGTTACAACCTGTATGGGGTGTATTAGATTTTCAGTGGCTGCTGTAACATTCTGTAGATTCTAAACAATGTAAAATCTCACGGCAAACGGTGTATGTGGTGCCCGTTACGACGTCATCGTAAATATCGAAGGCCTCTGCGCGTCGTCCCCTAAGCCTGGCGAGCGTGTGGTCGGCCTCCCTGTTGAACACCTCTTCGTAACTCTCTACCGCCCTTCTGCCATAATTGGGTAACGCTATCTTCCTGTGCAACCTCCAAGTGGGTCCTGTATAAAAAAAATGTTTTTGTTAGCAGAAAAGAATGATGTAGTCTTACTACCATATGATCGCAGTAAGAGCAGGATATAAAAACTATATCACTTTTTTTAGGGGTGGTACGAGTAATACTACCGTAAGAAATAGTACATTACCTAACTAGTGCGGTAAAACAAAGAAAGGCCGAGACCGCAGATGTTTGCGACCCGAGCTGCAAGCGAGGGACGTAAATATGCGATCAAGGGCTTTATTTATTAACTCACGTGTTTTATGCCTACAATTGGGCAGAAATCGGCTTGTTCCGTACGCGTAGCGTGAGGAAAAAGGCACTTTATGGTCAGGTGTGGCATAAAAGACAATATGATGCTCTCTAAAATTTAGACTCACAAGTCTAAATTTTGTTAGGGAGGAATTTAAAAAAAAGTGCCCGCAAGTGCAACTACTAGGCGCAGACGCTGAAGTTCAAAAGCTGCTTAACGAAAACTACGAACTTCAGGATAACATAGTAGAGTTAAACGAAAAGTGTGACTTCTGCAGAAACCTTTTACAGGGGAAAGTAGAAGGATCTCATTTTAGAACACCTTAAGTGTAACAAAAAACAAACGAAGAGATCACAATTAATTGACAATGTTTCCCATGCTCCGGAGAAGAAAAAAATGCACCGGTCAGTAGAAAAAACAGAAGACTATATCGTGAAAATGTGACTACGGAAAAATTAAGCAAGCTAGGCCTTCACAAGTAGGAGTAGTTAACTCACAAACTGCTACGCCCTCAGAAGTCTCCGTGAGGAGGCAAAATTAGTGCAACTTAAGATGGTTTATTACGCATTAATAGAATCCAATATCCGCTATAGTATCAAATTTTGGGGCAATAGTTATAGCTAGAGCTAGAGCTACCTAGTTAAGTATCTTCTGAGTATAGAAACACCATAATGTAGGCAAAATCGTTTAGCAACAAGAAGAAAGGACCTGCCACAGACTACTCAGGCTAAACTCAACGTTGCTAGGCACTCGCGGTCCTTTCTTCTTGTTGCTAAACGATGTCATTAATTCATTTACTTATTATTAGTTGGAGTAATTACAAACCTGAGCCACTTAGAATGCCTTCACCTAAAAAGTCAGCCATGTATTTATACTGTGGGCCTTTGGTGCTGGTTTTCGGGTTTGTGAGAAGACTCTGAAAGAATTAAGTAAATAGTTAAGTAAGAATTAATAAAATAAATTACCTTTTCACCTCACTAGCTTGGAAAGCGTTCTTTTATGCTTTAAAACTAGCGGGAAAAAACGCAATTTATCCACTAGCGGGGAAAATAATTTGACATTGCGCTATTTTTTATGATAAAGCCTGTACACGATAAATCTGGACACGCACGATCCGGTCTATTTCTAAAACCACTGCTGATTGTCAAGCCAAAACCTTACACCAATTAACGGGATATATAATACTAAAAAAAAGCAATGGAACCATAGTAAAACCTCAGGGCGTGGATAAGTTTTCGACTTATAAATCAAACAAAGCCTATGATTATTTGTCCAGCAATTTTTGAAAACATTCAACGGTTTTCTTTGACAAATGTACAACAATATTTACAATATTAAACGATGTTTTATTCTTACCAGGATATCCTCCTACTAAAATATTACCATTTATACCCGTTTTCCATTTAGCATAGTCAGTATGACGCTTTACTCCAAGCACTGAAAACATTTTTTATATGGGCGGCCATTTTCTGTTAAAAAGACAAATTGGCCAAAGTTATAATGGATTGTGTGAAAGTGAAAGAGGACATGATGAGGAAAGGAGTGAGTGCTGAAGTGATGAGATATAGGGGAGAATGGAAAAGGAAAACATGGCCGACCCCACATACTTGTATAGTCAACAAATTGGAATCCTAGGCCACTCTAAAACCATGTCAAAATGACACGCAGAGATCAGAGAGACACAGAGAGAGTCCTACAGTGGCCAAGGGGTCCAATTGGTTCACTGTGCCTCCGTCGTAGTGAGAGTGACGATCCGAGACTGAAACAGCTTAAAGAATTTCGCCTACACGCTCGCTCTACTTTTCATATCGAATACAAGGAAAGAAAAATAGGGTACGAGTAAAAAGATAATATCAAAAGATAAGATATACCTTGACGTCGTCGGGGTCGCTGACGAGGACGTTGAGGTCGGGCCCGAGCCAGAAGCGCCAGACGTCGCCGTACTCCTTCATCAGCTGTCCGATAACGTTGCTCAGTTCTGTAACATAGCTATTAGATTATCATCAGGCGCTCAGCAAAAATACGATTCTATGCAATGCTGTTATAGCTACCAGATTAGGATTAAAAACTTTAGAGATAACTCACATTAGAACGGGACGGGATGGGACGGGATGGGGCAGGACGGGACGATCTGTCAGTTTCTATAGAAAACGTCACGTGACTTTTATTATACCTAAAGTTCGGCCTCAGTAATATGGAGGGGAACGCAATTTAATTTTGTCACAATTAACAATTGTAAAGCATGAATTAAATAATGTATTATTTATAATAAATGTTTTGATTCATGTTTTTAAGTAGGCACACTACTACATATATATAAATTATAAAATGAAAGAGATGTCATATACTACAGGAAAAGTGACCAAGGTCCCCGGTGAGCAGGGCTGGGTCCAGGGTCTCTTTCAATTTATAATTGTCACAATTAAGTTTACCAAAAATAATGTTTCTACTTTTAAAAAGAGTATTACAAAACATGAATTACGCTCTTAAACGTTTCAACATGTTTTTTTATTACAACCTGTTTGTAGATAAAACTGTTTGTACCATACGTGTTATGTATGAATGTTAACGAAATTGCTGAAAATGGTCATAACCTAAATATTTTGACAGTTATACTGAGGCCTTACCGTGACATCTTAACGCCATTTAGGTGACGACCTAAACCAGCCTTAACTGAATAACCTAAACTGAATCGCGTTAAGACGTCATGGTAAGGCCACTGATCTTTTATACAATCCAGGAATCCCCGAAATTAAATAATTAAATAATATATTTTTTATACCTAAATGTTTTTGATTCATGTTTTTAAGTAGGCAGTAGGCACACTACTGTATATTAATTATAGGTACATTGAAAGAGATGTCATATACTACAGAAAAAGTGACCAAGGCCGCCGGTGAGCAAGGCGGGCATCGAACCAGCGACCTCCTGCTTTCTGCTGACCACTGGGCTGCCGCGAAAGCAGGAGGTCGCTGGTTCGATGCCCGCCTTGCTCACCGGCGGCCTTGGTCACTTTTTCTGTAGTATATGACATCTCTTTCAATTTATAATTAAATAATATTTTTAATAAGCCATACTTGCTGTGCGTGTAGGTATAAAATCCGAATTTCTGTGTAGTGTAGTCTCAGTTCTTACACAGCTGCTATCAGCTGTTACTCGATGCAGCTGATCTCCAATATATGTATTTTACTACTTTACAGAACATTAAGTTAACGATGCCATAAACCTTGACTTATTGTAATTTACTATACAATGGTTAATGACCATTGCCATAACTTCCACTCGATTAAACCTGTTAAAACTTTAATATATAAGACCAGCGCTTTCTACCAAATATATTCAGTATTCACTCCACTCTTGTGTTATCATTATAACCCCTGAAGGCCTAGTATAAAAGTTGTACGACATTAACTCCTCGACCGCGTTAGCGTATGGAGGGGTCAAAATATGAAAGTTGCCGCATGATTTAAATAAACGGCAAACATAATTTGAACTCCCGATACGCTACAATTTTTATACTAGGCCTTCGGAACGCCGAACACCATACCTGGTCATCCGCTTCCTCCATAGATACAATCTATGGCTTCCTTCATGGGAATCAGAATCTGCACGCGGATAAAGCAATGTCTTCCTCATCATAATACTCGGCGACGGGTTATTAAAACATGTATCAAATTACCCTTTAATAACGTGTCGATCTAACGATACAGAAAATAATACGTAATTTACAATGATTGCAAAACGCGAGTAGGTACATATTACATCAATTCCATACGTGGAAGTTTATTTATAAAATTGACAAGATAATCCAAATTAACGCATGAATCATAACAACATAATTAAATAAAAAAACCCGGCCAAGAGCATGTCGAGCCATGCTCAGTGTAGGGTTCCGCAGTTTACCGTCCGTCACAATAGGCAACCTTAAAAAGTGTTTAATAGATACCATGCTCAATATGCTTATAATAATTAACAATTTGATGATAAATTGAAAGAGATGTCATATACTACAGAAAAAGTGACCAAGGTCCCCGGTGAGCAGGGCTGGGATCGAACCAGCGACCTCCTGCTTTCGCGGCAGAAAGCAGGAGGTCGCTGGTTCGATCCCAGCCCTGCTCACCGGGGACCTTGGTCACTTTTTCTGTAGTATATGACATCTCTTTCAATTTATAATTTATATATAGTAGTGTGACTACTAAAAAAAAAACATGAATCAAAACATTTATTATGTTTAATAAATTATTTAATTCATGCTTTAAAATTGTACAATTTGATGATACTTTCGATCACACGCGTCCCGACTGCAGCAACTCTGGAAAAATCTTAACAGCTCGAAGTAGACCACGGTACAGCGCGATCTCTCGGGAAATTGGGTTACTACTTCATACAAACTAGACGGGTTATGTATGTTGGGTTTTCGGGGGTAACTTTTGATCGCGTGATTCGATTTCAATCATTCATTTTTTATTAGCATGAAAAATCACCCCCACTATACGTATACGGGAGGTACCCTAAAATATATATATAACCACTTATTATTTTACCACTTTATTCGTACAAAATTACAGCTTTCTAGTACTAGTCACTGAGATTATCCGCGGACGGACGGACAGACAGACAGACTTGGCGAAACTATAAGGTTTCCTAGTTGACTACGGAACCCTAAAAAAGAAGTTTGATTGACGGGGAGAATTTGCAAGACAGGAACAAAAAATACTACCTTAATGTATGGTGCCTACCCTATGGTAATATGGTAGTGTCCCCACAAGGCTGGCTGCATTACCTCGCTGGATGGCAATGCTAATATGCTGAGCGAGCAACGAGCCGACCCTGTAGTCACCGGTGGAGTGGATAAGCTTGTAATTTCCCTTTTGAAATAGTTTGACGGCCTCTGGCCCCCAAGGACCTTCGCTGTCGTGCCGAGGTGAGACGGTGGGGTCCACGCAAGTTGAGTCCCATTTTAGTGGATTTTTTAAGCCCGTTAATCTGCAAACTTATACTGAATAAGAAAAAATCTGACTTATCGTTTAATGCAAATTTTTGGGGGTAGGTTGGGTGGTGGTAAAAAAAGGATATTCATTATAACCCTTCTTCTTTTCCTTTGCTCATTCCCACTTTAGGTAGGATCGTCTCTCCTATTTTTTCTGCGCCATGACATTCTGTCTAGGGTTGTCGGGCCATGAAGCTCCTGCTTCGGTAACAGGCTTGTCATA
Organism: Lathronympha strigana; assembly: GCA_949128165.1. Lineage (NCBI taxonomy): Eukaryota > Metazoa > Arthropoda > Insecta > Lepidoptera > Tortricidae > Lathronympha > Lathronympha strigana. Next base: position 1,228,853 of record OX421920.1, read on the forward strand.
CTGGTCCACCACATCAAGGGGGCCGACCTCTACCTCTTGCTTTTTCAGGCAGGTGCTGCTCTCTTTACTACATAGTTATCATCTCTACGTAGTCATTAAACTGGTTGTTCTTGTATGGGACGTGGTATGGTTATTAACCAGGCAGGGTAAGCTCAATTACCTTTGTCCCTTAGTCGGTAATTAATCGCAGTTAACTCGACAATCTGGATTTTAATGATAGCGTTTATAAAGTTGATCTTTTTCCGGCTCCGACAGTAGGTTTTATGATTATGGACATGTAACCTTTAACCTTATTGTTAATGTTATTAAATTGCAACGGTTAACACTCAAGTATTTTTTCACAATAGGCGTGACATGTTTCGACTGCATCGGGCCGTCGGGGCTTATTAATAATCCTTGTAAGAGGCATGTTAAATTAAAAGGTCTGATTTGTGACATTTGAAAAATCCACAGCCAATTTCAAGACCGCTCCGAACTGGTGAAGTATGACAATAAGCATGACGACAAAAAAAATTGGTTCGTCTGTTCGATTATAAAAAAATATTCGACATGTATTTTTTCCTTTGTTCATCAAATGAAAAACGACGTAAATACAGTGCATTAAAATTTCGCGTGACAATTAGGTACGCTTCATGCCTCTTAGTGACGTCACTAGCCCCCACCCCGGAATGTTGACATCTACAAGTCCTTTTATAATGGGACCATGAAACTCAAGGGTTTGCCCAGCAGTGTGAGCAGAGGCAGCCAGCTGGCCAGAGTCAGAAGCCACTGACACCTGGATATCTACAGAAGAAAGAAAGGTAAAGTGGAAAAATTCATGACTCCGAGCGAGGTTCGAAGACGTTACTGCTTAAGAAGTATGGGGTAGCGCATTGTCAGAGGTGACTTCTCAAGACTGTAATATCTTTCGCATAGTTTTTGACAACCCTGAGCCTCAGCACTACCACCGAGCCGAGCCGCTGGTCGTGTATGAAGTTACCTCACTGTATGTAATACATCCAAACGCTGTACTATAATTCTACACATACCTTCAGAGGGGACCATGAATCTCAAGGCGTTGCCCAGCACTGGCAGCGTGGGCGGGCCGGGCAGCTGGCTGGCCAGCGCCAGGAGCCGCCGGCGACCAGCACGCCATCTCGTCCACCAGGCCAGCGCCAACACAGCTAGAGCCAACCATACCAACATTCTGCAACGAGACATTCTTAAGATCTTAGATCAGTACTTTGAATTTTTCGGTCATAGATAAAGGGAACAGGCACGTTTCCCACAGTCTTCTGATAAAACGTCTTTAGCATTAAACGATTTTTTTAATACTACGACGGTGACAAACAAGCATACAGCCTGATGTGTAGCCTATGGACGCCTGCAACTCCAGGGGTGTTATATGCGCGTTGCCGACCCTTTAAAAACTTTAACACTTCTTATTTGAAGAACCCCATACTGTAGTCCTTTGGAAAACAGCGGCAGGGAGTTCATTCCACAGCCAGAGCGTCCGCGGGAGAAAGTGCCTCTTAAACCGCACGGTACGAGACCATTTAGGCTTGAGGGTATGCGGGTGAACACCCTGCCGACGGCGAGCGGTGCGGTGGTAGAATGCAGCCGTAGGCATCATATCAAACAATTCCTCAGAGCACAATCAATTGTACAAGCGATAGAATACACATAAGGAGGCGAAGTCTCTCCTTAGACTTGAGGGTTCGATATCGCTAGTGAGTTTGGGATTATTGTCTTAAATAATTCAAAATAATGACTGCTCAATATATATAAAACTAGCCCTATATACAATTAACCTATTATTTGTAAGCAGAAACTTCTGCGAAGGAATTAATAGGCTATACCAGATTTGTTGGAAAGAATTAAGGGGCTACCCGGCATATTTCACTGTTTTTAAAGTGAATAAATAGTCTTTGTTCAGCTCCAAGCACAACGCTTGAAAAAAATATATAATGTAGGTATTTACCTAGGTATTTGGTCTACATTTGGTTCTACTAAATTGTCGAAAAACATAATACATCAAGAGAAAAAAAAAAAAACGTAAACCATTTTTTCTATCTTAAATCGGTATCTACTCCCTTATTATGCGTCGTAAGTACAAGAAACTAAGACAAGCAGTATATATTTATGTTTACTTTAAACGCATCTACTGATTTTTGGATAGGTTTTGAACTTTTCGAGAAAAAGCTATTACACGCATTTTTCCGAAAACGCCGGCTCGAGATGCCTGCGCGGGCGACGGGGGCCAGTCGTGTAAGATGGCACTAGTAGTTTATAGGGTTGCGTCCTAGTACAAGCAGCTCTTCCTAGGTGGCAACTTATGCTTATTGGCGTATTGTATAACCGGTGAGGAAAGGAAGCGGGAGGGGAAGAAAGCTCAAATCGCCGAGGTCATTGGCATAGGGGACGGCCTTAAATTAAATTTAACTTTTTTAGGACCTATTTTAGGTAGAGTTTAGGTAGAGGTAACACTTACTGTATTTATTTTGAAAATTCAAGTTCCATAAGTCAAGTTTGCCGACGTGTTCGTAAAAGTTAAAATATATTTTCAGTTTGTCATCTTACTCCGTCATAAATGAAGAGCAAGTCCCGAAAAATAGTTGACGTTTTATAGAGCAACGGAGTAGGAGCGAGACGGACAAACTTTCGAATGCAGTTGCGTGCAACTCATGGTAAGCACACTGATGTCGCACGCAATCCGGTAGCGGCCTGGGGCCATGACGTCTTAACGCGATTCAGTTTAGGACCTAAACTGAAGGCCTACCACGAACCACGAACGAAGTTTCACCTCTCTGTCGCACTTGAGTGAGAAATCACAAGTGCGAAAGGGAGGTATACTTTCGTTCGCGGTTCGTGGTAGGCGCTCTGAGTCGCTGCCATACAACTGAGCACAGTTAAGAACCTAAACTGAATCGCGTTAAGACGTCGTCATGGTAAGGTCCCTGGACCCATACAATGACGTCTTAACGCAATTCAGTTTTTACGTGAAAGAGTAACAAGCACCCATACTTACCAAACTTTCGCGTTTATAATATTAGTAGGATAGTGCAATTGCTTCTACTGGGAATCGCAATAAGACGTCATGGTAAGGCCCCTGAAGTGGGAGCTGTTTTCGAGCTCTTTTGCACACTTTTTGGTTTTATTCTATCTGGATATATAGTTCTGTGCGGATCACTAGCATTGTTGTAGATTTTTATAGAAAATTTTAAGGCAGGCTTCGTTGTTAGCTCGTTTGCAATTTACCAGGGCTCGCTCTTAGTACTATAAAAAAACTCCCGTGTTCTTCAACAATTGTTTAATAACTATTAATTAGAAGTTAGAATACAACGATAAGTTGAAAGAATATTTAACCGGAGCAGTGTTAATACTTAATTATGACCATTGGCTACGATCTAATGCTAACCCTTACTAAATCTGCGCTTATTAGTCGTAAACTGGTAAACAAATAATGAATATGTTGAATGAGTAACCTAGTTAGTAGTAGTAAATAGTAATATTTTTGCATGTCTCGATATTTTTTATTCATTTCATCTTGCTACAGGTATGTGTTTACCCTAAATATAATATTGCATTCTTGCGGTGACAAAAATCTAATTAAATGCATGTAATTATGTAATAACTATGTTCTCATGGAAGTGATGTATATCTTATATGAGAATAAATGTCTTTAAACCTAAAACCTAACCCGTTACAAGTCAATTTATTTTTCTGCCGGTTCTGACGGCGGCCGGGCACTGAACTTATTACATAAATGTGTCGAATATTTTAAATGTAACTATTTTCATAACTTATTTACAATACAAAAATCACAACACTCGGCCGTCCGACTGAGTGCTATCTCCGGAGCACGCAAAATCACAACAGTACATAATAAGGAAAAATTGTATACCTTCATCTTACTACCTACTTCCCCATCATCCGCTTAAGTGTGATTTGGAATAGTTCCACGCGACGATTAGAAGGTTAATGTAGTAATAAAAACGTATTTCATGTAAACATCCTTTAAGTCTACCTTAGATTTGGGCAACACGTCAACGACATATCCGCGCGGTGTTGCATGCAAAAAGCTCTTGTTATTGTGACCCGATTATGGTCACAGCGCAGACCATAGATTAAACTAGATACCGCAAGCAACACTGGAAGCAACAGAATGGAATTGTTCATAGTCTGTATATTATATCATCATCGCACAGTATATAGACGCAGTTGCTAGATCTAATCTGCTTGCTAATCTGATCATGTATTGATAAAATACAAGAGTATTATGTCATTTTTAAAGCTAGGTACAGATAGTATTATTATAACTAACATAAGTATGTAGGTAGTGTTTATAGTTTTGTAGATGGGGCAGGGACTTGTTACGGTCAGCAAATTCGTCGACACTATAGCACGCCATGTCTATTAGAGTTAGTTTGATTGAGGTTTCTCTCGAACATCGGGTCAGTAGCTGACTTTAATTCTTCGCTCAAAGTGTTGGGCATTTTCAAAAATAAGGTAACATTATCTTTTTTTTTAAACCTAGGAAGTTTTGGGTTTATTATAACCAGAATCACGAGTACTATTGATTTAAAAAAAGAAAAAGAGTGTCCCGTTTTTTTTGGTCAGCTTTGAAACGCATTTTTTCATACATTTCGTATGGGCCGTTACAAACCTGACAAAAAAAAATTGTATATGGAAAGACCCATTTTCATTAAAAGGGTGCACTTTTTTTGGAAATATGTTTGTACAGTATCCCTACTACGACGTGTTCCTACTCTTTGCCAGGCGGCACATTGGTGTGGCAAAAAGGTTTTGCCGTCAATGCCATCGATGTTCGTAGGCATTCTGTTCTCAACATGATCTGTGGTACACACGCTCATTTTGTTTACTACGTGCCGTAACAAAACCAGTTTGGTTTTTGCAGAATTGACACAATTATAAAAAACACGTGAAAGCTATTCCGCATTCCATTTCTTTAAGTTTCTTATTAATAAGTCTCGTTATAATCACAAGCATCTTGCAAAATCATGAGATACGTCAATATTATTATGTAGGTCTGTCAATTACAATAGGCTAGACGACTAAAAAAAACTATTTAGTCCGTCTTTTACATTATTAAAAAATATGTTCACGTGTTTTTCTTTTGTTCGTCAAATCAAAATTTACGATAATACAGTGCGTGCAAGTTTCGCGTAACGTCACTACTAGGTAAGAATTGTACCTAATAGTGACGTCACAAGCTCCCACCCCGGAACTTTGATGCTCTTTATCTTCGTCAATTTTAGTTCAATACAAAAATGAAAAAATACCTGTCTAATCATTTTCGATAATCTAACTGACGGACTAATTACAATGATAGTTTTTCAACCTAGTCGTCATGCCTATTGTAAAGCATAGAAAATAGTTGTAATTTACTCAGACAGGAAACTAAACTTTGCAAACCATCATTAAAGTTAAAGCTTAGGGCCTTCCTTCTCGACGACAGGCCAACACACACTAACAGAAAAATAACACATACTTACACATTACAAAACATCGCCGGCAGACCTGTCGTCGAGGAGAAAATACCTACCTACCTACGCATTTACGCACCTGTTGTTCTGAACAGCTTAATTGTTATTAACAAAACAAATTATACAGTGTGTAAATCTAATACGGGCGAACCTCTTAACGGTGGTTAGTATAGGACATAAGAAATGTAATTAGGTAACTTTTAAATGGAATTGCAATTAAAATTTTATCCATACAAAATAATTCTGCCCGCAATGTAATACAAACACACTCGCCTTAAACATCCGTTGACAACTGTCAGCGTCAAATAGTTTATAGTACATTGCTGCTCAAAATTTTATAAAAAAAATAATTATGGGGTCATAATTAAGTGTAACTTAAAAATATGTTTTAATTATTGATAACAATAATGAATTCTATGTTTGGTTAAATTTATCGCCCGTATTAGACTTACACACTGTATAGTGATATTTAGATTATACTTAGTGTTAAATACGAGTATAAGTTAAGTACTTTTGTTGAAACTTAGCGCGTCTCTCGCCATCAAACGTAACAGTTTGGCGAGTACAACATTCAAATGTTAAATTTGTAATGTCTTTCTGATATAAAAAAAAAGATCTCGAATCATTGGGGACGTGGACGCCAGTTGCACCAAGGCGGATCTTGGTCGTGCATTCTCCCTGTTGAGCTTGGCGATGCGGGTGCAGTGTAGGATGTTGCTGTCGACTAAGTCGCACCTTACGGTTGTTGCCAAATTGGTCATGATTGTATACAGGTTTTCATTTTTGTTTTCAGGCACGCACTGAATTTCTATGTTGTTGGTTCGCGATTGCTGCTCTATTTGGTTGATTCGATGACTAAGATCTGATACAGTAGATTTCAACTTTGCATTTTCTGCTTCTAATTCGCTCATTGTACTCTTAGCCTTTGTTTGCTCCATTTCGATGTCGTCCTTGCACTCTTAAACTCCATGGAAATCCTAAAATCTCTGATCTCCTGCTTCAACGGCTCCAACTGACCGGATATAAAATGTTGTGCATTGAGGCAGTCATGTCTATGCTTTCACTGCCGAGCGAAGTTCCTGTTTAAGAAGTTCCTGCACGATGGTACGGATCTCGTCGCCCGTAACCACCGCTCGGGCGGAGAGGCCAGGGCTATCCTTTTGTTTCATCTCGAAGTCGTAAAGTTACGAACTGGTGTGGAGTCCTGTTTGGGGTTTTTAGGCACGCAAGATACACACGCCGGACATTTCCATTCAGATGAACTATCGGAGACTTAAACCGAGCACCGATAAACAGCCGTAGTGATACGATTTTTGGCATATTGTGCAATCAATATGCTCCTCCTGCATATTCTCAGTAGTACAACATCCGTAACCCATTTTATTTAGGTGTGTTGATAAGTGTAATCTCCATAGTAAAATATCACAGTATAGTAAAACTAAAGTCACCGTTAATGTAGGTAATTGTTTTATAAAGTAATTACTTGCGACAGTTTAGGGAAACAATTTGTTCAAAACACAATCTTCGATTAGTGGAGCAAAGGCTAGATACCAATTTGAATTTGAGTGGAACTCGCGAGCTCGCGAGAAAAACGTCGTAAACGCCGTGCCGAAGCTGTCGCTTATATATTTTTGACAAACACTTTAAATAGATGTCGATTGTTACTCACTGTTCGTTGGTTATTGTGATTGTTTTATAATATTTAACTATTAAAAACAAGTCCTCAATGTTATCAACACTAGATTACGAGTTGTGCACCAAAACAATTCTTGTAATTGTCACTTTAAACGAAACATTTTGATTATATTAACGGAGCGCAGATTTTAAGATGTTACTTCACGGCGGTAGGAGATATGTAGTGAGGTAGGATATCAAGGGCATAGAGTAACCCATTTTAGACGATGCTATTTATTGGTCCAAGACCAACGAGGATAAAATGAGTATTTATGCCTGAGGCATACACTATGCTTTATTTTAATCTTAGGTTTTATTTTACTTGAAATCTTTGAAAATGTGACATACATGCTCGCGCGCCTGGGTTCTCCCCGCCGCGTGCAGCTCGCAGGCAACCTCCCAGCGCGGGGCGCGGAGCTGCGGCAAGCGCCTCCTGCGATGTTACTTTATGCCCTAGAGTATGAAAAGCGATTTTATGTCGCCTAGCCGCGACTTAAAGGCGAACTTTCCGAGCTAAAGTGAAAATTCAAATTTAGAATGCCTGTACAGACACATTACCACTACATATACCATTCCAAGCTCTCGCTAATTTATGTATAAGTACTACTGTTTCGCCCCGAATGTGAACTTGGGACTCCTATATCTCGGCAAACCCATAACTTAAGAGAGGTAAGATCACAGCGGATGCATATCGTTTAGTGTGGTAGGGCACAGCACAAAGAATGTCGTCTTGCTCAAATCTGGAGCAAAGCCCATCTGGGGAAGTACCTCCATACAGAAAACCGCAGTTTGATAACACTAGACCCCTACTCATAGTGTTGTGTTTCTGTTGGTGAGTAAGGTCGCCAGAGCTCCAAGAGGATTCACTGTGTTGACAGCTAGGGACCCACGGGGCAAAGCTTGCCTCTTTAGCTGTCAACACAGCGAATCCAATAAAGTCTGAAGTCCAATGAAGTCTTCGATCAGTGTGTGTTGCCAGTGATGACATACGGTACTGAAACGTGGTCGCTTACAATGGGCCTCATAAGAAGGCTCAAAGTCACCCAAAGGGCAATGGAGAGAGCTATGCTAGGAGTCTCTCTGCGAGATCGTATCAGAAATGAGACCATCCGCAGCAGAACCAAAGTAACCGATATAGCTCTCCGAATCGCTAAACTTAAGTGGCAGTGGGCGGGGCACATTGCACGTAGAACCGATGGCCTTTGGGGCGAAAAGGTTCTCGAGTGGCGACCGCGTACCGGAAGGCGCAGCGTGGGTAGGCCCCCCACAAGGTGGACTGATGACCTGGTGAAGGTCGCAGGAGTCCGCTGGATGCGGGTGGCGCAGGACCGGTCATGGTGGAAATCTTTGGGGGAGGCCTATGTCCAGCAGTGGACGTCTTTCGGCTGAATGATGATGATGATGACAGCGAATCCTCCTTTTTTTAAGGGTCGGCAACGCGCATGTATCAACCCCTGGAGTTGCAGGCGTCCATAGGCTACGGTGAACGGTTATCATCAGGCGGGCTTGTTTATCACCGTCGTAGTATTAAAAAAAACGATTTGGCTCATATACTATCTCGAAAAATCTTTTTATCGCATCTAAGTAGGTACCTGCTAAATTCCATGACAATCCGATGAACAATACTCAAGCTATCTTCAAAGAAACATACATATATAATTATATACCTACATACAAACTGTTCCATTCGGCGATTTACAAAACCTACACTTATTATTTGAAATAAATTTAAATGGTGTGAAAATGAGTAAAGTTCACGGCCTTTGTATGTATGTACTCGTATTGTTAATTTTTATTTTATTTTATGATGTATAATTTAGATAATAACATATTACTATGTATTATGTAGCAAACGTCATATTCTACAGCGTATAATCTATAGGTAATTATCTAAATATACATACTTATTATAGTATAGGCCACGAGGGTAAATTTGAAGTAACTCGAGCGTTCGTGGGGTCCTATTGGAGTCGAATGAAGGGTTGATAGGAAAAGTAAAAGGTTATACTTAGGCTGTTTTTTTAATGGTAGAGGATGCGTGTTCAGAATTTTTTTGATCAAAATAGTCATTACTTCTGTAGTATATGACATCTCTTTCAATTTATAATTTATATATAGTAGTGTGCCTACTTAAAAACATGAATCAAAACATTTATTATAAATAATAAATGATTTAATTCCTGCTTTACAATTGTGAAGTTAATGTTTTTATATAAAAGTAGTTTTATTAATGCATACTGTCTTTCAATGATCTAGTGACACTTTGCTTAAGTATATGCTTTTAGGCTTTTGGTGTAAGTATTAAAAGTAGTACGGAAACCATATTTTTGTCTTTAACTTGTTGCAAATTTACTCAAAGGTATATCACTTTTGAAAATGCTGTGTGCCACTTGTATGGAAAAGAGCAAACTCAGCTGGGTAACTTTTTTGTACGGAAGTTTACATACTTAACACTCATTTCATAGAAATGAACACTAAGTTTACCTTTTTTTTGAAGTGTGCCTTAGAGACCAACATCTTACGAACGATATTATATAACAAAAACTCCGCATAACTTTGCTCGCCTTCAAAATTGCCAAAAAAGTGGGTCATCTAATGTTTAAAAAATATTTTTGCATACTAAAGTAGGTACGCGCTTGATTACAATGTATCCTGTATGCATAAGAATAGTAGTGTATGCAACAGTGATATGTCTTTCCCATCACGGAACAATGGTGTTCCGGACCTTTGGGAGGCGTACGCGGAGCCGAAGCCAACACGCAGAGGCCCTTTCGACAATTTAATGAAATGTAAGGGATACACCGAGCGGATGTTGCACCTGCCCGAGTCATGGGACGCACGCAGAGGCAGCACCCGCCAGGGTATAGGCTATTGAGATTTAATGGAATCTAAAATATACTGGACTATTAGGATGAAACAAGTGAACAACAGTGATATATTATTACAAAACTCCACTTCGTTTCGTTTCGTAACGGCGACCCTCGAGTGTTAAGAACCAATTATGAGAATTCGCTAGTTTTTCTGCCACAGCTAAAATAGCTAAAAAAGCAAACTTTACAAATGTGGCAGAATGTGGAAGATGTCGTATGCCCACTATAGAAATTTAAAAAAAACAACAGTGCCCATATATAGAATACCATAGACAACGTTATAATGTATACTTTTTTTAATATTGCTGTCATGTCAGTTGTCTAATTGACAGATAGAAGTGCTGGAGTAGAAAAATTATTAATATGTCATAAACAATTTAATTCTATGGGTATTATTTAATACGTATATATTTGTTTATATTTTTTCAATACAGTTGCTCAAAAAGTGCCCTTTTTTTGGCTGTTTTGCGTGCGCAAAGTTTGTTTTTGCGAACTAGTGCTTTTTACTTTTCCAATCTTTTTAAATTTAGTTGTGTTCCAATTCATGACTGCTTACCGAAGAGTATTATTGTTCTTTAACTTTACCGAGCCGTAATAAAACTAAATACCTACTATTAACGCAATAATATTAAAGATATTGATATTTCATATTTCAATAATTACTTCTTCATCATACTAATGATCATTCATTAAAAATATTAACATTGAAAACAGTTCTTATAAATCTGTGTGTATGAAACGGAACAGAGCCTACGAAACGTCAGTCAAAGCTGTCAAAGTACAGGCGTTTTTCAATCAGGTAAACATGTTCGAAGGGCCTCTAAGACATGACGATACGATTTGTCACATGCGATTTATTACTTTGTTTATGAGAAATAATTATTATGAGATTGAAAATGAGAAAGTAAAGAAGATAAGATAAACATTTTGAAGATGTTCTTAATATATCAACTGTATTACAATCGTGTCACGGAAATAATACAAAAACTTTAAATTCGTTCTTATGTATTTTAATTTTTTTCGCATCTGTATTGAAAAACGTCGTTCGATTCACGTGCGGATATGTCATTTTTAGAAGTAATGACATACTTTCCGCACTAGCATCGAAATGTACTATTGTCTCGCTTCTACCACTACTCTGGCAGGAGCGAGACGGACATACCGTCGCACATGGTAAGCACAAATGTGTCTAAATCTATCCTTCGAAGAAAACTATAGCAACTCATGGCAGAGACACAGTAAACGATCTATACTGAATGCGTTGAAAGTTGAATAGTCCTATATTTATTTTATATATTTTTTTTTTTTTTTTATGTTTCAAACTAAGTACTTTCATGTAATGCCAGAACCACACATCGTTTTTGCGTTATGCCTCTCGCCCGCACCGAAGCAAAATTTAACTGATGCGAGCGAAGGCAAAACCCCGCCGCCACGGAGTAGACAATCACTATCAGTTTCAAAATCATCAGGCCTCCTAGCCTAGTTGGTAGTGATCCTGCTTACGAAGCAGGAGGTTTCGGGTTCGAATCCTGGTCAGGGAATTTATTGTGTGTGTGTGTGTGTGTGTGTGTGTGTTTACCACGAAAGTTTGTTCCTGAGTTATAGATGTTTTCTATGTATTTATATGTATTTATTATACATATCGTCCTCTCAACTTTGCCCTCCAGGATGTTTAGGAAGAATCTGTCGTGCCGTACCAGGTGACCAACCATCTTGCCCCTTCTGTTGGCTATGGCGCTTAATAGGCATTTCTTCTCTCCTGCCATGCTCAGGACTTCCTCATTTGTCTTCCTTTCCGTCCAACTAATCCTTAACATCCTCCGCCAGCACCACCTCTCGAAGGCTTCCAGTCGTTCTCTGTCTCGCTGTGTCAGTGTCCACGTCTCACTCGCATATAACGCAATGCTCCATATATACACCTTAATAAGCCTTTTTTTCACACCTTTCGAGATGTGAGCTTTAAAAGAAGTAGAGGAAGGCCCCGACTCACATATTTCAGCCAGATTAAAGATAAAGTATCTGCCGTGTCGTACGAGGAAGTCAAAAGGCTGGCCCAGAAAAGAGAAGAGTGGCGATTACTCCACCGACAAGAGCAAAGCTCTTAAATATTGATGATGATCGTCCTCTAGTACCCACAACACAGGCCTTATTGAGCTTAACGTAGGACTAGGTCGATTTATGTAAGATTGTCCCAGAATATTTATTTATTTTTATTTTATTTATTTGTATGTATGCAAGATGTAGTATTGCATGAAACAAGTTGCTTTTAACGTAGATAACTTTACACTTATGGTAACAATTTACGTACCTACTACAACTTCTGCAAAAAAATAAGCCCAAACAATGCGTCTAGATAGTTATACTTTTACGAGTATATATAACTCATGCATTTCTTTGTCTGTTTATTAACAGAAGATTGTCTACAGTACTTTATTATTATTATTATTTTCTTTCCGTAGAAATGGAATGTATAAAATCATAACCCATATAAGTAGGCTCACGCCTTGGTCAGTGTACAATCTCTTTTTTTTACAATGGTAAACTGTGTAAACTATAATCACTTTTCACGATTATCATAT